>OX387390.1:12223156-12947049 GCA_947563765.1 Anarsia innoxiella
AAGACAGCGTCAGACACTACCTGGTGATGAGGATAGTGTATTAAAAGACAGTATGTATCCTCTAATTAAATTAAATGATTAATTAAATTTTTAAGAACAGGGACGGAGGCTTTACCAGAGCAACGCAGACCCTCGCTCGATGTCTTTTCTGGTGCAAAGAATGTCCTTGGCCGTCCAACACGGCAACGCGTCGAGCGTCATGGGCACCTTTGCGCCCGAAGGGACATCGAGGGATTAATGTAAATAAGTAGGTTTAAGTTTGTAAATATTTTAATTTAGTTTAATGAAATATTTGTATTAATTAATTACAGGTGATAGGAATCAACATCTGGATGAGAGGGTTGCTGCTTCCCTGGCTATTCACGATGGGTCTAATTATTCTTTTTCAATTCACATTTGGATTGTGGCTCATTGGGGGTTACTACATATATGTAAGTGTTTCTATTACCTATAATTTCTTTAAGAAAACAATCTTCTTTTAAAACAAAAGATAATTTAGTTTTAAAATTGAATTTAGTGGGTAATACAACATGACAGAGTAAAGAGACTCCTTTGCCTAGCAGCGAGACCAAACTGACTGAATGGAATTGTTTAGAAGGCTAAACTGGAAACTAAACCTCCATTATCCTTCTCTATGTGTATATTATTCCAAATTATGGATTCATTGTATTGCATAAAGCCTGTGTGAATGTAGCTAATGCGAAAGTATTTATATAAAATCCAATTTTAGAAAATAAAAGCTTTTAAAAAGGATTTGTGATTCGCATGGAGATCCTATGTAGATCATTCTAATATTTTAAATGTCAATGTTTGGACAGATGAATACTTGCACGGTGCTACTCGTATAGGTTAGGTATATTATTAAGTAGTGTATAATAAACAGGTATAGGTACCTTCTAATATTGTAAATGTCAATGTTTGCACCGATGGATGAATGGATGTTTGTTACTCTTTCACGCTAAAACTACTCAACAGATTTTGATGAAACTTGCAGTGTTTTAGCTTGCACATCAGAATACACATAGGCTATATTATTTTGAGATATTATGTAAATTCAAGATATGACGATAATTGCGTACGTTGGAGCGTGCAGCCTCTTTATCAATATAATCAAGAAAGTTTGGTTCCAAGGATATGAAAATGTAAGAATAGATGTTTGTCAACCTATTATGCAAAAACTACTGAGCAAATTATAATGAAACTTAATAATATTGTAGCTTATACATTTAAATAACACTTAGAATACATATTATTTTAAGATATTGCATAAGTGTTCGGTGCAGACCTACATATTGTTTTTAAACATATTCAACTCTTTTTGCTAACTTTTTAGTTATAAAAAAAGGGTAAAAAACACATAATTATAGCATTATTTTTATAATCATGTTTTTTTATGTTGGATTGTGTTAACGCAAATTTCATGAGATTTCTTTACAGTTTATTTTTTATATCATTGTTAGCTGCTCAATGCGAAGTTCATACCTTATAATTTTATTTTTTTCAGCCATGTGTGTTATTTGCGAATATATAAATCACTTATTAGTAGTTCCCATTTGTCCTGTGCTTTACTTATTTAATAAAACTTGCTTTCGCGTTTTTTGTCGTGAGAATATACGTGAGGTGGGGTGATTAAAATATTGATTTATTACTAAACATTCTGCTAAACAAATCTAAAATGTTTTACTACTCCATTTTATGAATATCAGATGGCATAATATTATACAATGTTCTTAGCAAGAGTATAGATTGTATCCCCCAAATGATACCATACCACCTGCCCCTGTTATAAGGGCTGATGATGATGATGATACATTTTATAAACTAGGCTGTTTTATTTAATTTTAAAACTCTGCTCAGTCTGTAAGAAAAAGATTGCGATATATGTATTGTTACACACTATTTTGTTTGTCTTGTAATTTATTTGGCTCGTTGTTTGGCCCCTTAAACAATAATATACATAGCCCACTAAATCAATGTACATTGTAAATACTACCAAACCGTTACACAGCTGATTGATGATTAATCAGACTATTTTAATATTTTCAGCTTGAGGCAACCTTCGCTGCACTCCTTAACTTCCTGTGGATGGCTTACAATGTAAGTACATATATCAAACATGATACATGTTATACATGTTGCAGTATCCTACTTATAAATGTCAATGTTTGTGCCGATGGATGTATGGATGTTTGTTACTCTTTTACTCAAAAGTTACTAAATACGAACAGCAATACTGAAACTTATTTAAGAATAACACAGTTTATGTTATCTTTGTATAAGAAGTTTTTTTTTCAAGATAAGACGATAAATCCGTATGAAGTCACGGGCAGCCTCTTGTGGTTTTATAAAACAATTTGTAAATCCAGCTTTCAAAAATATATTTATCTGTAAAATAAGAGGTATTGTTTATGAATCATCATTCCAATCATTTGATATTAGAACTCCATCTTCAAGGGAAATGCTGAATATTTTAATCTGTAGAGGGAATGGAATATAATACTTTTTTTATATAACATCTTGTGGACTATTGGACATGGCCGGCCCAATCCCATTTCAGCTTGGCAGCTGTTTTTGCCACATCAGCAATACGCGTTTTAGAGCGCATTATAGTGTTTCTTACCTTGTCAGTAAGTTTTACACCATGCATACTGCGCTCCATAGCACGTTGGCAAACCTTGAGTTTGGACTTTTGAGCTTCAGTCAAAGACCAAGTTTGTGCACCATATGTCAAAGTTGGAAGAATGCACATGTCCACGAGTTTGCGCTTTAAATTCTTATCTTATCTTATTTAGCCACTCGTGTCCCACTGCTGGGCAAAGGCCTCTCTCCTCATACGCCAAGACTTTCTTTCTTGAGCTTCCTCCGCCCAGGTACCCAAGAAGGTATCCAGCTCGTCCCGCCACCTTTTCCGCGGTCTGCCGCGACGCCGTTTGGCGGTTGGTAGCCATTGGGTAGCTGTTTTTGCCCATAAGTCTTCTGGCATGCGGCAGACGTGGCCGGCCCAATCCCACTTCAGCCTGGCAGCTGTTTTTGCCACATCAGCAATACGCGTTTTAGAGCGCATTATAGTGTTTCTTACCTTGTCAGTAAGTTTTACACCATGCATACTGCGCTCCATAGCCCGTTGGCAAACCTTGAGTTTGGACTTTTGAGCTTCAGTCAAAGACCAAGTTTGTGCACCATATGTCAAAGTTGGAAGAATGCACATGTCCACGAGTTTGCGCTTTAAATTATCTAACATATTTTATTTCATAATTTCAGATCTACTGCTGGTTGTGCGTCCTGTCCCAGTACCAGATTATATTAGCAATGCAATCGCCAAACATTGAAATTTTAGTTGAATACTAGCCGTCCCTGAATAATGTTTTATAAGGTAATTCTATTTTGCACTTTAGGGCCATTCATAAAATACGTTCGCATACAAGAAGGGAGTAGAGGGGTTTTCCTGAGTATGACAATATGTGACAAGGGGAGCGGGATCCATGGCAATGTGACGCTGTTCAATAAAATAAATTCATATATTTTTTTTCAATAAATACTTTTTCCCAATCTTTATCATGATACATAGTCATTCATTTCGTATTAAGTAAATAGGTAAGTACATAGACTTCATTACAATATTATTCAGGGGGTTCTTAGTTTTTGTGATGTTGTATTTACAGGGGGTCACAGAAACTGCCACAGCGTGACAATAGGGGGAGGGGTCAAAAAAAGTTGACTTTAGCTGACGTATCTTATGAATGGTCCCTTTTAGGTAGTCTTATATCAAACAGTTGAGAATTAAGAGTAAATAATTATGTATTGTAGAAGTAATTATTACAACATATGTGTATTTATATTTTTCTATACAAACATCTTGTTGTCAAGATGATATTTATTAATTTCAATAATCATTGTATATTTACATAATAGATGTAATACCTCGTAGTAACAACTTAGGTAGTTATCAGAAAGTGCCTGATATAGCTTTTATACATTTAGATAAGGATGGTAATTTTTAGTTTAGACGTAAAAAGTAACAAGACTTATGTCCGTCCACTTAAACCTATATTTTAAAATGTGACTTGAATAGAATCTCAAATCATTCTCTTTTACATGTTCTTATTATATACCTTACGTTTTATATCTTCTCTCAACAGTTTTTGTTGCGAGTTTATTGAGATTTAAAATAAAACAAACACTTTACATAAATTATTGTTGCTTTGTTCTTCTTTAAATTCTCCAGCGATCCAAAAATAAAACAAATCATTTGAAAATTCTTAATCATTTATTTATTCAGAGAAATTATACTTCCATAAGATTTTTGTTCGTTTTAGAATACAAGATAAAATATAAAGATGAAATGTTTAGCATTGCAGAAAAAAAAAACAAAACACTATAACAGATAATTGTACAAGCCTATTCCCAATTTCATAATAATTACAACTGTTCTACTATTTTTAATGATAATTATCTTAAATTACGATACATTAACGAAGCTTTTAAAAAATCGAAACGAACAACATTATTTTCACTCGTATTGCACAGTTAAAATAGCATAAATATGTATTACCAATTACTTTAATAACATCTACCTAATCGTCTTATTTAAATATTATATTTTAATATAAAAAATAAATCAAATTTGGTTTATTAAATTAAAAAATCTTCGTTATCAACTGGAATGTTTGAGTATTTTTACTGAGTTAAGAATTTGTTTGTCATGACGTCGTGAGAGATGTAGGTATAATCTTAATTACTGGAATATTATGTACGTGTATCACTCGTTTCTTGAGAAAATTGTATAAGTTCCTTGCAATCACACTGGGTTAATATAGAATTGAACTAAAAACTATTTATCTTTACCAGTGCTATAGAATTTCCAATCTAAATGCAGAAAATCTCATAAAGCATTGGAACACCTGTCCCTTTGCAATAAGTAAGTAAATACGCATAAAAATTACGCCATATTGTGTTGCATAGGCCGGCAATTTGATCAATTGTAAGTGATAGCTAAGTACAGTACTTGAGCAATATTAAATTATTTTTAATAAAAAAGACGTATCTTTCGCTCTATGACGGTGTGGGTATTTACAATTTATTTTTAATCGTATGAAATTACGTGGAACTTCAGAAAACTTTCTTTGCTATTAAAAAGTACTCTATGATTGATGAAATGTTTCAGGCTCAGTATATTGCTTTTATTCAGTGTATCCTGTTGGCTACAATATTCGTAACTTTTTCCTACGACCATTGAGAGGTCCAATCAT
The DNA here is from genome assembly GCA_947563765.1 of Anarsia innoxiella. Lineage (NCBI taxonomy): Eukaryota > Metazoa > Arthropoda > Insecta > Lepidoptera > Gelechiidae > Anarsia > Anarsia innoxiella. The sequence continues at coordinate 12,228,406 of OX387390.1, forward strand.
GTCTTTCAAAGTATAACCCTACATATTAGACACGTGAACTAAAATCTTGTCGAGACTAACCCTACAATGTACAGTTTTAAAGTAATACTACCACCTACATACAGTCGTGATTACTAACTATGGTACAATAATTTACAAAAAGCTTACTTTTAAATGATATGCAATAAGCTATAGTTATAAATATAGCTCATGGATGTCTTCAAAATTTAAAATATTAACTTAATCTTACTATCTATAACTTATAACACTGTCTAGCCTTTCTAACGTTGATGCTCAAACATTATTGATTTTAAGAGAATAGGCCCTAGTTTGTTGAAAAGCTTCTGAAATGACATCCTTAATTATTCATTCTTAATTACATAATTATTATGTTGTTGAACTTGTATTACTCAATAGTCTTCAAAGTAAGCTAACGGAAAATGCAATCATTCAGTGTCAGTAGACACCGATTATTTGGCAAAACGATATTTAAACTTAAAATGTACTCGTAAAATCAAAATGTTACTATTAGTAAAAGATCGAAACATTATAACTTAATAAGTTGTTACAATGAGAACGCTTGAGTATTTTATAAAAATGTATTATCTGTAGTTGACTTGTCGGTAGGTACTTATTAACTTCGAAGTCTTGTTGTCCGTATACAATTTATAATAACATAGACCCCCTAATGGAAATCGAAAAATTCTTTGTATTTACATTTGCCAAAATTGCTCTACAACAAAAAAGCTAACCGGAAAATAATGAATTCATTAATCAGTTTAATGATAACAAAAATACTAAACTTAACAACAGAGTTTCATGAAACCCAAATATGAAACGAACGTTTGTCGTGCAGTCAGTTGCAACCGCGAAAAATAATGTATTTGAAATTCCCCGTGACAGCGGCTTGCCGCTCGCATTGTCTCATGGTTATGAGCCGGCTGAGTACCAGTTAGTATTTGGTGGAGCTGACTTCTCTGCGGACTGGTGAGTGTGGGTCGGGTGAGCAGAGTGCGCCTGCGGGTGGTACAAGTGGAACGACGACGGCGGGTGGAAGAATTGAGACTGGTCTAATGAAGACGCGTAGTCTAGAGCACCGGGCACAGCGGAATACGCTTGTGGTTTAAGAGGTAAAGGCGCTTCCCCCAAGTACGAATGCCTTAATGCTTCTGAATAAGCGCTATTGTCATATGGCAAAGCGTACTGTTGCTTGTCTCTAGGAGATACTGAACCGGGCGGTGTCATTGCTGAATGATAATCCGCATAGCCTCCGTAAGCTAACGTACCTATGTCAGTTCCTTTGTGCCCTAACTGTTCACCATAACCCGATCCTTCACTACCCGGAGGAGTCGGCAGAGGTCCTGTTTGTCCGTCGCTAGAGTAGTACCCGCCAGTTCTACCATCTCCCAAAAAGTTACTTCGTATAACACTTTCTCTATTAGCGTAGAGTTGTCTCAATAATGCCGATGCCGGTGTCGACGTGTGATTACCTGGTAACTGTCGGTTTAAATGATTTAAATGATGATTTTGCGTTCCTATCCATTGTATAGTTGATTTTTGTTGTTGCTGTTTTAGCAGAGCATCCGTAGAAAAGTCTGTTGGCCGATGAGAAATTTCCTTACCGTCTAAAGCAACTGAAGGCAAATGTTTCGACATTGCATTTTCCAAGTCTCTTACTGAAGTAGCATCGGTGCTTCCTTCGGGAAGAGCTAAGTTATTTTTTGTCATGTCTCTTTCTGCGGGAGATATAGCGGTTCCAGGATTTGAGGAAGACTTTCGTCTGTCTTCGTCTCTCTCCTCGTCGTCGCACTCGGTGGTATGCTTTCGTTTCTTGAGTCGGCGAGCGGGCATGGGTGAAGTTCTTTCAGGGTTTGTATGTAGCGGTAGCGGTTGGGCGTCGTTCAGTCTAGTGAGGTGTGTGACGTCAGAAGTTGGAACCGGTGCTGTCGGCGCGGTGTCTGCGTTCGTTTGTGTTTCTGTTCTTTCAGAGGGATGTCGTGGAGGTGGAGGAGGCGCGCCGGAGTTGTCCGTGTCCGGTGGGCCGTTCTCCGGATCGCCTGTGGTTTCTTCGCGCTTCACTCCCTGTACGCTCTCTTCTAATTGGCAGCAGTCCATTACAGTATTGGGGTACTCTCGACCGCTGAAAAATGCAAACAATTGCGTATTGAATCCTAGAGCTATCTGATATATGTTATATTTTTTACGGCAATAATGACCAATATTTACCTGATGACGTAATTAACGCAAATTATGTTCTGTTCTTCAGCGTTCTTGGAGGAACAAACGACGGTGGCACACGTTTGCATCCAGGTGTATCCCCCTAGTTTGTTCATTACTCTGTAGTAGTGTGTTAGAACTTGACCCTTGTTCATTACTGAAACAAAGAAATTACTCATCTTTATCACATGCTTTAGCCGCGCAGCTTCACCCATACCGAATTCTTCCCACTTTTCTTATTGAGTTATAAATGGACTATTTGTCTTTCCATACCTATGGATCATTTTGCATTGTAAGTTGCTTTTTGTGAGTATGAGTTACGTTATGCCTGTCTTCGACTTACCTACCGCAAATTCTAACCCCCTTGCGAGACCCGACACGAACTCTTTGGTACAATATCGACACGAGGATGAGCACGCTCACTTCAAGGGTAAGTTTTATTAGATCTTAAAGATTCTTAAACTTAACTCGTCACCTCATGAAATAGTCGATGCAAATTGCTACTATGAGTTCCGAAGAAGGTGCTCAATGTCATTCGTAAACTAATTATACAATTTATTGGTATAATATAGCAACTGCACATTATATTCAATCAATTGCGTATACAAAAGACAATGTGATAAACACGTGTATTGTGCTACGTGAGTCATTAAGACTGTGTCGCATTTTGGTTTGTTGTTGCATTGTTTATTGTTGGAAGTTACCATTTAATAATTAATCTAGTCTCTTGGAGCTGCGCCAAAAATGAGACCAATTTTATAAAAATAATTGTTGCAACCTTTTTTTATAACGTGTAGATGTTTTTGTAAATTGAAATACATTTCTAATTAATCATTTAATGTAAAACAGTCGAATTTTATACTTTAAATAATTATTGAATTAAATAGTCATTATGAAACCCCATTACATCGGAAGTCTCAAATACTAACAAGAGTTTATTGTTATGGCCTTATATAAAAATTTAAATATTATTGCGTTGAATGTCGTCAATAAGTACATCAGGCATCCTGGCGGCGTATTCAGTTGTAACCAAATTACCCGCTTTCTAACAAACACCCGGACTTTTATGGTAATTTAAACAATTGTTATTCTACTCCCGATTTGTCCACATTTGACCGGCATCTATATTATACATTTTAAATTCAAATGGATGGTCTCGTAAAGCTATCAACGGGTAAGGTGCTAGAAAAAACCGCGTGACGTTAACGCTTAACCGTGATTGGCGTTTAAATGATCGGCCATCTTGATATCTACTTGTCTCGGTATTAGAACCTTATGTTACGTTTCATTAAATCCTAGGATATTTTTATCCTTCGATTGAAGGCCGTAACATGTACAATTACCTCAGTAAAAGGCGGTGCTGTGTTATCAGGTTTTGATTCGCTACGAAAGTCATCGCAATCAGCCACTATTATACAAGTGATATTTTTAATAAAGTAAGCCATGCCCAAAAACAAAATACAGCATGTAACAAGAGTCGTGTCGGACCCGCAAGATCTAAAGTCAGTACCTGATTCTAAAAGAAATTCTTTCGAAGTATAAATATTAAAGTTCCAAAATAAGAACTATGATTAATATCTAGACTCAAATACTGACTAATAGTAGGGTTGTAACGAAAATTTGCGTTCACGGAGGCGAAAGCGAGAACTTCGCTTTTGGATTCTCGCTTTTGGTGAAACTTTCGCAACTAATACTGCAAAAGTTGAAACGAAACATTTTGTTACCCGGGGACACGTATGGACGTGCTGAACGTTGGCCGATCGCGGTGAGACCCGCTGCTTCATCTCGCAGCGCCGAAGTTGGACTGAAGGGTGTTTCTACGCAAATCTCGAACTCCTGGCCAGGTTATAGGCTGTGTACCATCCAATTCATCAATCAACGTCAATAGAAACAAAATAAACAGACGAGCCACATTCGCATTCGCAGAGACATTCGCTTGCGCATAAATAAATTCGCTTTATTGGCTATCGCTACAACCCGTAGTTACTATCTAAACTGGTCCGACACGAGTAAGGTTACATGCTGTATGTATAATAACGTAAGTGCCTACAAAATATATCCAGATAAAACACTCATAATAAAGAAGACACAGGACACATCAACCTATAAAGCAACAAAAGCCATCTGAAAAGACATTAAGGTACGAGATTTCCCACGTCTATACTGAGGGAAAGGAAACCACTGGTATAAAAATTATTATTCAAATCACAACCCGCATAGAGACGAGCCGACGCATGGCGTCAGGCCTAAATTGTATTCCTGTGACGAATGTGTGGAAAAGTATTATTAAAGTAAGTATGTATATAAGAAAGATTACATTATTTGAATAGAAATATTCTTTCTTAATATCCAACAAACCGATGCCGTAAGAACCGTAAAGACGTGATGGAAATACAAATTGTATCAGGGCAAAGATTTCAGCATTCTAGTTCCCAATGTTTGTGAGACAAATCTGTAACAACCTCTAGATAAAATATGGACTATCTGCAAAGCTGCTGCTACAGAAACCTAGTTTGAAAGAACAATACAATTCAATTGTTAGAGGATGCGCCGACCTTTTTAAGAAGTCATAAGGATGACTTGGAATCGAATTTCCAATGGAGCAACGGACACTTCGGGTCGTAAATTTTCCTCGTAACACCACACTTACGCCTTGAGCTGCCAGTCCTCTTGACATGGATTTCCAAAGGGTACAAACTGAATACAAATCGCTCGGTAGTTACGACATTAACCTCCGAAGGATTTCACCACGCACTATTAGGTCATGGGTGGACGATGCATTGGCTATCGTAAACACTATCAATGATATACTTACAAAGTGTCGAACGGGGCCAATGCATAATGTATTACTAGAATAAATATTAAAGCTTACAAGAAATGGTTTGTTTTACTTTGAAACACTTGAAATTTAGAAGAAGTGTCAACTTACAATCTACGTGACATTTTCTAAGTTTGTTAGCGTCTTCGCCGTGGCACAGAGCGTAGAGATTCTTCCCAGTTAACTCCTCCGCTGTGTATCCAAGCAGCTCTGAGACCCTGCTGCAAATACACAAAATTATGCCGTAACAAATGCTATTAACAGATAATGTATGATAATTTTAATTATAATACATTTATTATAAAATTACCTGGGCTCGCAATGCGCTATGCGGAAGTCGAAGTTAATTCTCGTCACAAACATGTCGGATTCTAATCTGATCTCATGAACAGAAGGAGGGGGCAACGCTATCGCCAACGCCACCATCCCCAGAAGAGATGGCGGAGACTTGCGACTGTGTGAGAACGTGTACTGCGGCCGCAATCTACACAGCATCAGGACTACCTGCAAACAAAAAAAACGTACTTCAAATATACTACAAAACAAACTCAAACAAAGCGACCTCTTTCTAAAATACAAAAGGAATTTCTCAAATACTCAGGTTCTTAAAATGAAAATCCTCGAAGGAAAACCGAGCAGATACAGTAATAAAAAATCTTATTAAACTTTCGTTATTTTACTGTCTGAGCTCTGCGCAGACGAACGCGTTTCATATAAGTAGAAGGAAAAACTTTTGAAACGTAACAAGGAAACTTCAAAAGCTATTATTTTACGTAGATACTAAATTTTGGGAAGCACGTACTGTGCACTCGTATTCAGGTACCTAATCGTCTGAAATCGAGGATGAACTAATTGGAAATTTCCCCAATAAAAGCTTAGCCTTCGGCATATTAACCAAGCTTAGAGTTAATTGCTAATTGCTCTGTCGATTCTTGTGCGAACTGTTTAGAGCCATTTAGATTAAGATAATGAGATATATGACTAAAATTTTCAACTAAATTCATATCTACAAACTCGTTGAATCTTTACATCTGATCCAGTTTACTATGATCTAGATAATTTTTTTTGGGAAAAGTGATGAAAACGTTGCAGAAGGAATCTGGTTCCCACGCAATAAAGTTATATTTATAAAAGAAGCGGCTACAAAAGGTTTATAAAATAAAAGCGGAGTTTATACCCCCGCGACAATCTATTACGAACAATTTTACGTACCTCTCTAGTACGAAATTCACAAGTCGCTTTAGATATAATCACATTTTATGTCTAACACCGAGTTAAGGCAAAAATTATGGCCCATAGACTGCGCCTTGAGGCACCCCACGCGGTGTAATAATTCTAGGCAATAATATTTGTGATCTCGATGGGATTAAGCGGTCGTATGAAATCATTTATTATAACTGTTATGTTGGAATTACTTGTTTTACCCCAATAAATATATTGTTTATTTGTTATTAACGCGTTATAAAGAATAGTCAAAAGCCAAGGGTGGCTTAGCTAGCAGGAAGTATGGAAAAAATATAAAAACAGAATAAGAAGTAACATAATTATACCTGAAACACAAATCAGAAATGCCGTAAATTATATAATTTCCTGCTAGACAACACGGTTCTGCAAGATACCCACCCGCCAGTTACCACTCTCTCCATATCTTGATGGCTCACCCTCCTTGCTTCTTCCAACCTAGATCGAAAATGAAAATCAGCGTACATTTATTTTCTTATCCGTACTACTAGAAGAAGAATGTAAATGTTCACAAATTTTCAAGATCACTTTGGTTCTTCAGCATAGGATTAATCAGCAGGTATTGCCCTTGTAGCAGCTTAATACTTCTTGTTGAGTGTTAAGACGAAATTAGCTTACCCTATAGCCCGACGACTTGAAGTGGCAGCCTCTCTTTGTAAGCGTGCTTTTCATCCGGATGCAGAAAGCCCGATCCATTCCCCGATACAATGCTGCGCTCGCTGCTAGGCTCATTTGTGCGGATACTGTAGGAAAATGAGAAATAAGTTAGAGGAAAAGCAAAGTTGAAAAAACAAAGGAAGATGATTCGAGAATCAAAACGGACTAAAGACTCTTTTAAATAAGTTTTACCAAAACTCGTAAGTTACCCTTACATCACTCCAGATTTAATTTTAACATAATAAAGAAGTGATTGACTGGATAGCTCATTGATTGCACGGATAACTAATTAAAAGGTTTATAGAGCTGCGTTGGGCCCTCAAAAAAGCCACACCGTAGTTTAATTGATTTCTCTGAGCTTACTAAGATATTTTCCAGTGATTGTAAAAGTATTTATAAAAAGTTGGCAGGCATGCATTTTCTTAAGCAATACTATTCTTTATCATGTTCGAATTGTATTGGTATTTTAACTAAAGTTCAGTATTTATCCGTGGCACCCAATTTTTAAGCTATCTTCTCTTAGCTCAACATACAAATGAACCCATTTTTAAACAAAACCGCACTGACCGCTCAATCTTCGTCACTGCCTAACGTCCATTACTATGTACATTGTTGAATCATGCCTTTGTGCTTATAGACTTGACGTAATAATAAGCTTGACTCAGGACATAAATATGCTCGCAACCTTGGCCAACGTTTTTATTGTTGTAGATAATTAAAAGTTTTGATTATTTTCGATAGAAAACCAATGACCGATATTTGCGATTTTGTAGAAGTTTGAGAGCCGTTGATGTTTATCGCTTAGCACCATCACACGGGTTTTCGAGGAGCAGTCTACGCTTATCAGGTAACAATGTGAATCTTCGCCACGGACCACTGTTCTGTGACTTCATTTAACCATGGCTGTCAGTCTACAATGCGCCACTGTCACACCACCTCGAGTCAGATTGATTTTTTCCCTAATCTTACTTTTTACATACTTGTCTATCTTAGAGTAAATTGAAAACGATCTGAGAAAGGCTTGTAATATAAAATTGAAAACGGCCCTTATCCATCAAGTGTATCGCAAAAAATGGAGCACATGCTTTTGTTACGGTGTTCCCCGTCGGAGCGATCGTGATTGAAATTAATGTGTGCGCTAATTAGTATGTTGTTACCGGATTGCCAAACCGTAACACCATGCTTATTAAATTGTATGTATTCTCATATGGCATTAGAAATTCTACTTACCCGGATAGATAGATTATTTTTCTTTGTACTTTTTTATCATGAAGTTAACCCAAAACATTGTCAGCAATATAATAATAATCAAAAAACTGTATGCAGTGAAGCGAGCAAATAGGTAATCGCTGTTTGATACTGATACTATATTCGAATGAGTTTTTTGCTTATCAAAATTAAATTGAACTCGGTGCTTACATTTCTGTAGAAATATTTGTAACGTTAATTTTGTGTTAGGTGTATTATGTAATTTGTAAGTTCAAAACTAAATTAGGTACGCAGTAGCGTTCAGACTTTAATAATCTGTTTGATACGTTCCCATAGCACTAAAAATAAATATTAATCATCTGGTATAAAGGTGCGCACTGACACCCCATTGACCGTTTCATGAGGTCCCAACGCGCCGTGAAGACTCCATAATCTAATTTCAATTTGGTCCACAACTTATTATTGACAGCATTGAATGATTCGACATACCAAGTGAAATTTTTGGGACCAGTATTGTCGCTGATGGAAGAAGGTGCGATGACCTCGAATAAGGAAACTGTAATTGAATTCTAGATCGTTTTTTTTGGAAAGGTACTTTACCAATACAGTTTTTTTTATTCTGTAGAAAATTTCGAAATTTAAAAGAAAGTGTTTCTACTTTTCGAAGAGATAGTAAAGTTTGTTTAACTAGTTTGATTTGTGAATGTAGCTTACCATCAGGATTGTTAGTGCCGTGCTGGCTTCCCTCCTCGCTTCCCGAGGCCGGGCTGTTCAGTCCTGCGCCACCTCCCCGACCAGCTAGTGCTAGACCTAACTGCTCAGCTATTTCTGCGTGATCTGCCTGGTGCACGTAGTCGAATATACTGCTGCCAGTCATTTCCACCTGTGGTATAGAAGATAGTTGTATGCACCAAATATAATACAATAACAAATTACAATAACAAATTCAAATATTTGCAAGAACAGTGGCAACTGTAATTATAACACCTATCCTCTCTGTCTTAATGGTTTCTACCTGATAGACAAAGATTTTCTAATTATACTTAAATTATAGCCCGTTCCCAACTTGAAAAACAAGTTGCGGTCAGCACCTGAATGGTGAGATGCTAGTTTGTCACGTACATCGTCGTCTTTATGATATGAATGAACGTTTGTTATCACGCATCGCATAGCAGGTGGCTTCATAGAAACAACGCAACATCTAAGACATAACGAGGATTCACTTTATGACTAAGCAATGGAAGAAAATTAAGTTAACGGTGCTCTAAACGGTAAAAATTTTAAGATGCAAACTGCAAAAAGTCCGAACTGTAAATTCACTAAATATCGGTAACGGTCACTTTACGTAAAAAGCTGAGAATCTAATACCATACAAAAAGATGACATGATCATAGGTACCTACTTATCCAAGAACCCTTAAAACATCCTCATTCAAATTTAATGATTTTCAACTGTTGCCAACTTGACTTCAAGACTGACCCTTTCTCGGCTTATGCTAATGTTTCTTTAAATAAATTTATCAAATATAAATTGTGAGACCCTATTAAACATTCAAGCGTCGTGTATCCGCAGTCAAGTCTTGCATGTGAATCCCAGAAACAATGGTGACATTACGGTGGTCTTTTCTGAGAACGAGGATCCTTGGGATTTTATGGTATTTACCGAATCGTAGTTTGATGGGTAACAAATTTTTACGCATTAGCATCTACGAGCTAAACATACCTACATATCAAGTTAATACTTTTCCCATGTTTCCAAGGTTAACCTTATCGCGTCAGATATAACGGCCGACGAGTTCAGGGCTCGTCCTCTACCTACTTACAGTTATGACAGCTAATATAGGCTCTCAAATTATGAACAATCCCGAAAGGTAAAGAAATCAAATAACTTTCCATTTCTCCACCGTCAACAAAAAGCGACACGTAAATAATTTCCAAGAAAGGGCCGAAGCAGATCAAAACAAAAAATAAAGTATCCATTTTCTTCTTTTATCTATAAAGGAAAAATATGATTTCCCATTGTCGACGTTATCATCAGTCTTTACTGCGGGCCCCGAAAAAATACTCGCAACAGAATTTAATATAGCAGGAGCATCTAACACAAGCCTTACTTATAAGAAAGTTGTATCTACGCTTATTTACCAGGAAGTTTATGTATTTTATATGTCTACACACACAGCCATGTGGCGGTGAAGAAGACTTATGGATCCTTGTGTGTTGGAAAGGTGTTCGGATGTTATTCGCCGCCGCTTGTGTGAGTATTCGGGGGTGTGTGAGTGGTAAGGTTCGCAGCCGCATTAGGATGAAGAGCACGCGCGCGCCTTGCCCGGGACGTGACCGGCATGTCGCATCGTCCCTTTCCCCCCATTTTCCGTCTCAGTCCCGCCACCCCCGAAGCCAGCCATGTTGGAAACGTGAATTTCCCAGTTTTCGGATCTTTTCAGAGCACCTTTTAATTTCGTAATGTCATTTAATTTTATTTAGATGTTTTATGCCTTTTCATGTTTCTTTGTTGCTTTTTGTTGCGAATTACTTTTCAGAACCCGAGTACTTTAAAACTGCCTGCCTGCTGTCAGGTCTCTGTTTAAGTTTGAAGGTAACCTTTCATGGTTGGAAGAACTAGATATTTTAATCAATTGGCAGTTTTAGTGCCTACATCCCATCTTGCGTTGATATTTGAGACGGTACAAACAAGATGTATGAAATACAATGGGCACATAAAATTTATGAAACAAAAAACTGTCCTTACAAGAAACTCAACCCTTTATAGAGATCAAAGTTGACAAAAAAATAGATAGGTACCTATAAAGGCAGCCCACGTAGCAGGCATAACTCGACACGTGTAAAGGTCTTATCTGCGATCTGATGCAGTTACCACCGGATGTCTTTCTAGCGCCGCCGAAAATTTCAGATAGTATCATTTGGTTCTACAGAGAGTGTGCCACGCGTCACATGTGTGCGTGTGTGAATGAGATGCGCTTGAACATTCACTTCTGGAGTAAACAGGTTCGTATTTGACTCTTTATAGTCCTGTGAAAGACTCTACAATGGTCGGATTTAACAACGTATTTATATGAACAACCTTAAATTTAATAGGCCGAATAACGCAGTCTATTCAATTGAATCCGCATCCCGTACCTATGTAACTAAATACTTACAAAACGAAACATACTTACTTGTGATAATCCTAAATAAATTGAAACAGTTTCTGATATGTATAGAAACCTTCCATCCGCCGCTACTGAAAGAGCGAATCCATCTAGGCTCTGTGAACAAAAGAAACAATAAGTTCCAGCTGCGTTAGTTTTACATTATATAAGATCATTAATAACTGGAAATTATACTTTAATTTTCTAACGACACTTACTTATTAAGAGTGTTAAGTCCAACTATCCCTACTACTCGTAATATTTATAGATAACTATGTCGATTTGCGCCGAAGTGATGTTTTTTATTCTTACGCAAAAACCACAGAACAAATACCCAGTAAAAGTTTACAGTATTGCTAGTTACGTATCAGAATAACATATAGGCTATATTATTTCTAAGATATGACGATAAATAAGTGATACGAAGTCGCGGGCAGACGCTAGTTTCATTTTCAATAAACAAATAGTACGAACATTGTTAAACAAGTTCAAGTTTTATATTATTTATATAAAAAAATAATAAGCAATGAAACGACTATGCTATCCAAACGGTCGCCTAACTTTAATTTCAATAGTGAATAGTAAAGTCATAAAAAAGCTAAATAAACAACGTTGGTGAAACGATTACCACGGGCCAAAACAATTGCTGTAAGATCTGATTACTAGAAAAGCTAAATATTTTATTTGAAAATCATTACGGAATTTGTGAATACCGTGATTTAAATAAGTACTTAACTTTTTTAAATCTTTAGCTTTTGCTATCTAACTTGAAATTATTATTTTTTTGTCTTTTATTTAATCATGTAGGGCGTCAATTAACAAACATCGAAACCAGAATAAGCATGATTTTGAGGTTTCCACCTCCCATATTGATATGTACATATTTAAGGACATTTTTTTTTAATCAAAACATTTAGAAATATACTTAGGTATGTCACATCTAGCATGACTCTATATTGAGATTGATTCAATCTTTATTTTAATGAGAAGCACGGTTGACAAAGTAAGTACTTCTCGATTCAAAGTAGATTTTTTGTTCAAAATCCGCGTTTAAACGGTAGATGATGATGATAGTGTGAAAAACGAATAATTTTGGATTAACTTCCTTAATGGCATCTTATCAATTTTTTCATTGAGTTTGCCTCGTCGCTTCTTTGTGTACGTGCGCCTAGTTTATTATAAGTCTCATATTTTTGAACAGTAGGCGTGTTGAATAATTTTCGCTATATTTAGTACCTACTTGCAGATTATTTTTAACCTCTTACAAATTCTATGTCAGCGAAGTTTTTAAGCGAGTTACAATTGTAACTGATATTTTCCAGCAGCAAACAATCATTGGACCGCGTGTCTGCATGTACGTCCTTATTTTTTCGAACAAAACGTACAACTTGTCCCGCAAAGTTACGTTTGCACATAAAAAAACTTATCCAAGGAATCACGTACTCGACCATTTTCAGTTCGCGGAATAGAAAACCGCAGCACCCACAATATTATAATGACAAAGAATCGATTGCACAAATCGATATAATTTACGCGAGCGAATGACATTATAATAGATTTTTTTAAGCGAACCCTTTCAAAGTGCCCCAGAATGTGTATACTATTCTATTAATTTTGTTATGAAATTTTAGTGAAATCGGTGAAATATTAAATTGGTGTTTCGTTATTTGGTATGTGTTGCGGTCGATCTATTGTGCGCATGCCATTGTATGGTTGCTTTATAAAAACCGTTAAGTCGGCCAAATATTACGCAATGCAAAGTCAAGTTCGAGTGTATAAACACCTAAGTACCTATATCGTTTGAAGTTCCTTATTAAAAGCACAATTTTTTTTTCCATCTGACTTATTATGTTTATAGTCTTGATGTTGAGACAGTATCTATAGAGTAGGTGATTTACAAACCTGAAGTATGTGTGTGCCTTGATGTTGCTCAAATAATTCCATTGCGAGTCCGGCTGATGTCCGTCTACTCTGAGCACCTGTAACAATAAACACTTTAATTAAAGCATTTTCAATTTGCTTAATATAGTAAAAAAAAAAATCCTAGGGCTAAAAAATATTTGCTTCCAATTCACAGTAGGTTAATTTTCCATTTATTCTTCATGTAACAGGCATTTTTAAGTTATAAAAGCTAAAAGTAAGTAACAATAATCGTGTAAGCCACTACGTTTGTCGTCATAAAGCAGTCGGGTGCGCGCGAGCAACCCAACACCGTCAGATAGCATCGCGCATGACGGATCGAAACATGGCCGACACAGTAGCAACATCTTTATTGAGAAAGTATTATTTGTGCAACTCTAGCCACGAGCGTATTACAACCGAGATATTAGCGACTTTAAATTTTACAGTCACAAATTCGTAAAGTTAGCTGTGAAATAGGGAAAGCAAATTCTACATATCTTATGGTTTGTTAGCTGGTAGCGGCTCAGGGTGAAAAATCCATTGATGTTCTAGCAACTATGTTATCCTAAAGTTTCCAAATCGGGAACACCTAGTTCCAAATTACCCTTTCCATCTAAACGAAAGTGAGTACAACTAGTTTTGGTGTTCGTGGTAAAGTAAGTAAGCCCATTGAGTGCAAGGACACGCGTCGGCCGACGGTCGTGACACCAGGTCGTGACGTCGGCGCGACCATACAAACAAGCATACAGCCACGACCCGCGTAATGTTACAATTTTGATACCTGCAAGGAAGTTGTCGCAAAGCGATTCCTCACGAAGTTTTTACGTAACTTGATCGAATGTTTCCGATGTTCACATTGTTTTCGCTAGCATCGAAACAAGCCACATGCGTTGCCAAATTTCGTCACAAATCGTGCCAATCAATTCAATCATTACGAGCAAACGTGAAACAATTATCAAACTAAAAAAAAAATGTTTTAACCCCAACACAAAGCTGCGGCATAAACGTTTTAACAGCATTTAAAATATTGTGTCCCTGTTATCAGATTGAAATTTTATTTGTGTGTTATTATGTGCATGTTTTATTTCACTTACAACGGAGTACAGGCCCTCGAAAGGACGGTCTACTACTATACAACTTTAAATATGATTGTCATATCAAGACGTCGTAAGTTACCTTTGAAAACAGAACAAAACAACTTTACTATGACTTTATCCAAGAGTAGGGACTCCATCAGTTCTTTGTTTCTCTAACCAGTTACATAATAATTACGAATTAGAACTTAAGCAACGAAAAACAAGTTTTTATTTTGCTAATTGACTTCTTTTTGTTTAGCAAAAGTTATCTCGCCACAACTGCGCACAGGTAACTTCGTAAAAGCTAATAAATGCACAAATTCATCAAATAACTATTTTACGAACTTACAAGTATTGATTAAATGGCTTTTTTAAGACTCCTAGAAATTGCTTAGTCATAATCGGTTACCAACTAGTAGTACCTACCTAGCCTAAAACCTGGTCATACTACAAAACCTGCAAGTCGGCGTTACAAAGGTGAAGTCTCTCTGTTTTGTTGAATTAAATCGTAATAAAGAACACGCTCGGTAGTATCTCGACATCTTACTGGTTAAATATGGTTTGTGGCCTAAATCTGCGGCCATCCATGTGAACTTTTTTAGTAGGTAACATAATATGTTGAACAAAAACGGCTTTACTTTAAACAGTTTATAAATAACTCGAATAATAATTATTAGGTATATTTATTTCTTAAGTTAAGCAATCGACAATGAGAAATTGTAGGCATTTGTTGAAGATAAGTTCTTAGTTATAATCGGTACAAATAAAACCATTTATTTTACTCCATCAACCCCTAGATGGACGAACAAATTTTTATTAAAGCCGCTAAGACTTCGTATAATTTTCTCATTACAACCTCGAGGCGATGTGGCATTACCCTTAAGTCAGATATTGTCATCATCATGGCTGTAATTTGTTGAGGCGTTAGCAGAACTGAATAAAGTAGGTAGTAATGTCGCTAACATTTAAATATAATTATGTTAGATGACGTCACTGGATGGCGTTCATGCCAGTATACTTGATAAATCAACCTAATTTTAGTAAAAGGCTTATTTTTCTTGTATCTACTTAATAAAGTGTTTTTCACGAAAAATAAATTAAGCGATTCATTTTGCGTTAGCTAGTTTTAAATTCCGAATTGGAAAACAAAACAAAAGCGACATGTCATGTGTGCATTTCCGCCAGAAAACAAAACACGTACGTCCACTTGCAGTTGATAGGATAAACTGAGTAGTGTACGTTATCAAACGCTAATAGGAAATGCAGCAAAGTTTTGAAAGTTAGTCATTTAACAAACTCTAGCTAGAAACTCGTAGGTTCAGTTTAACAGATTACCTACTAAGTTACTCAGCTGCATAACTTTCAAATTCGCTTAGACTTAACTAACAAAGTATAACGCCTCTTTTATAGGAATATTTTCAAATAGTGGTAGAAAAAGCATTAATTTGGGCGTATTTGTCCATTTCGACATGTGCGTCCAGTGCTAACATTTACCGTGGGGTTGCTATTTTCACAAGCCGGAATTAAATAAAACTCACGCCTAATGCCGGGAGGGTCTGCACAATTTATTCTTTATCTATTTATTTTAAGTTTTCTTTTTTTCTAATGGACAGTCAACCCAAAATAATTAGGTAGGTATTTCATGACACTTTAAATAGCAGTAAGTACCAAGTAAGCCTAAGGACATTTTCAGGTCATTTGCATTAAGTTTATCACATTTAACTTCAGTCATTTAAACGGCCATTAAAGCCAAGCATTTATTAAAATTTAGCTGTTTCTGAGGCTACCGAAATCAGGTGAGGACGGTGCAATATAACTACCTAAAACAATTAGATTAAAATTCAAAGTCATCATTGAAGAGATACCTATACTTATTTTTTAATAAGTCAGGCATTATTTCAAAGCTGACAAAATAGTTTTGTTGATCGTAAAGCTTTTTTGCGAACGCCTTCGCACCCTCAAAAATAATATAAGTTAGAAGCGTTGATTGCCAACCCCTGGGGGTAGCACTTGACCGGAACTTGGGATCTCTAATGAAGAATTACCGCCCTTTGTGGTTAGACCTCTTCACTTGAGAGCTATCGATTGATCGGCACTTTTTAACAAACTGTGTATTTTATCTCGCACTTCAGAGGGTTCCTGCTTTTAATCTAATCAATCATTAGGCTTTGAGAGGCTTTAAACAGTTTATTATGAAACTTTAGACTGCTCGGTACAAATAAAAAAATATACAATATTTACCCAGTGAAGTCTAAACCCCGTTATAATAAAACCCACTATTTCGAAATATGTGAAACAATTTCCCTTGACCGTTACAGCTAATGGTAAATACCAAAAAATCACGACGGCAAAACAATAATGAATTGTAACTAGCCAATTACACGGCCGGACAACCCTTCAAACGGGCTGCGGGGTCGAACCGATCGAGCCGTCCGAAAACGATCGATACCAAATAAAAATAGCTACAAAATCCCGGAAAACGATCCTCCATGCAGAACACGTACTGTCAATATAGAATGGCACAGGGTGATGATTGTGATGCACCGACTGGAGGGACGATGTACAAAAATGGCTTTTCTCGCAACTATGGATTGAATATAAGTCCTTTGTGTTCAGTTATTTCTTTTTATGACAGTTCATATATTTAGAGTTTACTATCGCAGCTTAGGTGGGCGGGCATTCATGTCTAATTACATTATGATAGAGATGCAGGTACCTAATAATCTCACAAAGCAACCTAATAATTAATGTACCTACAGTGGCATAATATGATTTAGTTCAGCCCATTACGATGGCATTAAGGGATAGAATAGTTTAGGTATGTATTTAATATGTACTGGTCACGTGCCCAGTTCATTATAGCCCGGATTAGTGGAAGGGTTAGCTTATTGAGGCGAGACGAAATTCCCGAGAAGAAAAGAAGTAAGGGGTCCAAGGATCTTTATTAAATCGCGCATGTAACTTAGGATTCTATCTGTACTAAAGTAGAATTGTTAAGGTGTTTATGAAAGGCTAAACATTTACAATCTTACACATATTAAGACGAAATATTCTATTACAGTAATTAATACCAGCATAGTAAGGTAACAAATCGATCGCGATACCAATTTATTTCCATAGCGAGCAAACCTACGGTGTGAAAGAATAGAAATATTTCTAACTAAAAGCAATTTACAATCTACTTTAAATATTAATTAAAATAATCGTACAAGGGACCATTAATACTTAAAATGTTATAAATACTACTCATTTGCTTAATCGTCAGATCTAAGAAGTTTAGTTTCACAAAAGGAAACCGTTTGAAAAATTGTGAAAATAAAAACAAATGGATCCTAATACCTATATTTTGTCCAATATTTCGTGTTAACCCGCGTGTCGCTGGCTCCAACGCGCGGGACGTATTTTCCCTTTATTTATTGTTATTTTTCTATTTCGCCGGCAGATGTGCCGTGGCATGATTTACGGTAGCCTTGTATTAAGGAACGTGAATTATAACACCAAAGTCTGGCTGGACCGGTCAAGAGAAAGCTTTACTTTAGTTTTACTTTGTTTTTTCTTACGCGTAGATCTACTAGTACGCGTAGTACCTTCTAGTAATTTATAGAAGAACTTTCTTTTGCTGATGAAATTTTTGATCTGATAAACCCATATGTATTAAGTAGGTAAGTGCCTATAATATAATTACATTTTTTAAATCTGATATGTTTTTAAGTAAGCACTTAGTTGGTTTCATCGTTTCAATAAAAAGAACTTTATCAAACAAAGATTTATTTATTTTTATAACAGACCGACCATACAACGTTACGTTACCCAATCTGTTCCTACTGACTTAAAAAGATAAGATGACACGTCATAAAACATGAGAAAACTGGTTGCAATCATAAACGTCCGTCCACCACGAGATCCAACGCCCTAATGCCCATAAATCAACCGTGCTGCCACCAAACGGCAATATGGGGAACGAAACATGTGTTTACCCCGAAGTTAATTTGTTGAATTTATCTGACTTGTCTCCTGTTATAGTATTGAGAAATATTGCGTTTGCGGAGACTTTCCTTGTTTTCCTTTGTTTGTTCGTCGTGTGAAGACAATTCTTTATTGAGTACTTACACAGGCTTTTTTGTAATTATAAAGGATGGAGGTATTTTTAACGGACAAGTAGAGTCCAGCTTGGATGCTAATGGCTAGAACACTTTCAGTAAATAAATATAGTATGGTACGTTACCTATATTCTGATTAAATTCCACCTCATAGTGCACCTAGCTAATCTAGTTACAATTTGTCAGGTTGTCAATCTACATAGTTGGCACTCGTTGTAGATGGTTATCATTTCATTAGTGTCATATTAAGTTGCGCATATATTTAGCGTTAATATCATGTGTTACGTACCGTTTATGTAAATGAGCTATATAATTATATACAGCACGGCTCTTAAACTAACTAGATAGGTGAGCAATTTCGACAATTTCATGCAAACCTATATTTAGGTTCAATTTTCCTGTTTGGCTTTTAGCTTCTGTTGCATAAATAGTGTGAATAGCGTAATTGATATTTAGCTATGCAGTTCACAAATCATTTTAATACCAACCAACATGCAAATGTAAAGCAATCACTACTTATAACTAGCTCGTAACAACTTTGTTGTTTAAATATTACCTGTACCTAGTTAGGCCTTATTCCATAATTATTGTCAGTCCACTTCCTCATTTTTACGCAAATAATAAATGACTTTGACGTTCTAGAATATGGAGCATTGGGTTTAAGTACTCCCGGCCCAGCCACGACAGATCTTGTCAATATAAACAGTAGGTAGGTAACCCAATTTAAGGCACCGCAAGACGCGCTGTGGCAACGCCAATTAATCGGGCCAGACAAAATCGTCAAACGAACCCCAGTACAATTTGAATAAACCAACCAAGTCACGTACGCTAAATAAGCAGTACTAACAAGCGGTATATCGCTTGCACTGATTGTTAATTGATTAGATTAAAAATTTTGGCCCAATTCGCGGAGTATTGTTACACCGGGGGTTCTAGCCCCACTGAATTAATTAAGATTTTTTAAATAGCTCCGGTGTCTTTTACAATTTAGATGTTGACAGATGTACTCTAACATAATTAAATTTATTCTTTGCGGTAGCATCTAATTAGATGAGGTTGTAGAATATACGTAATCAAGTTATATTTAAATACCAGAAATGAATCAAGCAATGCCTGTATCTGGCCATATTTATGTAGAGCACGTATCAACGTCGAGGCGACACTTTTTACGACAGATCGAAGTATATTTTCCAAAATTCTTCTTCTCCCTTCTAAATCTTTATTGCTTACGTGAGTACATTTGAAACTCCAAAATTTAACCCCCGTAACATTTTGTAAGACAATTTTGACACCCCTAAACACTTGTGTTTTATTGCTTCGAATATTTTTATTTGAATATATCTATAGGTGCAAAGGAAAGCCGGTTTGAAAATTGAGTTAAAATGACAGTGGCATACGTAGTGATTCGCCCCGTGGTCGTATTAAGCGCATTAGGGGCCAAAATTGGATTTGTCGTGGGGCGTTTTATTGGTACACTTGTTACGAATTTAGAACCACTGTGTGGGTTAAAAAGCCCTTTGTTCAATTTACTTACATATGGCACAAGAAACATTATAATTTTATGTTAAAAAAAAAATCTATTTCCTTCACTATCGATTGATAAGATCGTGATCATTGAAAAAGTTTGAATTCTAACATAGCTTTTACAACTACTTGCTAAAACGTCATGATGTAATTTGTGTTCGAATTTTAAGTACCTGTTCGTATAAACAGCTACTCAAATTAGCACTTGAGTAGGTCCCTAGGTTTACCTATAGAGGTATTACCTTCAACGTATACCTACTCTAAAAAACAATATTTGTTTTTTCACCATAGCGTTTATTTATTTGACGTATTGCGTTAAATCAGGGTCCCCAAGGCGCATTTATTTGCGTGCACGCGTGGCTTCCCAATGTTTGTGATTTACCCTGAGCTACCTAATCCGCGTATGTTTTTTTATCAAATAAAAAATAGAACCCAAAATACGTAAGACGTAGTAGATAAGGTGATACTTTTGTTACAAATATTATTATTTTATTATAATTTGCTCAAGGAAAACAAACTTAGTAATTCAATTAAATATTTTAAATAACAATTATATCTATGAATTGGTAGGGTTTGTCAGATACCGTCTAAACTAAACATTATAAAATCATTCGTTTTGCAGTCTGTACAGGGGTAGGTAACACGGTTAGCACCGACAATGACTTGACGAAGGCAAATCTGATTTGTCGACCCTCCTCAGTTATTTTAAACCAACTCAGTCATTTTGCATAGATCTAGTCGAGAGGGGTGGAAATGTTGGAATCTAGGAAAACTTAGTGTAATAAAATATAGACTGCTACTTTATGGAGAGTTTTTAGAGTTTGAAAGAATAGCTAGTAATATAAAGCATAGCTAAAAGTGTCCCATAGGTCTCTATTTCGTAGAATCATAGGTACGAATACGACGTGGCTTAGGCAAAAATCTTATGTCTTATATTACTATAGTGGTCTTTTACTTATAATAAGAGTATTTTCCGAAAATCAACTCAATGACGGTTCCTCTTACCTTTCAAAGCTTTGCTGGTGGGAGGCGGATCTCGGCTCCATGGCGGGTCCCCATGACCAGAGAAGTCCCGTAACTTGAGGTAGCTTATGGTCAGCCTTATGATCGACGCCTTGTCCAACTGGCTTGTAATCGCGGCCGGTAGAGGCAGCATCTTTGCCAATTCGTAGAACTCATAATTCTCCTTGCCACGTCTTGAACGCGCTGCATCTCTGCTCTTCTCTTTCCGTAGCTCGAGGATGCTGTAAAGAAATATTAATGTTAGTTTGTTTATATAACCGTTTTTGATTGGAAAACTTGTTTAGACCGCGATTGCGTTATTGGGAATAGTAATTATATAGAGTCGTAAACACAAGTAAAAATCGACTAGAGTTTATTATTAATAAGACTTCACGTGAAGTAGCTATGTTATATTATTAAATAAACTGTCCCAAAGCTAAGGAACTTAATAAACTCGATGCAAAAATATTAATTTCATGCAGAAAATATAATTTGTAAAAATGTTTTCATCACTTCCAGGTGGGTGTTTTCGTGTAGCCACTCCCACGCCACACCCAAGGGCGGGGTTCCTAATGAGCTCAGTGTTTTATTACTCAGACGTATAGCATTTACATTTAAAATGGGCCAAAGGTACGTGCATTTACATTTTTTGACATCCCAAAAGCGAATAGGAAATAATTCTGTTTTAATATTTTCCTTTTTAAAAATATTTCTCTATCACGTGCGTTTTGTTTTGAAATAAAATTGAGTTATTAATTTAGCACACATTTAGTTCTTTTAAATTGGTCATTCTAACAAAATGTCGTTTGAAGTAAGAGCCAGGGGTAGCAAACATTACATTATTTGTAGTAGTAGTCTAGCACCTAATGAAACTCTTTCTGGTGTTAACAACGGTCGCATCAGCTGAAAGTTTACGGCCAGGGGTGCTAAACCCGGCACCTACCTAAGGTGCACCGTAAGCGATCCCCTGATGGGTCTGCTTTACGATCGAGCACGATTACACCCGTCTTCAGTCCCAAGAGACCAGGGTTTATTGACACCTGAGTAAGGTCATTTGAAAATAGACCGAATGTGTCTTTTGTTCTTACATTTTATAAGGCGTTGATGTTTTACTTCTGTTTCAATAACTTTCTTTACATGTCCCATTTTTTAACGTCACTTATCCATCAGGCGTGCTTAAAGCATTGCACATAGTTTCATACTCAAAAAAGTATTAGTGACATTCTCTATTTGCATGTTGAGTAAATTTTTGAATATAGGTATAGGTATACCTATTTCAGTACTATTTTTTTAATGAAGCCAAATAAGTGCAAATCTTACAGTTTTTTTTTAGACCATATAAGACATTAAGCCGATTGAGTTTTTTTAAGTCGAAAAGAACTATATCACAAAAATCTTATCAAAACGTAACTGTAGCTCAGGGACTAATAACTCTTAAAAAGAAAATGTAAATAAACCCTTTTAAACGATGGAATTTTCCGATAAACGTGCTTAACAGTTAAAGCATAAAACAACAATCACATTGAACTTGATTTAATGGTTTCCAAGGGTCGGTCTGGTCAGTTTTGGTTGCGCTATTGCGAGGGTTAACGCTTTCGATTGTTTAAAATATCTTAACAGTCTTGAGGGTTGAATACCCCTAGATTGACGGTAATATTTATTTCTATTTCTTTTTCAAAAAAATATATTCCAATACGTACATATAATTCTATGATATCAATTGTTGTCTTTCAAATCCTCTTTGATGTAAAGACGCAACGTAACTTATTATGAAACTTTTAATTTATGTCAATCAAAATATAATTAATTCAGAATAATTTATTGCCAACATCAACAGTGCTATTAATATAACTACAATTTTATTTATCCGATGTAACACAGTTCTTAAAATGAAAAAAGAAATGAAATTTCATTCCCAAACACTTGGACTGCCCGACACCTATAGCCGTTTAGAATTGAAACTGAGATTCCGTTTTCCACTCCTGTCTACGATTCTAATGGTTTTTATGAGACATTCCGGACTTTCTCAGCTAAGTGGATAAGTAGTCCCCTGTTCACGACGAAAAAAGGTAGCTGACTCTGCCATATCCTAGAGATCCTTTAGTACTATAAAACAGTTTCGGTAGAAGAACTACCCAGGAAATAGGCACGATTTTAGCAAAAAAATATCGTAAGAAAAATATTTATGGATATGTCTAGTAATCTTGATGTCAGAATAGGTAGCTAAGTCTATATTCCTTGCTTAACCATGCTGTTCAAAACTTTAAACTATTTCAAACTCGTAACTTTGTATCAAAAGCCGTATTCAAATTCGAAACTCAGTCGAAACGAGATGAGTACGATAGTTTTTTATTTAAAGACTTCTCTAGTATTTCTTGTTCTGTCCAATTTTTATGACGGACCTCCCTTCATTTTAGAAGTGGCTGTCTTTAAGTGTACCCGTACGTGTCTCGACGCCCCGTACACCTGGGAATCGAACCCACAATACGCTACTAACGCGTTGACCCCCTGCCGAACTCTCCACGAGATGTACACCCGAAAATATGCCCTAAACTCTCCTCAGCTGAATCCTATTTAGAATTCGCTACTCAAATAAAACTGGTCAGTGATGATTGGTACGTAGCAGCAGAAAGAAATCCTAACTCTGTTATGCAGTTTCACAAACTTCGACCTTATCCTAAAAAGATACAGAAACAAAGTCCCTCAACGAGGACTGTACGAAAAGAATTTTCTTGCAAATTGAAATAGGAGAAACTGAAGGAAAAAAGTGCGTCGGAATCGAACCGGAGACCGGTCGTAAAAAGCCGTCCAGTGCGCAACCGTGTCGCAGTAGTTACGGTTTAATGTGTCCGGGACAAATTGAGTTGTGCCCGGGTAGAAAAATTAGCTTACCCCTGGGAATCAGGAATACGTCTCTCTATATGATTATCACGGTTGGTGATGACAGCTTGCGTCACACTGATGGCGATATTAATTAAGGTGTAATACAATCCTTCGTTGTTTACTAGTTGAAAATAGTGATGAGCTAAGAGCTAGACTCGCAGGAGTCAAACTAATTGATATGAAAACCACGCCTGCCGCAAGTTGCATGCCATCACTCCTACCGTACTTTCAGATCGTAGATTGACTGAGACAATATACAGACCGTATCTGGCCGCTTTTACCGAAACCGACAACTACAACTATCATCATTAGTACGCAAATCATCTCGTCGTCAAATAAGGAAGATGATCATTCAACGTCTCGACGATTCCTTATTGGTCTTTGTGACGGGAATATCCTTGTTTGGAGCATAGTTTAGAATCTGTTCTCTTGTTAGTTATTGATGTGATATCCCCAGCTGTCAATTTGCTGCGCTAAATAGCGCCTTTTAATATTGTGGTAGAGATTACGTACAGGTAGCAAAAGTTGACACAAAACATAATCAATAGATTCCTTTTAGCACAAGTTGAATTGTTAATAGCCGCAGTAGGGTTGAAAGGTCGACACCTTCAAGATTAACCCTAAGAACGAGCGGGTTCTCTAATCTTTCTGTTGTTGTACTTTCAGAGCGCGCATGGGAATTTTTAAGTATTTTCTGCTTGAATGGCCTCGGATCTAAACATTGGTTTTTATTATTGTGGCTTCAACGCATTTATTGGAGATTGCACTATTTATAATATTCAAAGGCGAAACGAACCCGGAAGATTTATTCTTGGATGATTATGTAGGTAAGTTTTCCCTTATTCTAACTTGGACCTTAATCTATTTTTATTTACTATTACAAGTTTCCCATATTAAATAAGAAACTTGAGCCAAAAATTCTAAAAAAGTCTAGGATTTTTCGTCTTGTAAATATCAAAGACCATATGAGAGTAACCAATAACTGTTGCAGCTATACATACCCAAATTTGAAGCACCTAACGTTAAAGTACAATAAAGTTATTAAGTTTTATTAATAAGGAATCCCTCTAAAACTTGTCACCCCTATCTATAACCTCTCTTTGCAACGATGAATATGACAAAGTACATTGTAAGTTGAAGTGGTTATTCACCATAATAAGAGAGCACTCTTACTTTACGCCTTTAAAGAATTCAGAGACAACAATATGCTCTTTAATAATTTCTATTAAAATATTATATTCAACTTTCTTGTAGGGTTGCTAAACGGTGGATTTTACGGTTACAATAGTCATTGAAAAAAATATTTGTAACAATTACATATGATACACGAAGTAACAACGATCCCTTTTTATTGGTAGTAATTTCGGTTTTAGAGTTTTTTTTTTTGTGTAAGAGATATTTATTTACCTACCGTTTGGCATAATTTGGAAGTTCCCTCAGACATCCTTAGCTTAAATTATGGGAATACTGAATTTGCAAGAGTTCACAAAACTTTTCAAAGAGAAATTTACACCCTACACTTAGGGGTCGGCTAGTTTTCTTTAAAAGCGCGGACATTTGAACCCTTGGAATTTAGTCAACCGTTTTCTCCCTTGGGCCTTCCAAGCCCCAAGTCTAAGTGACCCAACTTAGAGGAACATTCAAACATAGCGTGTGTATTCATCTTCTTTCTTTTCCTAAGAGTTGGCGATACTAAATGACCAGACCTTGTCAGTTCTAACTAAACGCCCTAATAATGTGACATCTTATTTATACGGAGGGTATTTATTAACTAAATAAAAACGAGGGGAGACGCCGCCATATTTGACATAGGAAATGAAAATGTCATCGGCTTATTACGCCTTAGGATTATTGATATTACTGACGATTATCTGCCGAAGTCGTAGATCGTAATTAAGATTTGTTGTTTACGAAGAACCTATCTGATTAGAACGTTAAACGTTTGTGAATTATTCCACACCCCTTATTTCATTCCTTGAATTTCTGTGTATAATTGCATCCATTTATCAAATACGGGAATACCTAAGTAATAAATGTTTATAGTTCTTTTTAAGCTCAAGTCAATCAAGCGTAACTTATGCTTGTATGTTAAGTACTTGTAGCGCCGATAAAAATAATGTGTTCATTATGTCAAAATGTTTGCCTGTGTTTAAAAAAACATGTTGCTATTTCCAAAGATAGTACCTAAGTATATCAGTTTTTTTTTTGTTTTGATTTCGTAACTAATAAAAGGTCACGAAACTAGAATAAAATGTCAATTCACCCTTTTTGCCATAAAATAAAATATTTAAAAATATCCATGGTATGGAGTTTAGATTAAATTATAAAAAAGTGTTGAAACCTATTGATCAAATATTCGTAGACTCTAATGAGATATTCCCCGAAGAAAAACCTGATAATGAGTCAGGATAGTAACAATGTAAGTTCCTTGACGTCGTCCGTTCAGAAATAATCAAGGAGGGCCGCTGTCTCGCGGGACAAAAATTTTACTATAGGCTCACACCCCCGAGATGAGCTTAATATGACTCGGCGAAAATATAAAGGCCGCTTGTCGTGACGTTTTGAATGGCCTCCGACACGAACTTGTTGATGACACGACGGTAATCCTAATCGAAGTACCTTTACTTCGCTGTTTATAAAAAAATACTATTCAGTAGGTTCACCCTTTTTGATCGTTTCAAAAATCGATTACTGTTTTATGCCGATTTCAAAAAAGCAACCGTAAAAATTTGAACTTATCTTTGTTCGTGAAGTTGCTAGTCTTTTTCGGCAATCATATTCGTGCATCTAGGATAGCGTTGTGGACAAAAATAAATATAGCCAACTGCCCCGTCCAACCCCGTAGGCCCGGTGGGACCGACGATTTGTACGCGCGCCAAATTGCCGCTCTTTAGCCGGACTTTAATAATCACGTCATATCCAATTTTCCTTTGGAACGCACCGGGAATATTAATGGACAACTCGTAAGATGTTGATTGAATTCGGTTCTTGTTTACCTGATAGTTCGATGGATATGTCGATCCCATGTTAATTAGGCCTTTTTCGTCATCAGATACTGATTAATAATTCAATGAACCCGTGTTGTTGTTTGTACTTAGGTAAGGTTACACCTACATGGTACAGACTTCTTAAAGTATTCATTATACTAACTCTTTGAAGTCGAAGTACTTATAAATATAGTTTCAAGAAAAAAAACTGTTTATGCAAAGATGCTATCGCGTGCCGCACCCCAGTGGACAGTGATCCTCCATTTTGCGAACAAAAAATGACCAATCTGCTAGACGCGTCGATACGAGGATGACTAATGGTAGCTCGCCGCTTAGCAAATTGCCTGCCAAAATCGTAGCGAAACTGGAAAATTGTTTCATTCATAAATGCAATAGCCGGGATTTACTAAGGATAGCTTTCTGATGAATAAAATAGTGAAGAGGGATTTGCGGCCCCATATGATAGCGGTTAGTGGAAATGTCAGATAGATATAATGTTTGTATTAATAAATAGTATCGTTCTAACACAAAAAAGCCGTCCGATTTTGTAGCGTAACTTTTCTTGGAAAACTGGTTTTCCAGGAAAATAATTGAGTGCTAAGAATTTGTAGAGCTTCGCTTTATCAAAACGAGCACTTGTAGTAAATAAAACTATAACATAGGTAGGCCAAATTAGCAATACAAAGAGAAATGTCGGGGCTGCATTCGCTGCCAATTGAAAGGAGAAGGAAATAATAGTTATTTGCAATAATCGACTGAAGGGACGGCTGATTGCGCCCGGGGCGGGAGATATTTTTCCCGTATTTTTGTCGGGCAACTTGCAGCTCGGCACGCTGTTCGTTAGTGCTTTCACTGTAATTTTATTGGCCATTCCTAGTTATTGAATTTGGTCTACGTTTTACAATTTTCATACAATGCAGTCTTTAACCAACCAACCGAACAGCTCTTTGTTAAAAAAAAAACACTTTTTAAGCGGAATTCAGGAATTGGATTTATTCATTGTTTTAATTCGGAAAAAGATTTTTCCATCGCTATAAGGTTAAGCGATTTGTTCGTGGAGACTCAACCCTAAAGGTAGGAATTAAAATAACAGGGGTCAATACAAAAGTCTATTGATGAAGTAAAGGGGGAAACAATGGATCATTTTCGGGACACTTGTCTTGCAGTTAATCCTGACTGGCCGAACTGTGATCGATTGCACTCACCCCGACTCAGTCTATTGACCGGTTCTTATTGGAATGTCTATTAAAATATCTGAGTAATCTAACTGGTGAGTTTGATACATTTTTAGAGAAATAAATTGTCTATTATTATTTTGATAAATAAAAGCTAGTAGCCCAAGGTTCGATTTAGGAGTATCAAATCATAAGTCCGGTCTCCTCTTCCTCATCGACGGCTATAGTAAAAACTCGAATGGGTAGAGGGCGCGACGAATTGCAATGACTCAGCATTTGGTAGCTGATTGAGGTCGACTACTGTTTTCTACAGGGTGTTTTGCTAATCATAAAAAATATGTTTCCTTTTTTTTACATTTGCTTCTTATTAAGTTTGAGTTTGTCTACCTTTTTAGTAATTCGGAATCAAACAACATTTACGTTTACAACTATTTAGAAGTTTTGTCATTATTTCAGCATTCAAGAAAACGAACTGGGGCGTGGCAAAATCAAAATAAAACGTGTCCTGTACAAAATCACTGGGTTGTTTTTTAAACAGACTTTGTTACATAATGTTTTTTGTACAAAAAAAATTTCGTTTTCATGTCTTTGTATCAACGTATTTGACTTGAGATAGGTACTTAAAAATGATCAACCGCTGTCTGTAATCTTTAGATAATATGAAACAACCTGTGTATTGACAACAAAAAAGAAGACTAGACAAAACGTAATAGATCTACATATTCAAAAAGGGCCGGCCACATTCACCTTCTAGCTATCTGCGTTAATTTTTTTATCAGTTTCTCTTATGACATGATAATAAAGTTTAAATTAGCATCCAACTGCATTTGTAATTTTTTGAACGGTGTAATAAAGTGAAATAGAGTGAATGCGCTTGATTCGTTTTGATATTTAATATTGCATTTTTTCAGACGATTTTAGATTTTGCATAGGATTGCACATCATTTTTATTGTAAAGATTCTTATCCAAAGCAGAGTATTTTAATCTTTACTTAGATATATTTTCGAACTATTTATTTGATCATAATAGGTAGGTATCTTTATTTGAAAGATAGAATTTTAAAATGTGTTTTGAAGGTTTTCTAAAGAAAGAAGTATCAATACCAATTAAATACTTGCCATTAAAATAAGATATTTACATTTTTTATACGTAAACGTGGAGAAATTAAACTTTTTCCAAAATAAAACTCTATTTTGTTTTAAGATTTGCAGAAAATAACCCTAAATATCGATTCAAATAAAAATGAAATTACCCTGTAATTGCGGTTGTATTTTACAAAAACCGTTCGGAGATCCGACTTTTTTCCTTTACTCGATTGTGGTTAGGAAAAGATTTTTTGTTCGATCAGGTGCAACGATTGAATTCGATTTTTATTCTTGTAAATATTAGAGATTTCGTTACTGTTTAATGGACGTATTTCTGATTTTCTTTGCTTATTTTGGATTGAAACCACTTCAGGTGATTTGCGATCCAGTTTTTGATTACTGGATATGTTTAAGCTTCCATCTGACCTTTTATACACTACTTTGTAGCACTTTATAGTTTTTATATACCTACTTTTGATTTGGTACTTGATTTAATCTTTTTAAGAATTTCAAATGCCAACTTTAATAACAATCACTCATCGTTGTATCAAAAAGATCCCTCGCCTATAGAAAAGGATGATGCAAATGCATGTTATGTTATTTAGCTACGGTCTTTATTTTTCAATCAACATGCTATAGAACACCGACTTCGCTTTTTGTTTAAAATTCTATCCCTTTTTTGGAGGTTTAGAAATTTTGATGAAGTGTAAAAGGTATCTTATCCTGTGATTGAGTCAAAAGAGTGTTTTTGTTTCCGTGTTAAAAGGGATAAAAAATTAAGGAGAACGCGTTGATGAGAAGCAAAAACTTGGATGTAGATAACTCCATTTTATAAAGAATAATGATTGTGGTGTTAAATGTTTTTAATTATATTTAAATGAGTGTTGAATTTGTTTTGGAATTGCTTGATACATTCTCCTTCAAGGTTCACTTGGTTGTTCTGCGACGGCGGCAACGACTGCAATTGCGTAGGCTCTACCATTCAAGTTTATGAGTACTCATTGTAACATAGAGAGCCGTCAATGAAACCGGACATATTACACCATCAACTGGTCTCTAACATTTCATTTAAATAGTTCCACTTTTTGTTTAGGATGAACCAGGCCACTGGATATTAGGCTATATTCATATCTCACTGAATTAGCTTCTAGTCTAAACAAAGCTTCTACACTTCCATACCCTGATGAATAATCATTCTTAAACAAAAGCTGCCCTTTAATTGAATAAAATTCAATATTGCATACAATTTCAGTATTTATGCTATGAAATTGGATACGTCAGTACCTTTTAAACTCCAAAATAAAAATGTAACTAAAGCATCCGGTAAATGTGTCCAAAGTAATATGGATAACAAAAAATTATTCGTAGTTTAGTCATAAAACAGACGGAATCCCATAATATTTTTATTTCTAAATTAAATGAGGCGAACTCTCATCCCAATTAGCTTTTGACATCAGAATTGTTCATAAAACTATTTGTATTAAATTCGGTACGCCTCATTACGACAAATAAGTCTTGAATGTTTCTGGGAAAACGACAAATTGCGAAGGTGAACTTGATCTCGCGATAACGCGAATTGTTGTCTTGTTTCAAATTGTACCTACTTTTAAATGCCATTTACATCATCTTTCTGCAAACTATTAACCGCGTTTAAAGGAAAAATCTAGTAACGCCGGTGCCGCCATTTTTATTTTATTTACCTTAGAATTTTATGTGTTATGATCTAAAATTAACTGCGTATATTAGGAAATATTCTCTGTGAATCACAAATACCTTTGTGAACAAACTAAGGTATAATACCTATAACAGCAAGTTAGTTAGTTAGCATACCACAAAACGGCGTGGCTTTACTTACATCAACGGTCACGAAATGATAAAAATCTTAATTTGTGTTTGTACGTTAACTTGTTCCGACCACAGGCTTTTGTCTCTGCCAGTACTTGTATTCTTATAAGAAAAGTATAACTTTATACTAAATCTAATTTGAATTTGATACATTGAAAAGAGCAGCTATAACATAACACTATAATAATTTGCAAGTAATTCCACAATATTATTAAAATGGAGTACCTAGCTTTAAAATTTTAAATATTTTAGCCTTATAATTTAGTTTTAGTTTTGAGTTTACTTTTTTTTTATAAAGCAACAAATTTATTTGTTAAGATCACGATTTTTATACCTAATTTTAGGTAGGCACTTAGCTAAAAATATGCTTGGGTGTATTAGACCACAATAAAGTTACTTTTAAGATGTTCGGGTGGAGCCTTACCTATGTGTTTTAATAAATGTTAGAAACCAGTTATACAGTATCCAGCAGATATGAATCAAGAATTATTTACAGAAATTCTGCTGTTTTGTTCTGACATTTAATTTTTTATTACTTGTTTGTATGTTTTCTTTCGTTTTAATTTAACTTTCATTGCTTTAAGTTTCTTCATTTCTTCGAAATATACCTGTATCTTACCACTTAAGTAGGTACCTACTTACCTGGGGATATACAAATACAAAGATAGTTCTAATTTTGAGTTGTCTCTTA
Organism: Anarsia innoxiella; assembly: GCA_947563765.1. NCBI lineage: Eukaryota > Metazoa > Arthropoda > Insecta > Lepidoptera > Gelechiidae > Anarsia > Anarsia innoxiella. The sequence continues at coordinate 12,259,947 of OX387390.1, forward strand.
ATATTAAACATCAAGACAACATTTAACTTCTACTTAACACTATAAGCGCCATTTAAAAAAAGCATAGAAATAATAAAAATGCAAAATATAAAAATGCAATAGTATAGAGGTCTACTCGTTTAAGGAAATGTCGGTGCGATTAATTTTTGAATTTAATTCTGATACCAGTCAATTTAATGTATATTGTTGAAAAAATTATGCCAACATATACTTAAACGAAATAGAAAAAACATTAACTAAAAATAAAAAATATAAAGAAAAAATGAAACGTGCCCAGGTTCGAGATGCGATTGGTTGGATGCTTGTTGCTGCCGACAGATATCCGGGCTTGTCTGTACGAACCAGGAATGGGTGAAGGCTGGGGTCAGGCTAGAATTGAGACCTGGCCCGGGGCCCGGGAGCCCCATCACCCCGGGCAGCCCGCCAGGACGCTGGTGGTGGTGGAAACCGGCCGAAGCCACAGCATAGTCCATTGCTACCGCTTGGTACGGCAACATGATCACTCAAACACCTCTCTTTCGATACCAAATTATCTAGTCCAATTTCACAGTCCCAATAAAGAGTTCTCGCGCGATTTCACACTTCATTTCGAATTACAGTCATTTGTTCGAATTGTTTGATTGTCCGATCAAAGTTTATGAAGTAAAAAACATTTTCCCGAAAATGTGGAAAAATATTTTCACAGATTTTATTTATTTTGTGAGATGTAGAGTCAGCGGTGTAGAGGTTCTGCTTAGGGTCGTCTTTGCTACTTTCTTGTGTGTGTTGGAATTGTCACTGTTTTGCAGAGGCACTTTCGAAGGTGCTTTCAAGTTTTCAAGAGGCCGTCGACGTTTTCAGTTATCAAACAAACACCCGATCTATTTTCGTGGGCGATCATTTACGGGGCTAGCTATTCACAGGGGAAAAGTCACGCACAGCCACCCACTTAATAAATATTCTGGGCATATATCCGTTTTTACGCGGACGTGACTGGCGGGATACTGTCCGCTTTTCACGTACGGAACGCGCGGCCGATTATCGAAAACAGTTGCACGCGTCCCCCTCCTTCAACCACGGACGTGCAACTGAAACCAAGCACGCGCGCCAAACGCGACTCTATCACACTCAGCCTAGACACCCTGTACACCATCAATTCGGAAATTAGAGAAGGACGGCGCGCTAGAGACGACAAGGACGCGAATCGATCGGACGTCATCGCGAAGTTAAAAGCCTGCGTCGTTACATGGCCCGTAATAGGCGGTTACGTGATTGGGCGTGGCTTAGCCTATTAAGTTGAATTGTCGCGTTCTGATTGGTTGAAATTGGTAGTAGTCGTCTACGTGATATGTTCAGGAATACGTTTATAGCCTGCGCTCATAGAATATAATAAGTGAGTTGTAGGTTTGGATGCGCGCCAGTTGAGGAGATGCGGCGTGTTGCGGTTTCATTCCCGATTCGCGTAATGGTTTTTAATTATTACTTCGGGGACCGTTAATAGGTTAACATTGCGTGTTTAGCTGGTCATTGAATATTAAAGCGGATGCGTTCGGTGAATGAACGTACGAACAATGGGCGTGGTCGGGTACGCACCTTGAGCACAACGGGTTGTATCGATTGACAAGCTGTCTGCAGGTTTCACTGCAATCCAAAGCAAAAAAGTCAGCTTCCGTGCATCCTTTGACTCCCTGGTTGCTGTAGTATAACCAATTCTCTTCATAGAACAGTCTAATCGTAACATAATAAACGAATTAACTGCAGAACTCTACATTTTACCAATACCTCCAAAACAAAGCTTAAAGTTTCCAGTAAGGATAAACACAGCAATCTGAGAACTGTGTGCCACACTGGAACCAAAAAGTTTCTAAATTGTTCAATTAGGGTTTCTAAATTTAGATATGTTTGTAAATAGAGCAGGGTTCACAGGTACGGTAAGGGGTTTGCCGAAATCCTTGTACTTGGTGATCAATACCACAAAGTTCAAGTTCGCTCACGTCTGCCCGCAGTTAGTATGCCGCCCTGCGTCCGCTCCGCAGAATAATGGCCTGTTACGAGCGCAGCCTCTGGCAGTAGGCAGTGTAAGCACAGCTGATTTTTGTTTAGTTTCAGATCTGAGGATATTCCCTCATCTAATTCTATCCACGCATTTTTTGCACCCTGACGTAAGCTGGTTCTCACTTTAGGAAAAACACAACTTCCTGACTAGCGGGGGTCCATAATAGACTCTACCCATGACCTTTGATGACCGTTTCCCGAAGCATCAATTAGTCAGGGGCGTGTTCAAATTAGCATAAGTAGTCTACTAGCTAATCAATCTTCAGGAACCACATAGAAGCTTCCATTACTATCTGTCAACAAAGCCTTTCAGCGTTTCTGTTTTGCAGTCTTCAAATTACTTACTTACTTACAAAGTTTTTTGACCAATAAAAGCTATTTAGGTCGAACTTTCTTAAAAATATCAGAAATTGAATAGAGTTTAGTTATTATGGGCTAACAAAAGCAAATTGTTGCTTAAGTAACAATAGTCATAAAACTCGAAACATCAAAGTAATCAAGTTTACAAAACAAAAGTCATATGATTATAGTTCTTAAAATCTTACATGATTAGAATGGCAGGTGTCACTAAAAGTAGCGAAGTAACTTTATATTAGCGGCCCATAAGTGTCGTAATTTGCATCAGCAAAAATCATAATCATTTTTACAACTATAACCATTTTAAAATTATGAACTGTATTTAAAAATACAAGAAATTTAATGTTTTCGACATAAAACGTAAAGATACATAAAACATTATATTTAATAACACACTTAATACTTATCCAAAAATATGAGATTAAATATTTTTACGTTCTAAAAAGGATAAATCATGGCGAAAAAAAATTAAGGATGTGACCAATCGAGTTCTTGAAGTCGATATTTTTTCATTATCATAAAGTCTATGAAAATAGTAATTATAAGATTTTTTTTTGTGTTTAGTAGTTTTGGTAGATTTTAGGAGCTTTTTTAGTGGATTCATTATTTTTTAAAATTGACGCACGGTGTCACTCTCTGGTTTTTTAGTGACCTGCGAATATTTAACCGAGCTCGAAATGAAGAATTAGTTACGTACTTAATTAGGCTATTTAGTAATTACTAGTTATTTTTAAAATATTTCTAGTAATAAACACTTAGTCGACAAAAATTTCGCTTGAACCTCGATTTACCATTTTCATCCCATCACTATTCGGCGAGGATTGGCATGTGTCATTCTAATCATGTAAGATTTTAAGAACTATAATTCAAAATTAAAAGAGGATACTGTACACAATTGAATCACAAATCAATCAAACCAAGTAATCAATAGACATTATTATCTAAACGGGGTGGATGACGGTGTGGAGTCCAGTTAGATGACCGCGAACCGGAAGTGGCATGCAGTTGAGGCTTCCGTCCGCCATTGCGGGCCGAGTTAGGACGACCAACATTACACAATTACACATCCACCGGCATATGAATTATTGTGTTTGCTGGCAACACTGTAATAATTCTCACCTTAATTGACTTTGGTTGAATTTATAGCACCTGTGACCGCAGATAAAATAAGTTTAAAGTGGATAAGAGATAACAAGACGAGTTGAGAACATATTTTCTGTGAACTAGTCTACTCTGCATACCTAACATTTGTGTCATTGCTCTTGCCTTGCAAAGAAGTAATGAAATCTCCAAGAAATGTCTATTGAAATAATTTGTCCATTAAAACATCGAGCCATCTTCGCAATAACCCTCTCTGTCGTCTGTTAGGAAATTATTCAATCTTTCGTCATATTCTTACCTACTTATAGGTACGTTTCGAAAACTTTGATATAAACAGTTGCATTATTGTTCCATTATTATCATTTATTTATTGTTGACCATAAGTACTTAGTTCCCCCGGACAAGGACTCTACATTTTTTCCAAAGAATGTTTCAGCTAGTTACGGTAAAGAGTTCGGAAGTGTTTGGAATCTCTCTGGTTATAATCAATAAAGAGATCTAGTAATGGACACGGTCACGCGAAGAGTGAACAGAAGCGCGGACGCGATGGTACGCGGGTTCAGCACATGGTGCATAAGCGGTAGCGGGCGGGATGAGCGATTTATATGTTATATCAAGGAAAGGAATAATATGCTCATTGCTCATAAGAACGGTAAATGTAGTTATTGCTTTCTATTTCAAACCACATAATACGTAATCACTTAAAATAAAGATAATATCGCTCTAGACTAGATAAGGAACCGTGGTACGAATAAATAAGGGACTTAGTTAAAAGCTCTGTATTTGACAGATATTTGATCTTAAGCACTTAACTTTAACTCCAGTCTATCTAACTGTTCACAATGTTCCTTTTTAATTGAATTCTTAAAGTTCTGAACAACTCCTAGAACTAAGTTTAAAATTACGTAAGAACGAGAACCAAGTCTCATTTAAAACTCGCTACGTTTATGATAGAAACCTCTCCTTTGCCACGATCGAGCTACTGTTTAGTAAACCGCCTTCTTATTGGATAATTCGTGATTTTCATTTTTTATGTCAATGCTGCAGGTGTTTGAACCTGTCCACGATCTTGACATTGGAGGCTTTGAGATTTAGACATACCAATAGCAACCCAGGTCGATGGACTCTACAAGTGTCGAACACTTTACAGTTACATTCTCTAATCGATTTTCGGCCGGAAAAACTTTGCCTTTCCAATTGAATAGAATTTAGGCATTTTTTCGTTATTTTATTCAGCATAAAATTGAGAAAAATCAATTCGTTTTGCAGTTACAAGTTGCGACACCTAATCTGTGGTCAATTAGAGGGTTTAGTAGCTGGAAATATTGGTGACTTAATCATGTTGTTGCCTTGAATTGGTGGCGTGTTTCCATTCCACTTTTAAATAAGATTTGAGGAGGCTTTTGATAAGAGATTATCGGCGGTATGACTGTAAAGTAGGTTGAACTGTTCACAACTTCATATTTGTTGCTAATTACTTCTATTTAAATTGATTTTACCTTTCCGACACCAAATCAGCAACGATGAAGAAAAACAAATGGTTTTTGACTATAAAAAACACTTGTCTAATTGAATCATCCCCAGCTTCATTAAATCTAGTCATCTAAAGCCCACGTTTTCACTTTCCACACTTCACTAGACTCACATCGTTTATTCGCTAATTTCCCCGCACCACGATTGTGTTCGATAGTGAATTTTAAGCAGGATCGATCGCGCTTGCCCTACATTTAGTAAGGGACGCACGTGCAATGACCTGGCCTGCCTTATTTTATTGGTAGGGTGTCAGGGGCTATAAATCTCCGGTCATATGATCTTAGTTTCGCACGTCCGCTCGCCTTTCTAGTAATCGATATGTTATTGATTTGACAAACTGTTTGTTTTTCGTCATTAGCTATTTTTAAAAAGGAACTTGTAGATTAACGCAATCGGTAGGTAGGGAATGTAATGTTTTTGGTGGTTTCGTTAATTTTCTATATATTACTTACCTATGTCTTGATACTCTCATACAGAGAGTAGGCCCGTGCCCCTTGGTGGGGACATAAATGGGCTGATAACAACATGTCTTGATGAGGGATTAATATTACCTATTTTGTTCCTAATTTGTGCAATCAGAGTCAGGTGCAGTTCAATACCTTTTAAAAGTTAAACTTAAAAACTCTTAAAATTAACTGGTATTAACTGAAACCAGCTCAGAAAAATGAAAATTATTTAAACTTTTCAACTTTGTTGCCGCTATTCTTTATTTATTTATACTAAGCAATAAATAGTTTTAGTACCCATAGGTATAAATAAACCAGAATGTATTCCATCTCGTAGTTTGCCAGCATGATACGAGACTAATCTATGAAAATGTAACATTGTCTAGCATCCTAGAAACAGTAGTAACATAAATTAACAACATAACATTCACTTAAGTACAAATAAACATGTCCAAGTGTAACACACGAGAGTTTATCTCCGTATTACCCCGGAATTAGGGAACCTCCACACATTAAGATGGCAACCCTGATACTTTGATATGAATTAAGATATTCTAATTTTAATTGTCCCTACATTTAATGGAGCCTTGTTGCCCAGTTTGCTGGAATTTCCTTTGTTTTGTCAAGGTTTGGACAAGTTTGTTTTAGGATGTTGGTTATTTATGTTTTCGTTTGACAGTTTTTTTGGCGTTACTTATTGATTGTTACTTAGAACCTGTAATTACTTTTGAAATTGAAAAATTCCTATAAGCAAAGACTTCCATATGAAATCTTCAAAACTAAGTACATTATTTGCCTTTATCTCAATTACACAGCCACCTACCTCTACCTACGTACAAATGGATATCACCAAGCCCTCCGAGAAATGTATTAAACTCAGATAAAATCAAAGAGAAACATTAAACTTTGCATATGGGGCCAATTATAGCGAAATTTGTATAATTCCGTAGATATGGGAGTAAATAAATTAATAAAACAACCCCTTGGTAAAGGGTTAAGATTTAAACGGTCGTGATATGATCTTTTAACCCTTTGTGTTTTGGAGTTTGTATGAAGTTATTTCTGGGGATCTGACAAATAAATAACTGTAACTACAAATAAAATGGATTTGAAGAATCGTTCTAGTTACCTCAAAGTAATTATTATGCTCTTAGAACGTTATTTATACTTACTTATTATATTCTAATTTTGTTATGTCTTCAATTTCTTTCGATTCATATTTTCAAAAGGATAAAAATCCCAAGTAAGTGAACTATAAAAGTTTCCTTCCATGCCCTACGCTTTTTCTTATTGGAATCAGTATAGTAGGTCTATTTATTAGTATTTAACCCCAAGAAAGTTATAAACACGTTATTAAATATAATCCTGACGTTTCCCGCTAAAAATAATACGTACAAAGTCGATGCCGGATATGAGTTTAGGAGTAAAGCGGGTTCATCAGACATTCTATGCACGCCGCCGTACGACCCCTGCTTCTTCGCCGGAGCTAGGAAATAAGCGGGAGTATCTACCTACTAGAGCATTCTTTTGTTTCAAAGCACAGATTACCTAACGTACGGTCTAGCCAAGTCGTACCGAAATGAAAACGTTATCTAATAGTGTATTCCTTTTTGGTATTTATTTATAATTTTTCGACACTGTTTTCTAATTATTTATTAGTTTAAACGATATAAAAAGTGCACATTTATGGTTACCCTATGACATAAATATAGGTGTTATGGTTAATATGATTCTTAATTTCTACACTGCAAAAAGAAGGGGTAGGTAAAGATTAGCCATTTACTATCTAGATGGACCACAAACAAAGTATTTCTCTACTGAGATTTTTAACGAGTTCACTAAATGTTACTGAAGATTCACTTTGTTAATTACTTAAATTGTTGTTTATATTTTGTGTTAGCTTGTTTATTTATTTGTTTAAACGTATACCTAGTGGCCTCTCTTCGTTATATGAACAAATACGTGTAGTTGAAGCTAAAACTGTTCAATAAACTAAAGATGTTCAAAGAAATAGAAAACTAGGATAATACGATTCATATGGACAAAAATAAAATGAAGCGACCAGATAATTTCAAAAGATAACTTAGCCTTCTTATTCTTCCTCTACATTTAAAAAAACTTCGAAAATCTTAGTCAAAATTCAAGTAAAAAAAATCCACACTTCTCCAGAACAGATGGTAAACTGAATCAAGAGACGGTACCTAAAACAAATTATATTCATTTTCCTAATTCGAACAAATTGCTACTTACACTTTTAAAAAGGCACGATTACATTAACACCTCCCCTCATTCTGAAGTACATTTTTCTCGCTCCGTCGACTTCGGCTGCATTTTTCTTTTTTCCAGCCAATAATAAGGGTGTAAGTGAATTTCTACGTAACGTTCCGAAACCTAATAACGCGGGGTAATTTTTCAATTGGCCTTGTTACTGTCGGTGTTTAAGCACACCTTAGATACTTTCAACGCTTGTTCGAAAACATTTTTCAAATTGTCGATAATGGTTTTGCTGACTGAATACGAATTTAATTTAATGGTAATCTCGTACCAACTCACGAGACATTATCTGCCGAACCAAACTAATAGGTTTCTAGAATTTGCTTTTATTTAGAATAAAGATAAAGACATTGTAGTGGATACTACAATGTCTTTTGTTTTTTACGAGTGAATTGTTCGTCAACAGTTTGGAAAGTAATAAGGATGGTTCCTACGAATATATAATTTATAAATTGTACTAGGAAGTAACTTTAAAAAAATTGTATGCCATTGACGTGTTGACAAGCGAAAAAATTTAAGCAACCCACAATTGCACGCGCCGGCAATTCGTAACATAGAGCTTTTAAAATGCCACAGAACTCTGTAAAAAAATACTAGTAGCATTATAAATCTCTATGAATATTTAAAATACAATTGTTTATCAAAATATAAAACATTTTAGCATTTTTTTTTTGTTATAAAGTTTGCCGTGATAGCTATTTGAACTCGAACATGTGAAACGATTATAAAAGGGCCGTGGTTCATTTTTGATCGGCCCCTGTCTACCGCAGTCCTAACTCTATATTCCGCCCCTCGACTTATAAAGTAACAAGACCAATCTTGTGGGTGACTAGAAAATGAAATAAAAAAGTCGCAAAAAATATCCGTCTTAAAAACATGACTTGTGCATTATGGCTGGCGACATTCAGATTTTAAATGGCGCTCTTAATTGAATTATTGGATTGTACTGGATCATAACAACTTAGTAGGTATTGTCGATTTATTTTTAACTGTATACCTTCCTACTTACCTGCTTTTAATCGCAGTTACTTTACGTGACAGAAGACACGAACGTTACTATATGACCAGTTGGGGAATAAATTAAAAATCAATCAAAACGGTACACCTTAACAAATGTAGAGCAAATGATAAGTAATGCATTATCTAGTCAAATTAAGGCTAACTCGCGTTAGAGAAGCGAAGAACGTGCTTATTTGCATGTATACTGGTATTACATAGTAATGCTAATAAAGTATCTACATATTTATTATATCTACTTTAACAGCTATTTCCTATTAATTTCTTTATAGCTTAAATTAAATCTCAAAAGTATTTTTAACCCCCGACGCCAAAAGAGGGGTGTTATAAGTTTGACCCCTCTGTCCGTGTGTCTGTGTGTCTGTCTGTGGCACTGTAGCTCCTAAACGCGTGGACGGATTTGGATGCGGTTTTTTTTAATTTAAAGCTGGTATTCCTGGGAGTGTTCTTAGATATATAATATACAAATCGGTCCAGCCATTTTAAGGTCATCAGCTCTTTTGTCCGCTGTGGTAGAAGTGTAGATCCAATATAACGGCAGATATGTCGTGTTTGGATTCATTTTGATCAGTGTTTAATTCTTAATATAATACAATGTTGACAACAGGTGAGGATCTGATGATGGAGTCGGAATTTCCAGAACTCCATCCATTCTTGGAAAATTTAACAGCAGATAGGTATGTCGTGTTTGAATTCGTTTTGATCAGTGTTTAATTCTTAATTTAATACAATGGTGACAACAGGTGAGGAGCTGATGATGGAGTCAGAATTTCCAGCACTTCATCTATTCTTGGAAAATGTAACAGCAGATATGTCGTGTTTGGATTCGTTTTAATCAGTGTTTAATTCGTAATATATTGCAATGGTGACAACAGGAGGAGCTTTTAATAATAATTATTAATTATATAATAAAGGTTTAAAAACTTCAAAATAAAAATTAAATTTAAAATTTAAAAAACCCCCGACTATAAAAAGTAGAGGTGGGCCGAGTACTCGTTTTATACTCGGTACTCGGCGTACTCGGCACTTTTTTCACTACTCGTAATCGGCCGAATAACTCGGTAAAAATGCCGAGTACTCGGTACAAATAAATCTACCTTGCGCATTAGATCTGCTTGGTAGATCATAGTCTCATTCATTCATATGGTACATATTTAGGCCTTTGCCCAGCTAGAGCAATGTTATAAGCTGCTAAAACCATAATTATTTAGGAGAAAATTTCATGAACAATGTTTTATCAATTTTTTTCCTCTCATAAGGTTGCGGTTTATTGGTTTCATTCGAATAGTTAGCGGGGTGAAGAGGGAGGATCGTAACACCGTTTGATCCCGAATTTGTTAGCCCCCAATTCTACCTGCTTCAAGTATACCGAGTAACTCGGCCGAGTACTCGGCTCGGTAAACTTTAAACCGAGTAATACTCGGTACTCGGTTACTCGGTAAAACTGGTACTCGGCCCATCACTAATAAAAAGTAACAAATAAAATAAGCAGTATTTTGTCGACAACATCGCTTAATATTTCATACAAATTGACAACTTTCATACAAACTTCATTTTGTCGGGGGACCGCTAAGTAGCTTGGTAGGTACGCAACGCAAACGATACCTATCACAAATAAAATCATAATAAGATGTCAAAATTTAAAAATACCTGTGAAATATTTTAATTGAAATGATAAGTATAATTTAAAATATTTGTAAGGAAAATAGAATGCGGTCCCCCGACGAAATAAAGTTTGTATGAAAGTTGTCAATTTGTATGAAATATTAAGCGATGTTGACGACAAAATAATGCTTATTTTATTTGTTACTTTTTATAGTCGGGGGTTTTTTAAATTTTAAATTTAATTTTTTGATACTAAAATTTAAATTAGATGAAATTAGGAAAATACGACTCTAAGTACATTTTTCTTCTTTTATTCCTTTTATTGAAGCACTTAAGTATGAATTAACTACGAAAGAATTACTAAACATAAAGAAGCTATAGGCCAAACAGTTCAAAATAATCTGGTTAATAAGTTCTATCAAATGATATCTCAACACAACGAAACCAGTGTTCCTAGGTATCTAATTGCTTGGGTATGTATCAGTAAACAGTTTGCTTATGTTAACGAACCACTAGTAAACAATGAATGAGTAAGTACAGTAGCGAGTCGTCGGTACCAGTACCACCTTGGCGATAGTTCGTAGACTGCTCAACGCCTACCAATTGCAACTACGAATACGCACTTTTGATACTTAATGTTAATTAGTGAAATGAAAATGCTTTTTTTTCAATTTTATCGAAGTAAATACTAATGTTGTGATGGTTTATTAAATTTTTATAAATACTTACGGGTATAACGTAGGTAGTTTGAAATAACAGAATATATCTAATTACCTACCTACTTTATTATTAAATTATGTATAACAGATTGCTCTGCAGCTGCTGGAGTGTTTTTATTTTCTTAATTGTTACTTATTGATATATTTATCTTATAAGTTAGCGTAGTTTAAGTAAAAAAATATACCCCTATGTTTAAAAGTCACAGAAGGTGACTGTAAGTTGATCGCGTCTGTTGAAGTAAATCTAGTTTGAGAACTTTTTTCTTGAGTAAGAGCTATTCCCAGTTTGTGCTTAAGTTTAATAGTATCAAAATCCACTTCCCACATGTCTTGATCTCAAAGTGGAACTCTGAAGTCACGTAGAGGCGCGGTCGACACTGCACGTACACCAATCATCTGAATCGCGCCCGTGACCATACACTTGTCCCTCTCATTCTCGCCGCTTCACTCAATTTTCCATCCTTATCCAAGACGTCTGATCCGTCGGGAAATCTGAATGGCATAAAGCCATCGCTGTTGAATTAGGTGCTTTGCTTTGACATTTCTTTACAAGACTATAATAGTTTTTCTTTGATGTACTTCTATAGACCCGTTGGGAGTTTTGCCGTATTGAAATATGGTTGTTTTGAAATCTGACTCTAGCTGAAAGTTACAGCTGTGTACATTCTTTCCATCCCAAATCGAAGATGCCATAACTTATCCCAGTTTACATTAATAAAAGGCATTTCTTTTATGAAGGATAATTTGGTTAGTGAAATTCTGAGTCGGGGAACAAACTAATTGCTCAGCGTTAGTATTATTGAGTCAAAAGGTTCTGGTCCTTAATATACTTTTGGATAAAATTAAATATTAATAAAATAAGTATTTACGTTAACCTCAGAAATTAATTTATAAGCGTTGAGAAACCTAATGGAAATCTACTCAAAATGTAACTTGTGTTGTGTAGTTTCCAGTTCAGGAATATTGTGTACATTCGACGCGTCACTATCAGAATCACCCTCCTATTCCATTGCTCTGACAAATACGCACGACTGACTCTTAACAGAACTTGTGTTGCGAATCTACTGAGATGACGCTTACAAGTGAATAACATGTTAAGAACGATACTATTCTCAAGTTTTTTATTGAGGATAGGCTAAATCTAGTAAACAACCGTATTCTTATTTTAGAACCTATCGAAAAATTAGGACCTTTAGGTACGATTTAGATTAAAGTCCTATGCATTTTCCGTTGTCACATACAAAGACATTTAAGACATTCTTTATCAATAGCAAAAAGAACCCTTTTACGCTCACAAGAATACCGATCGTCGTGTTCGACCCCCGATATCAATACGAAGGCAAAGAGGCCACGTACGCCGATTTTTCTGGTCAAATGCACTGCGAACGAAACGCGATGGCCTGCCACGGCCGGCAGCCATCAACGATCTATCAACTGCGTTCGCGCGCGGAATTCCAAATTTCAAATCACCAATCACTGGCTCCTTTTCAAATGGACTTATAAAACTCGCTACCAACTATTGAAATTCAAACGAATGTCCTTTGTTTTACAGATTTAAATCCTCTTCGCGTATAATCGTTTTAAATCGCGGCAGCTCGTACTAAAATGAATCTAGTTTCATGTTGTAAAAGGTTGAATTGCGTTTGTAATGTATGTGTACAGCCATCAACCGTTTATTGCAATTGTTTAAAGAATATAAACTATTTCCTGTTAAAATGTCTTTCACCCATTGTCATTGGTTTCTCTTTGTAGAACTGACGATGATGTCATTTGTTTCCAAGAGATTTTCCAAAGAGGTTTATTTAGGTGCTTTGGTACCTAATAAAACTTTACAATAGGCAGTTTTATTAAAGTACTTTAACGTTATTTTTATTAGTTCTTGTCACATGTGTGCAAATACATTCGTAGGTATCATATAGTCATGATCAAATAACATTATCATATTTATAAACTAAACCTTGGCAATAAGTAGCCAAAATTAGTAGCTTTGTTTTATTTAAAGGAAAAAGCTTTCTGTGGTGATTTAGTCGGTATAAAACATCATAAATTCCTTTAACAACCCTTCACTTCAGGTAGGGAAAATAATTTATTCAAATAAATCTCGCGAAATTTTCATTGCACTTGTGTAGAAGATACCCTTGGGCATCGTTCAGCGATTCTTTTTTAGTGCACAGATGCGGTTCTTTCTCTTAAATCTTTTGAAATTCGACTTTTCCACAAATATTTTAGCCACCGTTATACCTACATAACTACTCTCTTTATTTTTTCCATTCTGATTAATCCGCAGAGTTTTTTTATTAAAAAAAGACATACCTAAGTATTTTTGCGAAACAATCACACAACAGTAGAAAAATTCTTAACGAAACCTAATTTAACCTGCCAGGTAAATTGGCAACTAAGCAGCCATGATTTAGAATCTTCAATTACTAATAAATGCTTTATCAATAAGTACCTAAAACTGTGTTCCCTGCAAAATACCGGCCCCAAGATGGCCTCATGGCGGTAATAAATAAGAAGCAAGATAAAAATTACATTATCGCGCTCATTTTAATTTCGCTCGGCATTAATCATCGCCCGCTTCCAAAGTGTCGCAGCCCATTTATAACGGCTGGTATTTTTAATTTACTCACTTTCTAGGGTTGATTTTTTTTTAACACGGAAGCGGTTACTCAGTTATACAGTTTTTTCTCTTTGTGTTTATTAGAAGTTTTTATACTTTGGTAGTCATAATAGATCGCGAGGTAGGTAATCACGTCGGGTATACTCGTATTTGTAGCACACATATTTACTTACGATAAACTCTATCTAGAAAAAAAATTAAATATACAAGTATAAATTTTAATGCCCAAATAACTTTGTTGAAACTATCTACAAAACAGCTCTAAAATACTATTGCGCTTAAAAAACAATAAACTGATAAACAAATATTTCACTTCTTTCTTGGATTCCCCAAAAAAATATTAAAGGCCATAATCACTGCAAGCGCTACCGTTCTCAGAGCATCAGAGTAATAAAACGTCAAAATTATGAGTGGATATCAATAAGGATTTTTTGTAGCGCCTCTCTGGAGAAGACAAAGTCAGGTCACCGCGAGTTTCTCGTTATACTTGTGGTTATTGTGACTCGCCTCATACGAAAGATTTGGATGGACATGAATCTGAAATGCTAGAATAATTACCTCCACCAGTTACTACTTTCTAAAAATTTTATCAGCTTAATTCTGACCAAGTGAAGCAGTTTATTTGTAGTTATGAAGTTTAAGTTTAAATACCATGTAGTTACATGAGAGACGCTTGCTTAAAAAACTTCCAGTTTTCTTTCTAATCCATATACAACAATAAGAATGATAAGAATTTCTTACACTTGACGGCAAGTCCACTCTATTCATTTAGTATACTTTAGAGATGTCGTAGGCGCCCATTTTGTCAACAGCCTATTGTGGAGCGTGGGTGCCGCGGTTTACGACGCCGTAAATCTGCGCTGGCGCATTATGATCGCTCGATAATCAGTTGTCAAAACTCTCAGGTGTGCGATATACCTGCGAGATCACGGCAATACTTTTTTTCCCATTGCTGTTGCGCAACCTATGTTTTACTTATTACTGTTTTTGGGTAAAAGTATAAAAAGATCTAACCTCATTTTATTGAGTAGCACGTTTTGATTAAATCTTATCTACCTAATTAGATCGTAAACGTCTTAATTTAACTCGTACAAGTAGCGTGGAAAATAATAACACCTACACCACATAGTTCTGTTGAAGCAAACAATGCTATCAGCTCTAAATCTAACATTTTCAAACCTACACTCAGCTTAACGACCGACCAAAGTGATGAAATTATTACAATTGACTATGTCACTTGCTTTAAAGAATGTTGCTACAGATTTTATGAACTAAAATTTCATTAATATCAAAGCGTTTCAAGTAAACCAACCCTTCAAACAAACCCTTACTAGGAAATAACGAAAGACGATACTTTGCCTACCCTAGATCGTCATCTAAGATTTTTCTTTGAAGTGGGAGCAAAGTTTTGGGGTAAAATTGAATATTAATAGCGAAATTATACTCATACTAGCCTGTTCTCGAGTTTTTATTACTTTATTAAGGCTCTCTTCTTGTTAATGTGATATAAACAAATCGTTGCGTGCTTTTATATGTTCCGAGAAGGGAAGAAGTGTCAAAAAACAGTAGCATTTTAATAGCTTAATCGCGTGGTCTGTTTTGTATAAACGATTTCTATTTGTTAACTCTACTTTATAACCCTTGGTTTTCTTCTTCGTCATAATGTCAACGATACGTCCGTATTACAAAAGGTTGATAGTCAATTTATTGTGAAATTGTACTATAAATATTAGGTAGAGGTAATGATAATTTCTCTAAAAACAAGTCGGTATGGATCTATGAAATGAATTGCTACATTTTATGATATTATTTTAAAATTAATTATACTGATTTTTATTACGTAAAATAATAATTATAGTTGAAGTATTATAATCTTTCTACTTTGTTACGTACGTATATCGAAAAGTGCCAATTTAAATGACAAATGAAACAGAAACTCGATATTTTTAATAAAATAATTTTTATTGCTTTATTTTCTGAAAAACTAAAGGTCAATTCATAAATCAGCTCATGATAAAAAACCGTAAATTATTTTTAGTTTAAGGGTTTTGTCAAAACATCCAAATTAATCACATAGGACAAAAGTCTTAGATAATTTAACACTCCTTATAAAAGACACTATTCTATGATTTATATGTTTTTTTCACTAGCAATAAAATGGGCCACCTATTCATCCATCCTTTTATTTAGTGGTTTGGATTAAGTCATATATTACTGCAATTTGTAGAAGATAACATCAGATATCTTTTTTTTAAATCGTTAGTTATATTTTTAAGTACAATAATAATTTTATACACATATAAAATTTTGTTTATTTTTTACGCGGTAGACGTAACAAAACGTAAAATTAAGTAAAGCTGAACGCAGCCCAAACGATACATTGTAACTAAACGTGAACGCGGCATAACTTGTATCTCGAAAATCGGGAGAGGTGACCTTGATTTCCATGTTATCGCTACTTCCCTCCAGAGAGAGCCTGTGTCCTTTCAGAGAAATATTTTAGTATTGTAAGTGAAGTCTGGAAATGTCTGTTTTCTTGTTTGAAAAATGAGATTCTTATTAAAAAAATAAAAATTTATTTGGTATGTAATTGAAACTATCTAATTTGATAAAATTTAATGTTTCTTCCTTTGCGATTACTTTGGATAAAATATGAAGATGTACCTATTGTAGTTGTAAGTACTTTCGAAATTTCAAGTCATAATTATATTAAAATTGAAATTACTCTTTTTGAGGCAAACTGAAAATCAATCCTAAATGAGCTAGATGAATAGATATTTTTAAATTTTAAACGTTACTTTTCCTAATTTCCTCACTAGGTGCCTAATTTCAATTTTAAAGAAAATTTTCTTAGTTTTAAACAAATAGTTTTTACTTAAGTCATGGTTTTCAAGAAACAAAAGTCACCCGCTATTAAGGATGTTATCTGGGGTCCGTGTTTACCGTATAAAGTCACATAAACAGTGTCCACGAGAAAAACCATTTTTCACCGGCGAGACTTAATTTCTGGTGAGTCGTTTTTCATCCAACCCTAAGGCTGACAGCGCCGGGAAATAGAGTATCTTAACATTTTTTTTTTAATAATAGTGGGTACTATTACTTATATATTATAGTTAGGAAATGTAGGTAAGTAGGTGCCTACATAAATAGTTCACTTATCTTGCTGGATGTGAGTTTTGTATTTAGTTAGTTTTAAGTAGATACAAAAAACTATATACGTAATTACAAAACTTTGAGCCTTAATGAACTTGAATATTGATCACAAAATGCCAATTTAATTTATGAAAAACTGTAGATACCCATTTTTTCCGAACTTTGACTTACACCGTTATTTTAGGGAAGAACAGTCCGTGCCTAGAATCACACAACACCCAATTTGTTGAGCGACAAGAAGTCCCTTAAAAACTACCCTTCGGTGGCCGTTTTAAAATTTTGATACTTTTCAACTATTATCAAATTCTCAAGTTTTAGAGTGTCTTCGATACATACCGTCGTCGCGTCGCTTCTTAGATAAATTAGAAAAGTTATGGGTGATTATTTTTTTAAATGACCATTTGGATGAAAAAAATTGTCCATACGCGATATTTTTTATTAAATATACTTTTAAGTATCAAAAAAGTACCTATTATTGTACAATGTTGTATTGTCTAGTAGAATTAAACAGTTTTCTTTCTTTCTTTCTTTATCAGCCCATATATGTCCCCAACGAGGGGCACGAGCCTACTCTCTTACAGAGAGTGATTAGGCCATAATCCACCACGCTGGCCAAGTGCGGGTTGGCGGATTTCACATACACCTTCGAATTTCTTCTCTGGTGTATGCAGGTTTCCTCACGATGTTTTTCCTTCACCGTTAGCAAGTGGTAATCAAATAAATTGATCCGTACATGAGAAATAAACTCAGAGTTTATGTATTAAATATTACAATAAAAAAAATAATACTTATTTTTTCTCAGTTGGTTCGGATGGTCCCTATAGAAAATTATTTGTCCTCTTCACGAGATACGTTACAAAATTTGACCTTAAATAGTTACTGGAACCTTTATTTAATTATGAGTGAATATATCGCCTAGACAACCAGTGAAAGCGTATTTCTTCAGTATACATTATTTAATTTAAATAATTTTAAATATATTTTTTTTACTTACAAAACATCGTCCGAAATTTTGTTCATTTTTGTTTTTCATTTTTGTAACAAATAAATCTGGTAATAATTGAAAACTAGAAAAAGAAACACTTAGCAGTTCAACGAGTCAATGGCACGCCAGAAACGAATTTGAATCGGTCATTTCGTTTACTGTGTGAAAAAGTGCACGACGCGTGTTTTTTTGTCGACCGGAAAAATTCCAGTTTTAATTTATCCATTTTGTGTTGTTTGTCAAAATACACAGGTAAGCGGCTCCTTTTTCATTAATTGTTTATTGGAATAGTTTATTATGTATCTTTATAAAAATGCACGGTGATTTCACTCATTGAGATTTCTGTTGGCATAAACTATTTGAGATTATTTTCAAACAATGTTGCTTTTTCATTTTTGTAACAATTTTTGATGACGTTACAAATATGACGTTACAAAAATGAAGTAAAGCTGTAATCACATCGGTGACTATAATGTGGACCACTAATTTAAACATTATAATCGGAGCGTGATTGTGCATGCGCACCCAAATGCAGTAAAAAAAGCCTCAGCCACATACAATTTTTACTAATTCTATTTTATTATGTCAATGAAATATTTTGTTTAATTATGTTTTCTTATATTTTAAGTTAAAGAGAATAATCTTTTATGTTGTTATTATATATAGTGACTTCATTGATTTCATTATTGATAAAAAAAAATACAATTTGTGTTGATTATTGGTATTGTGTTTCATTTCATTGCATGACATTTAATACATGAGTAAAAGAAAATAGTAAAAGATAAAGTGTGCATTGTGAGTGAGCCCTAATACTTTATTTTTGTTATTTTTTGTAACAAGTTTTATTTTTGTAACACTTTCATTTTTGTTTCATTTTTGTCACAATGGTCATTTTAAAAAATAATTACCCTTATTAAAACTTTGATATGCCCAAACCCCAACTAAAGTTTAATTCTTTTTTTTTAAATAAAAACCATATGAAACCTGAAGCCACAAAAATATCAGCTCTTATATTCTAAATATAAATGCTATTTTACAAAAAGTATATTCTTGTCTAAAATTCTATAAAAAAGCAGTACATACTGTACTTCTTTGACGTTTATCAGGGTGTGAAACCACGGCAGCCAATGGGGCGACAAATTGACGATTAGTAATGATTACCATCGATACATTTCCCTTCCCACCGTACCTCATTAGCAGCTCATTACCATACAAAATGATTCACAACTTTATTTAAATAATACCTTGTTACATCATTTTCTTTAAAAAAACTAGTATTTTTTCGTTAAAAATGTGGCATTGTTTATATTTCGAATTATAAGCCACTCTCTACCTATAAAAATCAAAGAACTTTATTTTATTTTAAAATAATAATTCTTTTAAAGATCAGCTTTAAAACTGTAAAGTTTTTGTAACTTTTATTCACTATAATAAGAAAAATATTTCCGAACATAATTCAATGTAGAGACTCTCTAGGTACAATATGTTCCTTTAGAGATTATTAGGACTCAACAACTTGGTTGCGAAGTCCTTTCAAAAATTAGTAGAGTAGGTACAGATAATCTGAACCTAAACTGTATACCCATTAAATATTTCTACCTTAACCTAGTTAAAGCTTAATGTTCATTATGAGGTATGCCTAGGGGTGCCGGTCGCTGGACCTTATACAAGCGCTGTGAACCAAACGATAGCGCGTTTTAATTTCGTACCACGCCATCTTGCAGCGAGTAGCAATACGAAAAATTTAATATTTTAATTCATAAAATAATAATTTGGTAATAAAACTCACTTCCCGGTGTTCATAAATAATTTTTCGAAAAATAAAATGCTAACAGAGTCCAAGAAATCATACTAACAATAGGTTATTTTGTAATAACTCTCGCATAACAAAGGTAGTCATGTATTTGTTTTAAAGAGAGACATTAAAATGGATTTTTACTTGTTTTAAATTTATTACTAAAATGTATAGCCAAGCTACTTCTAAGAATTGAATATTGATTGTCTCCAAAAGGTAAAAAGATTTAAAAATAGTACTCGTAGAAACAAATTCTTTGCACGAATCGTGGCGCCGTCTGTCATCGAGAAGCCTACAGTAGAAAGAGCTACTAGGCATGCGCAGTGCCGTTTTCGCATTAAGCAAAGCCCCAAACGCCGCCATTGATTTAAATATGTATAAAAGAGAAACTATTCAAATTTTAGACATGGCCAGGCCAGGAATGCTGGCCGAATTTCTCCGCACATCAAATTGTACTCAAATTATACCGCGATCACGCACACACAAACCGTTACTGCACATTTCAAAAATAGAACATGCCGGCCATACTGAGTAGGATGGGCAGTAGCAGTTCATGCTCCGCTTATTAATCACTACATATTTGTATAACATACCTTAAGTCATTCATTGCATTACATGAAGGTTAGCTTCTAATAGATTGTCTTCTGTTTATAACACCACCTCTGGAAAACAACATACAAAAATTGGAATTTATTCCAAATTATAGAAATCATATCGTATTTTAATTTTCGCTGAAAACTCTAGAAAAACATGATTTCTTTTATGCATCCAATTTACGCATAGAATCATGTACTCTTTTCATATTTCCGACTAGTGCTCTCGGTGAAGCGTTTATCAAAGTCCCCTGTTTTTAAGACGGACGTAATGCTACCAGTATTTTGAGAACTACCATTGTACTTTGCACGTCTCTGTCGCATATAAAATATAGGAGCAAGCGAGGTAAGGGAGGTCGAAATAAATTGGTGGAAGGATTCGACGATCATTTGTCATGCCAGATCCCAGTGATACGGCGTCACCCATCCTGATGGACAGAGATTTGTGTAATACCAACTATGAATATTTTTTCTTATATCTTATGCACATTTTTATCCTTCCTTTTAGCTAAAGTGAAAATATTTTTGAAACAAAGGATTCGAAAAGAGAATATTGTGTTTTTAATAAACATAAATCCCGGACAAATGCGTATCA
Organism: Anarsia innoxiella; assembly: GCA_947563765.1. NCBI lineage: Eukaryota > Metazoa > Arthropoda > Insecta > Lepidoptera > Gelechiidae > Anarsia > Anarsia innoxiella. Next base: position 12,280,774 of record OX387390.1, read on the forward strand.
TATTAAATATTTTAATGGAAATGTTATTCCACATGGGATTAAGGTTTTATATGAAAGTTCAAGGTACACGTTTAAATAATACTCATTTTACATACGAACATACACACACATGCTCTCCAAAAACAAAACGCAATATCGATATAACGTGTTCCCTAATAGCGCCGATAAGTTATAACGCCCCAATCGGAGAAAATCATTTATATAAACCCCTATCTTTACACCCCTCAAAACGCATAAATAAACATTATAAAAGAAACCACAAAGAAAATGCTTGTAAAATATTCATCTTGGAAGAGATTTTTTTCTCTTGCGTCAGTTCGCACCTCCGACAGTCACTTAACATCGAGGTTCCGTAGAGATTATTATTCTTTTTCTCGAATAAAATTTACATATTTCATTCGTAAATTTATTTGTCTGCCGTCTGAAGATTACAAGCATGGAAATTCGGCAATATGCTTCCATTGGGATTTGAGCGTTCCGTCTGACTTTCCAAGAGTTGGTTGGTTAGCTGATTATATTTATGAACAACAATTATCAAATTCAAATTCTTTATTTTCTGGTTTAAATATAAAGGACCGCTAAACTAATTCAGAAAGTACGTAGGTACCAAACTTTTAAAGTGGATGAGTAATAAATTACACAGGGATATTATTTATGCAAATGTATAGGTACGTCTCAAAAAATAGGCAATGAATTAGCAATATAGCAACATGGACACTCATCCTGTCGTCAACCGACATCTTAACTTGGTCTCAAAAACATCAGCAAATGGTTTTCTACCAACTGATATGGCAGCACGCAAGACATAAAGTTATTGCCCAACCGACGGATCGGCAGGAAGCGGTAGTCGGTTCAATTCCTGACCGGAATATTTATTTGATTGATGTGCTGCCTGTCGTCATACATTAGCACCAAACTTGGACGGGAATAGTAAGTAAATCTCACTCCCATATAACACTTAGAAGTCGTTTCTACAATGGCCATCGTCCTTTACAAAAGAACTTGTAGATAATAGGTAATCCTTCTTAAATTCCCGTGATAGCTGAATCAAATCTAAAAATACATACCTACATACATACATAGACTGCCAAAAACCTGAAAAAAGCTAAAAATTACCCTTCCTTTTTGCGTTGCCGTAGTCGGGTTAATAAAAGCGTGTTAAAAAGAGTAGGTACAATTCTTTATCCGATAATAAAATATAGGTAATATTTGTAATCATAACTTTGACAAACTGTGAATGTCTAAAATCCTGTTAGATACTTCTACAATGGTTACAAGGGTTTCAACAAATTGTTGAAACCACGTTTAGCCTAATTTACGCAAAACAAATAACAACCCTACCTCAAAAAGTTACAGCACTTAAGGGGCTCCGAGTTCACTTTAAACTGCCCCCGCAGATAATAAAAACGCAAGTCTATGTTTCGAGTGCAATATACAATAAGAGGTAATCATCAAAATAACGTCTTGACAACGAAGACCCTCGGCAATATACACACTTTAAGAAGTAAGGGGATCAAGTTATTTCGGTCTGAGGATTTACAATATTGTGCAAAGCAAATGGCGTGTAACGGGAGTTTTAAATTGTCATTATACGGGTTACAGCGCTCTTATATTTTGTGAGCCAGGAGCAACATATTTGAAGTGATTAAGGGTTGCAACTGCGGAATGTATCTTCTAGCACTTACTAGTGGAGGACATACCCGCCCATATGTAATTGATTTTATTCCTACAAAATTCTATGACAAAGTTAAATAAACGTGTCAAGATTGTGCGTTTTTTTTTTGCATTTGTCAACTGTACTTGCTCAATGTTGTCAAAAAAATTAAAGCACTCTATTTAAACTTATATAGAACTGAACTTAAAATGTACTTTTGTATAACTACTCGTACTTACTTACAAATAATATATTCATAGGTGTCTCTTTTAAAGCCCTTTTGCATTGAAGGTGTCTATTAAAAACTCACAAATGGTTCTAATAAAATAACAATCTAAGCAATCCTTTTTCTCCGCGCTCGTAAAGGCTTGTACACACTGTTCCCTCGAGTATTGCCGAATTACGCACCTGCCTGCACACAGCTTTATTTATGGCGATCGTTTAGTACACGCCTCAATGGGTGCAGATTGACTTTTTTAAATTGAATCTTTTAAAATATTCAAAAAATATAATAGGTAAGTAGGTATATCTATAGACGTCTTAATTTCTGCAAATTAAGAAACTAAGTTTTAAATATCAGATGTTTTAAACATAATTCACAAGCATTTATGTACCAACTTGTCATTTCAAAATTAAGACTAATGTTCCTCCGAACCCCTCCTATAAAGATTGGAATAAAAAGGTATTATAAAAATTGCCTTATTAAGTTCTGATTTGCTATGGTAGATTCACACAGCCATTACCAAATCTTTTTATGGTTCACGCTAAAGTTTACTGACTCGATAGCTAATGCTTAATTTGCTTACTAACCTTTTTTTAAAACCTTTACTTTTTATGGCTTTCGCTTGAGTTTATTACTTTTTTACTTACTTGTTTAAATCTCTAAGAAAATAACTTAATTATCATATTTTCCAATATTCTCAAAACATCAACTAAAGTTCTACAGATGTACGCTCTCAAAATTAACGAAATACGCTTTAAATTGTGTTACGTACAGAAAATTTTTACAAAACATCGTAGAGACGAATAAACAAATTCTAAAATAGGAGAGTATGATGTTGGAACTTCATTTTACATTGTTACATTGCTTGTGAAATCCAACACAGTGAATAAACGTTGTTATTTACTTTTTATGCTAAATATAATATTGCGTTTTTATACAAAATGATGTGCAAGTAGAAGATAATTCATAATAATCGTAATCCACATTTAGAGGGCGGCAGCAGGTAGACGAGCGAATTTGTATGAGCTGCGTCACTTGAATTTACATATAAATTGTGTCTTACCGAACTCAGTCGAGACTTGAGATGTATCTTCTCTGTTGCGGTGAAGTTTCCCACTCTTATGTGGGCCGCCATGATGTACCTACCTTATTTTTAAATTAGGTATGTGCTTGTAGGTACCTATCTGATTTATTTTTGACGTTTACTTGTAAAAGCTGGAAGTGTAAAGGAAATGTTTTGAACAGAATAAAATTGGGTTGAATAAAATTGGGGCAATGAAAACTGAAATGGAATGTAAATAATTTTCAAAGGTCGTATTGCCACTTATAATATTATTTGGCCTACATTGACATTAAATATTTTGACATTATATTCAGTTAGGGTATGGAATCCTAAAAAATTTAGATAGTCATGGCGTTAACGAAGCCATCTCAGTCGCATTGCCTACATCTTGATCTAAACGCCACACGACAAAATAACGGGATATAAGAAGTTAAAACGAAAAGATTATGTGCTTACAATCTTCAAACAAACTACGTAACCCACCTACTTTGGTAGTGTTAAAATTCACACCGCGGCAGCCCTCGCGAGCTTTGAAGTTGCGCCGACTTGAGATAATCCGTCTACGAGGAGTGGATTAGGGTTGCCAGTTTGTAAACGTCACCAGGGTAAATATATCAAGTCACGCCGCCGCCGCCGCTGTGAAATAAACTTTTATAAAACCGCCCGGTTCGCTTGATGAAAGTAAAGGACTGCTGCTAACACATTTGCATGAAGTGCACGAACTTCGTTAGAATAATAGTCTAAAGTGAGATTAGTGTTAAAGTTATTTAGTTAAAAAAAATTAAATTAATATGTTCCTTTTAGCTGAGCTTTGAGCCGAATTAGGTACTTACTCCTGATTGTTAGCCCGTCTACCACTTCTACGTCCTCAGTACAGGGACACGGGCCTACTCTCCTTGGGTATTCATCAAAATTATTAGTCGTTTTAGGAAAATGGACAGAAATTATTATAACACTGAGTAAAGCATATAAAGTAGCTTAAATGCTAATAACTGGTAAAATTTATTATAAATATTCTCTCGTATTGATTTCCTTATCAACAGATACCCCATGGTCCATCTTATAAAAAATCCAAGGGAGTCGATACATGGTATCGCAAATAGGCACAGTACATCAATAGAGTAGTCCATAAATTTCACCCCCGGATAATTTGTTCGTCTGTCTGTCACGGCTGACAATATTAACCCTGTCGATATCTGCCACAACATTGGGGTGCTGCTGAATACATTGGAATTACAAATAAGGAAGGAATGAAGTTCAACTATCAACAAGACCTCACATTAGCTTCATGAAGAAAATGTTTTAGATCGGACTTTAATAAAGTCATTAATTGTATTAACGTAAACATAGAATCACTAACACATACTAAATTCAAAATTGTCTTTTCTTTTCCTGACGTTTAAGAATATTGGAACATCTAATCCTCTTTTATTTATTTAACAGTTTATTGTAAGATGATAGTACATAGACACACCCGAACTAGATCGGGCACAGATTATGCGGATAAAAGGTATCTACATCAAGTTCAGAAATTAGCGTCCAGTAACCTTAATTATCGGAATCAGGAGAAATATTTAACTTTTATGTTCTTTAACAATCATAGATCATCATTAGCTTTAAGTTTTATAGCAACAGCATTTCTAACTTATTAAAAAAACTCAAAATTCTTTTGATTAATGTATTGCTAATTCTTACAGAATAATAAGATTACAAATAGGCTCTCATTTAAATCTGATTTTCGTAAATTTCGAAATAAGAAAATTAAGCAAGAATAAAAAACATTACACGGCCAATTTGTACTCGGTAATAACATAAAATGTTTAACCCTCGGAACTACGAATTGCACTTTTAATTCCTCGAGTTGTTCTCATTAGCAACGGAAGGGTTAACGGCTAACGGAGCTTGAAATAAATTCTTTTGTCTTAAGACGAAGAAATTAAGTTGCCGTCGACGTGATCTTGTAATAATTACATAAATAAGCAACATCATGAGTGCCTAACTAATTCAGAATCATAAAAACAATCAATTACTTACTTAATATAATATGCTTAATTTGAGTTATTTCAGCTATTTTTCCGAATGAAAAGCATGACAGGCATGAAAATAAATCAGGCAAAAAAATATGAAATTTAAAAATTCTACATACGAAAGTAAATTTAAAAAATATCTAATGTAATGAAAGAAGAAATATAAAAGATTTACCAGTTCTCTTGTGCATAGTATCTGAAACAAGTTATTAATTTCATTAATATTGTTGTTATTTTATAGAAGTTCGTAAATTAAATATTTTGCTGGCGAAACACTACGAAAGCGCAGTTTGAAAGCTCTCGGAGCTTTACCCGCAAGACACCAAGCTAGCGCCACCTATGGAGAGTATGCGAAACTATTCCACCATAAAGTGAGCTATAGTTTATTGTAACTAAACTAGATGGCGCTAGTAGTGGTATGTTTCAGGATTCGGTTAGATAGATTATTTCAATATTTAAAGACTTTATTATAGTACGGGTACTTATTGTGAGACAATTTAATGCTTACATTTAGTGTATTATGTTAGACTACCTAACTATTTAAATTATATAGTTTTAAATATAGAGCAGGTATTTTCAGAAACGAGTTCCCATGCTTATATTGGTCCTATGTAAGTAATAAAAATAGATTCCTTCCTGCCCTCTATACTATAGTGGCTATATCGGTTTTTTAATCTAGCAACTGGCTACTCATTGATGACCAAAATCCAAATGAAGACTTTAGATCGAGAGGAAATAACCAGAATTTTATGGGGAAAGAGCAATATGAAGAAAGTTGCGGGGATGACCTTTGCCCAGCAGCAGGACCAAATAAGGGTTATTAAAATAAAGAAACCCCTGACTTAGAAAAAAACTATAGATTTAGTATAAGTAAACTAGTAAAAGTGTTGCGTAGGCTTTAGTCAGATTTGTAAGTTTCTTCTCACATTATCTTTTCTTTCTCTCGATTTGCATTCATTTTGTTTAAACTAAAAAAGTAATTAGGATTATTTTTCTTAGAAAGCTCTAGCCTCAAAATAGTCCTAACTTTTTTCGTGATATTTTAAAAACGTGTAGGCATTCAATTTTAATTATGTAAGTACTTTTTGTTTGTATAAACAGCCTAAATGAAAACCACCTTCTTTTTGTTGGTTGGTTGTTTTATTCATAGGTAAAATAGTACTTATTTTGAGGATTGATAGATAATGGCAGTTTTATGTCAGTTTATAACCTGACAGTACCATAAAGACGTACAATAAAATAAATCGTTCAGAGGTAAAGTAAGTCGTCTCGAACATTGGCAGTGCAATGAACAATGGATGCAGCTATGTGCATTTCCATACAGATGATTTTGCCGCGATCAAACCCGTAAGCATAAATTGTGACCGTCGCCGTAACCTATTTCCATTCTCATAATTTAATTAATTATTCATAATCTTATGGACCGAAGTAAAAACCTCAGGTACTTTAATTTAGTTTATTGGGATACTGTTTTATTTATCATATCGATTCTTACATATCGCATTCGTATCTAAGTATAGTTGGAATAAACTTACTACCTATAAACTACGTTTTGCTTTATATTGCTCAACATTTCTTTTTCCTTTACCTCTATTATTTACGTCATTTCTATAAATTCTTTTGATAATATTTCCTACTTACTTTAGAAGCATTTACGTAAATAGTCAGATGCTTCTTTGATATTAAGAAGTATAGTCTATTTATCAAATCGGCGAATACTACCTACTACTTATGTTGATAATTTTAAAAAGTTATTTATTTTTGTAAACTAAGTAGGTACTTATAAGAATAAAGAACCCAGTGACTACACTTGCCTATATATAACATACAACTACTCTTCTTTAATACATCTCCTTAAAATTTAATCCGCAATGCCACTTAAAAGCACCATCTCCTCGCTAGGGTTCGCTAAGCATTGATTTATATTCGACAATATTGCGACGCACTGACCCCGCGACTATTCATACTTACATACCTCCCATATTTGATACGATTTCTGAGAAATTAAACTTTGTATTTTATTCTAATCCTTGGCGATGCTATTCGAAATCAATTTCAGTTCAAATTGAGTAATGTGAAGTGAGTTATTTTATTCAAAAGGTATTTCTTATAAAAGAGTTCAACGCGGTCGCATATAAATTACTGTTGTTATTAAATTGAGAATTGACCAAAGTATTAGTATAGCTTTTTAAATATATATAAGTATTTTTTGTCTTATTGTCCGGTTTATATTAAAAATCAATTTTATTGCATCTTTTTAAATTATTAGCACAGCATTTGGATAATTTAAAATTAAAACTGTAAATACGACGAAAGTTTTAAAAATGTTTAATTTATAGGAAAATTGGTTGAGAAGTTTTTTTGATACAGCAATAGGTATCTTTTTTAAATATATTATGTAGAATTGTCTATTTAATTATTTACATACTCCTGTAGCGAAAGAAAGAACCATTTATCCTATTACTTAAATGTCAATCTAAAGAATACTTATTGTATTATTGAACTGCAATTTGTTTTGCATAATTTTGGTACCAAAATGGGTGGATAATGAATTAAGGAATCTCATATAGCTGCACGTATAGTATGATAGGCCACATGCATTATGACCTGCGTATGAACTTCCTTCCCACGGCCTGACATCACGACTCATGACCTTAGCTTTGCGATCGTACGAGTATTCCTATGCCCTACACTAACTACACTTATGTTGAAAAATATTACAATTTATGCTTTAATTTGTTTTCTATAATTCTGCAAAGTTATTGCGTTCAACAACAGCGATAGACAATAAAGTGTTGTTTTATGTGACATTGATGCTTACAGAGGTTATTCTAGATATACCTATAGTACTTAAAATCTTACATGATTAGAATGACACATGCCAATCCTCGTCGAATAGTGATGGGATGAAAATGTTAAATCGTGGTGTAAACGAAATTTTGCTTGTAAAAAGGTCTTATTACTAGAAATATTTTAAAAATAACTAGTAATTACCAAATAGCCTAATTAAGTACGTAATTAATTCTCAATTTCGAGCTCGGTTAAATATACGCAGGTACTAAAAAACCAAATAGTAGTGACACCGTGCATCATTTTTTTTAAATCAATGAATCTACTAAAAAAGCTCCTAAAGCCTACCAAAACTACTAAACGCAAAAAAAAAACTTATAATTACTATTTTCATAGACCTTATGATAATGAAAAAATATCGACTTAAATAACTCGATTGGTCACATCCTTAATTTTTTTTCATGATGATATAACCTTCTTAGAACGCAAAAATATTTAATCTCATTTTATTGAATAAGTATTATGTGTGTTATTTAATATTAGTTTTATGTATCTTTACGTTTTATGTCGAAAACATAAATTTATTTGTATGTATAAATACATTTCATAATTTTAAAATGGTTTTAGTTGTAAAAATGATTATGACTTTTGCTGATGCAAATTACGACACTTATGGGCCGCTAGTATAAAGTTACTTCGCTACTTTTAGTGACACCTGCCATTCTAATCATGTAAGATTTAAACAACTATAGTAAATCAAATTACATACTGAAATCTATTTAATATTTGTATTAAGAACAATTCGACAAAATAAACCCCGCAATTGTTGTTTGTTTTCGTAATAAAGTATGGATAACTAATAAAACAAAACCTTATGTTGTTCTTATTTTCTGCAATTATTTCAGAAACTACGTTAAAAGGGGGACCAAAATATGACCAAAAAATAATTTCATTACGCTAACCGCATCATTTCCTAATAAAGAAGACAAAAAAGCTTCCTCCCCACATCAAACAAGCGTTAAGAAATAATAAAGACACCGCCACCTTAATCTTATTACATTCTAATAACTTGGAATAACTTACAGATGTTTTCTCAATCAGATTTCCTTGTGTAGAAATCCCCAATTTTTCATCACGCGGGAAATTACATTATCGGAAATTTGCATCGCCTGCAGCGACATCTATGAATGAAGCTGCGTATTATAAGACCGATGGAGGATTTGCTTTTATAAACTCGATTTCAGTTCATCTCGGGTTTCTTATGTCATTGAGATAAAGGAGAAAATATCTTGGCTTGGAGTGTTCGATGCATGAGTGTAGAAGTTTGTAAATGGTTTGGAAAGTAAGATTAGGGGCTCGTTTCCGATCCGCGCCCTCTGCAAAAACAGTACCTATGAATAATAATATGATTTGCATAATATCGAAAGGTTCATCTAACGAGGATGTTTACTTTGATAAAGGCAAGGAAATAGTTGATTTGTTTATTGGCGTTCCCGTCGTTTCCATCATGGATTTTGTCATTTTCGTACGTAGCTTTGTTTGGTTAGGTTAGTGGGGGCTTTATATTTTATAACAGAATACATACCTTATTAATTTATAATAATAAAATGGGATTACATAAGGTTCTTCAATCTAAGCTAAAAAGTAGATATTAACAGACTTTAAAAGAGTTAATTTATTTGTTTAATTCGAAACTTTAAAAACAACCGCCTTTATACAGCGAACCGAAAAGCACATGTTTTCAATTTTGTATCTATCTGTCTAAGTATAATATTTTTTGATTCAGGGGTTAGAAACCAATGGGACAAGATTATCATAAAGATGCATTCTGCGAAGGTAGCGCACGGCAGCGGTCAGTGTAAATAAATAATTGTAATTCTTAATAAAACTACCCTCAATGTTGCAAAGGCTGTAACTTGCACGTGGCGCGAACTATGAATGGGATTCATATGTCTTGATACTTTTTCCGATGTCTTCATAGTCTCTACTATTTCTACTTCTGTAGTGGCTCTATATTTGCTGTCTACTTTAGGCTTTTAAAATTGTAGATTTTAGTTTTTTTTTTTAAGTTCCTTTTCCAAAACATTATAATTTCGACTTGCTTCTTCACATAGGTAATTGCTTGGTAGGTTTAAAAAAAACAAAATAATTTACGAATCACAAAATGTAGAGATATTTGATAGCTAATCAAACTTTAGAAAGTCAGGCCATTTTCTTTTATAATTTAAGTAAGTAATTACTTAAATGTCATTTTAAAATAATAAAAATGCGAAAATTTCACAGATCAAGAAACTTTAATCGCAGTAAAGGACAGTAGCAAAAGAGCCGTCAGTCAGTAGATAGATATGGACCGTAATGACCGGACACTTTACATAATTTGGTGATCGGCTGACCCCCGCCGGCCCCACCTACATCGGTTAAGTAAACATACACAAACATTCAGAGAGTCTCTTCTCTCAAACACTCCCTCACTGAGGATCTATCTGCACTCTTTAGTTTAGCCCCAGTGTCATTCTAAAATTGGTGAATACTGTAACCTAGTTTTGGAGATAATAAAAATTGCACCTAATTATTGTTATATTACTAATTGTTTTAAAATTTACCAGCTATCAATACTTATTACAAAAAACTGTAAGTAGGTACTTAAAAACCGTATGAAGCTAGATCTTTAAATTAAAATCAATTTCTATAAAAAGTAAAATAAAAACATCACCTACCTACTCATAAATAAATAATTCATTTCTAGAAATGTCCCTGTGCATCGATTTTTCATTAGCAAGTCTTTTATTTACGGTAAAGTGTCATTAATTTTATTTTAGTCCTTTAACGATACTGATGATGCACTGATATAGACATAAGAAGGCACTATACTAGATTGGTCCTATGCTAATGCGATTGCTTATAATAATAATAAAATATTCATAAAACACCAAAAAGTTAAACCGAATAGGTAAAAAGCGCATATTTGCAAGGGGCGTACACAGCGGGAACCGTCAATCAACGTCGTCAATCGATAAAAATTGCTGTTTTATGCGCGTACGCAATAAGACTGGTTTCTTAGTAACGAGTTACTGGCGGAAAGCAGTCTGCGTTTAGTGAGAATTGAAATACACTGAGCCAACTTGTTTAGGCGAATATTAAGTGTGAGCAAGTTTTACAAGACATTATGATGAATGAGTATAGACCCGATCAGGCTCATCTCGACTCTTGCAGCCTCCGCTCCGCCCCTCACTATGTACCATACCTGTGCATTATCAAACAAGAATCGATCGCGTCCTAAACAAAAAGTAGTTGAAGTTTAATTGCAGCATGCGAATAAATTTTTGTCATTTTTTATTAGCATTTTATAAATTCTGCCATCATTTTGCGCAGATGTGTCTTGTTTGTTGACTTCTTTAAGTCGACTGTTTTCTCTTACTTAAGTATCTGATTTAAAATCGGCCAACTATTTAAAGCATTCCGTTAAATTAAATTAACTTTGAATATCGAAAGTTCTAATTTTTTCCAAAATATCATGACTGGCCCCTCCATCATGCCTAACAGCGAAAGATATCATCTCAGGAGCTTTTCGACCAAAAATTTACCGATCACTAAATCCACTAAGAACCATTCAACAACAATCGAACCACAATTTTACCGGCAAAATTCCATTTAATAGGTCTCGATAGCTTCTCGTCGGACCGACGTTTATCGGAACGACCTCAAGGCGTTTTATGAGACATAACCGTCCAGCTCCCGGACTATCTGATGCATTTTTAGAGGATACGATTTTGGGTTAAGACAATGGTTCTAAGGTTTGGTCCAGTTCTGTGGAGACCGCGATTTCGGGACCTATTTTTATAGGGGTTATGGAGCAATTTTTATTTTGGAATCTTGTATTATTTGGGCTGCTTCGTTAAAATGTTAAAAATATCTTTTAAAATGGGCTACGCTAAACTTTTTAAACGCGTTTTTACAAGGAACAAAAGCTATGTATTTTGAGAAATATCACAATACGCCTTGTGTCCAAAACTTGTTCCACGGTGCAAAAAGCAATTGACTTGGAACGCACTGTTTTAAGGATTAGGATCAATGTACCTTTTCGGTTTCTCAAGGGTCATTTGATGTTATTGTGGGGTTGTTTTCAATTCTTTGTGAAACGTTACGATGCAATGTTGAGGTGACTTTCCACACTTATAGATTTGACAAAATACAAAACCCGATTCAGATAAGTCTTACGTGTGATTGATTTTTAATACATAAGTCTTCACGTTTGATGAGTCGCTTTATTCTTGTGTAGATAAAGTATTAGGTTATATTTGACAGTTTAAAATACTTAAGTAAACAGAAGAATTCATAAATAATTTTAGTTGATATAGTACTATCTACTCATGTGAAAGTTATGCAAAAATGTTTTATTCTAAAATGAAAGCCGCAAGCCAAACGCAAGTAACGATAAATCGAGATATAGGAACACGGGTCGGGCGCTCGTAAAAGTGACCCCCGCATCTACAAAACCATTTCAGGGGTCAAGACGAGCACACCCGTACTAAAGGATAGTCCTATTCAATAATTTATACAATTGATAAATAATAAGTAGGGAATGACCGCGGCTCGCAATGTTTTATTTTTATGCCTTACGACTGGAGATGCTATTTTGGAAACTTATTTACATTTGTTAGGAAATATGACAAGGACGAATTGATTTACGTACCTACTTTAAGATATTTTCATTCTACAACATTGTCTGTCTTTATATTCTGAAGATGAGTGCAGCGTTTGACAAAAAGCTCTCGAATATTTAAAGTCAAAATGTTTAATTGAGTCCCGTTTCTCACTTCTTTACTGTGTCCGAAACAAAACTGATTTATTTTAACATCAAGGCAGTCCGTAATGAGTCGGAGCATTCCGCACCCGCGATGCAAAAATCACACCATTTCGTATCGCTAAAACGTCACTCGATTCCATAATCGATCAATTAAACTGCCTTTCTCGATTCAGGAATTCGAAAACGAAATAAATGTCCAAGCACCTAACGCCTCCGATCCAAATTTTTTCGCACGAAATCGCGCGAACAATCGCACCCTGTATAATAATATCGGATAATACAGCTTTTTGTCAGATCCTCTTTTCTATATGATTGCACATTTTACTAAACAACGCGTCGACACTGACTGCGAATGGCATTCCTTTTCCGAGCCAACTTTTAATTTGGCTTCAAGCAATATCTGTTGTAATGTCATCCCTTCAAAACCCAGTTTCCCTTACAAGCATCGGTACAGCTCTATCTTGAATCGGAAACGCTTGAACTTTATGAGGATCTTGGTTTAGGTTGATTATCGAATGGAGCGATATTACAAGGCAGATAGGTTGTAAGGTCACAAATGAAATACTCAAAAAAGGCGTTCTATCTCATATAAGGTGAAATCAGTTCTTCATAATGGGTCGTCTGCATTGTTACGGATGCCTCGTATTGAAAGAGCGCTGTTATCAGAAAATACCTTTTAGGAAAAGGCGTGTGTAGGATTTCGATTTCCATTTCGTTTTGACTCGGTCGTTTCGTATGATCAGATCGTTATTGCTATGTCTTTGTAGGGCTTTTAATACATTGTAAGTTGGCGCTTTAACTTTCCTTTTGGTAACTCATAAATAAATAAGTAACACGTTTAAAGCAACGTTATAAAAAGAACATCACCTTAACACATTCTTAAATCGGAACGGAATGCTCATACGCAAACAAATTAAAATTATGTAATTAAGTGTCAACTCTACTTATACCTTTAGCGAACCGTGCTAAAGTTATGAGAAATCATAGACTCCTTAAGAGATTTCCGAGAGGTTGCAACGACTGCGAACAATCCCTGGTGGCTCGTGTTAACCTCGACACCAGTTTATGGCGGACTTAATGACAGTCTGGCCGCTTTTAATGACAGTTAATGACGTCTAACGGGTCCCAGACGTTTTCCTTATCAACTTTCCACTTCTCTGTTTCAGTTATGCAGGTAATGTTCTCAAACAAAGAATCATTTGTACCTCTAAAGAAGTTTATAAACGCATATATTTTGTGATAATGCTAAAAAAGAGAAGTGGGCCTGTTAACGAGCCCTACTATTAAGATTTGTTTTCCAAAATTCCTGGGTAATTTGAATACATTTTTTTTAACAATCCAATCGAAATCGTCAGAAGTTTTTTTTTTTATAATTCCATCACAATATGAATAACGAATTTATTTTGCCGAATATTTTTTTCTTATTTAGCTCATCTGACTTGAACATTGTAAATAAAGTGATAGTTATCTTGGTTGCAAGTTTAAGTATCGTCACCTAATAAAACAACACCTTACTTAAGTAAGTGTGACTGGAAAAGCTTACCATTGCTAGAATCTTGAGTAAGGGACAGTCGTAAAGGCAAATTGGATTTTTTCGGAGACCCTCTCTACATGGGGCGGGTTTAATTATTGTTTTATTACGTGTTGCAGCGCCAAGAGGGGTTTATGTTAATGTTGATCACGCTTCGGTACCGCGCTAGGTGGTACTTACTACCTTTTAATAAAACTCACTAAAATTTTAAAGTTCCTCTTCTTATTCCGGTACTTATTATAATAGCAGCATTTTATAGATAACTAAGCGTAGGTATGTATTGGATTTTTTTTTAAGCAGTCTTTAATTTTTGTTTAGATTGTTTATAGCATAACACTGTTAGGTAATTTATGATTAGATTATGCACACTTCGTAGTCAAATCTAACATAACCCGTCCTTCATTGCATATTACAAATAGCCGCTCCAATATTGAAACAAAGAGTCTAAATCAAATTATAAAGACTAATTTCATGAAAACAAACTTGAAATGTAACGGAATAAGTTATCTGCATACAAATAAGGCAGTTGAGTAAATCCGTCCTGATTAAAACTGCAGATCATAACTGAAATGGCTCGAAAGTTACCGCTCCGTTTAACCTCAGTTAACTTAAGAGTTATGAAGGCAATGGATAAAGCGGGGCTATTTTTATTAAAACTAGCGTGTTCTGAAATATTTTGTAACTATTTTTAAACAAGCGTATAAGGAAGTCATCAGATTTTAAAGTTTTTAAAATAAATGATAATCATGATTCTTATCTTGCCTCTTTGTTAAAGTTAATCGAACATTAAACATCATGTTTTACAGATGTCAGTTAAGTAATGAAAGTTGTAACTATTAGTTTTGGAGAGTTTACTTAAAGGCCAAAACACACCAGATGCCTATGCGATGCGTATACGTAGACGTATGCGTATAGTGTGAGTTGTAATGTATAGAAGTGTCACCGCTTGCGTAACGTAGACGTACACGTCGACGACGTGACGCGTAGCCCGGTGTCACATCGAGTTACACCGTAACTACGCGCGTGGCTACGCCATGTTTACATCTACGTTACGTTTCAGCCTTTAAAGACCATGTTTGCAACTGGCCTATTGAAATTAAAAGTTATCACAACAATTCTGTTTTCCGGTAACTTCGATATCATAAGTTACTTACGTTTTAAGTTCATAATTCATTTTAATTTTTAAGAAGCAATGAAACCATAGCACTTCAATTTGCATTGTCGCGCTTACAGATTAAAGCCAAAGTGGATAATCTAAGGGGTGTCAAATATTTACATATAGCGGAAATGAAATGGGAAGTACCAACCTTGATTAGAACATGACAGATGATAAAGTTACTCAGTTATAATATTTGGTTATTTGTAGAATATTGCTTTTGTATAAGGTTTGTTTAGCTTAAGGATGAATGGTACCTAAGTTGAAGTACGAATAATTTTAAATGATAGTCTTAAAGAAATACTTAGATAGACTTAAAGAAAATTCATAGTCTGTCGTCGAAAAAAGAGTTTACTTTCGAAAAGATGGAACATTGATAAATAATAGGTTGGGGAAAAAGTCTTTTCGCATATAGTATGTATGAACTTGTATTAAAATCTCTTTGGCTATACCATTTGTATCTGGCTGGTTTTGGTATCATTAAAAAGTTTTAATTTTAAAGAAGGCACTTCCAAATTCAAATTAGGAATTTGTGTGATTTTCATTTGTTATTGTTGTTGTTAAAATGAGTGAATCTAATGAAGAAATTCGATACATTTTAAAATTTTACTATAAAAAAGGTAAAAATGCAACTCAAGCCGCGAAAAAAATTTGTGATGTTTATGGACCTAATGCAGTATCTGTGAGAGTAGCTCAAGTTTGGTTTAAGCGTTTTCAAGCCGGAAATTTTGATATCAAAGATGCATCTCGCTCTGGTCGCCCTGTTACGGACAAAATTGATGCCATTTTTGAAAAAGTGGAGCAAGTTCGGCATATTAGTAGTTACGATGTAGCTGAAGAACTGGCAATTGACCACAAAACGGTTTTGACTCATTTGAATAAAGCTGGGTACACTAAAAAGCTCGATATTTGGGTGCCTCATGAGCTCACTGAAAGAAACCTAATGAACCGTGTACTCATTTGTGATTCTTTATTACGACGTAATGAAACCGAACCATTTTTGAAAAAGCTGATAACTGGTGATGAAAAGTGGATCACATACGACAAGAACGTGCGAAAAAGATCGTGGTCAAAGGCCGGTCAAGCTTCACAGACTGTGGCAAAACCCGGGTTAACTCGCAACAAGGTAATGCTGTGTGTATGGTGGGATTGGAAGGGCATCATTCATTATGAGCTGTTACCGCCAGGCAGGACCATCGATTCAGAACTGTATTGCGAACAATTGATGAGATTGAAGCAAAAAATTGAGAGAAAGCGGCCAGAATTGATCAACAGAAGGGGTGTGGTTTTTCACCATGACAACGCTAGACCTCACACATCTTTAGCCACTCAGCAAAAATTACGAGAGTTTGGCTGGGAGGTATTAGGTATTAGGAGTAGCTGTCCTGACCTTGCACCTTCAGATTTTCATCTGTTTCGGTCTCTGCAGAATTCCTTAGGCAGTGTCAGGTTAACATCACGAGAGGACTGCCAAAACCACTTGTCGCAGTTTTTCGATCAGAAGCCTCAAAATTTTTACAGCAATGGGATCATGTCACTACCAACAAGATGGCAAAAAGTTATGGAACAAAATGGCACCTACATACTTTAGTCAAATGTAAATAAACTATAAAAAAAAACTTTTTGAATTTTCATATAAAATACGAAGAAACTTTTTCCCCAACCTAATATATAAAGAAAACATTTATGTTCATTACAATCTACCCTCTATAATGTTTTCTAAATAGTATCTTACATAGCTGTTAAACCTATAAAAATAAATCAAAATTAAAAATGATACATCACTTCAATAGAAGTTCTTGAATAAAAACTTTTTAGTTACAGATTTACGTACCTATAAATATCATATCAGGAGGAAAAATTGAAAGTCGTAAGAGGCACGACTGGAAGTGTTCTTGACAAATAAGTTCAATAAAACAACAGAGTATTGGCTTAGGAAAAGTCACTTTATCAGTTGTAGGGGCCCGGAACGTTATGGTAGAGCGAGCGGACGGTACCCAAATATTAAATAGGGTGTCTTGTTTCTTAACTATTTCCTATATTATTATTTTTTACTTCAATCCGTCGAAAAAAACAGTTTATTTACAGTATTAGTAATTGCCTTGAAAATATTAAAAAGGCTCTTAACTGAAAACGTCTTTAAGAATGTCACAAATGTAGAGCTACAATAAAGGAACATGTTCATTTCAGAGATATCAAATTAAATTGACTTTTACTACATTCTTCGAGTAAATAAAGCCTTCACAAAATTAAAAAAAAATATCTATGTATTTTAAGAGTAATTTGTCTTTTAAATAATCTTATTTGGATTTTCCGGGTACATTTTTCTTAGCGCCTTTTCTCCTTCGACCTCTTCGATAAGGTTTACCCCTCGATAAATAATTTGGCAACGTATTAGCATATGTCGATTTATCTCGCGAGTCGGGCTAGAATTATTATTTATGGGCCGAGCCACCCTCGGCTCCGCAGTACATATGTTAACTAAATCCGCTGCTATGCATGAACATTTTCTTAGACTAAAGCTTGAATGAGGTAGATACGATGTTTTACGCGGAATGGATTTATTAGCAGAGTAATAAATAGGCAAAATTTATTGGGTAAAGTTTAACAAATCTAAGCTAGTTTTATATTTGCATAACATTTACTTACCTACCTGCAGTATTGTTTATTACATTTAACTATAAATCAGTTTTTAAACCCTTTTGCTGATTAAATAATAACAAGATAAAGTACTTTGTCGAAAATAAATTTAACAGACGATATCGACGTGCGATTTAAAGAATCTATGATAATTTCAATCTGGTACCGATCCAAAATCTAATGCAACACCTACATGAAGGGTGCTTTGATTATTGAAGTTTGAAGCTTCTTGTCAAATTCGTAGTGTAAATTAAACATTTTCCGTCAATTTATTCAACATTCTACAAGAGCAGTTATTCATTCTATGTAGTAATTAAATTGAAACAAATTATTTTAAGTGTATTTATTAGTGCTGCATATTAAGAAGGATTCAGAAGTCGCCCCTTAAGGTGGAGGTGCAGCTAAGATAAACGACACGGCGATTAGCAATGACGCGTGACATGGCAGCCGACAAACGCAGTTATTAATAATCATCCCGATCTTGATGAAGATAATTAAAATCAAACAAATTGAATATTTCTCCCCTTATAAGGGGACGATTAACTTTTAAGTATTAAAAAAAACAACAGACTTTCTGCATTTTAAGCTTAAGAAACAGTTTTAATTTTATCTTTGATGAATAAGTTCTCATAATTCAAAAAGAAATTTTGTTCTATTGTGTTAGTACTTTTAATATTTTCGATTTTGTCTTTTTTCATAGGCACGAGCCCACACGTTGATAAAATAAGAAGAAGACAGTAGCATCTCTAAACATCATGTCATGTCAAGATGGTTAAAATGTAGAAGAAAGCTTCAAAAGAGACCGCCGTACGATTGTTCGTCCTCCATTAATCAGGAGCTGCTCTGAGGGTTGAGGACACTTAATCAAAGTATCACAATATGGCGACTATAATAGAAGTATGAATATTTATAAGAGAATTAGACGCGGCCGAGACGCGGCGACAACACGGCTGATTTGAGACGGTATGGCTCAGCCTTAATTGTTCTCGGAAGCTAGTTTTCTTTTCTATTTTGTTGTTTTTATCTAGTAGTTGCTTTTGTTGTATTTTCTGTATCTATATCTAAGTACTTACATTTGAATTTTTTACTTCGAATTGAAGCACAAAATGGAAGTAGAACTAACAAAGGCAATAGAAATATGGAAATATGCTTGGACTTACCCGAATCCTGGTTTAGTAATATGACGTTGGTCATCCGATCCTAGGATCAATTCACTAATCCGCGGACTAATAGCCGGAGGGACAAGTTAACTTTATTTTCCGCGGCAATTCGACACAAACTAAATTGAACCGTCACCCAAGCACTCAAGACTTTAAATATGAAAGCCAAACAAGGGTGTCCCAAATAATTTTTAGGGTGCCAGAAAACATTTACTTTGAAATGTGAAAGCATTTCTGTGTAAGATTATTATATTAGAAAATATAGTGTTGTAAGTAGATGGAAGCTAGTGTCGAGCAAGAGACCATGACGTATGAAAGGTAGGTAGGTGCACTAGGTACTTCATAACTTGAAATATCAAGTTTATTTAACTTTATTTTGAAAATATTCACTTTGAAATATTATTTAGTTGAAAAATGCTTCATAACTAATGGTCTTTTAATTACCATGTTTGCGTCGAAAAAATGTAAATTATACAATAAGCGCTTAAGTAGATTCAATCGTTGGATTCCAAATATTTTCAAATCTACCTAACGCAGTATTTTTTGCACGTCTTGAAAATATTTACCAAGTAAATCTACAAAGAAAGGTCATCCCCAAATTCTTTTACTTATTAAGAGCAAATAAATTATCCGCGCCCTACTAATTGGTCCGTTTAAACATTTTTTGCAAGGAAGCAAGAGAATTTATGCAAAACACTCGGCGCGTACAAATTAAAAGTGCGAAGGAAAAAGTATAAATTAATGCACCCAATACGCGTCTGTTTTAATTATGTCGACAAGTTTTTGTTATAACGTGGATACGACGGACGACGTAAACGTTAAAACAAAAATAAAATAAAAAACCTTCAACTATTTTTTTTTTCATCTAGTGGTATTATTTTCTTTTATACCATCGTATTGCCTACGTATAGACCTATCTTATGGCCTACGTATAGCAATACTGGTTATTTATCGAATGTCCACATCGTGCTTTCGTCTATGATCACTCGTAAAGTTGAAAATTTTAAGCAATTGTCAGGGGCAAGACAAAAGGCATTATAATCGAACTAATAAATCTAAGCTTCATTTAATTGGCACAGGAAAAATAATAGTCAAAATTTAAGGCTACATTTAGGATAGCTTTACCATACCTGCATGTTGCACTGCATATCCAAATTGTCATAATTTAGGGCATTGAATATAGACATTTTATGGATAAAATCTTCTTTGGTAAAACGTTGTGTACAATTTTTCCTAATAGGCGGTTTGTGCTCACAAAGAACATAACAAATTGTTCAGAGATTCGAGATTAATTCACTCTTATCTAATTGAAGATTAAACCATAACAATGTTATCTGAGATTTGCTGTGCTTCTATAAAACTAGATTCACTTATTTATCTTGCTTGCAAGTTGGACTTTCTTTCGATATAACAATTAATGTAACAAAACTCATCTATCTAAGTTCCAGTATGGTTCACACATTTTTGTTAAATCAACGTTAATATATCGGCTTACTTACACTGTTATACCAACTCATTCATTAAAACAAAACAAAAATACATCAGTCACTGCGACGACAAAGCACCGCATCAAATATTTTTAGACGAAGCCTTTTTAAAGCGATTCGAGGAAACGAAAGTGAAAAACATATTGTCCGTCAGAAAGAAGAAATCTCATTCGTATGCTAATACCTATAGAATAGGGGGACTGACGCATTTTTAACCTTTTCACCGGCATTTAGATTTTAAACGGGATTTTGAGGGGAGGCGCTGTTGAAAAACTGCGTTCACAACAATAAACAATATTAGAAAAAAAAATTAGATTTAGTTCGTATAAAACCAGCTGTAACATCGAATAGCACATATCGACTATAAATCTCATAATACAATAGTATGGAGTAATTACGAGTTACCTAGTAAGGGACAATAATCTCAAGTTAGCGATCGGATCGATTCGAAACATCCCGATGCATCGATGCCTTATTCGATGCTACTGCTTTATTGTTATTGTTTTAATCAATGTATTTGCATACGGTAGTTAGTTATGGGCCGAGTGAATTTGTAACTGGGGGCCTTTAGAAGAGTTATGGCGCCGATATTCAAATCATGTTTATTATAGTTTTTTTATGTGTCGTCTTTGTGTTCCTTGCTTTGATTATTGTAAGGTAGAGCTATCTGGGCGAACATATTCATCTTTTACTTTTTTGCGCTACCTGTTAACTTGCTGTTGACATTTATCTTCTGAGACTACGATTTACGACCGCCTTAAGGTAACTTCTAGGTAACTTTAATATTTTAAAAAAAAAATCCATCTTGAGTCTTCTAGAATTCACAGATATATACCTTCGATAATAATGCAAGTTTTGTTTGTAGTATATAATAGATAAATGCCACATCTCAGAAGCAAACTCGTATCTAATAGTAGAACATTATACCAAGAAAACTCATTTGCCGGTTTCCGTGTATCCAGCCAGGTGATTTTTCATGGAAACTGCCATAAAGCAGGGAAAACTTTACGTACCTAACTGGTAGGCAAGTCACGTGCTTCTTAAGCGGGAAAAAGAAGGTAGATAATATAGTCGAAGGTACTGAAGTGCGAGAGAGAGAAAAGAATAAACGTAGAAATATTAATAGTTTTAGTTGGTGGAGTTAGTATAAGTGGCTATTTTTATGTTAGTAAATTCCCTATTACTATATACAACTATTGTACATACTACCTGGTCAGTCTAGAGATGAGCAAGCATCCACTGTAATGTAAGTCACCGCTACACGAGGATGGATCTAATTTGCTCGGGCTTAGGCTGGAGTAGCGCTTTTTCATTATTTTCGGCCAGTGTCTTAAGCCAGGGCTTTGTGACTATGCAAGCGGAATATTAAACAGTCGCAACAGACACACTTGTTTACGTAAAAAAATATTCATTTCAATCATTCGTAACAAACATAAATTAAAAAAAAACAGAAACACATTGTTGATCAATAATATTTACAAGGATATATCCAGGTCAGAATAAGATACTTATTCCAAACTCCATTCGAACAACCGACTTCAAATTACACGCTGCGATGGCGTAATTGTGATTGGATATTGTCTCTTTTTCCCTTTTCAATATTTAGCCGCTTTTTTTCACTGTTGCTTGACCCTTTGTTTCGTCCGTGAGAACACCCGATCGGAAATTACCATTTTTAGAGATTGGATTATCGGATACCTGGGATTTTGATTTTTAAAACTCGGCCAGCGAAATCGTTTCAGGATCAGAAGTGATCTCGGATGTAGATTGGTTTAGAATAAACATGTTTTGGGCGGTATCCCGCCGATACACAAATCGCGGTTTCATTGTAGGCAAATAATAATTATTTTTTTAACTTACCGACTGTTGACAGATGCTGCATTGCCCACACCATCTACCGACGGTTTTCTGGAACAATGGATGAGGATTTTAGCCGGCGGAAGATCTTAAGGACCACATTGAGAAAATGCATTTTGGGAATTGTATCATACTTACAGCCAATAAGGCTCGGGCAGTGCGGAGCCATGAGGACCGTAAGGTGTAGAGCCTAAGTGATAAGGGCTGCAGAAGTTCACCACAGGTACGGCATACATTATCTTAGAGATTTAACCCGTTTTCAATAGTTATAAGAGTAAGTTGTCAATTCATAACCCGTAAAAGTCCAATACCAATTGAACCTAACAAAAACATAACATTCCAAATCCAAAATTTACCTCGACCGTTACTAAATACAAACTAGTTGACAGAAAGCCGACGAGAACCGATCGCGACCGAAACGAATTAAACAATGGTTCCACTTAGCGACCTACAGATGTCGTTAGCGCCCGCTGCGTCTGCGCCTTCCAACCCGCCGAGATACTAAATTACGTAGCTACAAAACATATTGACACGAAAAATTTGATACCTAGACTATTAGAAAGTTACTTTCTTCTTCATCTACCTGTATTAAAAGATGCAATGTCCCATATAGACTTCATTTATTGCGAAACGTATTATAACAGAGGCAGAGATTCCTAACAAGTAACACAGTGGAATGGATATATCTAGTTAAATATAGGTATCTTATTTATGATATTAGATCTCAGAATAGTTCTAAAACGTATATGATGAATTATTATTTGATTTGCTACTATAACAATCCTCTAAGCTCAAAGCTCATGCTAACAATAATGAGATAAAACTAAAAATGAACATTTCTTTATAAAAAGTTTAGCTGCGGCAAAAGAATTAAGAATATACCATGGTTACAAAAAGACTTACTTACTTATTTGTAAATCAACACTTATAGAAAACGAGCCGAGTCCGTTTTTGGCTATTTAACTTGATTATTTACGCTTCATGAGTGAAGTTCATCGTAGAAATGGAGAAGACAAGTAGATTTTGATACTTGTTCAGAAAATGAACAATCACAAAATGTTTTGTTTAAAAACGTGTTAGTTTGGAAAGTTCTATAGTGAATAGTCTAGGCTAGGAGCATTAATAGCAGACTTCAATATTAGCTGCAACTTAATAAATTCAATCACTTAATTCTCAATCAAAAAGAAAATGATTTTGATAAAAACTAAAAAGTGGGTATTTAATTTACAGCACAATGAATTCCCTAGTCAGTAAAAGCTATCAAGACTCGTAAATCTGTGTAGCCGTTGTATAATACACCGATCACAAATCGATCTATCCGTCGGCAATCATACCGATTTACTTTCGATACGATTCCGATTGGTCTCCGATTGCGGCGGCGACTCGCCGAGATCAAAACACGCCCGCGGCGACGTTAGTCATGGAAAACGCTACCGTGAATTACATTTACATTTCTTACTTTTTATATTAACACGTGTACGGTGCCCTCAAATACTAATTATGATTCGTAGTGAATAAAGATCATAACAAATCTACTGAAACTTTTTTATTTATCAATGTCTTTTATAGACGCAGAAACAAATAAAAGTTTTTAAATAAGTACCATCTTTAGCATAAAATTGCAATCTTATACCAACTCTCAAACTCCTTTTACAATAAACTTGAGGTAATAAAACTTTTTTTTTCTGTCCATTGTACAAAATCAATTCACATTCCGATGTGGCATATTGTTTCGAAAATTATTTACGCAATCAACACATCAGTACAAATGTCTTCATGTAAAGTTCGGAGGCATCCAACTAAAAACATTAAGAACTCCCACATCGCGGATTTCCGAGAAAACTTCTCAAAACGTCAAATTCCGCCATAAATCGAATAAGGACATCGTTGATTAATGGAGACGATGCGAACGGTCAGCTTTAACAACTATTGTATTGCTTACTTTAACAATTTAACAATCGTTTGTGTTCACTTTGGAAATAAATTGGTAGTTGAAAGTTTGTGCGCAGTCAGTTTCAGTCAAAAAGTTTGAAAAAGTTGAGGTTCGCGGCGCGGCAAGTTTGGATTTGGAATGTAAGTAGTAGGTGTGGGCCGGCGTAGGCCTGTGCTCGACGCGACGCGCCACGTGTTAGTGCGGTGACAATGCACGCCCTCCGGAAAATTCGCAACTTCCCCTTGCACACTTTATTTACGTAACACACTTCCATAGTGCACGTGTGTGGGTAAAGATCCCTAATCGAATAGCAATCTGTAATAGAGGGGCTCCTTAATGATTCATTAACTCCTTGTAGCGGTATGTCCCAAGTTCTGACCTTTCTGTCATGCGGTTTTGATTGGAAACAGGTGTTCCTTCTTATTTCAATTTAAAATTCTCATCAATAAAAAAGAGGTGTATTTCATTTGTTGTAATAAACGGTATCCAATAGTCGTAAGTGCAAAGAAGCAAATTAATATTTTTGTGCTTACTTATATTGCTATTGAACAAAATTACAAATGAAACTTTATAATAATATTTTTTAACAAATACCTTTTGTTTCTATTACTTATTGTAATCTTGTCTTGTTTAAATAAGGAACCCATTAGTTAGACAGTTTATAATTTTCCTTTAACTTATAACAAAATATAATATTATAACAAATAACATGTAACACATAACCAGCATTATTTTTACTTCATTTTTGTTTATACGAACAACTCTTTAGAACAAAAACAAAGTAGAGGTACATTCCCCTCACAAACAGCGAATATTTTTCCAATATAGGGGTAATATGACAGAACACTGGCAACATCGCTTGAATAATAAATATAATGTTTTGGGGACACACGCCTCTCGTACTGTCAATTATTTATAGGCAAATTATGTAAGTAGCTTAGGTGTTCGTTATGTTTCAAAACATTTTTATTTCTGTGCCTTTATTCACATTGACTTCACCTAAATATACCTAAGAAGTAGATAGAGAATTATTTTATTAGTATAAAGTAAACGTTGTAAAATGGCCTATCGTATTAATAACCGTAAACTATAAAATAGTATTTATGTTAAAGTAAATTTTAATTATATGCTGTAGTTAGAATCTCGTGTTAAATAATATTATAAAACGACACCTTATATATTAATATTAATCATATATTATGAAGATTGTATATAAAATAAATACACATAAGTAGTTATTATAAGCGTTTTTATTACTTTGAATTATTGCGTAACTTGCAATTTCTGTAAAAATGTTGTTTCTTCAATCCAATTGGTTTGGCATTAACTGATTGTCGTCAGAAAGAGGAACTTCATGGGGTCTTCACCCACCAGATTTAGGTCTTATTGACAGTTTACTTACATAATTTAATAACACGTATAAACATTATTTTAAAGTAACAAAGAAAGCACCTTATCTAATAAAATTAATATTAAATGTACATAAAATTGGTCAGTCGTAATATGTTTTAAGATATAACCTATCTAACTTTGCGTAACGACACTGCCAAATGCTATTTAATGTTTAAAGTATAATAATATATTTATTTTATTACAGTAAGACCAGTTTGTTTATAGCTAATACTAACTCTAGCCAATAAAAATAAACAGCATTTAAACTGCGCTGTAAATGTTATTGCTCGTGATTTTTCTCGGCGACTGTACCGGTAATGCTAATCACCTACTTAACCGGATCGTATGCAAATTGATATCGATATAGGGCCAATGAAATTATGATTTTTTGCGGTTAAGTAATACATTATCCGAACAAATATCTCGCTGCCGACGGGCAAAGCCGATCGCTATCGAGTGTCTGAGCAGCTCTGGCTTCGACCAGAAAATATTAGCTCGCCCGTGTAATACTTATCACAAATTTTATAAGAATTCCGGACTTTCGAACAAGGATTTCCGCTAAAGAAAAAGTTTGTATGAACGAAAGTGTCCTAAATAAGCGAGAAATATTTTTTCCTTAAGTCGTCAATGAATGTATAACTGTTCAATTCAAGTATTTTAAGAGACGATATATTTAAACCTTATCTTAGTAGTTTCTTGCATACCAAAAAAATATGGACTGACAAATACTTAAAGGCAATACATAGGTACATTTTCGTGGTAGATTTTTATCTTAAAAAAATCGGTGTACACACACCTTCAATCACTTACTGACGAAATTTCTTAGAACAAAAGTCAGGGGTAATGCAATAGTAATACTCGCGGCCCGGTTTACTGCCGCCGTGGGATCGCGCGCTCATAAACCTAGGGGGCGTCTAATGAGGATTTATGCGTACAGTGAGACGTATGCGCCAGGGCCGTCAAACCACCAACTTGGTTTTGACGTCTGCATTGCATCCTAGAAAACCGGTACGTTTTAAATTATTGTCTGCATATTGAAACTACTATATCTTGAAGAGCCTTTTATGTAAAGTTGTCGACTATTAAAATAAAGTTTTGGTTAAAGTAAACGTACGCATCGAATCTACTTCGCCTTTATATGTTATGAGTTATTACACAATAGTTATTCCTGTGCGATAAAAATATATATATATATATTGTACCTATTTATAAAAAGAAATACAAGCCCGTCAGTTGACAGTCCCTGCCATCTCCAGTGTTCACTAAGTACAATTCACCTTAAGATGATGCCGTGACATTCGACCCTTACTTTGTTTTATTTTTTACCTTTCGCTTTTATTGTTTGAGGGCGACGAATGCAAGTTCAGTATCCTACATGCAACAGCAATAATCGTTAAAATAGAACAAATTAAAATATCAACTACCTGTAATGTAATAGTACTTAAAGTAAACGGGCAACAGCTATTTATAGTTAACATAAAGGTGGTTAAGTAAAGAATTATCGGTCGGGTACCTACGTACAATAATAGGGGCATACAAGCCCCATAATCGTCCGTCAATACCACAGAAATCGTAAGAAATAAATATAAAATAAAATACACGAAATTGCTTGAGACAAGGGTAGGAGCAGTTTCGCGGTTTCATTCCCCACTAAAAGTAATTTTAAAACGGCCGTTCGAGTTGGATTTACGTGTAATATCATCTTCTCTTAATACTTTGAAGATTTAGGACAACATTATGGGGTTTTAAGGTTGAATTTTTGGGGAAAGGTAATGGTGTGCATGGTACAGTGCTTTGTGGTGACGGCGATACGAACCTGCCTTCATCTTGGAACCGGTCTTACCGACGCTAATTTTACTTTGTTTTGACAACACACCTTTAAAATCGCTAAGGTTTAATTCACTCGATCTCCGTCAAATCATAATTTTATACAGAATTAGAAATCATAATAATTTAGTCGTAAATTTAATCAAGTGGTCCAATTTGATACAAGCCACATAAAAAATGTAATGAATGTAAACAAAACAGCGAGCGCCATAAATAAAATTAACATAATGCATCCAAGTTTGACTTCAGTTAAGTAGTAAGTTAAAGTCCCAAGCTCACAAGACGGACGTTAAAAACTCTTTAGAAGCAGCTAAGTCGTGGAAGCTCGAGGGTTACTTAAATGCTGCCGTAGCCACCTCGGGTGGATTTGTAGCTTTATCCTTATCTTACTTGATCCTTACATTGTTTGTGAGACAACATGACTTGCCTAATTACTTTGCAAGTTTGGCTTTTAAAAAGATTTGTAGAGTTATAAAATAGGAAAATGAATACATTAGCATCCTAGGCCTGCTTTAGAAAAGCAAGTTAAATGTATCCAAAGGGAACGTGAAATTGACAGCTAATAAGGAATCAATATTTAAGGAAGTATCAACAAAGTATTGCTTGTTTATTCGAAGTCACTAGCCTAGCCCCGCGTTCGATGGAGAGGCCAGCGCCTAACGGAGTATATCAGTCACAATTTAAACAAAAATACCCTTCAGGACGATTTGATGCTGACTACGCACAGGCTTCGTTACTCTCCGTGTAACGTTAGCAAATAATATCTGCGGTATTATTCCTTACAGGCGATACAAAATATTAAATACCACTATTTTTATTCGCGCTTAAAGTTTCTGGGATGATTCAGTGAATATCCTCTGATTGTGATCCAAAATATTCATTGTTAGGCTTACTCTCTTTTTATTAGGAAAACATAAGAACTTTAATTTCATATGTATCGCCTACTGATTAATTTTTAAAGTAAGTGAAGTAATGAAACTACAATAAGTATTCGCTAACATAGAGACAAGCAATAAATCTGTGCTTTGTCAAGTCGAGCAAAAGTTAGACACAGAATAGCAGGGAAGTTATTTCTTTAGCCTTTCAATTCTACTTATGCGTATGTGATATGTAGACACTGTGCACCATAAGTTACTACAATATTAGCAAAACATCTGAGCTTATGTAAAAAAAAAACATGAAATACATTATAGATATAAATCATTGATGTTGCAGTATTTGTTTGTTGGCTTCTTTTATTTAAGTAACACGAAAGTAATGAAGATGATTCAGGCAATTTAAGTAAGATTAGCGTGAAGTGCCAAAATGTTGCAAACGCTACTTGCTAGAAAGTAATAAGTCGGTAAAAATGTGCATACAATGCCTGCATTTGAAATGCAAAGCATACGCATTCAGAGGTCGAGCGGGGCCGTCACTCACTGACGCACCATTATATATCGCACTCAGAGACGGCCAATTGTCAATATAAGCGATTAAGTACCTATATTTACTTTCTAAATAAAATATAGCGACATATATAGACATAGTGAAGGGTAAATGAATGACTTAAAGTTTCAAATCGAAAGTAGCTACTCTATTAATATACGCACTTAATGGACTTTTATGGTGGAACGAAATAAGACATTATGTAATAAAGCAAACGATGTGGGTATTAATAAATCGCACACACCTGCAAGCGAATGAGCGCAGTCTAAAGGCTGATAATATTTTAACATCATTTGGTGACAGCTTGCCCATCAGCTCTCGCTTCAGGCTTTCTGGTTATCCTACTTAGCTCAAACTAATGAGACAATTACTATGAAAAGTACTTAAGTATTCTCATTTTATGAATTGCTCATGTAAAAATATCTCTCTTTACATCCGTAAGTTCTTGTCACCTGTCAAAGTATTTAACAACCACACAATTAGGTTCTCGACTCGTAAAAAGTAATAATCAACATTAATAACCCTTTTGGAAAACCCTCCCATTGTCTTCCGGACAGTTTGAAAGTGTCAATCGACGCGTCTTAACATTCCCAATCTGCATGTAAAGTATGGAGCATAATGGAAATTTACATTTATACAAAAACTTCTTTGTCCGTGTCGCCTGACTCAGATATGGGGACAGTGTGAAAACCTCGGCCGACGGTCGACGGCCTAAACAAAGACGTCATTTACACTACTGTCGCGAGCTTTGATACTCTAATATATGAGTTCACATGATATTTAAAAGACGCATCTTCCTATTTACTAACTTCACAATACCTTTACAACCTACACTGATACCAGTTTCGTGTGAAGGTAAACGAATAAACAAAAACATAAACAATATCTTTTTGCAATAACGAAGTAGTTAAGTATATATTCCTTCGATCAACCTAATTGTTAGTGAGGTCACGCTACCTCGAACAAAAAATGTTTATTTTAATCGCAATTGTCAAGCAGATTTACCAATTTCCCAAAGTTTCCATAAATAAACACACCAATTATTCCAGTATTTTTTTAATTTTCTTGCTATATTCAAACCTACTTGTCTCGCTCTACTCATCTTACAACTACTATCCTTAAAATGAAGCGTCAAATGCGAAGTCTTTACGGCGAACACACTCCCGACCGCGGAACTAAAACAATTTCTTGAACTGAACACTATGTCCAGTTAACGACACATACACGGGTTGCACAACACCTAATGTCAAATATTACGAGACAGTTTTGACTTGCGTAGGTTAGTCAACTTGATAATTTGACACGAAATTTTAGCGGGTCAAAATTGCAACCAAACAATTTTAGTTTTCTTCTTTGTTCAGTTTTTATCTAGGCAGTATATCAAAATGGTTTTCGTTCAATTTCTGATTAATTTTGACTTATCAATCGATTATGATCATTGATTTATTAAAAATCCTGACTTTTGAATAAAAATAATAGTCAGCTACGCTACGGGGAAAGCTTTCAAACGATATTAGAAATAGAGTGATGGATGTATATTCGCGATATTCTCACGGGCGGTCATACTAGTGTGTCAGTTAGTAGCGACCGGGTCGGACACAGTCGTTAGCGAGCCTGTAACAATGGCAGCGGGCATTTGCATCGCGTCCACTGCGCCTGCGCACACGATTGACCGGCGACAGGTGGATCTCTAAAGAGACGATATTACCTTACCTAGGAACCTTATTTATTCTTCAGAGTTGTATTTAAATCTCAAAGAGTAGACTTCTGCAGTTAAGTCTGAGTAAAAATAATATTTTGAAATTGCGCAACAGAAAAAGCACTGTAAGTAAAAGTAAAATACCTTATTTTACTTTTACTTACAGTGTAAAAGCCTCAGACTTTGTTTCTAAGAATACAAAAGTTAATTTCATTTGATGACTTGGTATTGTTGGTATTTACAAGTGTAAGCTCTCATAATGCCTGTGCGACGATCGAAACGCGTGCGCGCCATAAGTTCGATATAATTTATTTAAAGTAAGCATACTCAGTTTGTTAAAATATCGTATGTCGTATTCCAGATAGACATAGACAATGATCTGACGAAGAGACTGACATGTGCACAAGTTTATAGTGAAGCAATTATTTACATGTATTTTCACGTGCATTTTATTTGGAAACTACATCGTTTCATCGGCAGGTGTTCTTATACAATGACTTTGTTGGTTGTTTCTAAGGATGTTGTGTTGACACCTAGTTGATGTTAAAGTTTACGATCGCGAAAATATTTTGTTTGCTTTGCTATCTATTAGTTTTCTTTGTGTCTTTTTTTTTAGTGTTCATTTGAAAACACCTGAGTGTTTGTTGTGAACTTAGCTACAAAATCCTCCGGCCATTAAACTATCGAGACGTTGATTGCAACCTGTCCGAAAGTCAAACGCGTGCAAAAAGTATTATACTTCTAAAGCAAAGTGTAGTCGCAAACATTCGCAGAGCGATGCTAAGAATCCGATGTGGGCCAAAAACAGAGAATGCAACAATGGACGGATAGTATCGGCTTATTTCGTTATTTGTAAGATTCGAGCATGTATCTCCGGTGCTTCAAAGAAATAAATAACCAATAGCAAGTCTTGAAACCTCCACGCTAATTAAAAATATGAAATGCAGTCCCAGATACATCTGATTCACACTTTTTAAAAACGAGCTAAGTTATTCTAACTCTGAACTTAGACATGAGACATTATCTTCCGCGAAGATTGCTGATATTTACCACCATATAAGCATGTACAATTATTGTTTAAAATATTCTGAAGTAGATAATATTTCCAAGTATAATGACGTTACAATAAAAAAATCAATACCTAGAATAGAGGTACAATCAATTCTTCAGAGACATCGGAATAAGACTTATTTTTCTTATTCGATAAATTGCTCCAGCTGTCACAAGGAATAGGAATACCAATAAAGAAACAACGTACCATGAGACTCCTATCACCTAGGGTATTAAGCTTATGTTACTCCAGCACAATGTTTACGGTTGATGGGGATCTTATCCTGTAATTATCTGATGGATAATTCACTCGGATACAGTGACAATCTCCTACAATTGTGCTACGGACTGGTCTTGTACCTCCGTTTAGTATATTTATTTCATTGATTGACGTTTGGATTGAAACCAAGATTCACTCGGAGCTAGCGAGCGAAGCAATAATCAAGGGAAAATTTATGTTTTCCCAATTCTTATGAAGGTAAGAGGCAAGTGTTTGGGTTAGCTTTTTTTTCAACCACCAACGATCTTCTGCCAATATCGACACCAACAGCTTAAGGTAATCTCATTGAAATCATACGGTACAGTTATCGAAAAAAACTATTGAACAAAATCGTCGGCAACACAATATAACCTCATATACAATCAACTCATAATAAGCATATCGTGAGAAATTAATATAATTATTGGCCCTTATGGTCCAAGCAAGCACATATCGACAAGATCGATGGACGATATGTGCGACCGAAACAGCAAATAAGTCGATACTGCCGCGAGAGGGACGGAAATATAAACGTGTTATTACGGTCAGCAAATTGGCGCGTTTATGTAAAATTCTCTCCGCTACACATCTGCGGACTTTATTTTTGAAATAATTGGTTGTGTCGAATTAACTTTTATGTCATATAAGTAGGTTTCTTAGTTTTACAAGATTAGCGAGATTGAATGCAATTGTTGTGGGATGATGATTGGAATTACTACCTATTATGATACCATCTACTAACCCGTGTTAACCACTAGACTACCATTGCATTAATTAAAGTTTTCGAAACAACACGTTATGTAATTTTTAAATTATTATGATCACTGGCTGTCCGAAACATCCATTAAGGGGAACATATGACTTCAATATATCAAAATGTTTTACATATTTTAATGCATAAATATTTACTCAATTTGCTTTGCAAAAAGTATTAAGTTTAGATGCGCTCGCGCGTCAAAAATACACGCCGCAGGAAGACACATGGCGTCACCTGTAAGACAGCTTCACTAAATCAAAATGGCGAGTTCTGTATCCTTTTTTATTTAGTGCATTATATGTACGATTATCCCTCTCTGACTCTTGATTACACCA
Source organism: Anarsia innoxiella (assembly GCA_947563765.1). Classification (NCBI taxonomy): domain Eukaryota; kingdom Metazoa; phylum Arthropoda; class Insecta; order Lepidoptera; family Gelechiidae; genus Anarsia; species Anarsia innoxiella. The sequence goes on from OX387390.1 coordinate 12,313,846, forward strand.
CCGCCGTCGGATCCCAAGTGAATCAGAAACGGCTACTCGCATTAACTGTTTTGATTTATGTTGCAAAGAATGTTCGCCTGTTTAGTAATTACGGAAAACGTGTCAGGAAGAAAAATGTTTGCAACATGCAGCCATCTAGATAAAGGCATTTAAAAAAGCAATTAAATTGTCTAGAAATTACGCACTTTACGCCATCATCTGCGTAAAAACTCACACTATTTTAGACATCGATTAAAAGATATCCAGGCTTGTATCGATTAATGCCCTATTAAAGGTTACGATGTAAAAAATCGAAATTACAATATTAATTTACAGCGTCGAACATCAATCATGATTAAAATCCACTAGATATAGGGGCAGCACTTTATAAGGATTCCAACTGCTTGGGAGAGCTGGTTGTTCCAGTATTCTGTAACTTTTGTGGGATTACTGACTGGGTACCTTGCTACTAGTCTGCTTAAAAGCGTTTTTATACTAGCTTCTACCCTTGTTTTGTTACAAATACGTCGTCGGTTGGTTTGCAGCCATTTTGGTCAACAAAACTACGAAAAAATATAAATTAACGTTTACTAATAATCTCAAGGTACAACTACCGACCGAAATATAAGTTGACTTTAAATTTTTGTAAATTAAAATGATAAGCAGCAATACGTTAAAACGGCCATAAAATCGTTTTACATTCTGAATTAACTTCTAAATAACATTAAGTATGAGGTATGTAAGTGTAGAGTTCAGTGGTATTATTTTATAAAAGTGGCAGTGTGTACAGTAATGGAGCATCCTCGGCTAATTCCTTGCCATCTGATAACGTCCTGAGATCTCGTCGTAATAAGAACCTAATCCAGCCTTATGAAACATTAGAGGTGGCTTTTTTCCACCACATGTCATCAAAAGTTTGTGTTAAGCTGTTTCAAATCTAATAAACTAATATTATCGTCACGAGGATATATTATGAACCTACCAAAATAGAGATTCTAGGAAAAAATAAAATAAAATGGAAAGTCAGTTTTAAGTCATTTTAAGTGCACTTATGAAATAGCTACGATTTTTTCACTTTTCCGGAAGAAACTTATTAAATTAACAATATCTAAAACTTTTTACGATAAATCTTTATTTTAATGACAATCCTTTTAGTATTTAAATGGAATTAGATGCTAAATCTGATATCTTCCTTTTGTTACCGAAGTGCGGTTCATAAATACTCTACCCTGAATCTGAACATATGATAAATGATACAATGCCATACACGGCACCACAATCATCCTCTGAAAACTTCATCAATCAACAGCTAATAAAAAGAACCGTCAGCACTAATAGAATATTAACCCTGCACACCTCGCTACGAAAACATAATGAAAAAATAATTTAACATGATTTATAGCTTACTCAGGCCCCCGCAAATTGCCGCCAGTTTGGGACGTTTAACTTAAGTACTGGCTGCGTACGCGCATTTCGACGTTAATTTAAAAAAAGGAAATAAAAAATCGCGAAATTATTTGCGACCAAAAATCGCGCGCGAAGAATTTGGTTTGCAGGATCTGTTTGGTCGATAATGGTCGATTTTAATAAATACAGGTTAGTAACGAAATGCAAATAAGTGATGTCGAAGTTTACGATGTAACATTAAGTGGTATTTGATCAGTGTCCAATGCATGGTATCATGGCGGGCATGTTATTATCCGCATTGGCAGGGGTGGTAATCGATCTGCATTTGTCTACGTCGGCGTCTGAAAGGTGCAGCAGCTACCAGCACCTCGCCGGCCTGCCGGACCCACGAGGAGGCTAACTATAAAGGGACAACATTCTTAAACATCTACGTTTGAACTAGTCTATCATTTCCTAATTAGAATACTTTATCTTGGTATCGGTGGAGAACATTATGTTATTAATTTATTTTTAATGCGACATTATACCTGTCTCAGTGTATAATAATCTCGCGGTTATTTAGACCTGAGGCTAGAATGAAACATTACAAATTGCATATTTACTGCGCATAGTTAATATGTGACCATTCGCGGTCTTAAAAGCTTGCTATACCTACACCACGTACTGCTTACAATATTAACTTGGCTTTGATCGAACATTTAAAAGTTTTTAGTTACTATATGTATCTCATCATTAATGATATGAATAAATTTTGCTATAAAAAATATTGAATTCTCTATTTACCTCTATTTAAGTAGAGTTCATAGACTCTTTTTTTATAAGTCCTTCAAATCAGTCTAGCAAAAAGTGTTTGTTATTACTTTTTCCCACGAACATGACAGCCTGTGGCATTTCGATAGAAAAGCAAACAGAAGTACATTAACCAAAACGATTTGACAAATCTCCGCTATTTGATATGAAGCGTTGGAATTGGATTTAGAAATCAGCACTTTTTGTTTGCACTAATAAATGGCTAAGTGCGATTTGCTTTGCAACGATTAGCATATCCAGTTTGCGTCACTGATATCGTCTTGAATTTCGTTTGCTCAATTAAATAAATTGTTGGGACAACCATCTTCGCAAACAGTGTCCTATTTTTTATGATTTCTATCTCCTAGAGAACGTAGACGTAAAAAGCAAACACGCAATTTATTTGATTAAAAACAAATTGAAATAAAAATCGTGCATAGTAATTTAAGTTTATACTTGTTATTAACGACGACAACAGTCTGGCAATGGCAACAAACGCAAAATAATATGTTAATCTGAGGTTTGTTTTATGGGAGAAGATAGTGTGAAATTATGATAATTAAGACCAATTTAGCAGTGGTTGTGTTTTATTGAATAATAAGCAGGACCTAGTAAGCAGCGTGGCGCATAAAACAATTAAACAGGAATCAAATCGTGGCGGCAACACACGGTCGTTATTTGGCAGTAGCCGCGGTCGCCAGTCCTCGGTAATTGCGGGTTCCGCGTCCCATAACTCGCAGTGCCAACCCTAACCGCGGTGACCCAAACCTTTAGGGTTGACTATTTGTAAATAAAAGTACCATCAAAAAGTAGAACAGCTCCGATATTTAATAAATCTTTAATCGCTTGAACTGTATTGATTCGATTTATCTATGTAATTATTTTACTATTGCGTAAATTTTCTATTTCTTTTCAATTTGTAAAACTTGTTCAAAAATATCAGACGAAATTAAGATAAAAGATTAAAAATGTTTTAATTAAAATTATAGATACGACCTACTTAAACTTTTAATTTACCAACTTACTAATTTCTTAAATTTCGTTAATACCATTTTAGTCTATACTGAATTATTACTGGCAACCCTGCTCTCTATTCCCATTGTTATCTAACCCACAAAATAAGCCATCCCTTGACCGCTGGCTGAATTAGGGCTATCGGTATCCAATTGAAATTCAATGACCATAATAAGTCCAAGATTGGTTTTTTGAAAGGGTCAAAACAAAATATTAGGTAGGTAATACGATTTTTTAAATGACTGAGAACAGAATTTGACGTTTCTGTTAATCAATTCCGAGTTTTTTTTTTGCTTTTTACCTTTCAGGTGTTCAAACTTTTTTAAAGTAGAATCATATTTTTTTTTTATTTGTGTAAATTGATCGAACATTTTCCTAACCTAATCTAATCTCTTATAATTGAGACAGACGCGATGGCTTAACTTGGGTCGCCATACAAATATTTACATTTCGACGCCGCGATTAAAATATTATAGTGGTCAGTTTGTGTTTGCACTAATCTGGGTATAGTTTACATTTGGATTTACTTACGAGACCATTTGCATAGAGGATTTCCGAAGGTAGCGGTCAATTCAGAAACCTTGTGTACCTACCCATTAAATCTATTGTTTTCTTAAGAAATAGAATAAGTAAATTATACATTACCTTTCTGACCAACACAGCGCTTCGTCTCGATATCTGCAAATAAAAGTATTAATTTAATTGAAATTATAATAAATAAAAACGAAATTAATATGCCAGGAATAAATATGATAGTAAACGACGGACAACTGTTTTAATTTAAATTTATTATTACGCAAGTTATGCCCATTTCGTTTTTCAAGGCTCAGCCTTGACAAGATAATAAACTGTAAGTGTCGCAAAAAAATGTTTTACTTCCAATATGGTGCAATGTGCATGCATACGAAAGTGCAGTGTTGTGCGTGTTTGTAAAAACATACGATTGAGTATTCAGTCCTTATTGATCTTGACTATGTCTGTTTCGGTATAACCATTTCTCTCACACCTACATCAAGAACGGTGAATAAAATATTCTAGAAAAGACTCGCAAAAAAGTTAATTGTGAAATGGGAGACCAGCTCTCATCTGTAGATATAACTACAATTAATCTATTACCTTAATAGGTAAACTGTCATTTAACAGAATCACTATAGGTAAGCACCTACTTAAAGTATTCCTTACACTCCCGCCGAGTTGTTAATTTTCGAAATACATTTATACGCCTCGTTTTCATTGACAAGAAAACCATTAATTACTAATTAATAGCTTATAATTGAAGATAAACCGTTGCGGTACAAGCAATACTCACTATTCCTCCTAGACTCAAGACGAACCGTAATAAATAGTGGTAATATTGTCTCTCATAAACATTCCAAGTTTCACGTTTCCAAACAAATTGCTTTTCAGGTATTCGACGTGCTCTTTGGACATAAACAATAGCACTTCCTTTAAGCCTACATCCATGACCTAGAGTATTTTCCGAGTGTACGACCTCCCAGACGTCAAATGAATTATTCAGTACAAGTGCCGACTAAAGCATCGTGGACATTATTAATAAATACTGGTTAGTCTTCATTTAAATAGACTTGCGAACTCTATTGATGGAATGTAGACTGCGGGAGTAAAGTACTAACCTCTGTTCACTCGTACCTTGCTTTGCTTTCAAATCTTATTTTCTTCGCAGAATAGGTATAAGTACCCTGTACGAGTACGTACTTATACGTAGATACTCATATCATTAAATATTAGTGTTAAGCGCGATTCTTTGCGCGAATAAAAAAATCTTGTCTATCTACCTATAATAAAATCATAGAGCGGGTTATAATATAGTTAATAGTTACAGGCTTTATGTCTATCTACATACAAAAAAAATAAATGTATGAAGTAGTTGGTATCAAGTAGAAGTCAGAAAGTTGGCGCGTTCCGAAATGCTGCGGCGGGTGATTCCGCAAGGGCTAAGGCGCGCGGGCGGGTGGCGCCGCGGCCCACTCCGGCAAATTACGCTGTAATGCCGCATCTGTATGCGCGACGCGAACATCTTCCGATATTAGAACGGAACTTTGCTCCCTGTACGCTGCACAAGCCGACTTCTGCTTTTTTCTTATGTTTTCAGCTGTTTACGTCCGGCCAACTTAGAACACGCTGTCTGCTAACTTATTTCCTCTTCAATACTCCTTGAACAAACCTTTTATTTTTCTCTCAAACTTTGGGGAAACAGGATATTGGAGAAAATTTGATGTGAAAAGCTTATTAAACACCCTATGAGCGTTTCCAGTGTTTCCTTAAAATACCAATATCGCGCGCACATGTTTTACGCCCCGAACAAAATTTTAATATAACACCTCGAGCGAGCGGGTGTTCGTAAATTTGTCGAATGAAATATGTCGAACAATAATCCTCATGAACGTTGATGCTCCGGTCATAAAATGGTAGCGTTCCTTATTACATTCCGCAAATGCTTCTTTCGTGTTTCCGTTTATTATAAAATGTGATAAAAACTAGAACCGCCATGCATGATGGAATCAACCATGTATTCAACTTACACTAATTACTAAGATAAATCAAAGAAACCATTTTCAGTGCTTATAAATCTTGTTATAATCGAACTCGTACCCTTGCTAATCCAATTTCTCTTTAGGACCCGCTCAAACACACATTCAAACTTAAGACTGCTATTCTAGAGCGTGTTCGAAAACTCAAGCGCCATAAAAGGTAATCGAATTCAGTTTAGGAACAATGTTCAAAGAGCAAAGCTTAGCGTTGCAATTGTCAACACTCGCGGCTCGCTCATTTTGCATTTTATAACACTCACTTAGCGTTTTAGAACATTTTGTCGACACGGAAACGTGGCCATCAATTTTAAAGTAGGATGTAGGGAAAATGTTTTAAAATAAAACTGTAACGACGTTTAAGAAAATTTTTAAAAGAATTGTGATAAAAATAAAGTTGTGCAACAGACTAAGGTCTTTCGAATAGCGATCACATATTAATTGAAATGGGGATTGAAATGGCTAATTGCCGTTAACCCTTGGTCGGCCCAAGCGGAAACCTACAAGTTGCCGCAGCCACGGCGAAACTTGTAGCCATTGAACGCACATGGTGTCAAATTCTGGCGATGTATGGTGTTCGGATCCTTCCAGATACTCGTCATAAATGTTGTAACTTATATGGTCATAACAATAATAATAAATATAATTTCATAATGTCTGCAAGATAACGTCTATTTATCAATTATTAGTAATCCTAATTACTTAGGTAGTTTTAAAAACTTGGAGTTGACGTCAAACTAAATTTTTTACCAAAATTTAAATGCAAGAACAATTTACTCTAGTAACCTTTATCAAAGAAATCAATATTTTTAGATCATAAAGAATTTCGTAAAAGAAACTCATACCCTCCCTTGTTATTATTTCATTTATTCTCACTTTGTTTGTCAAGGCGGTTTCTTACATATGGGAAATCAAAAGATATTCATAATTCGAGTCTAAATTTAAATTTTCAAATGCGGAACACGTTTGGAGCGTTTGCGCCACGCGTGCATAGGGCAGGTTATTGCATAAAATCACAATAACACACATCCTCACCTAGAGTGGGGCCGCCGATATCATTTGACTACAATATCACGTGCTTTGGAACATTGTTTAATTAGTTAATGGTTTAATTAGTTTAACATGCGACATGACACGCTATAATAACGATAGGAACCTACTTGCGTTTTTGTGTCGGAAAAAGTGTATAAGTAGTCGTAATAAAAAAAACAGAGAAATGATAAAGAGACTAAATATAATCCAAGCTTTCTGAGACTTTATGATACGATCTTTGTTAGAACAACACACAAACTCTTCATAACCTATACCTAACTCATATCTGTGGATAAATCGTATTGTCATTCAAAGCTTAGCAGACCAGAGGAGCTCAATTTCAAAATAATATATATATTAATGTGGTTTCTAGTAATTGAACCATTTTCGGGTTAACGGCGACATGAAAAAGTACTCCGCAAATGTTCTAGTTTATATTTTTAGTAAAAATTTGAATGACGTCTTTGGTAAACATAACACAACAATTACCTCTTCTGGTAATAAATAAAGTAGGTATTCTTAGTAATGAAAAATAACATTGAGCATATAAAACGACCATAAAGAACCTTGAAACGACCTGTAATTTAAGTACAAAGTAATGTTAGATTGGCCAAAGAACATTTATGCGTAAACTAACACATTCAAATAGTCATCAAGGCAAAATAAACAATTCATTAAACCTTTGCGCAAGCTGGCTTAGTGTTACACTGTATATAATTACAGGGAAAAGCAATTAGTCGCCAATTATCTTTGTGGACTCGGTAGCTAAAGATAAGATAAAGATAAATATTCTAAAAGATACCTGACACTCCATTGGTATTGCAACGAGTCCGCATGTGACTTGTAACTGAAGAGAGCTTATCTGTTTAGACGTTTTAACACTTTGCAAACTTACTTGTTTGGCCACTATATTTTGTAGTTACTAATTGCCAAATTGAAGTCAAAATATGACAACATTAAATATCTTACTTTAAATTTTGAATAATTATAGTTCAGTTTAGAAAGTTCAACCTCGGATGATTCAGATTTAGGAAAAAACCCATTTTCAAAATATATATTTTTTTTCATTTAACAGTTTTTTATTAATATTAGCAAGACATCTAAATAAAATACATTTTAGTGCCTCCTTCGAAATAAAAATATTCATTGTCCTATAAAATGTTATATTTATCGATAGCATAGTCTTCATGTTGCAATATTTTTACAATTAATAAATTCTCTTAATAAGTAAGTATTTTCGTAAATTAAAAGTAATTTGGTTTGGACATATTGTAAATATCACCTGTTCTTTTGTTAAAGAACTTAAAACTTTCTCCTCATTATTCGGTTCGCAGTCTTTTAATATTAATTAATGTGCCAATTTTACGATCCGTAGATATTATTTTATGTTATTTATTTCCGTTAACAGCAATTGGGTTTGTGTAAAATATAGATAAAACCTGCTTACTTTAACCTCTCACATCCCACTGACCCATTATAAACCCAGATACAATAGATTTTCATAATTTTCTTTTTTTCTGGGATGTGAAAGATTAATACTTAGCACTTATACCTTCAGATACCTAGGGACTCATATCATAAGCCTTAGGTAAAAATGAAAAACAAGTTAAACAAAGAGCTTTTAGATGATAAGTAGCTGTATTTACGTTTAGAATAAAAATAAATTAAGTAGGTACTTTGGAATCCTTGTTTAAATTATGATATTAAGTAGTACCTTATGCATGTATGTATGGAATGATTAAATAGGAAAATGTCTTACTGCGCTTACGCCTGTGCTTGTAGGTCGTTTATTTGCTTCGCTGATTAATAAAAAAAAAAACAATAATATAAGCTAAATAACTACACATTCCAACTCCACATGCATACTAACACAAACATTGTAATCCTATAAATTCTATTAATATTATAAACGTTAATGCTTATGCCGATGGATGGATTAAGTTTGTTATTACTTATTAATTAACAGATTTTAATGAAACTGCAATTTTGTAGCTTTTGCACACCTACCTAGAATTAAAATTAAAAATCTCGTTTAAGTTATTCGAGATATGATTATAAATAATACTCGTCTCCTTTTAGGTAGAAATTCTGGTCACACCGAAACATTGGGCTTGGATACTTATATTGTAATAATCAAATATTTATATTTTACCTAGCATGTTTTGTTCGTGATAGTTTAAAGGCAACCGTATAGAAATTAAATCAAGCCTATACACCATTGGGCAGCATTATCGCCAGTCTGCGCCATTCGATCAGCATTACTGCGCCTGCGCACAATCAATAATTTTCTATCAATGACCGCGCCGACACCAACCGCTTATTAGCATCGGAAAAAACAATAACTGTAAGCCAGATTATACCCTGGAAACAACGCTAGAACAACGTGGATAAGGACATCACATTTAAACATCTATACTTTTATATAAAAACATAATAAAATGTACCTAAGTGATCTAAGTATATTTTTTTCAATTTTCCTTTTGTTAGAAAAGGCATCTTTGATTTGAAATATTTTATTTTATTTTCATCATTGATTCAATGACAACCTGCTGTAGACAATGACATTAAAGCTAATGCAAAATAAACCTACAGTCGACTGGGAGAACTAGGTACATTTTAAAATCAGATACAGGTTATCAAGTCAAACTACATAAGTATCAAAATCTGAAAAGATAAAAACCTATCAAATGTCCTTAACGCTTTAATCACTAGAATACTTAAACCTTTCAAAATAAATAAAGTCATATCGCCACAATTCGTATGGGAGGTTAGTTTCCCCGTTTGCGGTGTAAAATCACAGTCGACGATATAATTCTCATAATCCATGTTGCGCGCGCGCATTGAACATAACCTTTCACACCTAGCTGCGCAATCGATATCGGCACTGGTTTGCGGCTATACCACTCTTACCTTTGCGTTTGTACAAATACTAATGTTACTTTTTATACCTACGTAAAATTGAATTTTGTAAACTTGCAGTGAATGTGTGACTTTTTAATTACGTACTTTAATTAGTAAGAACCGCCTTTTTTACTTAATGCGCTATTATGATAGCAGAGGTCTGAATAAATTCACTGAGAGGTTTTTCTTAAAATTCTTATAAAAAAATATTTTATATTATTTAAAAACTTACCAAAGTCCTTTTAAAAACGTTTATTACCAATGTTTTATTAGGTATCTATGCAAATATCGCAATAATATATGCGCATCAACGTACTTAATTTGGTAATAAAAAATATATATTCAAAGTTGTTTTGAACAAGCTGTAAATCTAATTATAGGTAGTAACGTAAGCTCAGTTATACGGTGTTGGTGATTTGCGATGTGAATTATCCTATATTGCCCAATAGTATCTGAAGGTACCTCTCTATCGAAATGAGCTGATAAATTCATGTTGTCTATCAACAATCAAACGGCTAACGCGGGGTTTTCTCGCAATAATTGCTGTAATAATGACACGTACTGGTAAAATGACTGTCATTACCAGTCCCAGTCACGACTGACTCACACGTTGCCATAGTAACGGTAATAGATATGTTCACACGCGAATAATGTGCGACAATTCCGAGTATTTTTCGGATATGGAAGTAGGTACAAGTTAATTTTGTCCAGTTACCTCTCGCCGAGACTGCGTATGAAAGTGTCATGCGTTTAAACAGAAAGCGTTAAGAAATTCTGCCTGCAACCGTGCGGTCCGTTTCATCCTTCTCATCTTTCAAACTTTCATTTACGTAATAGAGCTCTATTATCCGTTGCATTCAGCCTTGTTGCAAATCATTAAAAACAAAAGAAGTATGTTACAAAACACGTTTTTCTTATCTAAGAAGCATTAGCGAACAAAACAGCACATATCGGCCGAACCATAACACTAAAGGTGCTTACACACCGGCGGTATTTTTAGACGTGCTCAAAACGTCCATAATGCGCGCACCGGGGCCATCGCCATAAAATAATATTCCTTAATACATTATAATAGTCGCCATCCCGGGTAATGTTCGTAAGTATTGGAATTACAGGGCGGCGTGTTCGGGGCTTATATTGAGAGAAGTGACTCGAAGGACGAGCGGTGGCGGGTCGATAACAAATACGCACACATTCAGTATTGAATCCGTAGCTCGTATTTTAAACCAATATCGAAATATTTACGTCAGAAATCATTGAATTAAAATTTTTGAAAAGCATATTATACCTACCTGAGTATAATTTTTATTTAATTTTCAATTAAGTTAAAAATGATTATAGATAAGTTAAAGAATTATAAGTGAAACCACTTCCCAACTTATCTTAATTCGTACTAAGTTTATAAGATATGTAAATTACTAAGCCTTATTTATGAATTTTGAAAAGGTTTTGTTGAAAATATACCTATCTATCACTTTAGGAGAATAAATACATAAAATTAATGTTTAGTTATAGAACGTGCCATCCCCTAGTCAGTTGGACCACATCCCAATATCGAACTTCATCGTAGCATTTGATTGGCTGCGGGTGGCGAAATTGTCCGTCGATGGCGGTTCGATTCATTTCGATGACAGATTATTTTTCAATTGACTCTAAAATGAAAATACTTATCAGTTGAATGTTCCTACAATCAATTTCATAAAACGCCTTTCGGTCACAATTTTTATTTTCTCACGGATTCAATTTTGATCTGGCTTAAGAAGCTTCTTTATTTAGGTAACTTAATTATCTTTCAATAAGTATCTACTTCTCTATGTTTTAATTTAATTCGCTCAGGTTTTGAAAACAAAAAATAAACTTAAATGTTTATGCTAAATAAATTTGTAACGATTAAAGCAATAAACTTCACGTAAAAGCCAATCATTCACAACGTAATGTATATTTATTAATAAATATCTCTACATTCTCCCTTTTATCTAATCAGTAACAAATCGACGAAAACGCCACTTAAGAAGCGGGGAGAAGGAAAGGGCCATCCTAATTACCATTACAATCTGAACGCATAAAGTTAAGATTGTACTAATTAAGTATACCGTATGGCTTGTTAGTTTATCCGCGGCTGATACTCAACACGATATAAATAAGGCGAAAACTGATACATATGGAATGCTTTACCTGCAGGACTGTAACTCATCTTCATAAAGTTCATTTTTATTAAAGCTATGATGGACTATGAGATTTTAACTTTAGGTGTAGGTACAAGTACTATGAGATTTATGCCTGAATGTGATTTCTTTTCTTTTTAATTATGGCGAGTCATCTGTAACATTCATGAAATTCTATTCGACAGTACGGAATTCAGCCATTTCTATGTTACTTAGGTACAGTGGAATCATGCAAGGATCACACTATCACTGACTAATAAGAACAAATGAGGATTAAATAAATAAAGTTAACTTGATTGATAAATCTGATTATAAAATAAGATAAAATTTAAGATACCGCCAAGTGAGCTGTCAGATATAACCATACCTCCTTAACTAACAAAATGCTTTATTCAGAAACAACGATTAAAGAAATAAACAACGCAGGGTCTCGCGACACTCCCAGCGTGAATCCGAACGTAACGTATTTCGCCTCGTTTTCTACCGGCAGGCGGCGACTCCAAGATATCTCACACTTTTTGACGCATAACCCCAATGTCCCACCTCAATGAGAACATTAACAAACAACCTTATCCCTTTCCAGTATAAAGCATACTTGTCATCGGCACACAAATTGTGTCTTAAGATGTTTTAACTTCCAACTTCTATTTCACACTTTTACCTCCACTGAAGAAGATCCGCATATTTAAGACCTAAATAAGAAATCAATTATTCCATTCCTATCTCAAGGATATAAAGTACAGTTTACCTTTCTTTTGTAAACGTTTTAATGGCAATAAATAAATTTGTCAGGATGTACGAAGGAGCTCCAAGAGCTATGCCGTCAATTTATCAAATGATTCTTTTTCTTTTCTTTTCGTGTAATTTTGAATAATTTGTGAAGGGGGCGCTATCGAGTGAGATATTATGGTGTTCTTAATTTATAATGTTATTTGCTTAGTTAATTAATGATAGTGGTTGGTTGTTTATAATAATTTATGAAAGTGAAATGGCCTCTGTAAGATATAGGAACTATAGATGTCCTCTACAATGTTTTATGTTATTTTAATGATAATTTAATTAGTCTATTTCTATACCATTATCTTTATTCTTAATTTATAGGAGAAGGAGGATGTATTTACCTCTTTTAGGGCCGGCGCACATGTAGCGGAGCGCAGCGCAGAGCATTTTTGATTATCACATCACATTATTATCGACACTGTTCTTATTAGAATAATATTCAAAATCAGTTAACACTACAAACTAGCATCGAAGCGACTACAAGCGAATTTTGTGTCAACTGATTTTGAATATTATTGTAATGGCAACAATGTCGTTAATAATATGACATATCAAAAATGGTCTGCGCTGCGCTCCGCTAGACTACCTAGACCTACTTATAACAAGACTTAAATATCTACCTGCTTATTTGTTAATATGTACTCGAAAATATAAATTTATGTTGAAATTGATGGCAAAAGTGCTGCAGAGCCTAGCTCCAGGGACCCCTACAGTCAGGCCATTTGTCGCACTCCCAAGCCCATAGCTTCAAACTCGAAGCTCACAGTATCCCATAACTCCCATCCCCGGCCCGATACTAAAATTATTTATTCAATAAAACAAATATACTTTAATAAAGTGTGACTTTTGTCGCCGAGACTTGTACGCCTAATGGCTTACATAAATAAAGTGTGAATATTACACACGTTTCAATACACAAATTTTATTTGTATAAAAGTATTTAGTTTAGGTACAAAAATATTGGTAACCCGAAAATTTTAATGGTCGGGTAAATTCAAAATTAAAATCGGTGTCTTAGTGTTTGATACATTTTATATGTAATTATATTTCATCAAAAGTAGTTACATTTTATGACACTTGCCACTAATTGTAAAAAAGCCGTTTAATAATTATTATCCATTAAACATAGTGTCGTACTCTTCTTGCCTTTGACATCGAAGAGCTCAGCTGCATGTTGTTGGGAATCTTTCTCCAACGGACTCTATGACGTGTTTATAATGTAAACGTAGATACGTAATTCCGCTTTTAAAATTCAGATAATAATCGGAATAGAGAGCAGCTAATAAAAGCGGTAACAGACCGGCGACGAGCGAGGGAAAGCGCCTCTGAACGCCTTTTAATTCTTACACCCCATTTGTTAAGGACCATTGCAGTCTGTGCAATTCTTACTACAGAAAACTGTAGAGAGGACTCTTGTTTAGTTACTACAACTGCTGCATAATACCGAAATGTATTTTGAATATAACTTTTTTTTACTTGTTTTAGAGGTGGCAGTGACAAGCAAACAACAAATGTTAAAAAATATAAACTGCACTACTAACTTAAACAGAAAATGCAATCTCGTTCTTCAATGTCGTATCGTGATTGTATTTAATTAATTAAATTTTTATTATTTCTTTATTCACCTTTCTTACAATCAGGATTTTAAAGATTTTACTGACTTAGCTACTTGGCGACTCTTCGAAGTTTTCGCTCTAATGTTTTCCTAATTTTGTCGTGAGTCCGGTGCCCTTTCATTTGTGCTCAATTGCCCTGCATCCCTTTAGCACATTTCTTTTATTCGCACTTTTTATTTCCCCTTTTAAGGAATGTCGCTAACGTCGATTACCTTCTCCCGTGAACTAATTATGACTTGAAAATTTATTTTTTCCCCAACAAAGGGGAGCTTTTTGTTGCAGAAATTTAACTTTGGCATTTCAGTTTTAGTAATCGTCTCTTAATACCAAACAGCGTCGCGTTAAACAATTACCTATATTGCAATGATGTAAGAAAATAATATCTAGTAGAATAATAGGCTAACTAACAAAGTACCTGCTTATAACGCAGTCGTGTTAACTAAGAAACAGAATACTTAGGTAATTAAAAAAAATTATAAGAAGGTCGCCTTCTATCTACCACACTTACTCGCCACACGTATACTTATCGACATTGCATTGAATATATGACATTCAAAGTTCTGGGAAGTTCTAGAGAATTCCACTTGTATTTACGTTCCACGCATTTCGCTGCTAATTTCCTCCGATTCGTAATTAAGGTTTCTCGAAAACTAATCAAAACAGAGAAGGAAATGAAGGAGCCTGGGCCAGTAGCTCCAAACCGCAATGTCAACATTCATCCTCCATCCTAGTATTTGCAAAACTATGTAAAACCACATAATAACTATTTTTGCGGTAGGCTAAATAACGTTCCTTGGTTTGCTTTAAATGCTTTCCTACTTAAGTTCACCAGTTGAAAGCCTTTGAATACCACGTCCCTGTAATGCTACACCTATTTTACTAGAATGACAATTTGTCTGAAGGGAACTTAGCGTTAATAACTCCTGACTTAGCAGCAGGTAACTACATATTAAAATCAAGTTTGGTGGTCGAAGACGTTAAAAACGTACCTGCCTACTTTGTGCTAGACAGCTGAAACCCGGAGTAGACCGATTTAGTGTTACAAAAAACTACTTTTTAAAAAAGGTCTTAACTAAGAGAGTATTAAAATAAATATCTTTAAGTTTGTCAAAGAGCGGTACATTACAAGGTAGTCGTGTCACGGCGACCTGTGAATAGTACATTTTGTACAGGACCAGTGATCGGTTACTTTATCAGTAAACTGCACTTGCTCCCACCATTCACGTGACAATCTGTGGTTAGACAAGACGGCAATTGCTTAAAATTAATTTCTATAGAGCAATTAAGTTGTAAAATGGCATACAGATTAGCTTCTAGTCCATGTAGGTGTCTTTTTTTTATATAGTAAGTATCGAAGTAATCTTTATACTAATCCAAAGTGCATCTTTAAACGCATAATAAACCTTCAGTACCTACACCCTCCATGCAACTTGTTCCCACATTTGGAAATAAAATCGGACTGCATCTCAAAGACTGTGACTTTTTTATATAAGTAAAGCAGGTCTTTACCTAACTAATTGTGACGTATTTTACGATCAATGCTCTGGAAGAGGAATTAAAGGGCAATTGAAGATAGTACAGTTTTTTGACTCGCCACTCGATTTATGATACTTGTGACTCTTTTGAAGCCCATTTAAGGGTTATGTTGGTAATTCCTTATAAAGTTTATTACTAAGTACAATTACTGCAAAGACGAGTAAGAGGAAACGTGAAGAAATGTCGAGCTGTAGAATTATAGCCGACATTCGGGACGTTTGCTGATATCAATTCATTAAAAAATCTAACAGTCTAATAAGTAAATTGTTTTCTGTTTTGTTTGCACCAGAGACTCATTCCTGCAGCATCATTAATTATTGATGATAAAGAGAAAAGCGGCTGCGAATCTCAATTATATAGGAGAACTGGGTCCAATCGACACCAGGGAGTAATGAAGTAGTCCCAAACGCGCCAAACCAAATACAGATGCGGGAAGCAAAAACACTTTTTGAAATTCTGATCCCAAATTACAACTTCAACCAATTTTTAAAGTAGATCGTCGGATATTCACTTGAATTCAATCAATGCATAATGTTTATTAACAACTCACAATTTACTCAAGTATATTCATAAACTAATCTTAAAAAATAAAGAACTACTTCCTTTCACATTGTTTGGTTTTGACACTAATTGTTTAAATATGTAATTAGTAGCTAATCATAGTCATTTTAGTTTCCAATTTAGCACAAGAGCTTAGTCTAGCCAAATATTGTTCACTACTATAGGATCTATGCATGTTTCTGATTCGATGATATAATTTTAATTTTTATAACTCTCTTTAAGGTAAAATAAAAAATGCTATGCCAACTAATCCCCCGCATCATACTCCAACTGATTTTCCTCTCCTCGATCAATTTCTAAAGAAATCCTCGTCAGAGGAAGTGATTTAATATCGGAAACCAAGCTTTATCAATCCAAGGTATAATTAGGGTTTGTCCGAATGGTGACCATCTCGACCCTCAATGCGCCAAATGACAAGGTTCCCGCCATTTTTGTTTATAATTTCAGACTGCGTACGCGCACAGATTATAGTGCGAACCGACATTAGTGGCGCTGGCGACATATAAATGACAGTGATTTGTTCAGGGATCGAAATTCGAATTGATATTAAAAAGGAATTGATATGTTGGCCGAGATTTCTGGAATAAAAATTATAAGAGTAATGAGGTAACGACGAGTTTTTGTTGCACATTGTCCGCAGATATCTTAGTACCATTTCAGGATTGGAGTGCCTACAAGGAGGCTTTGACTAAAAAAACAATTAAAGTAATTTTGTAAGTTGATGGATGGATGCTGCAGCGCACGGACTGTGTTGGCACGCCCCGTGCGTTATGCTATACGACATAACTTAATACTTATGCCTCACCGGACAAAAAGCTGCGTCCGCGCCGCCGACGGCATCTTGCTCTGATAACTAACCATATCTGACATATCCACTTTTTAGTAAATACAATGCTCTTGAATTGTTAGGAAGCTTTTCTAGATCACTATCAGTTTGAAATAAACTATACTTTAGGCGTGGTTTCAATTACACAAATAATAATAGTGTTTTGTATAATACGAGTACGAGTAAATTAATTGTTTAAGTACTTATTTTAGAAGTTATGAACTGATTTCAAATTCTCAAACACGCAATAATTGATCACCGCAATTAATGAAAAGTTTTTTTTTTCAATTATATTTTATTTATAATGGGCATAATAAAGTCCTTAAAATGCATGATAATAAATATAGCTAATTTACTATTCGCTTTGCCTTCAACAAAATTATCTAAGTTTTCTTTTTGTAGGTTTCTAAATATTATTCAAATGCTGAAAATATTTTGTCAAAATATCATATCTACAGATAACAATATAAAGCTAACAGATCTCACCTGTAGTAAGGAAATGGCTGCGGCACGTGTAGGTCCATCGGCATGGAAGCATGAGCATGAGCATGCGTGTAGTCATGCTGCATCATGCCGTGCATGCCATGACCCAGCATGGCGGCCCAAGGGGACGAGGCGAACCCGCCCGGGTGTTCCATTTTTAAACACTGATTCTTCACAGTTCCATTTTTAAGAAGTCAGTTTGTTTTAACAGTCCTTATTGTCACTTGCTATCTATTACGCACTGCTCAGTTTTGTTTCGCTCGTATCTTTATCAAAATTAGGATTATGTAGCATTTTGTCAGACTTTCATGTTTCTCATATTTATACCTGTTTGAAAATAAAGCAATTTCACCAACTTGTTTAACCAGCAGACTTTAAGCTTTTCTTTTAATTAAACATCTTGGTGAAATCATTAGATTTCCTATATCGAAACAATAGTTACTATATCATATTTTCCTATAACTTGTAAATTGTAAATGCTTCAATCTAATTAAAATTTCAATAATAAATAAATAAAGGTACCTATCTAAGTATTTTAATAATATTACTTATTAATAAACGACTAAAAGTTGTTGTTTACTCAAAAAGTTTTTTGAAAACTATACAAAGAATGTAGACAAAGTAATGAGTTCTGCTAAAATTTAAATATAGTGCTTGTATGTGGAAAAGAGTAGAATCGAATTTTCGAACACTTGATATATTTACAGAGTGCGTTTGCGCAACTCAACGATTGTTTTGGACTGTTAGATCAGCACCTATTAGTAAAGCCGATATGTTATTTGCTCTCGCCTAAAGTATTTATTGCGTCGTGTTTTGTTAACCTCAAGGGATTACAGGTTTATGATGTTTGTCAAGTAATAACAGCTGTTTGTCTTGGGCTCAGAACGCGAGACTCGCGCTAATCAACATTTAAGTAAGTCTCGCCGTTACGGGATAAATTATCAAGAAATTAAGCATTTTTAAAAGATTTCTCGTTAAAAGAATGTTCAATAATCATTGCTTTGTTCGATCAAGCCTAGCTAAGGTAGGTAATCAGTCGAATTCGTTTAAAGAATAATGTCAGTTGATATAAGTACATAAGTTAGCGAAAACTTTACCATTTCAATGATACTACAGGGTAAATAACCTGCAATTAAATCATTATGTATCACAGGACACGTGTTCATCCACTTTAATATCAATGCGAGGTAATACACAAAGTCACTAGTAAGTAAAAATTGTGAAGACAATTCAAGTTTTCAGTCAAGCCACAGTCACATTTATTCACTGCCAGAGCTGAACACGGATAGTCACTGACAAGTTTCAGAAATATAAATTAAAAGCGCGCGAATTTTAAGTGCGAAAGTTAGTCCGCGCCCGGCAGGATGCGTTCCGAAACACGCGCCACTGCATGCGTCACTATTTACATGCATTTTGGTAAAAGACGGTGTGGCGGTAAAAACACGTGTGCCGAGTCTGTCGGTCCAGCGGTCATTGAGAGGATCTGCTATCAAAACTATACGGCGCGGCGGTGGATGTGTGCGCCGAACCGGCCCAGCGTACGCCGGCGACGGCCCAGCATACGAAACAAGCTCGCAACTATACGCCGCGCTCGCCTCGCTCGCCTCGCGCCGCTGCTGTCGAATTCTCTAACTCCCAACGTCACGTCTCGTATAATTGGGTTACGTTTACGTGCCGCGGGCGAGTGTCACGTTCCACGTAGGCTACTTGTGTTACGGGGGTGTGACTGACCTAATTACTTTCGCTAAAATCTGCGAAAAAATTTGCATCCTAACGAGCGGACCGACAAAGAAATTGCTTCACAAATATTATTGCAATTGTTGGGGTTCTGTCTGCTAGATTTTTTTTATCAAAGGAACAATAATTTAAATCGGTTTTGTTATATTTTTTATACATTAAATTCATTTTTGCATTATTACTAGAATTTTATTTGCAAGTTGAACTAGACACATAAGCATTAGAAATAATTATTCCCACGCTTTACATTTCCACCTATGACCTAACCCCAAACTACTACTTTGACTAACTGTCTATGTAATTCAAGCTGGAGTTATCCATCCTTATCTGATCTCTGTTATAGCACATAAGTGCTTGTAAGCAGTCAGTTGTAGAGATCTCAGTAAAGTGGTCCTCGAGATAATAATTGCATGAAGAAATGACACAGGTGTATGACTAACGCTTAACGGTGCTTGACTCGTTACTGGGGACTTTTGTCTTGTTGGCGTTTGATATAAGTACCTAATATTGTACAAGATATACTTTCAAATTATTGATATCTTTATTATTTTTGGATAATAATAAATATATTCTAGAAATATACTCCATTAGTTAAATAGTTTATCTGAGAAGGCACAATGTCTCAAAAAAACTTGTTGAATTTTCATCATCAAAGTGCTGAGGAAGGGTTAGCAAGACTGATTTATTTTTAAAGCTGTATGACACCCTTTTCATGACGACGCATCAATTGAAATTATTAATAGCCAAAAACTCTTACTCGTAAGAATCGTAAGTCAAGGCCCCATGTCCACTTTAGTTGTATCTTCAATTCTCAAAGGAGAGCCTGAATAGCGAGGTCATTAAATGCTGGGTGGTGTTGTTATACAGGGACTGCCAAATATTTGTTTTAGTAAATTTTTATTTCATCTTCGTAAACGTATAAATTGACTAGGAAGTAAGTAAAGTAAAATGTTAGGTAGTTAAGAAAAAAATAAAATTTATAGGTAGGTATTTATTTCGGTACCTATCTGTAAAATATTGATTGAGATTGACATATGAATTACTGATTTCAGTAGGTACGAAATTAATTGAAATAATAAAAAACATTAAAAAATATTAACTACCCATCAAATAATATAGGTGACCAAAAAGTAGGTATGTTATTGCATACGAATACTTACATACCTAATTGGATAATAAAATAACAAATGAAAATTAAGGTCTGGTGATCAAGTAATTAATTAAATTCTAAAATAAAAAAATAAAGTGCTAAATAAACAATTTGAACTTGGAAGCTTTGCACGAGTACGACAAGAACAGATATACGCATGAGGCGCCGTTTTAAATTTGGAACGGCGCTCTCTTATTGGGTGAGAGAGGCGCTCAGAAGGCGTGGGCTGAGCGGCATTGGCGAGTGGGCGTGCTCTCTTGATAACGTGTAAATTCTGCCTGATTCTGGGTCAGTGATAGTAATAAATTAGTTTACCGTCTGTTACAGAATATGCCTGGTTTATGAGCCCGCAGAACTGCTACAGTGCTACGCCGTAGGCGGCGTAGACAAAGTTACATTGGGAACAAGTTTAATTTACGTCTTAGCTATTACGCAGAGTAAGGACTTGTTTAATTAATTGCACTTCTATAACTAGTTAACTAGTTAGTCCTATTCAAGGTACTAATATAAATTAACATTTTATTTCGTCGTTACAAACACTCCTTAAAGGTCTTGGTTTAGATAAGGCTAAAGAGTTCGAGACGAATACCTAGTTACGAAAAGTTACAGAAAAATTATAATTGCACGGGTTTCATTATTTTACAACAGGAAAAATCCCATCTTTGCTTTCATATCCTAGAAAGAAAATCTTTTTTTACGTTATTTTAACAAAAAATCCTTTTCATAAAATCCATAGAATACATTTTATACCTTGTAAAATAAAAAAGGCTTTGTTAAAATTGTGAATGGACTTTTTGTTGAAACATAATTAAAATTCACAATCGATTCTCTAAGTTGTGACAAAATATTTTTAGTTGACCTTCCACACTGTAAATGATGGACCAGACAAACTTAATTAAACTACTATTATTGTAATTTGAACTTTCTTCTCTTCATTTAAGAGTCAGTGGTGTGCAAAAGTAACGTTGCAACAAGTGGGCATTAAGTATGCGGGCTGCGTTCGTCGACAATCGATGAAACTCCGAGAGGAAATGAGAACTTCCGAAATATAAGTGCAGCCTTCGGGCCACGAATACAATTCATCTTTTAAGATACAGCTGTTTTTGTATCATAACAGATATAAGTATAATCTAAACTACTAGATATTTATGCTAACTTAATCACATTCTTCTCTATTTATTAATTGTCAAAAGGTTTAACTACTTATTGCTTAAACGTAAAACGTATTTAATTAATAAAAAACTTTATTAATTGTAAATGGATTAAACAAATCTTTTGCTACAAATAAATAAACTTTAACCCTCGGAATAACATGCCTACTCGTTTGGGTTAAATTCATACTTTACAGTTAAAACAAATACAATAAAACGGTAGCTATAGGTACTTACGTACGAGAACCTATAATACGAAAAGGCTACTAATAACTAAGGTAAACGCTGATAATCTCGTCAGTGTCTGAGAAGTCGTCAGGTTTTAAAAAACTGACAATAACTTAATACCTAAATACTACTCTTAATATTTGCTAGCGAATCCAAACCGTTCTCTGAACTCCAATAACTTTGATATCGCAAACGATAACATTCTGACTATGACGTCGTAGTAGATATGGACACTATTTATAGTGTGGCACCAGTACCTATTCTAGCTTTGATTCCCAAATATTTCCGTTGATTAGTCTGTTTGTAGAGCCAACAACAGTGAGCGGTGAGATTCAACGACTGCTCAAGGAAGCTGCGACCTGTGAGCCAGATCGATAGGCGGACGTGACCCGCCTTCTAATACTGCTCTTGGGTATCTAAAGGAAATTTTATTAAATCCCGCTATATTTAACAATACACAAAATTCATGTTAATCCTTTAAGTTTTAATTATACTTTGAATTAGTCGATGGTTTGTTTGGATGGTTTTCCTTTTCTGAAATAAAATATACTTGGGCAGGCAATTATTCATTTCATAGTTATGGAAGCTCGTTAACGGAGTTTTTTTTCCGTTATTTTTCGTGATGAAATTTCAATGCTAGACAAAAGACAATAGCTCGGTTTCGGAACGTCACTTAAGTCCTAATACGGACACTTCCCCAAAAGAAAGCCAGTATTGGATAACACAATAAGAAAGCCAGTATTAAAAATCAGCTCAATCTATAAAGCTCTCGCCCAACCTCAATATCAAATTCACGGGTTTAAGAGAAAAAGATCGAATATATGGTGAAGAGAGCAGACGGACGGACGCAAGAAATCATTATTGCAGCAGAATCCATACAAATAATTGGCCCGTAAACATGTCAAAGCGGCGTCTCTACCATGTATATTACAGTAGGGTTGCTACCACTTATTTTGTTTATGTCCACACTGGCACTCACTGACCACGGATTTTCCAAATTTTCACGTTGAGTTACACAAAAAGGCGTTGAGGGTAGCGAAAAGTAGAGTCTGTCCGGTAACTCATTTGTAGAAACTAAGTATCCGATTGAATGTTTGGGTCTAAAATCTCACTATTAGATACCTTTGTATTTATTAATTTGAAAGAATAATATTGACATAATACTAATATATGTTAGTGGCACCGGAACAGTAGTGGAACGGCCTATAATTAAGTATTTGGTAAATGTAGAGTCGAACCCAAGTAATTTTTTATTACTTGGTTGTGAATCCTAATTGTAGAATTTTTTTTGTTATTAGCAGTATTCGATCTTTTAGCAGCACTTTTAGGTACCTACCTACTCGTCTGGACTTTCAAGGAAAATCTCGGTTCCGTGAAGTAATAACTACATAGTTCTATCATTTTTAGTGAAATGTAGTAAAATTAATTCAAAAAAAATATCGTATTAATTCGGTAGACATTGCGAGTTGCGACGCTAAGCAGTCGACAACCCTGTCTGTATCCCGAATCCGTCAATGTCGTATCAATAGACCGGCCGACGTGATTTTTTCGCTCGTGATCGACGCGCGACGAGAGATGGCGTTGCCATTGTGCGCCCGCGCAGACGCACGCGTTTCCTTGCGTAAGTAATCTCAACTTTACTCCTCATCAATGAAATTTCGAATATTCTTTTTCTTCGAATATTCTTATTATTGAAATTTTATTTTAACCACTTAAAGCATATTGAATGTACTGCTTCAATATTATTTTCAATTAACATAATTAAATTCGCAACATCTGTGTGGTCTTTGCGACTTGTTTTTGATTTCGATATTATCATGTTTAATATGAAATACCACGATTTACTTGGTATTTTCAGAATTCTATTAAATATTCTTTATCAAGAGGATGAAGCCTACTTACGACCTAGAAATTTTAATAAAATTAAAGCATTTCCCGTCGTTCGATAGTAAATAGAAATGTTTAGATTCATTGAAATACACAAATACTCGTATGTATTACCTAAATGAGTCCTACTTTTATACACGTAAGATTCAAATAATTACGATATACTTAATAGCCGAAGACTTGACTTAAAGCACGCCTGAAACAATTTAGCTAAGTCTCAGTAGGTCCCTATTTAACGATCAATCAATAGTTAGTTTGGCATCCCATCGACAGGTGGCGTCATTGTCCAGCCGTAATTATAATGTAATTAATGTACGGTTTAATTAAACTCATCAGATAAGTCGCCATTGCAGCTTATTGATGTACCAATTAATGTAATTAAAAGCCATCGATCGTCAGATACGAGAAACTACGCTACAAAAATAACGACTTTTGCTTTGAATCCTACTGAAATTTAAAGTTTTTATAGTGCTCACGAAAAACTCAACTCGGACAATGCAATTACGACTTCTTTGTGAATTGTTATCTCGATTTTGTTTTTAATCATTTGTTTTATAATTTCAACAGAAACATAACTGTTAGGTATGTAAGTAGTTGAAATTGTGATAATATTTAGATGGACTATATCAACTTATCTAACGTACCTTATGTTAAGTAAGTACCTAGTTCTAGTTAGTAATTCATCTTTCAAGGAAAGATACCATAAAGTGATCCTAGACATTTTCCTTACAGTTAATAGCTTCGGTACGCGGCATTTAGATACAAAAAATAATTATAAATAAATCATCGGAAATCACCATTACCGTTTGCTGGTTTAGCACAGAGTAGGTACACATTACATCCCACATTGCACTGGAGCATTTTATCTCGCGAATATCGAAGATAAGGAGAGTATTAAATCAAACGCCGATGCTTTTTCAAGCTCTATTCTTATTCATTAATACTTTAAATAAAGCGGAAAAAGCACTCGCGAGTGGGGGGCTGACATAAACCGTTCGTCGGCAAAAAGTAGAATTCCGCCGTTTAACATAAACTCAGTAAAAACAGTTTGTTGAAGATTGATTTCAGATTTTCTGTACAAGATATGGTGTAAAGGCACTCTCGACGTCCGAACGCGGCAATGACGACCTTGAAATTACGATTCTGTAAAGCTGACAACATTCTTTTCACAAGGAGATTTCTATCTTAAAAGTTAATCACAATAAAATCGACTGAACAATCGGATAAGACATTGAACGGCTTTTGTCAAAGCGGACCAGCAAGTGCAAAAAATACCGTAATTATTTCACTCAAACAGTAATTTCGTGTCATTGTTCTTGAGAAATCCCAATTATATACAATTACTTGTATATGACATTGTGTTGTTTCATTGCCCCTCGGATTCCTCTCGATCGATACTGCATCGATGCGGTGGATCATTCGAATACTCTGCGCGCCGACCGCTCGGTACCTTTGTCTCGATAAAAAGTAGAACAATGAGAAGAAATGCTAACAAAATATTATGCATGAATTCCCTATCGATATGAGGGATAGGTGTGAAAAATGACATGGAATTTATGTTTGCTAAAAACCGCGCGACGACACTTCCAATTTTGAAATACCCACGTAATAACTAACAAGATATTATCTTACCTAATTGCCTTAAACGATTTGTTGAAAATTTTGAGCTCTACTTATAAAACTAATACAAGTAATAATAAAGGATGTCATCAAAGTAGTAACAGCTAATTTAAAAATAATAGAAAAAAATAACCCACTAACTAAACGAATGCAGAATTTAATATGTTCATCCTTACTTCGACTCAAAGTTGTCATCCATATAAGACAGGACGATCTTCGGAACGACGATAAAAAGTGGTAAAAACTAGCGGTTTCCCGACGGATTTATTATAATTACCCCAAGAATGGACCGGTAATAACGCTTAGTGATGCGAAAGAACTAATTATGTCCAGTGTGTGGTGATACAGACTCAATGTGTCGCTATCTACATCGTTAACACTTGTTTTTCGAGCTCTTTTTGCAACGGGCGACTCCATTAGTGATAGCGGGCGATAGAATTAATTCCACGGCGTCTTTGAATCGGAAATATTTACTAAACTTCGTAAAGTTATTTGCCCTAAGTAATTGGATGAATGTTGTGTATTTCTAGAAAACTATTTTGGAGTTTTTAGATGCAATGGGATAAGCACGTAGGTAAGTACGCTCTAAATTTATCAACAATTTACGAAGAAGGTAGCGTATGCTACTTCCACAAAAGGCATTAACTGTGAAAATGTGCAAAAAACTTGAAATTCATTAAAATATTTATCATTTTCTCACTTGCGCAGCTTAACTCTTTGGCAGTTGAGTTATTTACGAGATCGTGTCGTAGCTTTGGCAACCAATAAAAACCTCATAAGGGAGACTCGACGCAAACAATAGTATCAATTCGAAGGTTATTGTAATTATTTGTGTAAGGGGCACTTGTTTTTATTCCAAATATGAATTTTAATTGATATTATTAGCTGCTGTAAACAGTTACCTAATTATAAATAATAATGTTAATTGCTAGTAAGATCTAAAGGTAAATAAATAAACGAGTTTTATTTTATAGCCGCCATCAAAATTTGATCCGATCTTACTTCTCAGTTCGAATCTTTTCTTTGCTTAATGAATCCGAAGCTACATTTCTATTGTTTTGAAAACGGTATTTTGTGTCACTTTCAATAAAATTCATCATTCTCATCCGTGATGGGCAATTTCTGATCGAGGTGTGTATCCCGATCTACTGATTTATAGAGCACGGACATCACAATAGAATAGTCTATCAATTGTAACTTAAATACGTTTGACGCGTAATAAGAACTACAGTCAGGGCTGTTAAACGAGCTCTTAAAAATAAATGTCCTATTAAGACTGCGACTCAAGATGAAGGTACTTCTTAGTATAAATAAATCTTTTTTTATGCGTTCTGAACTATACCTTTACGTCAACATCAGAAAACGTTTCTTTTTATCAGATTTTATTAAGCCAATCGCGATAATCTTATCGCGTATATTCATCTGAATACCTCAATTTTTGATCAGTTCTTAACTACCCAGATTTGGTCATTTTAACTTTTTTTCGTTATGCACTTTTTTCGATGTTTATTGCTCCATTACTCGTAGTTTGATGAGTTAAATTTACCTATTAGAATACGGAATGGAAAAAGACTGTTTATTACTAGATATCCTTATTATTACATATCAGTGTCGCGTTATGAACAAAAGCTCGTTTAACCCTATAGTTTATTTACAGATTTTTCATTAGAGAACAATTAGCACAAGATTAAAATCTACAAAATCAACGGAAAAGACATAACTGACATAATTTATACATCTCCACGGACAACCCTTAGCGAATGACGCGTACTTTTTTACTTTGAACCGCGAATTCATCGCATACATTGTCTTAGTATGGACAAAATAAGTGAGTCGGAACTACAGGTAAGAAGCCGCTCCTCCACTTGTCTCTTATCCCTTTGAAGTATCTACAAATACCAAACCATTCTTAATCACTGATTACTAAAGTTTAGTTTTCTTTAAAGCCTAAAGGAGTTTCTCATAATACATCTTTAAGGTAAAATCGTATTTAGCGGAATGGCAAAGGGTTTATTTTATAATACTTTGTACATTGTTTTGAGTGTAGCGCATGTGAGGTACAAAAACTGTGTGATGATGGAGAAGTAAGCAGAAACTTATTAAGCGGCTTTGACGAAGATGCCAATTGTCGATCGTTTTCTTATTGTCTTGATTTCATTTTATAAGAACATTTTACGTCTCGGTCTGAATTTTGGTAATTCGAGAAATTGCAAAGCTTATTTTTTTATTAATTTGATGACGTGCAATTGCTTACGTGCAACGAAGTGCAGTGCACATACTTTATAAGGAAAGAGTTTAAAAAAAATGGGGTTTAATTTGAGACATAAGTACTGGTAATAAAATTATCAAATATATACAAATATCAAAGAGAAAAAAGAGCAGGCAATAAGAAAAAAGCAATCAAAACATGGAGTTAAGTACAAAAGTAATTACAGTATTTTTATGCATTAAGATACATTCTGATATAGGTAAGTACACAATAGATACCAACCGGCAACATATATACAGTCATAACATTCATAACTACGAACAACTAAGAACGCTAACAACTCTGAACTAAAGAGCTAGAAGCCTACCTAAAAGTGTAGAGAAATATGACGATATCTGTCACTCCCCAAGTGCGCGGATTAGTTTTGATTTACGACGCGGAGTGTCGAGGTGGTATGCGGCTCGAAATGTCTTTGCTCCATTACCTCCCTCTCTCTCGGCTGCTATTAGTTAGAGCCACGAAATTAGAGGAAACTCTTTGATTGAGTTATGAACTTTCAAGATGATTATGATTATGAATTGTCAATCATAATCTATGATATCTATGGTAACGTATTGGTTGCGATTCTTTAGTTTTATAAAGGTAATATTTCAGCAGGTGCCACAGCTGTTGTAGGAACAGTGAGTTCACTTAGTTTCTTTAACCTTAGGTACTTATTTTTTTCATTGTAGGGGTTGATTTAATTTAGTCATTAGGTACGGTACCTTTTGATTTGGTTCTTGTTTGATGGTGGTTTCGAATTTATTTCGTCAAAAACTAATTACGAAAGACAGTTATAATTTATACATAAAAAAATGTTCGCTTTTATTACAATTATCAGTGTAAAGTCGCAAGCTTCGCGACTGCACCATGATGTCCAAGCAGACGTCACTCCAATGCAATCGTATTGCACTTACACCATCGCTTTTTTAATATTATCCCCACAAAAAATGTCCACTGTCCCTCGGACCGCGGGCAAAAACAATTTGTTGTTAGTAGTTAGAGGCGGCTTTTTTATTCAATTCCTCTTTTATATTGTTTGCAGATCCGATGTGATTACTTTTGCCGCAATCGACTATCAATTCCAGTGGCATTTGAACAGCTGCTATTTAGAAGAAAGCCGGAGTGCTGATGGTATTTTTTACGGTATCATTATTAATCTTAACCAAAACAATACATACCAAAATGATAAACAAGGCTTTTTATCTCTCATCGTTTTTGAAACACAATCATCTTCTTAGCATTAGGAGGCACTATCACCTACTTAAGGGACCCCTGGGGTGGTAATGAAATAAAAAGTAGGCCCCTCACACCCCCACATTTACCTGAGAACGCGAGCCGCATAGTAACACCTATTTTAAGCTAAGATCTTTTAGCTTTGATAGCCTAAAAAATTCATTCAAGGCTTGCAGTTCCCTTTAGTTTTATTTTCAACAGTCTAGATGTTTCCATTCAAAAGCGTTCAGTTTCCGAAGATATTTTGAAAAGCCTTAGAACTCCATAAAGGGTAGAGACGAAAAGACCTAAGTAAGCAATTTCAGATGATTCTCTCTCGAACAGCCACACAAAGTAACAAGTAGCCGACGAAAGAAAGGTGTGTCTGAAACACCATGGACGTACGTGGGTCCTGAAGCTGCGGGCCAGTGGCGCGGGTCACGTCGCCGGATCGATGCCGGCGCGTGACCGGCGCGCCGCACTTCGCCACGTCAACAGACAACAGTCGCTCCGTAAACATATTGCTCAACATATTCAGTCCAAACTCTTGACAAGTCTCCTAATTATATTTGTAAAATAAAACTTCTTCGTCGATTTTTTAAATATTGTGGCAGTAGCTTTGCGACTCATTTAAGTAGTTACTTACGTGTGAGTTAGAAATATGATTTCAGTCAGAAATGTCTTATATGTATAAGTAGGTATTGTAACTTACGTATAGCTGTGGTAAACACAAAAACTTTCATTAAAATTTCAACAAAAATATGGATAGATAAATAGAATTTACTTTATTGCATACAAAGAGATAAAAGATAAGACTTAAAACTATAACATTATTGTGCACAAAGACGGCTAAAATTTCTTTTACGGCCTTATCGTCCAACGAGATTTTCACTAAAATTAAAATAACTTGGTGTCAGTAGGTGCTCAAGTTTTTCATTACTAATCACCCCAGCCGCCTACCGGCATAGCAGCCTCCTCGACGCCGCCTCGCAGGGCGGACGGCTCGATTCCAGTCACGTCGCCGAGACGTGGGCGCCGAACGAATTACAACCTCCTATATAAACCTATCTAGGTATATCAAAGAACTTACTAAGAAGGTGTTTTAAAAGTACCAACTCAAAAACTAATGATCAAAACGTTAAAACAGCTTTTAGCGGGGACACAAATACTTACTACTGCGAGGTAAGACGTTCGTAGTTTTGTAAACAAAGAGCAATTTTCATATAATTGGCTTTTCAGGTATGTTTCAGAACTTACCTACAGAGTACACAGCCTCAGTATCAACTCAATTGAAATAACATTCTACTTTTATAGCTTTAACTTAAAGTAAAGAAAACACAACAGAACTTATTAATTGAAATGAACATACACTTTACTTTAAAATTGGGCTAATAGAAACCAGCTGTTTCATAAAAATCACACCGACACTGAAACACCTATATTGAATTTCGTGAAAGTCATTTATGTGTAGGTGTGTAATTTTGTGGATTTTCGTAGTATTTTCAGGCGTGTACACAGATAGGTAGGTACGTATATCCGACACAGGTTGGGCGGAAGATGCCAGTCACGTGCACGGGACGTGAGCTTGGCGCTGAATTACACGTGCCACGAGCTATACATGCTGTATAGTATAGCTCACACAAGCCCTACTGCACTAACTACCCTTCACATGAGAAAAATCGTCTACTTGTCAGTCTTAGGTCTAGGTTTCTCGGGTAATCATCAATAGGCACTTATTACGGTTTACCTAATCACTTCATTTTTATTAAGATTAGATAGAACATAATTCAAACTTGCTTTTTTTACATTTCGATACTTTTTAGTTCTACGAGTATAGGTTGTATCGTTCTACATTCCTAGTGAAACATTATAATATAGTATCTACCTAGCCATAACTTTCGGTTGAACATTTCCCGAAACAGGTGCAAAAGATAACCAGCTGCTGGTCCCATAGGGTGAAACGTTCAACATTTCTCAATTTAAATATGTTATAGCTTTTTAAATAATTTGTAAATTTAAATCGCCTATTATGTTAATGTCAAGGAAGGTATCTCAAGCCAAAACATATTCATACTTATGTTATTCGCGTTCGACACCTAGTTTTACAATAAGGTGTAAATACATGTCGTAGTCAGGTTTACAAATAACTCTATTACCGATACCAAGCATTTAATAGGGTTAAAAATCCTTCATTTTGCGCGTGAAAATATTTTTATGGGAGCTCTGGAATGCCATCAAACGGGTCCCGACTAAATGCACATCCTCCCCCTTGACATGATCATGATTTAATGCTTCTGTACTGTATAATTTGATTTCTGTACATGCTAGCCTTTAAATTACTTTACAAACCTATTGACAGTCGTTAGTAAGTCCGTAAGTAAATTATTACCTACTCAGGTACGGTAGGTACGTCGTAGAATTTCAGAGTGACTTTTGTTTACCCAAATAAAGGTATTTTTCGCTTAAATAATATTATCCAGTACCTAGTTACTACCTACTTATTTATTTATTTTCCGTTTCTACCGTACCTATTTATTTTGTTCTTTATTCTCTCCAACTGCTTTCCGAATAAATTTGCGAATGCACTGAATTATTTTACTTTCGACCTTTAAATAATGTTCTTAAAGATGTTTAGCCTTAGGTAAGTATGTCGTTTCGTAATTCTGCTTCGTAGTTTTGTAGGTACCTATAGGTAATTAAAGTAAGTAGTAGATAAAACTATCTACACTTTCAAAATTAATTAAATGATAGATAAACCTTATTTAGGCAACAAACAAAACCTTAATGAGATTTTTCTCAATAAACTAGTCACAACAACGTTTATAGCACGGGACCATGAATACGAAATTGTTGTAATCAAAAGTAACCACAGAAGCGAGTAAACACCCCATTGATAGTAAAACAAACGTTGAAGTTCATTTGCAGGCCGATTCGCCGATGTAGAGGTGGCAGTAAAACGCCCAAATAAGCGTAGAGATGTAATGGCCAGGGAATTAGCAATAAAAACTTTTTTACAATCGACATGCCACAGGGACAATGTAGAGACTCTAATGTTGGGAAAAGTTATCGACATTCTAACTACGTAACAAGTTTTCGTGTGAAGTTATTTAAAAATGGCCAGACGCCTATGTATTGCTACCTACCCAGGCCAGGTAGGTAAGTAAGTATATCTAAATACTTATTAAATTCACGTTTTATCATATTTATCCGCAGTTAGATTTCGCCGCATTAGATAATATCTACTCTGAAACATTAAGTAGTAGGTAGGTACGTAACCTATCAATATCTTAATACTGAACACCAATCATTATGATCAGATTCATTTTTTATTTTATCATAGATATTTTAACCATCTTATTTTAATAGTACCTATGTCACCTGTTTATTTACGTTGCTCAAACTTAGTAGGTATTTCCATCGACAAGACGACAACCCTAGTTGCCGCAGCAATAATTCTTGAGCGCACCTCATTTGCATTTCTTTATTGGATCGCGGCGAAATTGAGAAAAATTCGCGCACTCGCTTTTAATTACGAACTGTATAATATTTACATAACATTTACTCTTTGAAACAAGTTGCAAGAAACTAAGGCAATTTTTGTCAAAGAATTACTTCTAATTGGTCTATGTAGATACCTAAGTACTGAATCTTGTCACAAAACAAACCAATTAAGGTCGAAACTAAGCACTTACTCTGCGAGACATGTAACTACCACTCACTCCCATCGAGAGTTGCCCGGCAATCGCCAGATTACACGATACATCAGCGGTAACTCCCAATACATCGCACTAACAGCACCATGCCTCCTACCGACACATAAAACTGAATCTTTTATGTAAACGCTACTGCCGAATCTATGACTTTTCTACTAAAATACATCTAGCTACTGTCTATATGTAAGTACCTTTGTACCTACCTCTACCTATAGTTAGGTGGGTAAGTATAAAGTACCAAGCTTAAAGAAAAGAATAGTCATTATTGTAAAGTACTGAATAGGAAAAAATCTTGTGACACTTTCGCCACTATCGAGCAAGAAAGTAGCGAAGAAAAACGGGAACATTTTTCAAAGCGACAATATTTATGGTTGTTCAATTGAATTTCACACTTGATTTGAGCGGGTCGGCTTGAAAAATCCTTCCGGTTTCAAATTCGGAAAGCATCTGTCAAATAATAGTGGGAGACGGAAAACAGACCACGGTATAGCCCAGTTATACGAAGGGTCGCTACTTATGTGTCAAACGGGAAATAGTTATTTATGGGCACCCATTCACAAATTGCATTCGTGGTCGATTGATATATTGGAATGTTTTATATGTAAATGTAAACCTAAGACGAATGGCTCAGCCCAGAAATAGATATTGGTTGATTTATTGCTATGGTACCTACTTACGTACTATTGCCAAAATTCGCTGCCGAGATATTTATAGCGAAAATAAAGTCGGAAGTTATCAGAAACTTGTTTTGGTAAATAGGTAGGCAACTTTAAAAATTTGAGGAGACATCGAAGTATATTATATTTATATTATGTTGATTCTTAAGTCTTATATTATAACAGTGAAGATTCTACTTAATTTTCTCCTAAGTTTCCTATACATTGCCAAAAGAAAGTTAACCAACTTAAATTTCAGACCAAAGGATCAGAAAAAATATCAAATTAAGACAGTTAAAGACAGTGCCTATCTTGAAACAAAGTATTTAAACTACTTTTGATTAGACGCATTCTTCCAAGGTTCAAAAATTCAGCGCGTCCATTTCGATTTGCGTCATTCGGTCGCTATACCTCCTCTCCGGCACTCTTTCCCTCCTCCGCGCCAAACATCGAGCGTCCATCACGTGCTGCGCATAGCATGCGCATAGCCTCGTAGTAAATGTTTCCAGAGTAGAAATATACGTTTACTAGCTTTTACCCGCGACTTCGTCCGCATAAGTTTTTTTGTTTTCTCCCGGCTGTAAGTCCCCCTGCAACAATGTCCCTCTATCGTGTTCCGGTCCTCAACTACACATCAAAATTTGTTCAAAAGCAACCTAAGCACATAATGGATAGCTCCGAATGTTTCCTTAGTAAATATAAAAAGTAAATAATGTAAATCGGTTTAAAATACTACTAACTATACCTACCTGCCAACCCCCGATGTATACAAATCAGATCAATTGTTTTGGCGTAATGTGATTCTAGACAGAGTTTTAATGTTGTAGATAGGTAGCTATGTATACGTTCCCGTGGGAATGAGATATTTTCCCGAAGTAAAAAGTAGTCTGAATTTTGGTACCTTCCTACCCTATAAGTTATAAGTAGTGTGATGGAATGTCGCTAAGTTTCGATCCAAGTAAAACTGTTAAATAAAGACAGTTGCATCAAAATTTTATCATAAATTCCATAAATTATGGCGCCTACCTACCCTCTGAGTTAGAAAAGTGATTAAATACTAACTTGAAGTCTTAGTAACATTCAGTTTTAAAAAAAACATCAAAATCATTTCAGTAGCTATGGCGTCATGCGCTACTTAACACGATCACGCTAGATTTCCGCGGGAATGAGGTATCTACTTTAAATTAACCAAGTCTTATAAAAATCCGTTAAGACGTTAAGGCGTGAATGAGGTAAACTTTTAAAACAAACGATTAAAAATCACTAACTCCATTCAGTTTTCTGCCTACTTCCTACCCCCTAACTACGATGACGTGTTCATTTTGATCTTATATCCGTTTTTAGGTAACCATCTATTACCTTACTAAATTTCATCAAAATCCGTTCAGCCGTTTAGGCATGATAGAGCAAAACTCCCAGCAAAAACCATAAAAAAATCACTAACTCAATTTAGTTTTCTGCCTACTTCCTACCCCCTAAGTACGATGACGTGATCATTTTGATCTTATATCCGTTTTTAGGTAACCATCTATTACCTTACTAAATTTCATCAAAATCCGTTTAGCCGTTTAGACGTGAAAGAGCAAAAGTCTTAACAAAAACGACTAAAAATCACTAACTCAATTTAGTTATCTACCTACTGCCTACCCCCTAAGAACGATGGCGTGATTATTTATAGCCTATGACCATTTCTAGGTTATCATCTATCACCATACCAAATTTCATCAAAATCCGTTCAGCCGTTTAGGCGTGAAAGAGTAACAGACAGACAGACAGAGTTACTTTCGCATTTATAATATTATAGTATATAGTATATTATAGTATATAGTATATATAGTATACTCGTATATATAGTATATAGTATGGATTTAGTAGAATTCTTCCTAGGCTAGGCTCAGCTAACAGTACAGTAGATAGGAATTATTTTTGTTTATTATAAGCACTGCTTAACTGTACCTACCTAACATCTAATTATTTAGAGTTTGCTTTCAGTTTTTAATACTGTTTCTTATTTATTATAAGTAAATATGAAAATCATTGTACCTACTTATATAAGTATTTAATTTATTTACGTTACTCCCTATTTCTTTAAAACAAAACTACTTAGCTACTTACGTATTTTTTACGTCATGTCAAATACTTTTGTACACGACTGTCCGTGAAACAAAAATGTCGCTAAGCTGAAGCAATTTTTTTGTTTTTACAATTAGCTGACAAACTAAACAAATGCAAGTAGGTAGGTATTTAGTCTTACAAAAAAAAGTCAAAACAAAAGCTACTTACGACATAATTAAGAAAACCAATTTCCATAGTGGTAAAAATTAGTAGAGGAATGATCCTCTGCAGCCGCAACACCTACAATTTGATATCAAGGTTATTATCGTATAGACGCAATTAACATTATTGATTGATTCCATCACCTAAGCCAAGGAAACGCAAAATTTTTGTAATCATGGATTTCACCGACAAGGTCGTGCTAATAACTGGTGCAAGTTCCGGGATTGGTGCAGCTACAGCTATCCAGGAAATCATCTGTGAAGTTGTCACTAGTGGCTCGCAAAGAGAATAACTTGAAGAGAATCGCTTTATACTGCGAGAAAGCTAATCATGTTAACCCATTATGCATTACAGCAGATCTTACCGATGATGCTGAAGTAGAGAGAATCATCAACGAAACTGTTGAAAATTTTGGAAAACTGGACGTTTTAATTAATAATGGGGTTAAAACGTTCTTCTATTGCAGCCTATGATAAAGTGATGGGAACAAATATGAGATCTGTTTACCTTTTAACTAAGCTTGCCCTTCTCCATCTTATATCGAGTAAAGGTTGTATAGTCAACGTGTCTTGTGCGTCCAGTACCCAGCCCAGTATCAATGCATTAGCTTACAACGTCTCAAAAGCTGCATTGGATCACTTCACTAAATGTTTAGCTTTAGAATTAGCACCAGACGGTGTGAGAGTGAACTTAGTGAACCCAGGATTCGTTAAAACTAACTTGCGTAGAAACATGGGCTTATCAGAATACCATCAGGAAAAATTTGCAAAAGTCGTCGAGGAAAAAATACCCCTGAATAAGCTAGTGGAAGGCGACGAGGTTGCAGCACTTATTGCATTTTTAACAA
Source organism: Anarsia innoxiella (assembly GCA_947563765.1). Classification (NCBI taxonomy): domain Eukaryota; kingdom Metazoa; phylum Arthropoda; class Insecta; order Lepidoptera; family Gelechiidae; genus Anarsia; species Anarsia innoxiella. The sequence goes on from OX387390.1 coordinate 12,350,213, forward strand.
GTGATTCAGCTAAAAGTATTACTGGATGTAATTATATCGTAGATGGCGGTGTTTCGCTGTTACGCTGATTTCTTTATTTTATAATCAGTACATAGCGTATTATCTATTTAAAGAAAACAAATGTATTAATCTCGTTATAGGCATTTAAGTAGGAACAGTAATTTTATTAAAGTAATCTAATCTTCTTTGGTATTTGTAAAACCTACCACAAGTAGGTGTAAAATGTTGTCTGTTCAAGTAGGAATAGTGAAGAATGTAAAAAATATACCTTATTTTGTTATAGAAAATTATAATTTTAATAAAGACCTATTTATTCTGAAAATAAGTTTTAATTTTAATATAACCATTCCGTTAAAAGAAACGTAACTATTAACATAACGTAAAGAACTTAGCTGAATATCGCGTCAGAGTTTAATTTTAACCGTTGCCTATACAGGATTTGGTTTGAAAGAAATCCCTGTCTACTACGCATGAATATCTACGTAATTTAACTACAGGACAAACTAGGCTAGGTCACAGATTACCCAATAGTTACTACGTAACAGATACTTCACTCAGAAGAAAATATCCAATACCTACTGCTTTAACAGTGCGCAATAGCCCAACTGTCACGTCAGCAACCACTGCATGCTAAAATGTGCCTAAATACTCAAACGTATAATTGAGATTGCTTCGCACCCCACGATTCCGTAAAAATCGCAGGGCTGCCTCTTCGATAAAATTAAATTAACAAAACGTTTTTTGACTAAGTTATTGAGAACTATGAATATGTTCCGACTTATATGGGGCAGTTTAAAATTGTATCGTTTTTAATTATTTATTTTTAACCTGTTTTTATTTTTAATTTTGAATGCTTTTTTATCTTTCTGAATTCTCGGTTATTATTATGTTTTTAATTAAAAAAAACGTAATTATTAAAAAATATAAACATTCAAAACAAACAAAAAAACGAATGGATCTATCAAAATTTGAACAAAGTGCGAGCGCTTCGCTTTGACAACCGCGCTTCGCTTGGTCCGCAAGCGGCCCGCTGAGCGGTAGGTATTTATAGCGCGCAAGTACATAGAGTGACGGAGGCCTGGCTAGGTAGACGGCGGCGTTCATGTTTTTTTTCTTCACACACTTTGCAAAACAATTTCCACTCAATTAGTAAATGCCTGTAAAAAAAAATTTGAATTGTAATGATACAAAACATCGGATTTTTATTTCCACTAATGGTAATCAATATTATCTGTATCTGGTATCTAAAATATGTATGTACTTCAAGAGAAACACATGAAATATTCAGCAGGACGTGGATCTAGCGCGATTTTCTTGTCAATCAGATATCTGCTAAATAAAGATTGGCAGATTAGTGCGAGTACAGATCATGGTAACAGAAATTACCAGAATCTCGTCTTCGGGTGTGTTCGGTACCTACATCAAATATTTAATTGTCATAAAATTTCATAGGATTGTTTTGCTTTGACAGAACAGAAATAAAAATCCATTTATTTGGGGATTCTTTTTTTATTAATTTCTTAGATTCATGTATTTCTGTCATTTGCCGATACATTATATAAAATAAATGCTTGAACAGCAATGTGGCTTCCGCAACTCCAAAAGAAGTATCTTACCACATTGCAATATTCTTTGGTTGACAGTTTTCGGATGATGTATAGGAAGTAATACAAAATAAACTAAATAGAAATCAGGAACTAAAATAAGTAATCTGTAAAAGTAAAATTACTTAGCAAAAACCAAATTTAAAACTAAAAAACATACCGTTATCCAGACATGAATGAATCGTAAACAACATAATTGAAATTGCATTTTATAATTTTATTATTATTTAAATCAGAACAAGGTAAGTATTATACTTAATGAGTATTGTTGCAAAACATAATTCTATAGAAAAAATAAAATAAAAGCCTCATCCTTCGTAAAAGTTAGCAAATACTCATAATGGCCATGAATCCCGCCGCCATTCTTGTTATGAAATCTTAACCTACATTGCTTTTATTAGATCACTGAATTCAATCGTAACATTTCGCTGAATATTTTTGATCCCCTAAGTAATCATTTATAGGAAAAACTACATACAAATGAAGAAACTATTTTCATACCTCTTAATATTTTTATTTTCAATAGGTACCAGAACGCCGTTTTGGATAAAGAATAATTTAAACAAAAATCAAGACAAAATAATACAAAAAATTAGGGGTACAAAAAAAATTTTCTCCTTTGCATGTAAACCGAAGATGCTCAATAACAACCGTATACAATTTTCAATATGGTCAAAATTTTAAACACATTCTGAAATTCAGCAGTAATAATTTTAAATACTATAGCAAATACTATTCAAAACACTTACATAATAAAGATAGGTTTGTTCTACAAAATAAGTATGATTCCATTCGAAATATTATCAGGACATAATGCATAAATCATAGGTGGGTACATAAACATACCTTCTAAGCTAAGATACGTCTTACACAATAATTATAATAGGTATATTCGTAGGTATACATGGACCACATGTACTTCAAAAAAATACTTCATCGAGTATTTATAATGATATCGATCGATGATACATCAATCAGACCTCACACCTAACAAAATACTTAGGTACCTATTTTACGCATTGTGTACTGATAATATTTTAACAAGCATTCTATAATTGTCAACATTGTTATTAGAAACGAAATAACCTATGTAAAGTTTAAGATTCTTCAATGTCATAAATAGGATTAAATATCGGAAAACAAGGAATGAACATCATAATATAGTTACCATTCATTATAATTTTATCCATTTCTCTGCAATAACTTTGTTTATCTAGTACACACATCGATTCTAACATTAATTCATAGCAGACACATCTGAACACGGTTCTTTAACATCACGAGCTTATGACGAACAACTACTCTAGCAACACTAGTTTACAATGAACACATTGTAATTTTAAAGTAGCTAAATCTATTTGTATTATTTAGAATGAAAGTTTATTGCAAACGAATTTAGTAAGGCGGGAAGTATACTTCAGTGCTTATTTCAAAGGTTATATTTTTTCTGCTTAGATATAGTATTGTCTTTGTATAAATTGTAATGAATATTATTGTAAATAAAAACTTTTACTAATCTACAATTATTTATAATACTGTTACTTTAATCTTTCGTACGATAGTGCAAAAATACTTTTAGATTTGTTATTTCTATAAAAAGCTTTTGTAATAACATTATCTGAGTAGTATTTGTAACTTTATTGAAGGGGGATTAAAAACGTATGCTGTATTGGTAAACAGCCGGCTCCAACCGAACAAACACCTTATGGTGCTCCCACCCACACTCATGTTATGAAAAGTTTGTGAACATTTTATTACAAACATTATATATAAAAAACAAGTTATAAAACGTTTACAAACGTTACTAAATATGCAATGTGGGAGCACCATTAGGTGGGCTGTTGTTATACATTATGGCAGTGAAAGCGCAAGCGCACGGTGCAGCAGCATTGTAGTTAAACATTACAAAGGGAAAGATACATCAAATGATAGTAAGATGTATACGTTGGAAAGCGCGGTGTGAAGTGACCGTACACAATTATCAAGACGACTAGCTGATGAATTTATCAAAGTATTTTGTTTTAATTATTTGTAATAAATCAATATTTAGCACTAACTTACTAGGTATATATTTAATCTGTATAGTCATTAATATATGCGATAACCTTTAAAATAACACTGACACTTTAAAGAAGTAATTTGTTTTCTTTTTTTAAATTTAGTCACTACATCAATTGGTACGTACAATCGAGAGCAGATCAACCTCTACAACGACGTTCCAATATTGAAATAAGATTTAAAGCTTGATGTGCTCTTGACTGAAGACCAATATTTTATAACAATTTATTTAATAGTTATGTTTGCAAGGCAGACTTTTTAATAAAGGAATTAAAAAGTATAAACATTACATGAGATGAACAATATTTAAGATGCAGATTTTATAACACTTACGATTTTAATTCTAAGCTATGTAATATGAAGATCTGGCTAATTGTTATATGTAATTACTAAATGAAGAATTTTGTCTTAAACTTTACATCACATTGAACACCAAAATCAACTTTATCACAATCTCTAATCTAGCTATTAATAGTATGTATTACTTTTTCGATTTTTTTTTCTTCGTTACCTTATTAAAAATATTTGCTTTTATTAAGAAGTGAAAAGATAAAACACCTCATTATTTTCCGCTCTATTGTAAGCGCTATCTGCAAAATTTGACCAGGAATGTGTAGATTGTATATAAATAACGTTTTATTTAAATATAACAATTACGTACAGGACATTTCTATAGACTAAAAATTTAGAAACCAAATCTCAAAATGAGTACGAGATGAGATAGTAAACTATTACGTAACAGATACTTAAAATTGTTCGGAAATATTAATATCAAAGCAAAACCCTTTCACTTCTCAAGGTGTAAATAATGGACAGGACTAATTTAGAACTTCGATCTAGTTATAATTATTTACTACTCTATTTCTTTCGCATTTTTATGCATTTTACGTAATTTATAAATTTCACCAGGTTACCGTGTACACGAGAAAAATATTAAGATTGTTTCGACATTACCACGTGTTCTTCGACTGGTTCCAGCACGTTCACACTCTGGGCGACCGATTCGTTCATCTCCGCGCAATTTCTGTTGCGGTCCGAATGACTTTCCACACAGAAGGCTTCCATTGAAGTCCCGCACTTCCTTTGAGATTCGGTGATAGTATCCATGTGCACACTCTCTGAAGATCCCGTGTCGGTCGCAAGGAGCGTGCGTGGCGTAATGCTATGCACGCGCTGGTTCGACGGGTGGCGCCACAAGAGTCGACTGCGACTGGACGTCGCCACAGGTATGGGGCGACGCGGACAAGGAACCCGCGGAAGGCGTTGGCTCCACCGAAGGGATGGAGTGCACTGACGGGCGCTCCGACGCAGGCGGTGACGGCACGTCCACATCATTCTGCAACGATCCAACGCGCTCAGCTGAAGCGCCGCCCGCTACAACACCAGAGGGCGGGAGCGGGAAGGGGCACGGGGCGGGGGCGAGAGGGAAGGGCACCGTTACTCACGCGCCAACTGGGTCGCCTTACAAACCACTAGGTACTCACTCTCACTAGAAAGAACAACCTCACTCATTCCGTAATGAGTAATTTTTAATCAACACCTATATTCTAGCAGACATTTTAGTTTTGGTTGTTCTAACGTGGAGACGGCTAATGTTTGTAAAGCGCCGTGTTGGCATATTGTGCTGATGATAAATGTATGATCTACCTACATTAAATTATGAATGTAAAAAAAAATAGAAATGAAAACAAAATATTCGTAACTTTAATGAAAAAAGAAATACAATTACATTAAAATCTATTTCTAGCATAGGAAAATTCAGTTTAGCTGAAGCTCAAGCTGAATGATACCAAAATGAAGCATTAGTTACGTTACGAATATGATCATGTCAAAGTATTGCTTTTGTTAGATGATGGATGATACACAGCAAAAAATATGAGAAATTATTTCACAACCGATGTAAAGTTACGCGCTGATATTTTAATAGGACTTGGTAAGAAACGGATCATCGTAACTTTCGGATTTGTTCAGAAATGGGGCGTATTGTATATGAAAGCAATGGTGAAATAAAAAAGATTGAAAAATAAAAGTGACGACAACAACATAGCAGCGTAGCGTCTGAATGACAGAATCAAAAATTCAGCACGTGAGTATAGTGAGTTTCCAAAAGATGCACTGGATCCGACAAGTTCATGAAAATCTACGAAATACTGGACTTGATCTTGTCGCATCCAGTCCACCTCGTGACAACCAGGAGGACTACTAGTCGATAACAGTCTATTACGAAAGAAATTGGGTAACTTGTCGGATAAAAACTGCCTCATATAAAATAAAAACCATGCAATTAATGTTAAAAAAAATGAAATCGTAATGACTTAATCGCTTGGTTTAAGCAAAAAGCAATGAATAATATATAAATAAATATAAAACTATTCTTTCAAATTCTTAAATCTAAAATCATAAATAAAATAAATTAAAAAAAACACGTAATTAAATCATAAATCAACATTACGATCAGACCTAAGAGAGATAGGTCTAAAATCATTACGTCTACGGTTTAAACGAATAGAGATACACATATACACTAAAACCGTATATCTACTTACTTTAGCTTAAGTAATATTACTTCGAGAAAGATATCCTTTAAATAAATACATAATTTAATGACAATCTTTAACTATAGGAAGAGTACAAATACATTGAGGGTGATGTCATGTATGAAACTACATTGAATCAAAGTCAAAGAACCAGGGACCACCAGAAGGTTATTTAGGTTTAAGACGCCAAGGTCACACAAGATCTAAATCTTGTCTACAACAAATGAATATTTAATGAATTTACAGTTTTAAGAAACACTATCAGGGTGGAGAATGCTAAAATGCGTTGTGTTTAAAGTAATTTATAAAATGAATTCTATATCTGGATAAAGTAAACGTTTAACAATGAAGGGTTTAATGAAGATATGGATTATCTGAACGTGCTAAATATAAAAGAGTAATAAAAGATGTCTGGTGGCCACTAGGCTCTTCAATATAACAAATGACTAAAGAATTGTATTTTCTACTCGTCCAATTTACCTGTTTGAGCCAAAACATGTCGAAATCTATAAATTGACAATAACTTTAGGATAGGCATGATTGAGTTTTGCAACTATTGATACTTAAATGCATTATAAAATGTACTAAAACGACGAACACTATGGAGATTTATTTGGTATTTAGCTTACTTTTACAAGCAATTTAATTCTTTTAATTTAACGTAATTCACGTCACAAATGGCACACAAAATCTTAAATCCTGCAAAGTGAGGATTTTAACACACATAGCGGTATATTGTACATAACGAACTACACTATTTTAATAAATCGAAAAAAGACTTAATACATCCCTAAACACGTATTTACTACATTAACTTAAAGTTAATTGACTATTCTCAGTACACATTCAAGAGGACAGAATAACTGAACAATATCTATGCTTTTTTAAGGATCATATTTTCTAAATTGTATCGGATCTAAGTACATATAATTTGCTCCTATATTTGTTTTATACATATTTAACAAACTAGTGGTAATGAATCCATGCTTTAATATTTGAACCTTTTAGAAATACGTATTACCAATCTCCTCTACTTGTACGACCATCAAGATTTTTTGTAACACCTACAAATATTTTTGAACATCGACAGGGTATTTAACAAAGTTTAGCTCTAACTAATACGACACACTGAACCATCTAGCCGTTAACTCGTTACGTGCTAATGTTAGGTTCTATTGTTCTAGCTTCGTTAAACAGGAGTGATACAGTTTATCAAGCACTAATCTGCGCCGGCCGGCCTGCATTGCAGCCACACCGAAGACATATTTTCCTCTTTTGTTGAGTTCTACGCACTTACTGTGAGCGACGGTCTTACAACCCAAGTATGCGCGCCTGAGCGCACTTGTCACTTTGCCCTGACAACCAGCCACAATCGGAATCATTTAAAATAATTGACAAAAAAATTACAATAAATAATAATAATAAAACTCGAAACTATTGAAAAATCCAAAAAGTCAAACAATCACTTAAAATGCTTTTGCTATTCTGTATGTTAGTGTCATAACTAAATAAGTACCAAACGTGAAAATGGTTTATGTTTGATCGCCAATTTCAATCCACCTCATTCAATTGAAGAAACGAAATGAGTTTCGAAAATCTTCGCACGCCGTAGGTTCCGTACAAAAATATTCATCTTTTTTCAAAGTTAAATAGCTGGAACAAGTTAGTGTTTTAACTGGTTCGTATATTGTATAAGCCTAGTTTCATGCAGATAGTCAGAAAAATTGACAATCTTGTTGAATTACAACTGAAATAAAAGGATAGCTTAAATCAAATTCAAAATGTTCCGTCTAGATTAGAGCGAATAGTGTGCTCTAGTCTAGACAAAACAAAAGTATATATTGTATAATAAATTGTAATTATATTTTGGTACGGAACCCCTCAAAAATGTGTCTAAGAGTAAAAAACATGCCGAATTTACATAAAAGAATCTCACCACACTAACCGCAGCATTGCCCTGTAACACAATACCGGTTGCTTCTAAAATCCTAGCTTAAATATATCGGTTCCATCTCGTGGTATTTATGTCCTCATACGCTTTATGATATTCTCCATAGTGCGTCTTCTCATCACAACTAATCCTAACCTAAATTGTGTCGTTCCAGACACCAAAGTGTTTTAATCTGTATTTAATTTGTATTCGAGACATTTATATATTAAAGCAAATGCTTAAAATACGTATGTAAAAAAATATATACAAATAATAACCAACCCGTAACTAAATTCAATAAATATTTGGGACTTTCACTACATCGCAGGACTGATCCACCGGAGCTATTCTAATGGTGCTCTTGCGAAGGGTCGTGAAAATGCCAAAATTTAACACAAGAATAATACATAAATAATATATAACATATGAGAATACATCACCAAAACCGGAACATAGTAAGAAAGAGCGAAACGAAAGCAAGAAACAGGTGAAGCCACTGTCGGACTCGCCTGTGCATGGCTGATATACTAGAAGTGACAGTTACCTTGAGCGGGACCGGCGGCACTTCAAGGTGGTATCCGATATCACACAGATTGCGCAGGAGTTGGATGCCTGAAATACATGTTTTCAGCAAATCAGAACCATTTTTAGAGCAGCATTCTACATTAAATATATAGTACAAGTAAGTTTATACTCTTTTGTCGCCATAAGTTTATAAGTACTCACCGGCCTCCCTATTAACATGGTATCGGGTCTCCCATGCGTCAAACAATCGATTGTAGTACCGCGGGCCCGTGATGAAGCCCAGGTACGAGTAGGTTTTTGAAGTGGGGAACACTCGCTCCATATCGCCGGACTGGGTCAGCTCGTCTTCGGCTTGAATCAGGTGTCTGACGTCGTCCGATGTCAATGTGGAGAGAATGTCGCGTAGATACTGAAAATAGATGCATCATAAACACATCTGTTACGCGTTTTTCCTACTGCAGTGGGTAGATACCACTTCCGCCCATGTCCTAATCTTAATATATTTGAAAAAATAATGTATTTAATATCTTACCAAATCTCGGTCGTCCATGTTCGTGTAAATGATGTGCTTGTCCCTTTCTTCCTTGGACAAGTAAATCGTGTACAATCTGCTATCGTAAGGCAGGCCCGACTGAAATTAAATAGTTGAAAATATTAACTTAGACAGGCAAGGTTTGAATACAAATGCGCTATTTTGTCGATGTCTCCATTTTCTAACTATTTCCGCAAAAACTTTTCGGGCTCCTTACCTATTATGTTATTTTATTACCTATTATACAAAGCCTACAATTCCCAAAGATAATTGCCCACAATTAGAAATACTTTTTAATAAATAAAAGTACTGCTAACACTAACCAGTTTGTGAGGTTTCTCTCTTACAAGCATGTCGAGGTTGGTTTTGGTCGGTACTTGGTACTGGGCGATGTTGAGCACAGTTGTCACAAGGGGGCCCTTCACGTGGATATCTAAAGGCGACGCGCTGTGAAGACTTGGCGAAATGTTCACCTGTTAAAGAAACACGTTCATTATACGTATATCAATATTCAGAACACAACATTGATACTAAAATTTATATACTCGTATAATTGAATGCTTGAAACTGACCTCCAATAACCAAGGTTTCAAATCTTCGTCAAGAAGTACATCGATGCCGAAAAGCTCGTAGCAATTGTACCGTGAACTCACATTTGCTTTGGTCAAAGAACTAATACTGGCCTCTCCCGAAATTATTGTCTTTATAACGAGATCCTTCATTGAGTCCCACAAAGCAACTGTATCAACATTTCTCTCATTTCTCAGATATTGAAACAAAGTTTGCAACGTCCTGAAAAAAGTTTAAGATTTTATATTGACATGAATTTTAAACGTCGTAAAAGTAGTTTATTTATCATATCACTCACCATTTATGACCCTCACAAGCATTGAAATCTTCGTTTGGTGTATAATTTTTAGATAACCTATTAATAGAATAGTTCGTCAAATGCATGTATCTATCATTCAGTGACGTGATTTCATTTGTATACTTTACTGAAGCAAATCTCGCCAAACCATCTTTGTATAAATAAATTCGTAACGGATGCACAGACGTCACGAGCACGTAAAGACGCATGTCGAATTTGCTTCCGTTTATCAGGTACGGTTGAGATATGTAGCGTTGAACGACCACCGCGCGTTTCTTAGGAATTTGGGTCCAGCGAGACACGACTTTGATGCCAGTTCCTCGCGCAGACGCCGGCTGAAATTAATAACACTATGTTCTAGGTGCTCTAAGATATTTTCGAATATTCTATTATCAAAAAAACATTCACGTACAGGTTTAATAATCCATTTCTCGTTGTTTTCAGCATGCTTTTCCCAATCGTGTTTCAAAAGTTTTAGATCATGAGGCAACACATAGGTTTTTGGCATAATACCAAATTCCTTCACGCCATGTTTAGTGGCTAATTTCTGGAGATTTCGCCACAACCGGTCTTTTCTCCCAATTTGGAAAGTGCCAGGAAAATGATTCATTTTCTGACCATCTTTGATTGCTCGAAACATTATCGATTTCATGTGTTTACCCCAGATACCGATCCAATCAATAGTTTCTGAAATATAAAATAAAAGTATTTTTTTTTAAATGATCGACCTAAATCCCGTTATTACAATACGAGTTTTAAATATAGTTCTAGAACTAATGCCATTTTTTGACGTTTCGATCATAGTCGAAACATCATTTATCTGGGTTAGTTCTAGAATTATAAATAAAACTCGTTTTGTAATAAAGGGGAATAACTTCTGTCAAAGCAAAACCAACAAATTACTATAAACTTTAAGTAGATGAACCCAATTTGTAATACACAAGTTAATGACACAACTTCTCCAGCACGCGATAAGTTAATTTAGTTTCTTTTGGAACAATACGGAAAATGTCAAAGTAGCATTTATCTACTTATTCTATTTTGAAAACTGACTTCACGAACTGTTAATAATATTTCGAGAAAATAATATAATTAGCAAGCATTTTAATCATTTACATAAACAAATAATTAACAAAGGAATGGAACAAATTGGATAAATAATAATGTTAAGTAAACTGAGTATTAAATTCTACTGGTTACTAGTTACAAAAAACACAAATTGCAACATAGGTAAATAAAAGAGCTACGAATACCGTCATTATCACCACTGGAAGGTAAACCCGTACCTTCTTGAGGACATTCGGACGTGTCACACTCGCTCTTGACGAGTCGAAAACCCGAATTAGTCAATGTTTTCTTCACCACTATAGGCGTGATATTAGTCAATTTCCACTTCAGGTGTTTTTGAATCGGTACTGGAATTTTCAGGGAAGGAAATTCATCGTGATTGATGAATTTTAAATACGGAGGCACACGTGGGAATAATGATGGGCGTACGCAGTTCACTACTGAGTCTGGCATGTTCAGGGGTAAATCTGAAAGAGAAAAATACATGAAGGACGTCCCCTCTGTTAAAGCAAGGCGCGCGCGCCGTCTGAGCGCCGCTGGCGGCTTTATTATTTCATACAGCGCAACTTTCGTCTGTCTCGGGCGGAAATTGATTTTGAAACGAGTAGATAGTCGCGCGACTTAAACAATAAACCGACTAAATACGTCCAGCGTTAAGTGGGATACCTACTCCGGTCTCCCACTTAACAGTCCAAATGGCTAACATTTATGTAATGATAGTAAAAATAGTAAAGATGACTCAAGAAGCACAATGCTCATGACAAAAGCTTTCCTTGACTGCACGTCCAAAAGCGACGATATTCCAAATATTTTGGTAAGATGCCAAAGTACTGGAATTGAAATAACAACTTTTATCTTCATCATTGTACTTCCACAATTTCCACTACGGGTACTATTTTAATGGGATCAACGTCACCGCAAACAACTTATTTTTATGGTAGCTGCGTTATATATCATGAAATATTGTAGTTTTAATAATTTTGAAACCCTAATTTATAAAACTATATTGTTGCTAGATCTACTACAATCCAAGGGCCGGCGCAAACCTGTCGGAGCGCAGCGATATTTTTGATTGTCATATTAATCAAAAATACTCTTATTAATATGACAATCAAAAATGCTCTGCGCTGCGCTGCGTCAGGTTCGCGGTGGCCCCTAGGACTTGTATTAGTCAAATTAACATTTACACTGGTAATATTGATTCCCCAATACTTCATTACAGCTACAGATCATAGATTTAAGTAAATTGCATAATTTATTGTCTTGATAGCAACCTTTATTTAACTGTAGGCTTCGAAATGGATTAGTGGTATACAAAGCCGTCACAAAAGCACCGGCATTACTTTCTGTTTTATCTGGAAAAGGAATTTAAATTCGTGTTTATCAAAACTGAGACTATGCTATGCTATGCTATTCCATTCTTACTTATCAAATGAGCATTGAAATAATTTGCTAGCCCCGCCCCGATTTCAAATTAATAAATAATCTTAATCCTTTACGCGGGAATCTACAAACCTTGCGAAGCTACTTTTTTTACTGTGGACGTTCCTAAAGATCTTCCTAATTTAGGTGCTGTCTCATCTTTCTTAACTACAGGAGAAGGCGGCGGTTTCACAGGTGATGCTGCTATGGCTGGTGACGCCGCGGGCTTTACTGGCGATGCTGCTTTATCTATTTTCTCTATTTCAGCTATTAATGCATCTGTGTCCATATTCCAACTATTGTCCGTAGGTTCGGGTGAAGGAGAAGCGTTGCCGGCAGCACTGTTCAATAAAATCAATATTACGATAAGTACGTGACTAACATAGCCTTCTCACTTAGCCGATAATTGTTAATTACTATGTATAAATAAAAAACTAATGATACGAATATAGGGAATACTCACTCTTCCGCTTCGCCAGAAGCGCATTCAACTTTGGATTTCATCTTTTTACCCTTAGGTGCCTTAGGCTTCTTTTTAACAGTGCCTGATTTTGATGCAGCTTTCTTTGTGGCTGCAGGTATAGTTGTCTCTGAACTCACTGGCAAGGCGGGACTCACAGTCGGACAAGTTGGAGTTGGCGTATCTTCACGTGGCTGCATAAAAAAATAAACTATTACAACATTTGGCAAGAGAATAAAGTCTTGAACACTAACCAAATTTAACAATGATGATTTTGATAATGTGGATTGAGAACTTCTACTATTATCAATTAACTAGTAACAGTTACGTTAATACCTATTGAAGTTTTGTATCGGCACAAACCATGCGTATCATGTTTTAATTATGATAGTTTTCTGCTTTCTCTCAGCGTTCTTCAAATCTAAATGAACGTTAAACTATCATCATAGGTGCTTAATAAACATCGACTTGGCGAATTACGAAGTTTTACAAGGAATACAATGCACAACAAAATAAAACAAAAAAAATCACGCTAATAGCATTTAAAAATAAGGTTACGTGAATCACTACAATCACCTATGTAATGTACTTCATAATTACCAGGTTTATGAAACACGCCGCAGCTTATCAAATTTTTATTTGAAATTTAATTTCTCACTATCTGAATAACACAAGTTACAACTATGTTTGTCGGCTAATGATTAAATATTGAGAGTTCTTATCTCTTTTAGGAATCAAAGAAACACTAGGTGACAATTGCTTTTTCAAATATAACCGCACAAAACGTGTCAAGGCTAGATATAAAAGGTCAACTTTTCAGTTTGCAACACATGGTACTTTGCATTGTATCAGAACAATAGCAATATCGTACATTTCCACTATTTCCAGAATATATTTCAAAGAAACATACGTTGTCCCAACTCACACTATTAAGAACTGCTACCAATGGATGATCTTCTCTTAACGTGGTAACAGATATAATGCATTGTATTGACATTTCGTAAAATTGGCAAATCGCCCAACCTCGCGAATTGATGCCACAATAAAATAAGAGTATCAAAGATACTCCAAGACAATAGAACAAGATTAGATGAAATAGTAAGAGACAGATCGAAAAAAAGTCGAGGTTCCTACCTAACATAAAATAATGATGATTAATTTAATTAGCCTTGCAAACAAACTTTAATAACTTCCTTTTTATAATTTGGTTAAAGGTATTAGTTTATCATCCTGTCAAGGTATGTATCATAAAGATTTTAAATGCAAACTGCCTGCTTCATCATAATTCATCATATCATTATCTAAAAAAATATTAGACAATTACGTAAAGAATTACGACGCGAAAATGAGTATGAGTGTTATAACAAGGTTACTGCATGATTAATATTTTTTTAACAAATTTGTTAACTATTTTATCTCCATTGGGCATATAGCCAAACAATCAAGTTGAAAGCTCAAATATTAGCATTTCAGACATCTTTGTCAAGAAAATTACAAGACTTTCACTTTTAATGTTTTATCAAGAACTCTAACACAAAACCTAAGATCAAAATAAATGCACTAGAATTAGAAAAGAGGAACTGTAGCAAGTAAATGGTAAAAACTGGAAACTAAGGTCTCCTTTTAAATTTTTTATTCCATAATAACAAAAAATGCAGATTTAAAAGGGAAGTTTTATGTAAAATTGATGGTAAAATTATACTTACCACTACTATAACTGTGACTTCACTGGTTGTTTCATTATTTATGGCAGTAGTCCTCAGGACGTTGACAGTGTTTTGTACTGGAGCTTTACTAGGAACAGCACTTTGTTGGTTTGGATGGCCGTTCTTTAAATGCCTCGATATACTGTTAGGACTTTTAACTTTATTGGTGGTCCCCAGTGATGCAATCGCAATGCCATAGGAATAACCTCCAGTGTTGTCTTTAGCTCTTTTCATATTACCCGATAATCTATTGAACAAGCATTATGAAAATAAAACAAATGCATATTACTGAAATGTAGGTACATATACTTATAAGATCGAACTACTATGATACTAACCGGTCATATCCAGGTATCGGTGAGCTCAGACAAATACTTTGGTAAAGATTATCAGATTCACTAGCCGCTCTTTGACGCCTGCGCCCATCTGAACTTCGAACGAGTTCCTTACTTTCCACATATGGTCTACTTTTTGGTTTTTTAAGAATTCCATGAGGTGACTTCGGTATTGGGTTATTGAGTATGGACTTGAGGGGTTGTTTAGTTACAGGAACATCCATCATATCCTGGTCTGGCTTTTCAAACAACTCTTCTACTTTTGGCAGTCTACCATCTTCTACTTTTGTAATGGAGTGGCTTGCAAACAATAATGATCTTGTTGGGCTTGATTTGTGTAATTTGGACTTTCCTGGCTGGTAACTGAAGCAAACAATATTACCATTCTTAAATTATATTATATGAATAACCTGTACATTACCACAAAGAATATGATTGAACTGTTATGTACAGTAGGTATACTGAGTTAGTGAAAAATGAATGAGAAATAATGAATACATGTAACTTAGTAAAGGCACCTTAAATCACCAATGTATGTTCGTTTCATTTAGTGGATCAAAAGCAGACCCAACACAGTATTTTATGAACTTACCTTTGATGTCGTTTGTGATCGTATGCCATTATATAGTCGCCGTTTTCTGCGGTAGGCAATGAACACTCTTTGCGATATTTCTCGAATCGGGTTTCGAGTGCAGTATTTAAGGTGAAATGGCTCTTGTTTGGTACGGTTCTATTATGGTGAGGTATGTTGTGCATCGCAGCATCCTCGTACGGCGAACGATCTATGCCTTCACTGCGGCATCGCCGCCGAAGCACACGCGCCGGCCCTCGTTGTGACCACTCCAAAACAGAGCCTATCGGATCGCGCGCGTCAAACCCGGCTTCGTAACTCGGGCACGCTCGCCTATCCATATCCGATGCGCCTATCCGTGACGCATCGTCGAATGTCCACATCGATCGCACACCGCACCAGGAATTTCACAATAGCACTGTTAATTTTATTATTTTAATACCGTAAAATCATGAACGTAGGTTAAGGCGACGAAGCCAAAAGGCGACAGGTGACATGACAGACAGATCGCCATTCAATCAAAAAGCTTGAAACAACGTGACAGCAAAAGAAGATTCTCAATTACTTTTGTGCCAGCTCTCCCGCCAAAATTAAAAGGAATGTTTTCTACTTTTATACTTTACTACATAAATACGTCTTACTACCTTTTACGTTAAATTAATTAACCAACCTTTTACAGCACTTATTCTCACAAGGTTTAAAATTGGAGAAGAAAGTGAAACTGTTCAGCAGGACCAGAAGTAATAGAAAAGAATGAAATACGGCGAAATATGAGGAATAAATAATGACACACTTCGATGAAATAAGCGAAATAAGCAAAAAATGCAAAAGCACGTTTTGAATACTTACACGCTAGTGGAAGTCGAATGGCCTGAACTTAATTAGGTTAAAACCTAGCCAATGACGACATTACTTCCTATATTAATTGGATATAACTTCTGAATAGTTTAATAATAAAGGACATTTCAGAAAACAATTTTTTTTATCCCAGCAGACTCGAGAAATAAAGTAAATTAAAGATGGATGGATATGTGTTTGGTTAAATTTTTAGTAGGTATGTAGTACCTTGGAGTTGTTCGTTTCGTCGTCTGTCTGTCGGTTTCGGTTTCGGTTTGGCTCAAATCGCAACAGCATCAACTCTGTCGGGCTCGTTCGTTTCGTTGATCGATCGTATCATTCGATTTCGATTGCTTCGTGCTTCGTTCACTCGCGCGCGGCACGGTGTGATGTAGTGTGGTTCGGTCAGGAAAAGTCCCTTTCAAGGAATCATAAAATAATTAAATCATCCATACCAAATATATATTTTAATTATTTTTATTTAATAATAATTCGTAATTTAAATATTCATCTTAGTAGCGTAGAAGACAAAGTTGTTTACTAAACTCTTTGGGTGTTAGGCTCACTGCACCCCTAGTTGATATTATTTTTATTCCTAGTGCTCGTCACACGAGCGCTTTTTTATTGCGCGTTAAAAAAACGTTCAAATAGAGTAAAATGCATTCTCTTGTATCCGTTCAAACGACGCAGTGTGAACAGATATAGGAAATGCTAGGGATACAAAACGAACGTTTTTTTAACGCGCGTTAAAAAGCTAGTGATTATAATAATTATGCTCTTTGTTAAAAAAGTACCCTTTAATCTGTGGTTCAAAAGTGCTCGTGAGAACGGGCAGTTATACTGACTTTTATTTGGTAATGTCTCTAAAAAGATCCAAAGCAAAATATTAAGTTGTAAAAAAAATTGTAACCCAACTTTGTGTTTTTTTTTTGCAACACAAACATGTCATGTTGGTTGAGAGAGACCCGAACGTAAGCTACAAAAAAAAAATCTAATCAATACCACGTCTTCATATCACCCACGGTGCACCCCACAGACGTAAACACTGCAAAAATGTTATAAATTGACCGCTGAAATATTTATTCATACCGGGCAAAGGCTTGCAATGTTGATGTTAAGTGATGATTCCACAAAATTTAACTTTTCCCGATTAAAAGTGGAGAACTTTTAAAGAAGCAGCATAATAACACCCCACGCTTATGAATCTATTTTCCACTAATTTCTACTATGTAAATCGATTGCAATTATATTGAATGCTTTTTGGCTTTTATAATATTTCTTTATTTCTAATATTTGTCTTGGAAACCAATTCACGACAAAATACAAGAACCTTTTTATAATTGAAAACCAAAAACCCGATTTTAAATGTTTAAGACGCACATCCCTATCGAGTGAAGCGTCATCTATTGCCAACATTACCAAAAAACCTCGTACCTTTTTTAATACTATTAAGTAGTAGCAACTTAAATTCGGAACAAAAGCCTCAAATAATGAAGTTTAAAAATGCATTATTTATTAATGTAATAACTTTTGTAGAATAAATAATTGTTAAAATGGAATTTTATCTATAAGACTTTCATTTGACGTAACATCATACTTCATACATCCGCATCGCAAGAGTACAAGAAGCAGGTTGAATCCAAAATGGTGGTCGTTTGTTGTGCTTTATTGAGTGGTTTGTGAAATTATTATCTACAAGTGAGTAAAATATGCAGTGCATACATAATAAATCGGCGTAGACATTTGAAATTCTAAAGGAATATTATTTCTCTTGCCGTGGTAGAGTTATATCATACGAACTTGCTAATTTTCTGTCGTTTCTCCACAAAGAAACTGACCATTTGAACATCCTTGTCGGTCCCAACTATGTATTTACTTAATTTCAATAGATATTTATTAATATTATATTTAGAACTCTTATTGAGTATTTTTTAAATCGAATTACACCTGGAATTAGTTGGAACTACAATAAATAGTTCGTTTTATGACAAAATTAAATAGCGCGGGATATATGGTTGGCGTTTAGAGTTGGCGTCGTTTGCAAATATAATTACATCGCTTTCTTAGTAGTAT
The DNA here is from genome assembly GCA_947563765.1 of Anarsia innoxiella. Classification (NCBI taxonomy): domain Eukaryota; kingdom Metazoa; phylum Arthropoda; class Insecta; order Lepidoptera; family Gelechiidae; genus Anarsia; species Anarsia innoxiella. The sequence continues at coordinate 12,368,739 of OX387390.1, forward strand.
GTATCCAATGTACACAATTCAAATCTTAGATGGTTTTAATGATATTATTAAACCAAATATTTTTATATTATCCCACTAACACAGGCTTATTTTGCTTTAAGAGCATTATATTTGCAACATTCTAACCTAAAAGTTAGCCGGGCGCGGCGGCTCTCAAACATATTTGCTACGTGATAACTGTGGAACTCCTTGTTTTGTCCTCAGATGAATTTTGACTTGTAAGCAAATCTAATATTTCCAATTAGATTGGAATTATGGATGAAATAGAGAGTGCTCCCGAAGCTACGCCTGGAGATGTACCGGATGCGTCAGGGGACACCTCGGCCACTGATAAAATGGAATCTGAGAATCCTGTAGAAAATGAAAGTGGTGATGTGGAAACTGGTGACAGTGAACCTTGTATTAGTACTAATAGTGGTAAAGAAACTAAGGAATCTAATTTACAAAATCATGTTGATCATGGAACAAAAATTGAAGCTAGTGTCAGTGTTGAAGAGAAGAGTGAATGTCCGAAGGCAGATAATCAGGACCCGGGGGAAGGTTAGTCAAATTGTAGTAAATATTATTACTCAGAATATATCCAAACCCTACATTTAAAAGGGAACACATTTAAAAAATACTAATATCACAATCATTAGTTTTCTATAATAATGTTGCACTGTTATATTAAAAATAGTATTTTATATTATAGTTCTTAAAATCTTACATGATTAGAATGACACATGCCAATCCTCGCCGAATAGTGATGGGATGAAAATGTTAAATCGAGGTTTAAGCGAAATTTTTGTCGACTAAGGGCTTACTAATAGAAATATTTTTAAAATAACTAGTAATTACGAAATAGCTTAATTAAGTACGTAATTAATTCTCCATTTCGGGCTCGGTTAAATATTCGCAGGTGCTAAAAAACCAAAGAGTAGTGACACCGTGCGTCAATTTTTAAAAACAATGAATCTACTTAAAAAACTACCAAAACTACTAAAAGCAAAAAAAATCTTATAATTACTATTTTCATAGACTTTATGATTAATGAAAAAATATCGACTTAAAGAACTCGATTGGTCACATCCTTAATTTTTTTTCACGATGATATAACCTTGTTAGAACGAAAAAGTATTTAATCTCATATTATTGGAAAAGTATTATGTGTGTTATTAAGTATTATGTTTTATGTATCTTTACGTTATATGTCGAAAACATTGATTTTCTTGTATGTATAAATACAGTTCATAATTTTAAAACTGTTATAGTTGTAAAAATAATTATGATTTTTACTGATGCAAATTACGACACTTATGGGCCGCTAGTACAAAGTTACTTCGCTACTTTTAGTGACACCTGCCATTCTAATCATGTAAGATTTTAAGAACTATAGTTATCAAATTTTATTGAACTGTGAATCCTACTGAAAGGAAACAGAATTTTCTTTAAATTTTTATGACAAATGCATATTATGCGATAAATACTGTAATGTTTTATTTTTTATGTATGTTTACTTTTAGAAAATAAAGCACAACAAAATAAAGATTTAGAGGAGAAAACCACAGAAGTTGACCCCATAAAGAAAAGTAATTGTGAAGAACCTGAGAAAAGTAGTGATGTTAGTGCTGTTCTTGAAAATGACGATTCTGAAAACAAGGATAATTTGGAAAACCAGGAGAATTTAGGTGAGCAGGATAATACAGAAGACCAGGATACTTCAGGAAACCAGGATAAATTAGAAAACCTGGAGAACTCTGAAAAAGCTGAATCTGAAACATTGAATACTACTGACAATAAAGATGACTCCGAAAATAAAGATGATAAAGACTCAGCTGACAAAAACATTAAAACTGATGAACCAAATAACGATGAGGAAGCTGCAGTAGATGAGGAAAGAAAAGATGATGATGTAGGTAAACCAGAATTTGAATCTGCTCCCAATATTTCAATGGAAGACTCACAGGAGGACCATACTCAGGTGACTTGTGTTTTCATTTCTTCATTGCTATTGACTTGAAATTTAGTAGATCTCTGACTGGCTTTGGTAGATGTGGAATTAGAAATAAACAATAGTGTTACTTTTCCTTTTTTCGAAATTTCAGGCATTGGATCCATTTGATGCCCTTCTGAAAGACCGCAGTGAGTCTGCAACAGAAACTACTGATATTGCCACTGCTGCTCAATCAAATGCTGGTGGTGATGATGATGACGATGACCATAATGCAGACATTGCAGATGGTGATAATACCAGAGAAGATGACGATGAACATCCTAATGGTTGGTTTCTTAAAGTCAAAGAATTACAGTTGCACTTTAACATATCTGAGAACTTCAAATAACAACATACATACATATCCATAACGCCTTTCTCCCATCGGGTTAGGCAGAGACCACTTTGTTCCACTTGCTACGATCCAAACACACATACTTCTAAAGAAGCGGCCCACAGAGAGCCGCTTTCGAGTGACAAAGTTCAAATTTTTTTTTTTTTTTCAGAAGACCCATCCCTTGACGATGCAGCTGGCTCAGAACTGGTTGACGAACCTGGAGCTGATGAAGAAGTATGCCTTCTACCAGATACGGAGAGGGAAATTTCTGAAGCTGATAAAGCAGAGGCTGAAAAAGTATTGGCTGAAAAAAGAAAACAAGCTGAAGGTAAGTTTATTTAAAATGTCATAATAAAGATACAGTTGTTTTTAAAGCCTATATTTAAAATAACTACTTATTTTATAATATATTTTTTTTTATGTAGTTTTTAATATAGCTATTTAATAAAATGGCTACAGGTCGCATATTTTTAACAAACTAATATTAAAAAGTGGGTTTTGCTCTTTGCTTAATGATTCTAGTTGAGCAAATTATGACTTTCTTTCAAGTGATTTCATATTTTCATAGTGGTACCTATAATTTACAAAAAATATTATAATACAGCTTTTCATTGAGCACCCTTTCTCATGACAAAGGTTTCTCGTCGTTTTACATCATTATTTCATTGGTTCAACATGGTTTAGACTCGGGTAAAAATATGCGACGAAGATTCTGACGCAGTGCTAGTCGTACAGGTTTTGAAGCTATTTTTTATGCAATAAATTAAGTTAAAAGTGTTATAATGGCCATTATAATATATATATTCAGGAAGTATTGTAGATTGATGTAAGTTTCTATTATTGAGTATTCCAAGAATGGCAACTGACAAGTTTATGTGGAGAACAATCCTAATATTATAAATGTCAGTTTGTGCCGATGAATGGATGTTTGTTTCTCTTTCACGTAAAAACTCTACAGATTTTAATGAAACTTAACAATATTGTAGCTTGCACATCAGAATAACACATAGGCTATATTATTTTAAGATATAGCGTAAATTTTCCAATATATAACGATAAGTGCGTACCATTGATGCGTGCGAAGTAACTAGTTAACAAATAAATTAACTTTAGAGATATTTATTATCATGACAGTTTAATGTTATCATGACAAAACAAATTTTGGGGTTACTAATTAATTTCACTATTGACTACCTGATATTTGATCCACTCAAATTAATTGAAAGAAAGCAAAGTCAAATCAATTGTCATTTTAACAACATTTGTCATTTATAATAATTTCTCTCAAGTTAGTTGTTTTTGTACTTTTAATTTTTATGCAATTGCGAGATTAAATTTGTTTGTACCTAATTAATTTTGCTTTTGCGAAATATCCTTGCTTGCCTGCGAAAGTGTCCTTGTGAACCATCATCCCTTAATTAGTTATATGTTTATAATAAACCTATTGATTGCAGGTAAAGAGTAAAACTCAGATTTATATTCAGGTTATTCAGGCATTAGGCACAGTCATCGAATATATTTAAGCTTTTCTGTCGTGACTGTACTTCCAAAAATTTTACGTTTTTTTCTGACAATATTTGAATTATCAAAAGTTTTATATATAAATCAAAGATGCAAACTTTTCATCGCTTGAAATTGGTTTATGAGGTTTTAATTTAACTGTACTCTGTGTTGTATTTCACATACAAGTATTTATAGCTTAGCGTAATTTATTAAAATATGGAATAATTTGTTCTGTGTTTGAAAACACAGATGCTACGCATTTATTTAACCAAGATCACAGAAATTGTACTATTTATTTATAAACATTGTTATCTCATGCCAACACAGTGAAATTAATAAAGTTCTATGCGCGAATTATTTTCCAAATAACTTTTGCTAGATAACCTAAATTAAGCTAAAGTATATGCGAATATGCTGTGCCCGATAGAGCTTTGGCCCGTCTAACAATTTTCAGGAAAACGTTGCCATTCGTAAATATGACTTTACAGCATTGTTAAAACTTTCAGTTTGGATCAATGTAGTAATACTCAATAAACAATTGATTTTAAAAACAAACAAAAACCTTCCCAAGCTGTTTACCTTTCGCCTCTCACTTTTTATCTTGCTACAATGAATAATATGTGAATTCTGTTATACTTCGAATAGCTGCAGCGGCAGTGTTGGAGCCTAAGGAGGAAAAAGAAGCAATGGAGACCTCGCAATCAGAGGATCAAGCTGACGTAGGAGAACCGATGGACACAGATGCTACTGAAGACAACGCCTCACAAGAAAATGGTGGTGGTAAGTACAAAAAATAATTTTCCTCTCCTCCAATAAGAATTTAGCTTTATTATTTCTAACTTATCCAAAGTCTTATCCTCTATGGTCCTTTCCTTGACAATGTTCTAAATAAAAACCAAACTATAACTATTTGAGCACGCTACGCCATGACACCAACTGTGTTTTCCTCTTTTTTTTTCTGACGAAACAACCTAGCCTGCCCGTTGTAATTTTTTTTTTGCCTATCCCGTGTCCCATTTATTAATTTGTTTTTATGCTTAAAACAATACTTCAGCTATGAGTAAAATAAATAAGATACTTACTGAATAATCATTACAGACAAGGAAAATGAAGCAGATGAAACCACAGAAACAGAAGAATCATTGATTCCCAATACCATACAAGAAATCAGTCCTGTTGTACAAACATGCAAACAGTGTAATTCTGAACAAAATTGCATATATAGGTTTTCATTGAAAAATAAAGAGAATAGCTACATTTGCGGGGAGACTTGTCTGAAAGATTACCAAGCGGAACATCCAGGCCAATATATAGTCGCAAGCAGAAAGTACTACATTGAAGAAATAGTTCCACGTGAATTGACTTGCTCAGAATGCGAGGAAACAAAAGTTTGTTACTTTTATTATAATTATGATGGAGAAGATACCAATTATTGCTCACTCGCATGCTTGCATAGTATGATGGCTGATGAAAAAGACAAGTATGTGTTTAAAAGACGACGAATAACTATTAATGAAATGACTAAACCATTTGATAGTGTATGTGTTGCATGTAAAGAGTCTAAGAAATGTGATTTTACACTGTCACGGTATGGAGAAACCTTGTATGTTTGTGAGCAAAGTTGTATCAAAACTTTGAATAATGAAGAAGGTGGCAGGTACCTTGTGAAAAAGTCTAAGCAAAGCCGGAAAGCAAGTATACCACAAACAAATCCACCTCTGCTAAAACTTAAAGTTATAAGTAATGCCACTGACAAATATTTGGACGAAGCTTACAAGATACAAGCTAAAACTCCAGCTATGGTGCAAGCAGCGAGAGAGGAGCGGGAACGCTCATTTATAAGGAGGTGTACACAGTGTACTCTAATTCTAGACTTGGATGAAAAAATGTTAACTTGGGAGACAATGGACTTTTGTAATGAAATGTGTCTGGGTAGGTACCAGAATAAAATTGGAGCACGTTGCGCCAATTGCAAGAATAACGTACAACATACCAGCTTGGGCAAGTATTGTGTCCGATTTGGATACGATATTCGCCAATTTTGTAATTCGGGTTGCTTAGAAGAATTCAAAAAAGGTCTAAAGATTTGCTGCTACTGTCAAAGAGATATATCTGCTGGTCATCAAGGTTTTCTGGCACCAGTTGGAGACAAGGGACAGTTCAAAGACTTTTGTTCCCAAACATGCATGGAAAAATTTGATCAAATGAGCAAAAATCCGGTTCCTCAACCAGTCTGGTCTAAGTGCGCAGTTTGTTCGTTGGAAAAAGCAACGACTATTGAAGTGGAAGTAAGCGAAGATGCATCACAAAGACTATGTTCCGACCCTTGCTTTGCAGCATTCAAATTTGTGAATAATATTTTCCCAGGTATGATTTCCCACTTCGATTTATCTGTATTGGTTTATTGATAAATTATTGGCTAATATTAAACTTGTCATTTGTATTTTAGACCAATGTCGCTGGTGCAAGAAATACTTCGAAAGACGCCAAGGTCAATGGTTTACAATTTATGATGGGACTAGTCCACAATGTTTTTGTTCCAAATCATGCATGAACGTGTTTATAAGCAACACGCGACATATAGTTCCTTGCAACTGGTGTAAAGTAAAGAAGTACAATTTTGATATGATTCGACGTACTCAAGCTAATGGGCAAATCATAATGATGTGCTCTCTTAACTGCCTCAACCTCTATCAGGTTTCTATAAATGCAGTGTCTGCAAAGAGGTTAGTACGAATATTTAAGTATTTGTTTAGTTAAACCCATTAAATAGCAAGTGTATTAAAATCATCTTCTTCTTTTAGGACCAAATGTGATATGTGCAAAAGAACATCATTGGCTCAATATCACCTGACAATGTCCGATGCTACTGTTCGAAATTTTTGCACATACCAATGTGTGATGTCATTCCAGGTATGCTTGCGTTGCGTCACTTAATCAATAAATATTACACAAAGTCCTTATAAAATAATGGTAATGTCTTTACAGGGTCAATATTCAAAACACGCCCATTCACTCGATACAAGCGAAAATATTGAGCCTCAAAAGGCTGTACCTACAGGTGCACCTCGGCGGAATTACGCTACCTCGAACAAAACTAATTGTAAGCTTTTATAAAATATTGATTACATAGTTTTGATATTTTGATCGTATTTTTACGACATATTTCTCTTTGACAGCTATTCCAAAGGGTCAGCAACGTACAGGCATGCCTGTAATATCTAACGTGCAATCGTTGGCTGCGCCACCTCCCCTCATGCCATCAATTACTCGAGCTAAATCAAAACGGCATTCACAAGCCGTGGAGCCTGAACCACCAGCTGCGCCCAAAACTCCTCCCCCTCCCCCTAAACCGCCAACGCCACCACCACCTCCACCACCTAAAATTTACAATCATGTTATCGTCAAAACTCTACCCCCGCAAGAAGTGGCAAATAAAGGCACAATGTCGAAACCTATGATGGTGTCCAAAGGAGTTTCTTGTCGCCCCCATCCGTGCACAAAAGAGTGCCAAACAGATCCAAGCTTAGAGCGAAGGGTACTGATACCTGTCCCTGTACCTATTTATGTTCCTGTTCCCTGCGCCATGTGGTCTATTCCATTCCCGGTCCCAATACCCATTCCTCTACCGATACCGACGCCAGTTTTTATTCCTACCACGAGGAACTCTGCTAAAGGAATAATGAAAGAAATTAACAAAATACACGATAAGATGCCGACGGATCCCTATGAGGCCGAACTGCTTATGATGGCCGAAATGGTAGCTGGTGATAAGAAAAAGGATCAGAGCGATTCTGATACAGACGATGATAATGGTAATACTAATAAAATAATATTATTGGTTTGTGCTTTAACATAGAGATATTGAATCTGATTATTTTGTTTTGTATAATACAGAAGAAAACTTCAGTCCCGTGGGAGGCATGGACGGCAACAATACCTTTGGCGAAGATATGTTACAAATGGCATTGAAGATGGCCACAGAATATGAAGATCAACCGGTTGATCTAGAATCTGCTATGACTGCTAACACAATCACACCAAGTTCTCACCCTGGAATGCCTGGTACGAAATTTGTTTAATATTCAAGCTTGCTAATGAATGAATAGCACTGATTAGCAAGCCTGTTGAGATCATAACACACTCAGACCTAGAAACAAAAGTGTATTATAATCTATATTTTCCTATACAGGTCTTGAGGGAGAGAGTATGCATCATCACCATATGATGGTACTGGAGCAGCAGAGGGCAGTGGCGGCATTGCGGGCGTCGTCAGCGGCAGCGGCACCTCGTAAGCGGGCAGCGCCGCCGCCGGCCGCCGCGCGTCAACCGTCCCGCTCCAAGCGTAGCAGACGCTCGGAGCCGCCTCCGCCGCCGCAGCCAGACCCACCGCGTGAACCAGCTGAGAAACCTGATGCTAACATGTGCTTGAAGGTACACATTGTTACATAATAATAATAATAATAAGCTTTTTATTCCGAATAAAAATTTGATACATTTCAAATGTTTTGTTAGTATTGTTAGTTTATATTCTTAGTAGGTAATGTTAGTGTTTTTTTTTGTTAGTAGTAGTCTGTTTCTTTGATTCGGTCCCTTCTAGGGTAAAAGCCTCCTCCATCTTTTTCCATTTCTTTCTGTCCTGAGCTTTACTCATCCAGTTAGTGCCCGCTGTTTCTATAATATCGTCAGTCCACCTTCTTTTTGGTCTTCCGACATGTCTTTTCCCAATAGGTCCCTTCCATTTAGTAACTTTCAAGGTCCATCTCTTGTCCTTTAATCTGCAAATGTGGCCAGCCCATTGCCATTTTTGTTTTAGTGCATACTCAAGAGCATCTGTGAGTTTAGTTTTCTTCCTTATTTTTTCACTTTTTTGCCACATTGTTACATATCACTCACTATTCCTCTGTGATAAAAAAAGAAACTAAGGGCGTGTTTCACAATCTACGGATGAAATTTGTCTAAAACGTCATGTGTTATGAAATAAACATAGGTTTATCTGGGAGTCAAATTTTATCAGTAGGTGATAAAACGGCCACTTAAGCTTATTTGCATACGAAATGAGCTGTGTCAAAATGCTCAGCGCTGCGCTCCGTCAGATCTGCGCCGGCCCTTAGTTTAACACCAGGCTTTTGGCTAACTGTTACTAATTTAAACGAACCTTTTAGTTTCTCTTTTATTATTTAGTAATTCAGAGTCCTTATACAATTTAAATATTTACAACGTTTTCTTTTTTCAGTATACTTTTGGCGTAAACGCTTGGAAGCAATGGGTAATGACAAAGAATGCCGAAATAGAAAAGAGTTCAATGAGGCGGAAACCATTCAAATCTGAAATACTGCAACTTACAGCTGACGAACTTAATTATTCCTTATGTCTGTTTGTCAAAGAAGTTCGCAAACCTAACGGAAGTGAATATGCGCCGGATACTATTTACTACTTAGTTTTAGGTAATTACTTATTGAATTTTAGAGTCAAAAAATGTCGGGCTTGCCAGTAATTTCAATGATAAACATTAATTGTCTGTTGCCAGGTATACAACAGTACCTATTCGAAAATGGACGTATAGACAACATATTTACTGATCCATACTACGAGAAATTTACAGATTGTTTGGACGAAGTTGCAAGGAAGTTTTCTGTTCTATACAATGATTCACGTAAGTTAACATGGTCAAAATAAAATTAATGTATTAGTATCTCCATACTTCGTTTTTGGCTCCGGCTTAATGTCACATGCACTATGACGCTTGTTTGAATAATGATTAATTTAATAAACGAAATTTTAATTTTACAGAGTACATTGTAACTCGCGTAGAAGAGGAACATCTTTGGGAGAGCAAACAGCTCGGGGCACATTCGCCGCACGTCCTTCTATCTACACTCATGTTCTTCAATACAAAACACTTCAACTTAGTTGTAAGTGATGACGAATTATATGTATCAATTGTTTTATTATTAGTTTTTACCTGTTTTAACTTATATAGGTTACAAAACAAATCGTTTTATCTCAATAAGACGAATGTCTTAGTATCTTTAGTTCGTATTTTCTCACTGCAAGCTGCAAAATAAAAATAGTTAGGTAACAGCACTTTATTATTTCAGACTGTCGAAGAACATATGCAACTATCCTTTTCGCACATAATGAAGCATTGGAAACGCAATCCTAACCAGCCAGGACAGGCCAAATTACCTGGCTCTAGAAATGTGCTTCTACGCTTCTATCCGCCCCAATCAGCTCTTGGTAAGATTATGTATTCTATTGACGGTTGATAAATATATAGTTGATTTTTTCAAATGAACCTAACACCTCCAAAGTTAATCGTTTAATAGTGAATACGGTTCAAGGATTCGCTGTCTGGGTTATTTTCATTTTATTATTCATCATTTTCAATGTTTATTTTTGCAGAAGCCAATTCGAGAAAAAAGAAAGTTTATGAACAACAAGAGAATGAAGAGAATCCTCTTCGTTGTCCTGTCAAATTGTATGAATTCTACATTTCTAAATGGTAAGTGATTTTTATTTTTTACTGTTTCTAAAGTTTTATGTCGCTTACTTTATAATGAACCTTTATCTTTATACATATACCTGCCTAAGAAAATGTTCAATGATATAAATATTTGTGCAGCCCTGAATCTGTGCGCACTCGCAACGACGTGTTTTACCTGCAACCGGAGAGATCGTGTGTTCCTGACTCACCTGTTTGGTACTCAACACAGCCGCTGAGCCGTGCTGCGCTCGCTAAAATGTTACATCGCGTCAAAATGGTTAAAGAAATCAATATTGCGCTACTCACGAGTTAAAGTGAGTATTATGGCAATTAACTTTTTTGTAAAGAATATCTAAAGTTTTAGGTTTTTAAAAGTGTGCATAAAATAACGATCGGGTGCATATTACAATCCCTAAAATTAAAACATTTACACTTAAAACCCCTAAATTCATAATAACCTATGGTCTAAGATAATAACGTATGTTCAAAATATCTAACATTTACATTATCTAAGGATTTAAAATATCTAAAGGCATAACATCTAAGTTTAAAACACTGTGGATTACAATATCATCAATAAATAGGTAAACAATATAATAGGTTTTTATTAGAAATGCGCCGAATATTCGTTTACTATTCGGTATTCGGCATATTCGGCACCTCAACCGAATATTCGGTTAAAATTACCATTTATTCGTTTATTTTGTTTAGTAATAATTTGCTTGATAAAACAAGATATTAACCTCATATTAAATTATTTTAAACCAAGGAGCAGTCAATCTTATATCCTCATTTTCACATCTAGGTATTACAAGAGTTATTAGGAGATGATAAAATAAAGATAAGTTAATAAGTGACACTTAAAGATAGAATTTAGAAACCTAGACATTCTGCTCTATCTAGTGAAAGTCAAAGGCGCTTTTCTTTATTAAGTTTACCTATTTGTTGTTTCAAAATTAGTGTGAAAGAACAACCGAATAGTTCGGCCGAACTATTCGGTTCTCTAGAGTTTCAAACCGAATAGTATTCGGTATTCGTTATTCGGCAAAAACCATATTCGGCGCATCTCTAGTTTTTATAAAAGCACTTGTGAATACTGTGGTTAAATGAGCTACGTTAAAGTAACTCATTCCCCGTTATTACAAAACGAGTTTTATTTATAGTCCTAGAATAAACTCCGATAAATGACGACGTTTCGGCTATAGAAAAAACATCAAAAAATGACATTAGTCCTAGGACTATCTTTAAAACTCGTTTTGTAATAAGATTGTGTTTTCCGAAACTGACATGTAGATAGGTAGTTAGATTTTTTAAATTTAGATTTATAGTGTGTTGATATTTTAAATTTATATTTTATGAACTTAGTTAAAATAGTCATTCGATATTTCACAATTTAGATGTATTGAATTATGTAAAAAAACATTATAGTTCTTAAAATCTTACATGATTAGAATGACACATGCCAATCCTCGCCCAATAGTGATGGGATAAAAAATTAAAAATGTTAAATCGAGGTATAAGCGAAATTTTTGTCGACTAAGTGCTTATTACTAGAAATATTTAAGTTATTATGTTTTATGTATCTTTAATTTTATGTCGAAAACATTAATTTTCTTGTATGTGTAAATACAGTTCATAATTTTAAAATGGTTATAGTTGTAAAAATGATTATGATTTTTGCTGATGCAAAGGGGTTTGAATATAATGTCCTACCTAAACTTGTGTATGTACCTTTTTCGACAAAAATGGCGACAGTCTATGAAACCTTCACTAATCGATAGTTCAGGTCAATACAAATCGAAAGTATAGGTTTCATTGACAGCCGCCACTTTCGGAAAATTAAAAAAAAAGTTGTAGTTAGGACACTCTCCATACTAAAATCTTCAAACCCCTTACGACATTTATGGGCCGCTAGTACAAAGTTACTTCGCTAGGTACTTTTAGTGACACCTGCCATTCTAATCATGTAAGATTTTAAGAACTATAGTGATTCCGATTTTAGGGGTTTTAAGTGAACTATTATATGGTCAACGAGAGAATGCGTTCCTGACAGGTGGTGATTGACTTGCCGATTTATCTTTGAGGCGGCGCTCAATTTATGATAAAATATTGTTTTTGTTTATTTGCCCAATTAACAAGTAACAAGCTATAAAAACTACATTATTATGTCAAATTATAAACAATTACATAAATTTGCACTACAAATTAATTTTAAACTTAAGAAATCAATAATTATCAAAAAAATAAACTGCGCTGCTACAAGGTTCTAGCAGCCGGTAATTTTTTTAGTGATGTGACAAAAATAACAGTCAAAAGTAACGACTAACGGTTATGTATATTAAAATAATAGTTTACAAAAATAAAAAACACGCTTTTAGCACGCACTAAAAATAATAAAATAATAAGGACATTTCCAACATTCGAAATAAATCGTGGAGCATTTATAAGTAAGTATAATCTTTACTCTTTTTGGACAAAACGCTCCACGTTTTCTTCCAAAGCCCGAAATGTATTAGAATTTTTAGTGCGTGCAGTTATTTTCGAAATCTGTTTTTTTTTTTGCTAGAACTGGCCGAAAATATGTTATCTAATCTTGTTTATGTAGTGTAGAGCGTGCTAAAATATTATACATACATACATACCTACTCTCGAAAAACATAACTCTCCTTCTGATTTGGCGCAGTCGGGTAAAAATTGCAAACGAGAATAACGAACCACATTGTGATATTAATTTCTAGTAGGTAATAAAAAATATCAGTTACGTAAGGTTACATCACTAGTCACATGTGTCAGGAACGCATTCTCTCGTTGACCCTATAATAGCAGTCTCAGGTAAACAGTACATGACATGTTTGTTTCTGTTTCAGATTCACCTGCAATGTTCTGGATGCAAGCTACTAAATGCAAATAAATGTGAAAGTCCCTTATTTGTATTTTACTTACCAACGTAACATGTGCTTCGTCGGGCAAAATGTCATGATAGGGACATGTTGTATTGTATATTTTTTGTATTTTGTATATTAGTCCACAAAATGTATTATGAACACATTTTTTTATTGGTAGTAGAGAGACTGTTTATATTCTGTGGCTGCCTCATGGAAAATTTGAAACTCAATCTTAGATCTAATCTCACAAGATATGGCACCAGTAACAGTTTCGTGTAATCTTGTTGATTTATTTTAAACTCATCAGATAACATTTTTCTAGAATTGCATTTAAGTTATAGGCGCCATTCTAGACTTTAGACTTATTGTATTTTATTATTTTAAAACACGTTAACTTTTTTAAAGCTCAGTTAACTATCGATCAATGTGTGATAATGTTAGTTGATTTCGCCATAAATTATAGAGAAAGAAAAAAGAAAGGACAGTGAATGGTTTTGAGATTTATTATTTTAAATAAAATTTTACCAAATTTTCCCTGAGTCATCTCCACGTTTAGACAAGTTTGTTCAGATAAACACAATTGCGAAAAGGGAGGTGACTAAAAACTACAATCAAATGTGCAAAGAATAAATTCATGATTATGTTCATGTATGTACAATATATGTTATCCAGTTATGATACTATGTTGTAAAGTTATAAGAGCTTTATTTTGACTGGCTGACTGCAAGTTTGTCACAGATTTTAAGTGTCGCTGGGACGGTATTCAATGTACAATAATTATTATGTACTAAACAAGGAACGAAGCTGTAGGATTCGTTTCACTTTGTCGTTTTTACACATAATTTTAAGAGATATTCTTATAGGCGTCACAATATATTCCTTTCTACGAGGCCGTGTACCAAAATCTGTACTCTATTGTATGTTATATACATTATTTATACTATATTTAGTATTTGTAAACAGATTTTGGTACTATCGTTATCAAGCTAGGCTTACGGGATAATCTGGCTCAGTGTTTGATGGTCGTTTTGTCAGAGGAATATGTTTGTCGAAAATGATTACTCAATTTTTAATGGACTGTTGGTGGGTAGCTATAGCTAAGTCTGGTCTGGAGTGTAAGGAGTTGTCGTACTATTGGAAATACCATTCAGCACAAGATTGACCTGTCAACCCCATAAAGCAAACTAAACGTAAAGAAAAGTCCAGTATTACCTGAATTGGTTTTATCAAAAGACAGGCGAATTTACTCAATTTCACGAGTAAATTCGTCTCACGCATTTCATGTAAACTTCGATTAACAATCGAACAGTCATTGAAAAGATTTTATAATCAGTGATTTTATATGTGAACTGTTTTTTGTCTGATAAAATGTATTTTATCCTGACTCTAAAAATCCTTGCCTGGGCTCTGCAAAGCTGCTGGCAAGGAATAGATAACATATGTAATTATATAAAAATCTAATTGTACTCTACGTATTAAGGTGGGCAAGTACTGAAACAAGTTATTTTGTGGTTTTAGGTATTGTGATCTTGTAATGTGATTAAGATTATTCTGGCATCTGCAGTTATTTTATTAGGAAAATTGTGTATATGAAGCATTGACTGTTTTTATCAATATTGGTGATTTCGCTAAAGGAATTCGTTTCAGTTCTAGCTCACCACTCGATAGCTACCTGTGCTTGCTTTATTCTAATGAACAGAGTAGGTACTCAAATTTTATGATGATGTCTGTTGAGGCGTGACCCCCTGTGTAATATTTTGGATGGTGGCTGCTGAAAAAGTGCATCCGCGCGGCTGGATGTTTTCCCATCCTCCGCTTTTACTTCAATACAATATACTTGAATATTTTATGACGTGACATTTTTTTCATATTTGCCTACTGGCCTATCCCAGGAGGTATGTATGAAACATTAGAATTATTTGCATAACCTAATCAACCACTGCTTTTTACCACGATGCTAGGTGCAACAGCATAGCATTAGATTCGTGTAATTATTGGAGTAAATATGTAAAGGCGCTTATTTATTGGCAAGCTTTAACTGCAACCGAACTGATACAGTAACGTGGTTCTAGTGTGTATGCGTGTTACAGTTACTCCTTGATACCAGGCAAATCCGACAATAGTCGGCTTCGTTCGTCGCAATTCGTCGCAATCAATCTCACGAACCACATTCACACTGATTTTTTTATTACAGTGCATGCAGCGCTTACAGTTACAGCTCGCCAATAAATACGCGCCTTAAGAATCGATAAAACATGACTAGTAGTAAGTTATAAATTTTAATTTTTTTGCGGGAATATGCACTCTGTTGTAGTAGCATGATTTTTTTTTATTAAAAAATATATTATGGTTATTATAAAAATAGTCTCACACATAGTAACTTTTATTACAAGTAATGTAGCTTAGTAAAAGTCAGATTCGTATTGTATTTTTAAGTATAACTTCGTGAAATTGTAAGGTCTAGGTTATTGATGTGTAAAAAGAAAATTGATTCTCATACAAAATGTGTTTTGATTTGTTTTATACCAGTAGTCGAATACCTAAACCATTAACTTCCTGTTTTTTTTGGCGGGCAGATTTGGAAAATTTCATTTTCAAATTAAAAACTGTGCGCATGTTTTGACTAATTGTGCAGGGTGCTCCCACATTGCAAATTAAACATTTTATAATTATAACAAAAACGTGCAGTGTGGAAGCACCATAATATTTATAGTCAAGAATCAAAATTAGTGTGATTTTATTTCAAATGCGCGAAATGACAAGACACGCATATATTAGGTAGGATTAGCAAAATGTCTGAATGCCCATATGGACCACAGATATGGACATAGAAAAATATAGAGTCCTATAAACCACAATCAGTAGCCATGAGTAGTCAGTAGGAATTAGAAAAGTACCCTATTTATTTATTAAGGTTTGCCAGCAGATTTACAACTTGGTTAAGCATCTAGTACAAAATACATTTGATCATTTAGAGATGTAGACCCAATTACAGGCAAACACAGCATGCGTATACATAAAGCTAGTAAGCGCTCTGTATTATTTAATTACAATTAAAATAAACTTAAACGGAACCTAGTTTGAATTTATATATAGATTTAAAAATCAGTAGTACCTATAAAATACCTTCGTTCTACTTTCACGCACACGAGCTCGGTGACTTCGCGGCGCGCACGCAGCGACACGCAACTTGTGCACTTCCATGGCTAGCATAGCATGGAACCATACATAGCCTGTGTGTAATCGAAGTCACCGAGCAATTAATAATGCTCGTGCGTGCGGTCCCTAATTTATTTGTGCGTTAGCGGCTCAGCTCAGGTGTAGGCTTGAATCTAATACGACGACGACCCGCCATCTAATTAGCATTTTCTGCCTAATGCATGCCTCGTCTTAGAGTCCTAATTATTTTCTATTACAACAGTTTGTTAGTACCACAAAATATGCCCTCAAGGACTAAAGGTAATAAGTAAGTATTCGCTACGTGCACGACAGTAGCGCCACCTAGCATGCGCAACTTTCCGGGATTATGCCAAATAATAACATATCAGTATTTTATTGCTTTCTAATAAATATAGTAAATAAAAGATAAATGGAAAGACGACAAGTGGTAATTTGAGAGGAATTTGTTAAAACAGTGCATAAAATAATGGACGTCATTATAAAAACTGGTTTTGAAAGTGTAGGTTCTAACCTCAAACTTTGTTGAAAGGAAATAAACTAGTTTTAGCACAACATGTAAGAAATGTTGAAGAGTTACGAAAGAATGGCAATAGTTATTTAATACGAGCCCACATCATTCGTCAAACATCGGTGACATTAACGCCCTATGTAACGAGTTTAAACGTAAGTAGGGGGAAGTGGGGCACATTGATACACAAAAATTCAAACTCTGTTTTAATACAAAAATGTCAACATATTTGATCATTTTTTTTGCCGGGTGCATGGCCTGATATGTTAACTTATAATTAAGTTTAAAAAAAGCTGATAGAAACGAATAGGGAAAAAGTTATGGCGACTTTTATAAAAAATGGATTTTGTATCATTCTGCCCCACCGGTGGGGCACCTTGATACAGAGAGTGGGGCAGCTTGATGCGTATTTTATTTCCATAAATATTATAATATTTTTTAAAAATAAATCGTTATATTACTTAAATTGACCAAATAAAAAGCAAATAATGCTTGGTATCTGAAAAAATCACGTTATTTATTAGTTATTATTCGTATTAACGATAATCACAATCAGCCTAATAATGAAATGAGCTAGGAAATAAAATTGACATCAAAAATCTAGAATTTATCAAGATCTTAAACATGTAATTAAACATAATTACTCAGTAATCAGCCTAAAAGTACTACAGAATTGGGCATAGTGAAATATAGAAATAACAAAATAAAATCCTCTATCAAAATTATAGGAACTTTTTCTTAAAACTCATAATCAAAAACATCACAAAACTGAAATCCTAAACGATTTTTTCACATTTCTCTGCTTAACTTTAAAAGTCCGGACCATTTTCTATAATAAATGAGATTTTTAAGACTACTTTAAAATACTAACGGGGCACTTTAATGCACTAAAGGGGCACTTTAATACACTAACGGGGCAGATTGATACGTATCATTCTGCCCCGCGCTTTACTGTATCATAGTGCCCCAAGGGACTATATTCACGAAAAAGTAATTTATTATTTTTTAAATCAATATTGTATTAAATAAACATATTAAATAACATTTATTAAAGTATAAACGTACTTTTGGTAAAATAAAACTATGAAAACAACTAATAATATGGAGCTGAGACACAAACACATTGCTCTTAAAATTTTAGTTGTCGGTCCCAAAAACACGTTTGTGCCTGTAAAAGCAAAACGGCGAATAGGCGGCGAGCATCGTCACAACTATCATCCTTGTGGATGTCCTTGAGCGTTCTAATGATGTGTCCGTGTGCGTATCGTTTTTCAGTATTTCAAAACAGGTACTGTATCAATGTGCCCCGAGTATCAATGTGCCCCGCCTCCCCCTACTCTGATAACCTTAAATAAGTAATTTTCAAACTGTCTCAAGGAAATGATAAAAGTTTATCATAGTAAATATTTTTTGACTCTTTATGCACTTGAAGGTCACGACGGTTCTCTTTCCGCACAGACTGTAGTATTTTATGATAGGTAACGTACCTATTTTAATTAACAATTATAATTTATTTATTACAGATCAATGATTCTCGTGTTGTCACTGGGGTAAAATGCAATTGTGTTTATAACCAGAGCTTTACTTTGTCACGCCTTAGAATGAAGTTTATTTTGTAGGAATTAAGTTAAAATTGACTCTACATTTTAGTAAGAAAACATTTGTATGGGAAAAAGAAAAAGTCTGTTTTAGGGCTTTCCCGGCAATTATTCGAATTTTTCTCACCGTTTAGACCTACCCTGGACTACGACAAACATTTTAAAACCAAAATCAGCTCAATCGGCCCAGCCGTTCTCGAGTTTTAATCAGACTAACGAACAGCAATTCATTTTTATTTATTTACATTGACTTTACTTTCCCGGATTGTTGCGCATTTCTACCACGGCAAGCGCTGCGATCGCTTTACTATACCCCCACCATGTACTTCGCACGTAGCGAATAGACTACAACACTTGTAACAGACAGAACGAGCTGCTCTATGATATTATCTAAATAATTCTAAAGTTAGGATCACGCATTTCTAAATCTGTGGGATCACGTTATGTTATGATACTGATAATTTTAATTATCAGTACCTATTTATAATCCATCGTCATTTCCATCGTATCCATACTTTTTTTATATAGTAAAATTAAAAAAAATGTAATTACTTGCTTAGAAATTTTAGAAAAGTGAACGCAGCAATAGAGCGCCGTAGAAACCCGAGGTAGAAACGCTGAACGCATCCTTACGTAGACACAGAGAATCCGAGTCAAAGATATGATTGGTAGATATTCAAAAATAACAGATTGTCATTGGCTGTTTTTAAATTTTCCTTGATTCCAACACAAATCCAACCAATAAAAATAATATGAAAAATTAAGTGTCAAGCTTCTTCATTATGGCGGGTTTGTGTTTTTTCAAGCTGAGGAGAATTACGAAATGATGAGTGGTTATTTGCGCCGCGTTCGGGCGGCGACATTGACAGCGTTTTGTCGAATATTCTCGTTCGCCATTTTGTGAACGCTGCGAAATTAAATGTTGATTGACTTCTCTTAGGTCATACTTGACTTGATAATATTGTATGTGGCGTTAGTGCAGCATCACGCTCCTTGCCTTTCGCTATCAGAATGTACCAAAGTAATTACGACTCACGTTTGGTGGTACTATTAGTGTAACTGCAATTTTACCTATTTCGATACTGTTTTGTTTCATCGCACATCAGTGCAGACTCATGCTCTTCTCCTAGCCGTGCCCTTCTTGAATTTACAATGCTCTAACACCTTTATCACACATCTACTAAATCAAGCCAATTAAAAAATAGATAGAATGATGTCCGATAAGTCTATAGCGGGTAAATCCACTTTGAAGAAACATGAAGTTGCGAAGCCTTTACATGTCCAGAGATTGGAAGCCGCCCTAGAAATCCGCCCTTTTGTAAACCAGGTTGAAAGACTACTGAGCCTCAAAGATAACACTGATAGTGAGGATGACTCAGATTCAAAATCTATGGGGAATGAAATGTCCAAAGGAGACAAGATAGTCCATGGTGTAGTTACCACAAAGCAAGGTATGTTAATAAATTCTGGCTATATGTGCTATCTATGCAGCATTCCTGATACAGCTGATATTGGTGTTTGCATTAGCTTGAAATTGAATAATTATTTGTTTTCCAGAACGCCAGGGTGATCGACTGCGTCTCTACAACTTTTCTTCAGTAGGAGCGGAGAGAGAATGGCTGCGAAATGTACTGTTATCATCAAGTTCTGAGACAAGCAGTGAAGATGATTCACCCGTTGGTAAAGACAGGAGGGTAAAGAGAATTCTCAAAGAAAGACGTCGCCATAATAAATGTTTGAAGGACTACTATAAAGATACAGGGGTGAGTTTAATATAATAGTCAAAGTTTGTGAGTAAGTGATCTTGTTTATTGACTTACTTTTTCTTTTCAGAACTCACGGTATATGTATTATGGAGCTGGACTTTTGTCAACTATTGATAGGTATCCCGAGCGGCGTATTAGTCGCCCAGTCCCTCCTCCACCTACCACAAGAGGGCGCAGAGGCCGTCCATCAGAAAGAGGATTATCCTCACGGGGCCTTCACAAAGCTAGAAGAGGACGGGTTAAGGATAGCCGTGTTGTTAATGAAACTAGTGATATGGTAAGTGTAGTGCACTTGAGTTGTTTGCGATTGGTATTCATGAGTAAGTTTGATTGTGTTTGTTTTTGTTTAGGTTGACGGTATTATAGATTGGGAAGAACAACTTAGGAATCTCAAGACTGACAAGGATGAAGATGATTTCACAATTGTTGACAAGCCAGGAATTAGGTAAAGTCTCAAATGCTTTACTTTGTAAAGCTTTAGTTAATAAGTTGATTGTCTTTTTAGTTTGTATTTGCTAAGTATATTTTGTTTTCTTTTGTTGCACTTTTTGTTCTATTTTAGAAATAAATTGCTTCTGTTCTTTATACCCTTCTATTACTTCACCAGCCCGAAATCATCACACTGTTAGATAGCTTCTTCCTTAATGCTTGTATGAATTGCTGTAATCACTGAGCTTTGCTTTTTCCACAATCATCAACATCTCTATATTGGCTCTCTAGCCACATAGTTAATCTTGCTTATCATCTAAGCTTTAGTATACCTTTGATAAATGCTAGCTAAGTATTCTAATATCAGTTTCCTAAAGTCATACTTAACTCCCACAACAATTGGGATAGCACTATTAGCTGGCATTTTAATCAATTTATTATTGTATTTTCTCAGAGGTAGAAAGAAGTTATTAAATTTAAAGAGTCCAGAAGCTTTAACGGCCCGTCGGCGACGTCACTGGCAATTACTAGTCAAGAAAGAATTAGGTAAAGTGCAAAGAGCAAGGACATCAACTCATCGAGAAATAATGCCACAGAGAAAGAAGTTGGCTACTTTATGTTGTAAACATTGGCGGCACATTGCTATGCAGGTTAGAATAATCATATTTATGTGGCCTGACGGGCACTATATGCAATTATTTAATAAAATTAACAAATATTTTGTATTTGCAGTCACAGAAAAACATGAAAGAAACAGTATGGCGTTGTAAAAGGCTTAGTCGTGAAATGCAAGCTTATTGGCGACGATATGACAGAGCTGAAAGGGAGACGCGGCGGCGAATGGAAAGAGAAGCTGAAGAACAAAGAAAGGTACTATTACAGTTATATTTTGTTGTGTTGTTGTTGTCGTGTCAACTTGTGGATGTCCACTGCTGGACAAAAACAGCCTTATTTTGTACTTTTTGTAATTGAGTCTAACTTTTATAATTACAAACACTGTAATATTACAGATGGATGTAGAATTGATGGAAGCAAAAAGGCAACGTCGCAAGTTAAACTTTCTTATCACTCAGACTGAGTTATATGCGCACTTTATGCAAAAAAAGATGAGCGAGGATAATGACAGTGGTGCTGATCAGATATTGAGCCATCTCGATGAAGACAGGGATCCAAGATTGTCAGCTATTGATCCTTATGATAGGTAACATCAATGAGCTACATTTTGATTTTGAAACTGATAGAGTAGATTTTAATTTTATTGTGTCATTTAAAGTGAGGCGATGAAAGCACAAGCGGAAAAGAATGCTCGTGAGGCATTTAAAGCTGAGCGAGCCCGTACACAGCTGTTTGATGCTGCAGCCGGGGTAGAAGACTCGCAAAGTGAAGGAGACAAAAGAGCTGGTGATTACGATCAACCCAACATATTCCAAGGGACACTTAAAGGATACCAATTGAAAGGAATGAATTGGCTCGCTAATTTATATGACCAGGTATGTTTGATTCCCAGTTTTGATCCTCCGTAGTAAGTGCAAAATAACTGTGCTTATACTAAATACTGTTGTTTTTCTATCAATAAGGGTATCAGTGGCATTCTAGCAGATGAAATGGGTCTCGGCAAAACAGTCCAGTGTATAGCATTCTTGTGTCACGTAGCTGAACGACTTGGCGTCTGGGGACCGTTTCTAGTGGTTTCTCCAGCTTCAACTTTGCATAACTGGCAACAAGAAATGCAGCGATTTGTTCCTGATTTTAAAGTGGTAAGTTCTCATACTTTGTTTTGAAAACTTCTGAAAATATTTTCGAAAATGAAGTTTGATTATATTGTTTTGTAAATTAGGTACCATACTGGGGCAGCCCGGCAGAGAGGAAGATTTTAAGGCAATTCTGGGAGCGTAAAGACCTTCACACGGCCCACGCTGCTTTCCATGTAGTCATAACGTCCTATCAGATTGTCGTGTCGGACCTCAAATATCTCAATCGAGTGTCGTGGCAGTATATGATCCTGGATGAGGCGCAGGCTATCAAGAGCTCCGCCAGTATGCGATGGAAGCTTTTGTTAGGATTTAGCTGCAGAAATAGGCTGCTACTATCAGGTACATTTCTCTTATATTAATCAATTAATTTTGATTAAAAAAGTACAGTTTCATCAGTTGAATCTTTTATGTGTTTCTTTCAGGAACACCCATACAGAATAGTATGGCGGAACTATGGGCGTTGCTTCACTTCATTATGCCAACTTTGTTCGACTCTCACGAGGAATTCAACGAATGGTTTTCAAAAGACATTGAAAGTCATGCAGAAAACAAGAGCACCATTGATGAAAGTATGTATAGTGATGCTCTGCGATAACGCAAATATATACCTATATTTTACTCTTTAATACTTCATTGTGCCTATTTATTTAAATTAATTTTAAATTATTCTTTTGTAGAACATCTATCACGACTGCACATGATATTGAAGCCATTCATGTTGCGGCGAATCAAGAAAGACGTGGAGAACGAGCTCTCGGACAAAATTGAGATAATGGTTCACTGTCCATTGACAATTAGGCAGAAGCTTTTGTATATTGGTAAGTGTTACCACAGAATACATAATAGTAGGATACTTAGCAATTACTTAGCATAGTGTTCATTTATTTGGTTTATTGTTTGGGCCACCTAGTTACTCTCGTCCCTTATCGCTCGACACTCGTTGTCGGGTAAAATGTTGTAAAGGTCTGATATTTTATTTATAAAACTATTCATTGCATTACAGCTCTGAAAAAGAAAATCAAAATCGAAGAACTCTTACATTACTCAGTGGGTGCCGAATCCGGTAACAATGTGGACAAAAACTTTACTTCCAATTTGATGAATTTAGTGATGCAGTTCAGAAAGGTAAGAACAAATACAAAAGCTTGATAAAAAATTGTATTATGCTTATATTAACGTAAATTTTTATGTTATTTATTCTCAAATAGGTCTGCAACCACCCTGAGCTGTTCGAGAGACGCGACGTTAAGTCTCCATTTGCTATGCAAGTTGACGATTATCACATACCAAAAGTGGTAGCCGAAGAAGGCATTTTGATCCATGCAATGCCCTCAAAACGTCACTTGCTATACAACAAATTTTCGATTCTAATGCCCGAGTACATACACAAAAGTATTAGTCCCAAAGAACACGACAAGGGTAAATACAAAAGTGGATTTTTTGGCTTTACGAGGCTCATGGATCTTTCACCGGCTGACGTGTACAAAGTTATGTTGTGTGGCTGGTTGCACGCGTAAGTTCTATTTTCGTACTTAAGTTTGTTTTATAAATGTTATAAATGCATTGGAAGATAATCTTGAATATAATTTCAGAATGGTGCATATTGAACATCGCTTAGAAAAGTTTGATAAGCTGCGGCACAGGCAAATGTGGTGGAAGCCTTCGGGAACGAAAAGAGTGCAGTCGAGGCGGAGAAGTGGCGTGGGGAAACGAGACAGCGGCGAAACTTACATACCTGCGAAGTATTACAATGCGATGAACAGCAAGAACTTACTACTAATATGTCCAGACGGGGATATATTGAAGCGGAGTAAAGAAGACAGCTTATTATGGAAAAGTCTGTTGTTCACGGATCCCGTTTGGGGTCAAGGCGGTCCATTCTATTGCCACGCTGAACACACGCTACATCACATGCCGGAAACGATCGAGCATAGAGCGATGCGATTGAGACATATTAGAGAAAAAGATGATCAGGTTTGTAATAGGATTTGTAAGCAAAACAAGCGACAGTTAAGACGTAAACTTTTCATGAGCACTGTATGTATTGTATAATTTAACTATTATATTTTTTGTACCAGATGGACATGTTGAGCGAGATAAAGACGGAGGAAGGCGGAGTGACCCCTCTGCCGGAGATGGAAGAGATAATGCACATTGAGCGTCCCCCTGTCGTGTTCCCCGACGAACCCACTACGATTCCCGATTTTCTGTATACCACACAGCCTAAGGTACGTGACATTGAAAGTGCATTGATATGATATTTACTGTTTTATATGGTTTATCAGTCTTTCTATGCAGTGGGGGTGGGAAATTAAATAGGTAGGCAACAAAGATATCCTATTGCACCGCTTGAACACTAACCTTATATTATTCCAATAGGTGTGCTCGTGGACCATGGCGCCATTCGCAGTGTCGCGTAACTTTGCGTACCATATGATAAGGCATCAGCACGGCGAGTGCAAGGAGGGCGCGGAGATGTTGGCGCGACTAGGCGCTACAGCACGGCCTTCTTTTGGATGGGCATACGTGCAAGTACCCGGTAAGATTGCCTGTATTTTGTTATTAAAGGATTTATGTACTTGTGGATTTCCTTTTAATAATTACATATTTTTAAAGTTTGATGCCTATTACGCTGGTTTTAACAAATATATTACTTGCTTTTACTTTCAGATAAAAATCAACTAGTAAGCGACGCTGGCAAATTGACCGTCCTGGATTCGTTACTCAAGCAATTGAAAGAAAGAGGCCACCGAGTACTAATTTACAGCCAAATGACAAAAATGATCGATTTGTTAGAGGTACGAGATTTATATTTTATTTTCACAGTTTATGCACATACTTAATTTTATCTACTTTTATTAAAATTAAAATCTTACTTTTAGGAATACATGTGGCATCGAAAGCACAAATACATGCGGTTGGATGGGTCGAGTAAAATCTCTGCCCGTCGCGATATGGTTGCCGATTTTCAGGTACTTTTAAAATACATACAACACAGTGATAAGTATTTATGCATCACCGTATCCTTTTTGTAACAGGTTAGTAATCGTATCAATGTATTTTGCAGGCACGTGCAGATATTTTCGTATTTCTCTTGTCTACCCGCGCTGGTGGTTTGGGAATCAACTTAACAGCCGCAGATACTGTAAGTTTAATCAATTTTGTGTATTAGACATGAAAGTTGTGACACTATTCGAAATACAGCGATAGTTATGTACCCGTGAAACGTTTTCCAAGAAAAAAAGTATTGTTGCCATATTTTGTAAGTTTATTGGGAACAGTTACTTACTTCCACTATCGCAGTATTTGGACTACCATTACAATTGAAATATTTTAAAGTTTCATTAGCTTTTTTTGTGACCATACCTTTCCGTTTGTAGGTGATATTCTACGACTCAGATTGGAACCCGACAGTGGACCAGCAGGCTATGGACCGCGCTCACCGTTTAGGCCAAACCAAACAAGTGACTGTCTACAGGCTGATTTGCAAAGGAACTATTGAAGAGCGAATCATGCAGAGGGCGAGGGAAAAGAGCGAGGTCTGTTGTTTTTACACTTCTTCATGAACATTTCAAACACTCTGGTAGTTACTGCTGTGCTTGATCCATTTTTGATAAGTCTCGTTATTTTTGTATTAATTTGAGAAAATGTAAAGAAATAAACTTTATTTTACCCAGATACAACGAATGGTGATCAGTGGTGGAAACTTCAAACCTGATACATTGAAGCCGAAAGAAGTCGTGTCCCTGCTGCTTGACGATGAAGAGATTGAGCTCAAATGTATGTATTGGATACCATTATCAAGTTTGTGTTACGGTTCATATAAGTACGTATTTTGAAATGATAATATTTTTTTTACAGATCGACAAAAGTCGGAAGAAAAGAAGTTAATTGAAGAAAAAGAGAGGAAAAGAAAATTGGGGATGTTGCCGCAGCAGGTACGATAATTATTTTTGTAATTTATGTCTTGTTAGGAACCATTTCTTATTTCTGTCTTTTGTTATTGTTGGTTATTTTACTAATTCGTAAGATGATTCACAAGTTCATCTTTCGAATTAGAATTAGGACAGCCTAATGTCTATTCGACGGCATGAAACATCAATGAAAGTTACCTCAGGCCGCTCAGGCCACAGGTTCAGATTTAATCGAGCATCAAAAATTACCTTATTTGCAACTTATTTTTAGTATGTAACATGCTAATTTTATTTTCGTTTAGCAACCGCCGACGCCGCCAGTCCAGCCGCCACCCGAACCGGTGGAGGTGAAAAAGTTGCGCGACTCGATATCTGAGCCGGGCAGTCCTTTGGAAGTAGACGACGAAGGGGAATTGGTCGTGGATATTCCTTCGCAGCCTGTCACTCCTGTCTGTAAGTTATGTGAATTTTAAATTAAAAAATGTCGTTTTTATGATGTTAATAACCATTGATGTAGGATGTCTTGACTCCTAGGTATTCTCGTCAATGTTAATTATGTAAGAAGCGTAGAACAATAATTTACAGGAAAGGAATTTGTAGAAAATGTCTTTTTCTTGTCGTTGACTAAACGTTGTTTAAAGTTTGGACAAATATTCAATTAAATTAACCGTTTCTTTTCACTGCTGACCTGCTGACCGACTCAAGACACAAATAAAATCATAAATAAATGATGCAAACTCTTCTGTGAGTCCTGAGTTTTTATTTATTCTGGTTTTTTGATGTCAATGTCGTCTATCAATTTGACAATACAAACAAACATTGTCTAAAAACAACGCAAACGTATTGAGTAAAGAAGAATTTTGTGTATTTTGCTAGCGTATTCTCCGCCGGCGCGTTCGTCACCCTGGTCGACGTCCCGAGCGTCTCGCGGCTCGCGACGCGGCCGACCGCGGGGCTCCCGGCACGGGCTAGTGCGGCGGCCCGAACACAAACCTGCCGACAATGCCGTCGCCGTCGCTGCTGGTAACTACCTCTTTGAAGCTGTGCTATTGTCGGCGGTGATTTTTTTAGTCCGCTTATCTTTATTTTCCGCCCCATACCAGTATTGGTATTAATTAGTTTTCGGCAGTCCTCTGTGAAGTCGATTAATCGATATTTTGTGCATAGTTACCGAGACTTATTGAGTGTTGAATGCCAGCCCGCATTGGGCCAGCATAGTGGATTACGGCGTGAGATTGAGTGTTGAATTAGCGTGATTGGTTTGTGTAGGTGCAGCTCTCCTGGAGTCTGATGCTCCTCTTGAAGCGCTCGAGCCCCCTGCTGCGGCAGGTGCGGAGGGGCGCGGGCGGCGAGGACCCGGCCGTCCTCGGCTACGTACCACCGCCCCCCGTGGGCCCACCCGTCGTCCGCGCCGACCACGGGAGCCCTTGCTTGTGCCCCTTGCTCCACCCCCATAAAACACACACTAGGGATGTTCTTTTTGGATCTCGTCAACGGTAATTATTATCTTTTTGTCACTACTGCTCGTGTGATTTTCCTGTTTAATTTATCTCTATGTAGGGAGGAGCTTTAAAAAGAGTGGCTCAGTTTGTCACTGGACGTACGCAGAGCGTCAGTTGATGCTATGCCAGAGCGCAACGCTATACTTGTTTGAATCGAATCTATTTGTTTCAGATCACATTAGTGAAGACTTCAATAAAGAAAAACTACCCTTTATTTAGTACCCACCTAAGAGTGCAATCTGTTTTAAATTGTTAGAATGGCTTTATGCTTAATTTTATTACTTAATTATTGTTAAAAATTATGAATAATTATTAGGTCGCGAAGTATTAATATCAAGGTTTAAGAAACTTGAAACTTATTTGTATTTTAAAACGTGTAAATAGTAATTCAATGATTTCATGTGATGGTTGTAAATGCTGTAAGTTGTGTAATTTTATGTCGTATTTTAATTAAAGAGCACGAAGTCTTTGGAACACTAGGTGGGATTTTAGTTGAGTTTACAAATGTGCATAAAAGTCATGAATTTATTTAATGTGTATAAATATTGTTTCGCGAGTATTGTTCTTAAATGTGAAATATAACGACTGAAAGATTTTATCTATTTTTGTCTTTTATTGTGTTCAATTTTACCTTTCACCTAAATATAATTAATTGTCTTTCATGAAAAGGGCTGCACGTGGACAATACATGAGTCAAGTTGTAATTTAATGATAGGGCCCGCAAAGTAAATCACATCCTCATTAAAAAAAAAAACTTAACATTCTAAATCGCAGTATGTACAATAGGTATCTACTTTAATAAATATTGTCTTAACCCACAGATAAATGTTTTAAAATTTTCAAATGAGGTTTTTTAAAATTCGTAACACATACGCAAGCAGGGAGGTCTAAAGGTGGTCTCGTCACGGGTCTTTGCTAAACATGCTAATTAGCTACACGAGGCGACCGGTGTTCCGCGCGTGTGACATTTTCTTAGCGCGTGTTGCAATCACGAAACGACGCTGACTTACCTCGACCTCTCCATTCCAAAATAATATCTCCTCTTTATACTTTTGTGAACTGTATTTGGCTTTAGAAGTTCATTTTTTTATCAATCGATTTATTGAAGTTAGTACGTATGCCTTTAAGTCCAATAACATAATGCCATTCTTTCGATTCTAATTCTCCTGTACTGTGCAAAATCAGAATGAGCATTTGGACGTGCTTGGAACTTCTCTAGATACTTATAATGAGAATCTACAAGAATTACAAGATTGGGTGAAGCGAAGGCTACAGTCTACAGTGTAAGGGTCAGTGTGTTTTATTCATTCTTATGCTAGTAGGTATTATATATAAGTTTTACTTATAGGTTATAAACCACATTTTGGTACATGCACAGAATTGGGTTCGATGGTGCTTTATTTTAACCTTAAGATTTTGATCCTGGCAAAAAAAAATAGCAGACATACTTCAAGCTTAGTTTCTTTTAATCTCTTTAACTTCGGAAACATCAGTCATTTTTGGATTTCTATTTTTTTAATCTTCGAATGACGCGATCGTCCGATTTACATTTCACTATTTCTAGGTACCTACTTGGACATCTAATGCAAGGTCTCCGGAACCGAGTAGGAATGTAACGTAAATTGTTTAATATTTCCATTAATGTAAACCGTGACCGTTAGTATTTAGATTTTACACGAATTCGGTCTGATTGTCGTCTCACGTGAGTCAGCCTGGGAACTGTGACTTTCCTTAAACTTGAACGTGTAACAATTTACAAGCGGATTACGTTTAAGTTATAAGATTTAAGCGACAGCCCATTTTATTAATCTCTTCTCTTTGGAATTCATTTGGACCTACCATATGAACCTAAGTAAAAGGATCTTCAGATTAAAAATGAAACTCATAATAGCCCCAAAAAGTTGTGGTTGATATTGGTCGTGCATGTATCTACCTTCACCTAAGATGTCGCGATCTTATGTACATGAGGTAGCTTGTGGGATGAAGCAGATAAGAAAAACAAACTTCTGTTCACACAAAAGCCAGAAATATATCACTTACTACAGCTAACTAATATAAAAAGCAGTAGATACCTAACGATTAGCTGGAAAATAACATTAGCATTCCGTAAAGTCAATGACTTAGGTCCTGACGAAGGCGTACGCAAAATGCGCTCGCTCTATTGGCATGCAACGCACAAACGGCTAAAGGCGCCTCTTACTACTGCATACTAGACTAGACAGATAACCAACTGCAATGACTATTTCCATATATAATTATACATTGCTTGTGCTGTCTGGGCGCGATTTACATGGATAGCTCTAATGGTAGGGAATAATAATGCAAAATCGTAAAATACTCTTAAGTCGACGCTACATTTTTCAAGTCATTCCTATTCCAACGTACCTAAATCTAATGCACATTCGATGGGAGGTCGACGATTTTATGCAAGTACCTATTGGGAACTGCAAAATCAGTAAACTCTTAAAGAGTTAAGTTCGGTAGGTATCCCTTCATACTCTGATTTTGTGGCTTAGATTATATGCTCTTTGGCTTAACGATTTGTACCTTATACCAATTATAGTAGTACATTTGACGAGCCGTAAAAAAGTACAAACGTTCGTTAATTTATAAATATATGCCAATGTAACGCCATTACTGCAGTGAACTGGATACAGCATACGAATGAGCGAACTAATGAGATGACCCCGTTAACGCCACGATCAACACGCCTTGATGGCACCCGCTGCAACCATATGGAAACTGCTTCTTCTCCTTTGGTTTTGCCAAATTAAGTTCAAAATTACTAATTCATGAATTGGGTTAAATTCAGAAATCGAGAGAATGAAAAAAACAAAGTCAAAATTAAGAAAGTAAGAGCTCTGGGCTCCAATGTGAAATTCGTGCTACCTATTGCAATTTCCCTCATTAATTATCGTGCTAATGACTCTTTAGTTAGTTTTCCCAAAAAAATTGTACCTACCTATAGATACCTGTCTTCTTATAAACCACTATATCTTATGTCCTAACTAAACTACCTTTATGCCGCAAAGTCTTCTCTCATCAGAGATTATCTTCTTCAAGAGATCTATGAATTCATAAGTCTGAATTTCGTTCAAAAATATGTGTTAAAAAGAACTCTCTCCATAAAAAAACGAACTCTTCCTCATGTTGTACATATAGATGCAGTCGCCGTCATTATCACAAGGTACAACTGTTACATACAGATTAACTACACTTCGAGCAATCTAATATGACAAACTGACATGACATTATGCACATCTTATTATGAATTATGATGCACATCCACTCAATTTCGGAGTCAAGTGATTATTGTGTTATAACAAAATTTAAAAAATGGTGGTTGTTGTTGTTACTGTATTTGGCAAGTAGGTTCATGCCATGCAGATTCATTATACTTGCTTTTGCCGGACTGTAATTCCGTTGTTTCAATTAGCAACAAAGCTTCGTTTATTATTTTTTCATTAGGATTGCACTAGTCACGGAAGGTCTCATTAAACAGATCGTTTGTAATGGCGTGAGATAGAGCTAATGAGTCTCATTAACCAGAGGGAAGAATGCGTGATGAGATATTTGTATCACTAAGATCTGTTGCAAAAACTCCGGAAATACGACATTGACGCGCGTCGCCAGGAGTTCTGTGATGATGTATGTGAACAAAAACACGCCAGTTAGTGACTGTCAGCTAGTGATGAATGTCGAAGAGATGCAGAGGTGGAAAATCGGATCGTTTGATTTACATTAAAGAAAGGGGAATTTCTATTTAAAGATTTAGGTCCGGATATAACTTACGCTCTTATAAAAAAAGAGCCATTGATATAAAATGTATATTCACTCTAAGATAAAGCAAAAAAAAAATCGCCTATCTAATTCATCCAAGAGTTTCAAGTACATTGGTTTTAATGAACAGTGATTTTTTTTAGTCTCTTTACTTCCTGCATAAGTACGTACGTTTTTCCAACTCCTAATTGATGAAAATTAAAAAAGACGTTAGACAAGATTCTTCAATAAATATTTCAAATAAAAATCTTTGGTAAAGTTGTATAACGGAAATGGCATATTATGGGGTGATCTTGCTGTCCATTTTAGTTGAGCCTTAGTTTACTGTAAAGTCATTGTGGGGGACTTTGTAAAAAAGTTGACAACAGGGATTGAGGGCGCTAGATAAGCTGGTTACGAGAGCATAGTGCTAGTAGGTAACGCGTCAAAGTGCAGGGGTGGCTAAATCGTCACAGGGCGTAGGATGACGGATGTCTTCACGAGGCAGCCAGGTTGTCAGGGCAGATTATGTAGAGCAGCGCACCCCAACATGTTACTCTCGCTTCGATGAGCAAATTGTGTGAACAAGCGATTTTATAAAATGTTCGTTAGCATAAAATTTGCATTTCGCTTTAAGATTGTGCATAAACATGTCAGTAAATCGAGCGTTTGAACTTTGAAGTGATGTGGGCGTTGTGGTGTTACCGTGTTACTTTTGATACTTGCCTCAAATTGCTCTTGTCAGTTTCTGTTTATGAAGCTCCACTGCGTCTACCTAATTTAATTTTTTAATCCTCTGAAAGACTATTTTAAATAATTGTTATACTGACTCAAGTACTTGTTTTGCCTACAATATTTTCTTCATTAGAAAATTAATTGCAATCTAAGCTTAAAACTTTGAGAACATGATTTGTCTACGGGCTACATGTAAGCGATAACATATCGTTTGCGCGAAAGATAAGTGTATCCTTGTTCACCCTCAAGTTTTTTACACCTCAAATTAAAACGTTACCAAAAAATCGGGCATATCCAATGTCACCCCACGTGCCACTCTAACGCACCGACAAAGACACAAAAATAACGCACGAAAAACGTGTGTTTCATTTACGTGACGATTTTGTTATGACTTAAATTATTTATGAAACACACCGAGTTTTTTGAGAAGTTCTTTTATAAATACTCACATTCAGGTCAAAAGATCATATTAAGAATTAAAATTTTTAAATCATCTTGGTGCTGAACGTCTCCTACCAGCGAATTGGGGCGAAAGCTTTTACTATGGGTTCTTTAATTTGCTGAGAGAAGACTGTCAGTTTTGTTTAGGTACTTACTAATACTTACTATTTCTTACGAGTAGGTTTGTGTTGTGTCTATTTATATATTTTTTATCGTAGATGAGTACTTGTCAAGTTTTTGTATGATAAATTATTCACTCGTAATAGTATCATTTACCTATGATGTTGACGCATTAGTGAACTTTTTAGATTGACTCGCCTGCAATTTGCAATATATGAACATTTTTAAAGCAGTATTTTTTGTGTAATCTAATTTGGTGCTTTAACGAAAGAAGTTTCCGAGTAACGCAAAGGTACGTAGGTACTTCCTTCGGGATAGGGTGCGAAAATCGGCTGACGAACGCCGATGATAAATTAGTCGTGATTCTGGGATTTTTTTGTCCTCTAATGATCGTAGTTGTTGACGTGAATACTTAAAAAAAACCGGCCAAGTGCGAGTCGGACTCGCGCACCGAGGGTTCCGTACAAACCTGCAAGGTTTACAAAGTTCGTTCATTACGACAATCGAGTCATAACTATGGTATTTTTATTGCAAAATGAAATTCATAACATTACAATGGGGAAAGATGGAGGAGCATAAATTTAAGACAAAGATCTCTTTATCGTTTAAGTAATCCTTTATTTTATATTAACACATATCATTTATCTATAATATAACTGAAACACTTATACTAGCCTTGCAGCAGACTTGCGAAAGTTCTTTTATTAAAGTTATTTATTTACTAAGTTTTTTAGTCACTATTTAGAAATCTGGTTCAAAAATATTAATTAAGTATTAAATTTGAACCAGACCTGTAAATGGTGACTGAAAAAGGTGTGAATAGCCCCGCGTGCCACCCGTGCCACCAGCGTCCCATCAAACTTCGCCAGTAGAAACAATACAAGCAAGCTGTCTGATAATAACCAACAATAAGAAATATAATAATGTCATTGAATTTAATTATAAGTATAACACTTTAAGCAGTTAGGACGCATTTAGATTATACATACAGCTACATTCACCAAAACATCGGGATTGAATGACGATGAGTGAGGTCGTCTTTGCCGTTTGAAAAATGTTGCCCTCCCCATACATAGTATAATAACTCGCGGTCATTGCTGTAACTACAATTATGTTTAGGTACAATCACAATTTTTTTGGTGGTATAACTACTTAAAATTTTAAGCTTTTCGGAATTTTTCTGTTACCTGTGCTGTAAGCTATTGCTTCTTACCAAATTTCGAGATTCTATGTCAACGGGAAGTGGTCTTTAGGTTTTAATTCCCTTGCGTGTAGTTGCGAGTTTCAAAATATGCGGTATCAATGGTTGTACTTTTGCTTTTTGCGTTTTGCGTTTTCGGGTTGACTTATAATTTTTTTTTTCACGGGTTAAAGGCAATTAGATCTAAGTATTTGATATGAATTTCAACTTGATAGCTCTACGCGTTCATGAGGAAAAAAGTAA
Source organism: Anarsia innoxiella (assembly GCA_947563765.1). Classification (NCBI taxonomy): domain Eukaryota; kingdom Metazoa; phylum Arthropoda; class Insecta; order Lepidoptera; family Gelechiidae; genus Anarsia; species Anarsia innoxiella. The sequence goes on from OX387390.1 coordinate 12,403,073, forward strand.
TAAGTTTATATTTATTAAAAAATATAATATTTTGTAATGTAACTAAAAATTTAAGGTTTTCGGAATTTTTCCTCTATGTGTGGTATAAAACGTTGCTTCATGCCAAATTTCAAGATTCAAGGTCGCCTGGAAGTACCCTTTAGGTTTTGATTCCCTTGCAAGTACTTGCGAGTTTCAAAATATGCAGCTTAAATTGCTGTTTCTTTTGATTGCGTTGACATAGAAGTTTGATTTTGCTACAGCTTAAAGGTATTATAGACCTGAGTATTTGGTATGAATTTCAATTTAATACCTCTACGCGTTTATGAGGAAATGGGTAGTAAGTTTAAGATTATTAAAAAAAGATATATTTTGTGATGTAACTAAAAATTTATGGTTTTCGTAATTTTTCCTTTATCTATGCTATAAGACGTTGCTTCGTACCAAATTTCAAGATTCTGAGTTCACGGGAAGCACCCTGTAGGTTTTGATTCCCTTGCAAGTGTCGAAAATTTGCGGCATAAATGGCAGTATCTTTTGATTGCGTTGGCTTAGAAGTTTGATTTTTTCACAGCTTCAAGGGACAGTAGACCTGAGTAATTGATATAAATTTCAGCTTCATACCTCTACGCGTTCCTGAGAAAAAGGGTCTTGACAGACGGACAGACGGACAACAAAGTGATCCTATAAGGGTTCCGTTTTTTCCTTTTGAGGTACGGAACCCTAAAAAAGAAGTAAAATTTACAAAAAGAAATCGTCTGAGTGAGAAACAACTTACAATAGGGTAGGTAGATATTTTAGGTAACTACTCTTAAAATTCCAATGCAAGCACAATATTTTGTTTGAAGGAAATGCAAGCACTTTTATTTAAGTTTCATTCCATAATGTAAGTACTAAATTCTTATAAAACATCGTAAACGTCGATGCCGTAATGTAAGTAAGTAACCTATAAATAAAGTAAACTTTTGAATAGTAAAAGTTAGACTACAAATTGAACCTAGGTAATTTAAGGACTTCCGTTTAACCACGGAAACCGTAGATTGCACTTTAGAGTAAATTTATCTGAATCAAAAGCAAAAAGTCCAGACTTCTGCAGCATAGCTTAGTCTGGGAGGCTAATGGGTTTGTTCGTTACGTTATGTCGGAAAGTTTCTCTGCAAACGATCCTAATTTCCCCATAGGAAGCATTAGTAGCACTAACTTTGGGTAGATTTTGTTTGGTTAATTTGACATGAAATATATTTTGCGGTGCAATTTGTATTTAAAACTTGCATTTATGCGGGGTTCTACTAATCATGAAAATGTTTAGTTTGTTGTCAGTAAGTACCTATATCCTCACATTGTGTATCGAAAGTTCAACGTTCGTTTTATGTTTTGTATTGCAAGTTGGTTTCATAAATTCTCAATTAAAGTTTACAGACGATATCCTATTTTGTTCAAAGCAATCGCGTGTTTGCCTTTAAAAATGGTTGACAGAAACAAATTGGTTTCTACATTGCCGACTGCAATAAAAATAAGATTGGCTTATCAGAAATATTTATAGGTATCTGTAGGCAGGTAATTGCTTTCGTTACCTAGGTACTTACTAATTATTTATGTGGACGTAAAGAATTAATTAGTTTGATAGCTGGGAAGATTTTTAGTTAGACTTATCTATGGTAGAACCTAGATACATAGGTATAGATGTATAACAATGCAAGAGAGAGTGATTTAGCTGATTATGAGCAACAGAGTCGCTTCAACTATGTGAGGTCTAAATGCTAGATTAGCTACAAGCGAATGAATCCAAATTTGCCAGTGCGCAGGCGTTTAGAACGAAACTTTCATAATCACAGTGCTATTACAGCTAGGGACGTCAGTATGATGCCACTACTATGACCAATTGCAACACGAATAAACATAGCACGCTAAAGGACACATTATCATTTCAGTCAGAACGTGGACGTTGCTTTTTATGTTCGCATATTTTAATTAGGACACGTAAAAATATACTCACCAGGCCTGTAATTCTGAATCATTATAAGGTCATGCAAATATCTTCATTCGCTTCCGGAAATATCCAGTAGGTATGGTTTTCAGAAGAGTGATTGTTCTTATTTTTATGATATTTATATAAATGTCAAGGATATTAAGGGCAGCCCTGCATACATTGGGGCTGAGTCGATGCGCAAGTGAAAGCGACGTGGGTGGACGTTGGATCACAGAGTATGACTACCATGTTAGCAACTTAGATGTTTGTGTCTGGCGAATTGTTAGCAGATTATGAGAAACTGATGGGTAGAGAATTTTCACTATTAAACACAAGACTAACACGCTAAGCTTTTATTAGAAACAGTCATACCTACAGTCTACCTATACTTACCTATTTTCTCTACACTACAATAAAAAAATCACTTCTTATTATATCTGTTTTAAAGTCATTACTCATCAGTGCATTACTGACTTTAAAGACAAAAGTTTTATCTGACTTTCCAATTTATGGTTATAAAGATAAATATTTTAAATGAAATACTTACGTGGGATTGTTCATATTATAAAGATAATATAGAAATTGGTGACTACTGACTGACCTCTCTGTCTATACAGCCTGTACCTGTAAGGTATTTGCTATTGTTTTTTTTAGGATAATCGGTATTAATAAACTATATTTTTTAATTTAATCGGTCAATTCATTTGTTATTTATTATTTTGACTTATGAATGATGTAATCTATGATATAAAAATATAGCCCTGTTTGATGAAATTTGTCGTATCTGATGTTTAGCTATCTGGTAGTGTTTACCCAATAGCGAGGATACTCGTGCTCACTCCAGCCTCGTTAGGTAATTGCACAGTTGACGCAATAGTTGACGTCTCCGGAATTTGCTTGCTCAACAATGACTAGAATCTAATGCGGGATCTAAGTTCAGATATGTAAGACTCGCGGCGCTACTCCCATTTACGCTTTCATATCTCTTCCTTATGGTTTAGTACGCACTTTATTGTTTAATTAAGGCTCGCTGGTCCTATCTTATCTATATCCTATCTTGCTGGAGAGGTAGACAATGTCTTAATACCTATACAAAGTAAAGTTGGGTCTTACAATACGCATAAGATGTTAGAGTAAAAGTACGATAGCTTTTTGGTTAAATAAAATGGAAAGACAATCTGTTAAAAATAAATCCAGTTTACAAGGAAATACGTAGAAGAACTGCAAAAAAAAATACAAATGACACATTTTAATAAAATATACCAACCTACGATGATTGCCACTGATAAATTACGCAAATTCATTAGATGACTCACGTGATGTAATAAAATAAATTTGAATCTATGAAAAACTACTTTATTAGCAATTCAAATAGTTGTTAGTTTCGTTTATACCTAAGTACTTATTTGCTAAAGCGATTTCAATAATCATAATAATGATTTCAATCAAAATTTGGCACTAGCTTTTAGAATTTTGAATTCTAATATTATAAATTTAAGTACCTACTTATGATTTAATATCCATTTCCTAACCCTTACAAAAATGCCACAGCTTATTAAATTTACAGATATTTAGGTACCTTCTTTGTTTAGTCATTCACTGTGCTGAAAAAATTCATGAATGAAATAGGTTACACTACTTATACTTTCAACATTACAAAGTTATGTTGTGTGGCTGGTTGCACGCGTAAGTTCTATTTTCGTAATTAAGTTTGTTTTATAAATGTTATAAATGCATTGGAAGATAATCTATATATATAAAAATGAAACCCGTTTTCCGTTGTCACGGCATCACGCCTGAACGGCTGGACCGATTTCGCTAATTATTTTTTTTAAATGTTCATTGATGTCCAAGGATGGTTTTTTTTTACGGTGAGAAAAATTCGAATAATTGCCGGGAAAGCCCTAAAACAGACCTTTTCTTTTTCCCATACAAATGTTTTCTTACTAAAATGTAGTCAATTTGAACTTTATTCCTACACAATAAAGTTCATTCTAAGGCGGGACAAAGTTCGCCGGGACAGCTAGTCTTGAATATAATTTCAGAATGGTGCATATTGAACATCGCTTAGAAAAGTTTGATAAGCTGCGGCACAGGCAAATGTGGTGGAAGCCTTCGGGAACGAAAAGAGTGCAGTCGAGGCGGAGAAGTGGCGTGGGGAAACGAGACAGCGGCGAAACTTACATACCTGCGAAGTATTACAATGCGATGAACAGCAAGAACTTACTACTAATATGTCCAGACGGGGATATATTGAAGCGGAGTAAAGAAGACAGCTTATTATGGAAAAGTCTGTTGTTCACGGATCCCGTTTGGGGTCAAGGCGGTCCATTCTATTGCCACGCTGAACACACGCTACATCACATGCCGGAAACGATCGAGCATAGAGCGATGCGATTGAGACATATTAGAGAAAAAGATGATCAGGTTTGTAATAGGATTTGTAAGCAAAACAAGCGACAGTTAAGACGTAAACTTTTCATGAGCACTGTATGTATTGTATAATTTAACTATTATATTTTTTGTACCAGATGGACATGTTGAGCGAGATAAAGACGGAGGAAGGCGGAGTGACCCCTCTGCCGGAGATGGAAGAGATAATGCACATTGAGCGTCCCCCTGTCGTGTTCCCCGACGAACCCACTACGATTCCCGATTTTCTGTATACCACACAGCCTAAGGTACATGACATTGAAAGTGCATTGATATGATATTTACTGTTTTATATGGTTTATCAGTCTTTCTATGCAGTGGGGGTGGGAAATTAAATAGGTAGGCAACAAAGATATCCTATTGCACCGCTTGAACACTAACCTTATATTATTCCAATAGGTGTGCTCGTGGACCATGGCGCCATTCGCAGTGTCGCGTAACTTTGCGTACCATATGATAAGGCATCAGCACGGCGAGTGCAAGGAGGGCGCGGAGATGTTGGCGCGACTAGGCGCTACAGCACGGCCTTCTTTTGGATGGGCATACGTGCAAGTACCCGGTAAGATTGCCTGTATTTTGTTATTAAAGGATTTATGTACTTGTGGATTTCCTTTTAATAATTACATATTTTTAAAGTTTGATGCCTATTACGCTGGTTTTAACAAATATATTACTTGCTTTTACTTTCAGATAAAAATCAACTAGTAAGCGACGCTGGCAAATTGACCGTCCTGGATTCGTTACTCAAGCAATTGAAAGAAAGAGGCCACCGAGTACTAATTTACAGCCAAATGACAAAAATGATCGATTTGTTAGAGGTACGAGATTTATATTTTATTTTCACAGTTTATGCACATACTTAATTTTATCTACTTTTATTAAAATTAAAATCTTACTTTTAGGAATACATGTGGCATCGAAAGCACAAATACATGCGGTTGGATGGGTCGAGTAAAATCTCTGCCCGTCGCGATATGGTTGCCGATTTTCAGGTACTTTTAAAATACATACAACACAGTGATAAGTATTTATGCATCACCGTATCCTTTTTGTAACAGGTTAGTAATCGTATCAATGTATTTTGCAGGCACGTGCAGATATTTTCGTATTTCTCTTGTCTACCCGCGCTGGTGGTTTGGGAATCAACTTAACAGCCGCAGATACTGTAAGTTTAATCAATTTTGTGTATTAGACATGAAAGTTGTGACACTATTCGAAATACAGCGATAGTTATGTACCCGTGAAACGTTTTCCAAGAAAAAAAAATATTGTTGCCATATTTTGTAAGTTTATTGGAAACAGTTACTTACTTCCACTATCGCAGTATTTGGACTACCATTACAATTGAAATATTTTAAAGTTTCATTAGCTTTTTTTGTGACCATACCTTTCCGTTTGTAGGTGATATTCTACGACTCAGATTGGAACCCGACAGTGGACCAGCAGGCTATGGACCGCGCTCACCGTTTAGGCCAAACCAAACAAGTGACTGTCTACAGGCTGATTTGCAAAGGAACTATTGAAGAGCGAATCATGCAGAGGGCGAGGGAAAAGAGCGAGGTCTGTTGTTTTTACACTTCTTCATGAACATTTCAAACACTCTGGTAGTTACTGCTGTGCTTGATCCATTTTTGATAAGTCTCGTTATTTTTGTATTAATTAATTTGAGAAAATGTAAAGAAATAAACTTTATTTTACCCAGATACAACGAATGGTGATCAGTGGTGGAAACTTCAAACCTGATACATTGAAGCCGAAAGAAGTCGTGTCCCTGCTGCTTGACGATGAAGAGATTGAGCTCAAATGTATGTATTGGATACCATTATCAAGTTTGTGTTACGGTTCATATAAGTACGTATTTTGAAATGATAATATTTTTTTTACAGATCGACAAAAGTCGGAAGAAAAGAAGTTAATTGAAGAAAAAGAGAGGAAAAGAAAATTGGGGATGTTGCCGCAGCAGGTACGATAATTATTTTTGTAATTTATGTCTTGTTAGGAACCATTTCTTATTTCTGTCTTTTGTTATTGTTGGTTATTTTACTAATTCGTAAGATGATTCACAAGTTCATCTTTCGAATTAGAATTAGGACAGCCTAATGTCTATTCGACGGCATGAAACATCAATGAAAGTTACCTCAGGCCGCTCAGGCCACAGGTTCAGATTTAATCGAGCATCAAAAATTACCTTATTTGCAACTTATTTTTAGTATGTAACATGCTAATTTTATTTTCGTTTAGCAACCGCCGACGCCGCCAGTCCAGCCGCCACCCGAACCGGTGGAGGTGAAAAAGTTGCGCGACTCGATATCTGAGCCGGGCAGTCCTTTGGAAGTAGACGACGAAGGGGAATTGGTCGTGGATATTCCTTCGCAGCCTGTCACTCCTGTCTGTAAGTTATGTGAATTTTAAATTAAAAAATGTCGTTTTTATGATGTTAATAACCATTGATGTAGGATGTCTTGACTCCTAGGTATTCTCGTCAATGTTAATTATGTAAGAAGCGTAGAACAATAATTTACAGGAAAGGAATTTGTAGAAAATGTCTTTTTCTTGTCGTTGACTAAACGTTGTTTAAAGTTTGGACAAATATTCAATTAAATTAACCGTTTCTTTTCACTGCTGACCTGCTGACCGACTCAAGACACAAATAAAATCATAAATAAATGATGCAAACTCTTCTGTGAGTCCTGAGTTTTTATTTATTCTGGTTTTTTGATGTCAATGTCGTCTATCAATTTGACAATACAAACAAACATTGTCTAAAAACAACGCAAACGTATTGAGTAAAGAAGAATTTTGTGTATTTTGCTAGCGTATTCTCCGCCGGCGCGTTCGTCACCCTGGTCGACGTCCCGATCGTCTCGCGGCTCGCGACGCGGCCGACCGCGGGGCTCCCGGCACGGGCTAGTGCGGCGGCCCGAACACAAACCTGCCGACAATGCCGTTGCCGTCGCTGCTGGTAACTACCTCTTTGAAGCTGTGCTATTGTCGGCGGTGATTTTTTTAGTCCGCTTATCTTTATTTTCCGCCCCATACCAGTATTGGTATTAATTAGTTTTCGGCAGTCCTCTGTGAAGTCGATTAATCGATATTTTGTGCATAGTTACCGAGACTTATTGAGTGTTGAATGCCAGCCCGCATTGGGCCAGCATAGTGGATTACGGCGTGAGATTGAGTGCTGAATTAGCGTGATTGGTTTGTGTAGGTGCAGCTCTCCTGGAGTCTGATGCTCCTCTTGAAGCGCTCGAGCCCCCTGCTGCGGCAGGTGCGGAGGGGCGCGGGCGGCGAGGACCCGGCCGTCCTCGGCTACGTACCACCGCCCCCCGTGGGCCCACCCGTCGTCCGCGCCGACCACGGGAGCCCTTGCTTGTGCCCCTTGCTCCACCCCCATAAAACACACACTAGGGATGTTCTTTTTGGATCTCGTCAACGGTAATTATTATCTTTTTGTCACTACTGCTCGTGTGATTTTCCTGTTTAATTTATCTCTATGTAGGGAGGAGCTTTAAAAAGAGTGGCTCAGTTTGTCACTGGACGTACGCAGAGCGTCAGTTGATGCTATGCCAGAGCGCAACGCTATACTTGTTTGAATCGAATCTATTTGTTTCAGATCACATTAGTGAAGACTTCAATAAAGAAAAACTACCCTTTATTTAGTACCCACCTAAGAGTGCAATCTGTTTTAAATTGTTAGAATGGCTTTATGCTTAATTTTATTACTTAATTATTGTTAAAAATTATGAATAATTATTAGGTCGCGAAGTATTAATATCAAGGTTTAAGAAACTTGAAACTTATTTGTATTTTAAAACGTGTAAATAGTAATTCAATGATTTCATGTGATGGTTGTAAATGCTGTAAGTTGTGTAATTTTATGTCGTATTTTAATTAAAGAGCACGAAGTCTTTGGAACACTAGGTGGGATTTTAGTTGAGTTTACAAATGTGCATAAAAGTCATGAATTTATTTAATGTGTATAAATATTGTTTCGCGAGTATTGTTCTTAAATGTGAAATATAACGACTGAAAGATTTTATCTATTTTTGTCTTTTATTGTGTTCAATTTTACCTTTCACCTAAATATAATTAATTGTCTTTCATGAAAAGGGCTGCACGTGGACAATACATGAGTCAAGTTGTAATTTAATGATAGGGCCCGCAAAGTAAATCACATCCTCATTAAAAAAAAAAACTTAACATTCTAAATCGCAGTATGTACAATAGGTATCTACTTTAATAAATATTGTCTTAACCCACAGATAAATGTTTTAAAATTTTCAAATGAGGTTTTTTAAAATTCGTAACACATACGCAAGCAGGGAGGTCTAAAGGTGGTCTCGTCACGGGTCTTTGCTAAACATCCTAATTAGCTACACGAGGCGACCGGTGTTCCGCGCGTGTGACAATTATTAGACGAAGGACGACCAACGTAGCATTAGGCTGATACTAACTTTTACCCTCTGAACAAAGTAGCTATTATGACAAAAGGCGGGTAGAAATGTGACCACTAATCACTAGTAGAGCTCCTAAGAGTAGCTCAAGAATATAGAGTTACCTTATCACTATCCTATTCCTAATAGATATAGAATATCTACGTCACTATTCCTTCACGAAGAAATCCTCTGTGAGCGGAATGGGACTGAGTTGATCGTAAGTGTACGCGTCAAAGAATTTTTGCGTGACATTCATTGCGTAGTCGATAGCGTAATCCAAGATAGGACCGCCGAATTCTTGGGCCACTAGCTGCGAATTAGAGTTCAGGACTTGCAGAACATTAGCACCTGGAATAAAAACAATATGTAATTTTTTAAGTAATGAAAACGCTTCCTGTGTTTTACTTAAATGTACATTCGCTTTTGCAATCGATACGTAGATAAAACTTCGGCACAGGCATATTTAAGCGATTTTCATTTAAAAAACTAATACTTACTAATTTCAGGACTGCCTCTGAAGAGATTAGTCAGATTGAGTTTAAGATCGGTACCGTAATCAGCTTTGTATTTATAAGAGTTGATTTTGTAGTGCCCCTCGCCTTGTTTGTTCCTTACTACTTTCTCAAGAACCTCAAGCCGGATTCGCTGGTTCCCTAAAATAATAACACTGAGATTAATTTGCATATACGAGTAGAATTTCATTTACAAAAGAAAAATACACTATAACTTTTAGAATGGCTCTGGAAAACCTTGTAGCGAATGTTCCGGTTAATCTAACCTTAAAAGAAGTTGGCGAACTTAAAAAGGATTTTTTTAAAAAGGGCTTACATATTTTGATCTTGGCACTGCCGTCAGTATCAAGGTTGAAGAGCAATAAACGTCCCTGCAGACTGTAGTGGCCTCGGATCGTAAAGTTGCAGTGAATGTTGAAGATGAAGGTGCGTTTCTCACGGAGTGATCTGAAATCGCGACATTTTTTTATGGTAATGTTAATTTTTATTACACAGGTAAGTAGCTATTTTAATTCCCGTTTTACATAGCATGGAGTAGGTAATAAGCAAGCTCAATATTAATTGATGTCTATGCGCATAGGTATTTTGACCAAAATGTATTTATATTTATTTTAATGTACCTATTTAAATATTTATATTAATGTATTAAAAGAGACACACGAGAATCGATGTAGGTATGTTTTATGATGAAGAAACAATTTCTAGACGGAATCACAGTATCCTAGAAGCATTCAATGATGGCTATTAAGTCGTGTTGTAAATCATGTTTTTGTATGGTTTATTGTAATGAGACAATCGACCTATTATCTTTGACTCATGATGTCCTGATACATTAACAACTATGATAAGGATTAAGAAATAACATTGTGTATTTTTTCCTTTTACAGGTAAAAATAATAGGTAGGTAATTTTATGCCTTCATTAGCTACTTATATCAAACAGCGGATTAGTATAGTGTTTATTGATGGTAGATACTTATCTATTTAGTAAAAATAGTTCTTCAAGGATTTTGAGTTGGTTACTAAGCAGTTTCTAGTCGATCTGAAGCAACTAGATTATCACTTTGAAAAAGTGACCATGAGACCATTTCTATAGTCATAATTTTATAAGAGCCATGACTTTTACAGTTATGCTAATTAGAGACATATTGAGATAGGATTAGAAGAGTTACTTACGACACTTTGTCTGGTAAACAGGTGCTCAGTCCAAGAAGTTTGCCGTTATGAAATGTCATTTTTAGATTGCCGGGCAAGTTCATGCTGATGTTACGGTCCAGGTACAGAGGGTCCAGGGATGGGATCCCGGCTTCTGGGATCCCCTTCACGATGCCGGGGATGGCGTCTAAGGTAGCCTTCGTGAAACATTCGTCTGTCAGTTCGGCGCATGGGTGAATAAATTCCGCTGCAAAGTAAACGTTTATAGTTACTTAAGTAGGTACCTTAAAGGTCTATCTACACAGATTCGGGCCGTGCCCGGGACGTGTCCAGGCCGTGGCCCGTCAGGAGGGAAAACAATACGTCGTCATGACAACGTGTCCAGGCCATATCAGGGACGTGTCAGGGAAAAATATCATCACATACATTTTTTAAGGATTCGTTTACACACGTTGTCATGACGACGTATTGTTTTCCCTCCTGACGAGCCACGGCCCCACAGATCAGCACGGCCCGGACACGTCCCGGACACGTCCCGGGCACGGCCCGGATCTGTGTAGATAGACCTTAAGGATTGTTTTCTCTATCTATCTATACACCTTTAACTAACTTCTCCTTTTCTTCCTCTTTTATTTTTCTCTGTGTAAGTTAGCTGAAGTGCAATTTTATGGTCTCTTGTGTTTTTTGTTTTGTTATTAGATATTTATAATGATTCGTTCCAAAGTCCAATAAAAAAAATTACATTACTTTATTCGTAAAGTATTTTTTCCCATCTTCAATGTCAATAAATCAAAAAAGTACCTATAGTTGAATGGTTACTAAATTGACAACTATAGTTACGATTCGGTAGGTAGGTTAGAAACAGGTACCCAATGACTGTTCAAACAACAAATACCTAAGACATGTTTTTAAGGCAAGCAACTGCAAAGAAAACAGAGCATGCAATTTCCAAGTTAGTAAACAATCGATTCGCAATTCATAAATCAGTAAATAAATAAGTAACAGAATGTGTATATTACATCCAAATAGTACGAGTATATATGTATGTATCGCAGCCTCTATCACTGTCGAAACGTATTATTGCAACTAGCGACCTAGATATGGCCGTGCAATCGCTTTACACATAGATTTAAAACTAGTTTTAGTTCATGAATGTATAAAATTGGTATTTTGTCGGCAAAAATTAATATACCGTTCCTTTTCCTTGGGCTGTTTTACGGAAATACGAAATATTGTCGGTCTTGAACTTGAAATCACTGACGAATGATGATGACATAACTTCTACTAACTGCGACCGGCAAAAAAGAAACAATTATGCAAGAAAATTAGCGGCTACACAATCTACACATATTGAACAAAAACTATTAATTATTAAAATCACTTTTAATTCAAGATTTTGTACGTAAGTTAATACAAGTACTTATTTAACAAAAGTTTAATTATTTGCTGTGTCTATAAAATTAGCAGAGATTATAGTAACAAAATACCTAACTATAGGTAAATACTTAAATCTTATATTCTGAATGATAAATACATAGGTTAATTATGAGATAGCCTCGTAAAATACACACCTATAAAATTTAATTTAGTTAACTTAAATGTGAACATAGAGCAACTGGAGTGTAACTAAGTTTTATGATTATGAGTTTTTAATTAGAACTATTTCATAACAAACACATGCATTTTCTTATAAAAATATGACCTGACTAAATCTAGCATAATATAGGTACCTATAAAGAAAGTACTTAATAGCTTAATATTTGGAAAACCCTTAAATGAATTATAAAAATGAAAAAGTAAAACTTACGCAACGGCATTAATTCGAAGCTGCCATGCAACCAAAATCCAAACACAAGTAGTAAAGGTTTGAAATCAATCATTTTGTTATAATTTTCTAATTTTTATTTTTCCTAGTGGCTAGTATTAGTGCGTTATATCCGACGCTGGTTTCGCGAATGGCCATACTTCGCCATCGCGCGTGTCTTACGGGTATTTAATTTTAAGTAATTAAACGAACACTCCAAGGACGTAAAGGTAGTTTAATACGAAATCTGGTTTCACCACTAAATTATAATGTATCTAGTTTGTATCTAGAATTCATCTTTTAACAATCATCTCTCGTGGTAATCTTCGTCAAATGAAGCAACACCTCCATTTTAATCGACGAAGCGAATCACTTACAAACTTACAACTTCTCTCATATACTAGGTGCCTAATTTAGGTATTTGGGTTGTGCGGTCTTAAAATGATAGAAATTTTAAAGAAAACTTCGTTCAAAAAATAATTTGCTTTTTAAAGCTAGATCGTTCCCATTTGTCGATTATAGAATCCGGTTTGAAACTTAACCTCCAATTTTACGTTATAAAAGTAGGAAATTCGTGTTTCGATAAAAAAATGAACTTGATTAGTCGAGTGAAACGGCACTGTAGACTTCGAAGACATATCATTGTTGAAGGATAAAATCTAAGTAAGTACCGAGTCAATTTGACCCTTGTGGTATACATGACCAATTAAAAATTAAATGGTAAGTTACAAGTAACTCAGGAAAGCTATTGCTTCTTATTTACCGGAGCGGTAGTGTTGTCATAGCTACCTTTGATTTTCCTCGTCAGATACAATATAATAAAAGATAATAAGTAGGTAAGATACCGTAATATACTTAATCGCAGCTTAGGTCACTGACTTCCGCAAAAGTACAAGGTACCTAAAGCAAAATGATTTTGATGCTCCTGTAATTAAAAAGGAACGAAATCGAAGATTTTCGTTCTCTTGATAATCTTAATTTAACGGTTATAATTTAGAAAACAAGCTTGGTTGGTGATCCTAACTAATCAATAAATTATACCAAAATCGCACTATTACAAGAAGATACATATTTACCTAAGGATTAACATCTTTGGATAACTCGTTTGTGTCGTCTTTATTACCTACTTATGTGCCAAAAACGTTTAAAAATCTAATGAGTTTTTGGTTTAACCAAATAATGTTTTTTTTATTCAAATTGTTAACTTGTGAACTTGTGTGTCATATTTTGTCACAGGTAAAAGATTTCAAGGATCTATGTTAATATTTATAAGTAGTAGGTAAATAATTAATTTTACGAATTGTTTGTGTTTCTTGGAACGGGGACGAGACAAATGATATGTAGGTATAGACACCAATATTGTTCAAGGCAAACAATTTTAGCTGGTGACGCTTGAATGGTTCGTTGTACCTAACCTAAATATTTATTACAATCTAGAAAGGAGTATGTACTTTAAGATTTCAAAAGAAGGTTTCCTTTTCCTTTAGGTATTGGTCATTAATCTCTAATCTCGGCAAAGCTAAATTCGTAGAAAAGGAACCCAAATCTGAGAACTATAGAATGTTAAATTGTAGTCCTTTTAAGTTTACAAAGTTACGGCGAGAGTCCTTACTTATCTACTTACTAACAATCGATAAAGAGTTGTATACTCATTAGCGAATCGTAATCATCCTAACCTTTGCATGCTCTGTAACTGTAAGTAATGATCATAGAGTGAGCGCTCGCAGGTTTTTTGGTTACCTACAGTGCAAGCGGTTACGGTTACAGTTCGCTAATGAGTATGCGCCTTTACGAGCGTGTTACCAAATAAGGTACCACTACGAAGTAGATGTTTCTAGTTACATACGAGTGACGTGAAAATAGGAAATCGTAATATGTATACGACGTTATGCCCGATATTTCGCAAAAAGACTCGCAAGACTTTAAACACTAGCGTAGCAAGCGTCACCGCACTTTGTTTATCCATTACGCAACGTTATACGTTTTCAAATTTCAACTGTGAAATGCGGTGGTTAGAGCAAATTTTGCAAGAAACTCCGTAGGTACTTTTGTACTCACATGACTGGAGCCTTGACATGTAAGTAAGTACGTACCATAACTTTTTTACAAGATAAAAACATTTCGTGATTTACTGAATCCTTTTATGGTAAAATTGCAGATGAATTCACTGGGATCGCGCGTTGATTCAACATTGATTGCAACTGACGACAACAAACGTTAAGTGTGAGTTTCAAGAGTTTGAACGTGGCCAAAATACCTAAAAATTACGGAGTAGATTGTTTTACTTTTCAACCATAACTGGAATGGTTAAAGAGAAAGACATAAGCGTGCAATAAATTAATTAAAGCGTACAAAGTCGGGGAAAAGCGAATGCTACGCAATACGTTGTAAATTTAAATGCGGTAGGTTGATTGTAAGTAAATTAGACACTATTAGTACGCATTCACAGTATGCTCACAATAATGAAAAGGATTTTCACACGGTAAACGAATGAAAAAAGGTACAATGGCAGATAAAATGCAATTGAACCCGTGTCGTCAAATTAGTGGTTTTTGTAATCGACAATACACCGGGGCTTGTTGGGGCCTAATAGTCGGACAATGGGCTCTACATATGTTAATACCTAATACAATTTGTAGCGACAAAGAGGAGGCAATGTAGTCTGACCAGATTATGCCATGTTTAAGAAGAAAAATGACAATCCTGTTTTTTATTTGTTTTGGCTAAAAATATGACCGAAAGCTTAAGTAGTTTGATAAGAAAAACACACGGAAAACACTAATCGCGGTAGGTGGTTCTGGAACTGTCGATGCGGTTTCTTATTGAATCTCAAACACAAAATTGGAGTCAATCAAAAAGTTTGATAGATAACTGCAATATCAAAACCTATATACATAGCTTATGATATTAAATTATTTATTTGCTTATTTAAATCATATCCTACCTGAATTTACCATAATTTTTTTGTCATCTTTATATACGTACATGTTTTTCACTTGCATACATGTAATCTTTATTGGGTGGGACTGTGTGACCAGTTTTGTCCACGTAGTCGACCGTAAAACTACTTTCGCACGGTACAAAGCTCCGATATTTTTGTCAGGTAAAGGCATGACACACTGCGCTTTGTATAACATTAAAATAGAATTTTGTAGTTTAAGTGACGAAAGACACATGTCGAAAAAAGACTCATTAAAAGGATATAGTGTGCAATAGTGTGCATAAATCCATCTACTTCCCAACTCTTTCTATACTAGAACAGACTGAGTACTGTAATTAACAGATTCAGATACAATAAGCTTGCAATGTCCCACTGCTGGGTAAAGTCTCTCTTAAAATAAATGTATGAAGTTTGTACGGGAGATTGTTTCCGGCTAATACCTTTAATTCCGTTTCATTGCTGGGCTAAGGCATTCCTTCTTGCTCTCCATCCAGTCCCGTTCTATGTTAGGATTACTCAATTTGTACTGAAAGACTCGAGCCAGTATTATCACCCTCTTTATCTTTTCTAATATTTAAAATTAAAGTATATTTGTCAAACTATAAAACTTGCTTTACCTAACTCACCGCAATTCGCCTTGCAATATCTTCCAACGTGTTAATAAAGCGTACAAATGAAATTGCGTTAAACTTTTTTCTAGGCGAACGTTATAACTTACCAGCTAAACTCGCTAAAACAAACAAATCGTTTTGGAAAGACAAACTTATCATGAATGGTCTATGCTTTTATATTTTGGTTACATATTCAAACTCTTTTCTATCCTTTTTTATTTTAGTTCAATGATTTTTTATAGGTATAGTTATGTTGTTACCTTTAAAATGATTGGCGTTTTAAATCTGTGCCGAACAATGATTAAGTACAATGACATTAATGACAGCACTTCAAATCATACTTCAAATGTCTTCAGACTAACTGAGACTAGCTACAAGTTGTCTTAAATAGGTCTATTTACAGCTGTGATTTACAGTCTTCAAAATGTGCGCGCATATAACATACCTATACCATTGTTTTAGTTATATGTTCAAACTCTTTTCTCTATTCTTATTATATTTAAGTTCTACTTTGAATTCATAGATGTCGCTGCATGTACCGTAAAACACGCTATCGAAGTGTTCTCTTCACTGTATACAGGGTGTAACAGAAAGGGAGTACAATGCCGAAACACAGCGATAGTCCTCATGAAACTGAACCACTTTCTCCAAGAAACAGGAGTCGTAACTCGAAAAATAAATTCGCCTTCCCATTCAAAATGTCCGATCAGCTGATCGAGTAAGTATGGGCGATCCAAAAATTATTTTCGAGTTACGACCAATTTATGGAAAAAATTCATGTAAATCTTATACAAATAAATATTCTGTATTTTAAAGTATGTCTAAGCTCATTCTAGGTCGAAAAATCAATCAATCGGTTGATCAATTTCTTTGAACAACAATTTTATTAAATATTGGCAACATCGACAACTAAATCCCTCGTCAAAGACAAAGCCCTCTAGAGACTACTAATCGACTATTAATCGTGGTACTTTAGAGAATACCAAATTTGTGACCTATTACTGTAGAATGTTAATCTGTTGGCTATAGTTTGGTCGCCTTAATTTAGCGGAATTGGTACCCTGGAGTATACTTGTAGCGTTTCAAGAGATTTGTGAGTCAGTAATTTTTTTGACTTTTTTTTGATGACTTTGATATGGCTGAACCGATTTGCATATTATATATCTAAGAACACTCCCAGGAATACCAGCTTCAAATAAAAAAAACCGCATCCAAATTCGTCCATGCGCTTAAGAGCTACAGTGCTACAGACAGACAGAGACACAGACAGACATCGACGTCAAACGTATAACACCTCTCTTTTGTCGTCGGGGGTTAAAAATAAACCTGAAGAGTTAGGTAGAAGAATACGTCGTGTTTTGTTTCCAAATCGGTTTGACATCAACAAATACGTAATTATAGGACGATTGTAGTTAGTTTCCAATCTTTTGAAAGTGTATGTGAACATAGCGTTAGTGGTTCCCATCGGTCATATCCGTCTGTCTGTCGGTCTGTCTGCTATAAATGACTCAATTGAGACGAGGTCACTATACACTCAATTATTGTTACACGGTCAATTTGTTTAGAAATGCCATTGTCAGCGTGGTAAAACTTTTTGGCAATGGAAACCGCAGGCTTTCAGCCTTGTTGGATTTCAGCCAGAGATCGCATTGCCCAAATATCACAGTTAATCCAAAGTTTTAACTCAATGAGCCACAATATCTTTACATCAGAATTATTGTTTGCATTTCCGTCATTATTTTTTCATTAACAAACATTAATTTAAACCAAGATAAATCAATGAAATCGGAGTGCTATTTGTAAGTATAAGTTGTGTACCTAAGATAAATAGATTTTAGTAGGTAAGTGCAAACATTAAATACATGAAACACCTGGATACAATGAAAATTTTATAGTGTAAGTTTATAACCATTTAGTGGGTATTTACCTGCCAGATTACGCATTGCAGTAAACTTCTAAGACTACTCGTAAGATTATGATTTCAAATTATGTTGAATAGGATTTGTCAGTACCTACTAACCTAAGTTAGTGCCTATTTGAAATACTAGCCCGATACATGCATGTAAAAAGAGTCAAATGTACTTTTGTTTCACAATGATGCATCCTTTTTCTTAGGGTGTTTTATGTTTAGATTTATGTGTAGATTTCTTTTAGATTTATATAAATCGGTGCCAGCATGAGTCGTGTAGCCCAATAGCATGTTCCGATAGGTACTTTCAGATTTTATGTGAAATCGTAAATACAGAAGTTACGAATAGGCTTCTCGACTTGCTAAGGTATTGTGAAACGGGTGCTTATTCCACCTTTAAGCTAACTTACAAATAATACGGAAAACGAAAGAGTAAGACAATAACGAAATAGTTTGCATTTTTGTCGACTGATCCCAGCGAGAGAAACATCCGCAGTTCGGAAGATGCACGCCAGCCATAACAGTAAATCTGAGCCGAGTCGTGCCGGCAACCGCGAACCAACTCTAGCATACTAATGCACTGCAAGTACGTTTCCATTGATAGTTTCTCACTATTTCATACTATTAACATTTCTGTAGAGGCCAGTTGCTGAAAAGATTTGTGTGCTCTAATAAAACTGGCAATGTGAATGCAAACTGAAAAACATGGAAACTTATGCATTCTAGCTATCTTATTATTAATTTTGTAATGCAAGAGCTTCCCTACCCGTACCTATTTGAATGGAAGAGTCACAAATTTCCTTATATGTCGTTTATGAAAGTCCACCAATAAAATCGTTTATTAAATCATTATTCATTCAAATAAAGAAATTATTTTATTCTATTAAGTTAACAATTTACGATGTACCTACCTGCCTCTTAATATTATGTAAATCAAGTTATGAGATATGACGCCAAACAATGGAAACAAATGAAATGAATGCATGTAGACAAAGTTGGGACATATGAGTTGTACTTACTTACCTCATAAAAATTATCATGGAAAGGAGAAATACAAAATATAAGTAGATAGGTAAATAATATGTGTTGCGAAAGTGGCATTGTACACATTCTAACGTGATTTAACAATAGGTACCTTCACAAAGATTTCCACTTGAAAGTTGAATAAGTTATT
The DNA here is from genome assembly GCA_947563765.1 of Anarsia innoxiella. Classification (NCBI taxonomy): domain Eukaryota; kingdom Metazoa; phylum Arthropoda; class Insecta; order Lepidoptera; family Gelechiidae; genus Anarsia; species Anarsia innoxiella. The sequence continues at coordinate 12,421,995 of OX387390.1, forward strand.
GTACCATGTTGAGCAATATAAAAAAGGGAAAGTTTTTGAATTATTTTAAAGTTTACTTCAGAGGAATAAAAAAATAAAGTCGTGTTTAGGTATTAAAAAATCAAAAATCCGCACGCTATTGCAAAATTGAGTTTCGAAAAGTGAGCATTCCTTTCTATTGTCCTTGTTTATTGAATATTGAAGTAAAAAATAAGTGCTTGGCAAAAATTGCGCAGATTTTATATTATGCGGGCGAGATGAAATTATTATTTAATCTGTAGGCTGGCGCCAAAAGCCGGCGAGGAACAAGAGGAGCCGACCATTACAATACAGATACACGCTTATTTCCAAGTCTACAAGCTATTTCGGAGCAGGCATCTCGATCCTACGCTATTTATAGTTTAAGTGAACTCATCCAGACTAAAGCTAGCGTTTGCCATCATCCAAATTGAAAATCAGAAGTTAAAACTCACTTATACATGATCTAATTATAAACTGGCTTAATAGCCGTAATAAAACAAAAATACAATGATTGTAGCTTTGTTCAAAGAGAAGTGAACATTTTATTTTAGTACCTAAGTGACAGGAAAGATACGTATTGGAGCATGTTAGAATGTAGTATTCATACTCATACATAAAATATCATTTAATTAAGCGTAACTAGTTGGTCGTTTATTGAATTAAATTATTTAAAATTATTAAATCGCTTAATGATAAAATTTTCAATATACTGTTATGAATACATTGAACAAAATAATCAGAAAAAACAAAGAAGAGATACTTTCAGAAGTTATTCTTCGAGTTTTGTTTAGCTACTTAACGCGAGGTGGCGCTACTGAGACCTTTTTACTGTGTTTTTACCAATTTACTAAAAACGTCGTTCAATTAAAAATAAAAATAAACAATTGAAAATAATAATAAAACAAGAATTTTATTAACGTTGAAAATGTGTAAGAAGACTAAAACAAATTTCATTGATCATATTTTATTTATAGGTCGTCAAAATAATCCAGCTTACACACTGGCCTAAATTCAAATGGATTTAGTATCCATTGAATAATTTATTGGCCACCTACCGCCATTTACAATAATATTTTGGTGTTCGAATGTGCTTTTATTACGTAGTTTGTACAAGCTTTTAAGTAGTTCGTATAACTCGGCTAGTCCAACGGAAATACCTTAAGATCTTTAAACTATGTTTGATTTGTGAATGTTTATGTTTTCGTGTTATCGCACTTTTTGTGTAGGTAGGCAATAGCATATAGTAAATAAATTAAGTAAAAATAAAATTTTGTGCAATGAAGTTTATAAATCCAGCATAGTGTATATGAATGTAGGTACATAAAACATCTTGATTGAAATATCCATGGTTAAAAGTAAGTCTTCGGATACCTATTAAGCCTTTGAATCAGTCATCATCATCATTAAGTTTAAGAGCGTCGCTCTTGTCGATATGTGGTAAACAATGTTAGCTATGTAGAATACTATCTATGTAGAGTCAATTGGCTAATCTTGAAATAGGACTGCCGGCGGCGGTTGATACCAGTTGAAGCCTTACCTATTTATTTATGTACCTAAATAAAACCATTCTGTTTTATAATTATAAATTAGATTATAACAGTGCAATATTGTTCCGATAAGTAGGTACCTACATCATATTTTTTCTCATCGGAAGTAAAAATAAGTAGTTTAACAAAACTTTGGCCACGAAAATTGATTAGCTATCTACTTACTTATTTATCAAGTTAGTAGGTACTTAAATACTTACAATAGGTATTTGGCATAATTAAGCAACGCAAATTTTAGTGGAGGTCGTGTTCCAGTTAGCAGTGTGTTTGTCGTGTGACGTGTGTACCAGAGATTCTGGAAGCCCCCCGCGGCCGTGGGAAAGCGGGCACGTGGGGCGACCTCCGCGGACCCGCCTGTACCAACTTGTTTGCCACAAACACCATGCTCTAATTCACTTCATTTACAATAACATCAATAAAACTACGAGTAATTAACCGCTCTCTAAATATATTGTTTACAAGTATTTATTTACTTTACTTACCTACCTACTTAAAATGTTTATTGATTTACCCACAAGGTACCAAAGATGTTGTTTCAAAAGGAATAGGTATTTACATTTTTGATTTTAATCACTTTTGTTTGGGCTTAGTATGTGTTTGAAATCCGAACCTTATAAAAATGTGACATTAATTTGCAGTCCCACAGATAAGTTAGTTAGTTTCATTTATCATTGTCATTTGTCATAATATGAAAACTAAGTTTAAACTAAGTGAGTAGGTAAGACGGAAGCCAGTCGTTGCTATTTACGTATTCCATGGTCCTGGCTGAATATACGTGTAACTCGCAAGGAGTAGGGTAAACGGGGCAGTTGACGGTCAAGGTTGCCTATTTCAGGCAGAGGTCAACGGCCGCCCATCCCATGCCAAACGTTCCAATATGGCGACGACGGCGGACACCCGACTGTATATGTTTTTGTCACGCGATTTCTGGAACATGTGCTGTTAGTGCCAGGGCGGTGTGTTTTGTATTTGAATTATGGACGATAAAATAATGAACATATTTTTTTCTTAGGGAGCATGTTTAGACACGTTATTTCATTCCTCTTTGAGTTGGTGCTTAAGTAGGTACCTATTATACCTAAGTACCTAGTAGTAGTAGTATATTTATAACTATAAAAGTGGAAAAAATAAGTAGGTAGGTGCAATTCATCATTAATTTAAATTTCCACGCTGAAGCTATATACCTATGTTTTATATTTATAAGATTGATTATATTGGATGAAACCTAATCAACAATTAATTAATTGCTCATGCCCAAATCATTCCTAGATAAGAAATGTAGGAAAGTACTGGTAAAGTATCTGCAAAACCAACGTGTGTATAATATAGTATTAGATTACACAAAGCTTTATCAATAAATCACCAAATCTGTGCAATTCGAAGCAAGTTTATTGTGCAATAAGGGGAGATTTATGTAAATGGTGATAAAGCGCCAAATTATATTGTTTGTCACGTTCAGACAATTCGATTAACGTATTAACGAAAAAGACACATTGTGTCCGCGGACAATCACATTTGCACATTGTACCAAGGTATAATAAAAAATATACAGGATGACTCGAAAACCAGTCGACGAATTGAAATCCCCAAACAACTTTTACGATGGATCAACTTCGTCAACAGTCCAAACATTTTTCCCGTATAATGCTGATCAGCTATGGGTGTAAAATTAACTCGGAGACCGAATACTTTCGAAACGTGGATGAAGTCTGTCTACCTATAGTAAAATATGTTCGTCTTCATGAAGAGTCATAGATTTGCATTTGTCGACTCTATCGTGTAATTTACCACGTATTTACCCAACAAAGTGCCTAATAATTTTAATATTTTACTAACTATAATGAAGTAGGTACCTATATTAAAATGAGTTACTTATCTAGAAAAATATTTAAAACTCCTGTCGCTATAAATGTCTCAATTATCAACTGTCACCATGCGTCGGCGCATGAATAAAGTTTCCGTGCCCACTAGCGGTAATCCTCTAAGTTTCGGCCCCGTCACGTCTCCCGGCCTCTTACCCTTCGACCATTTTACTACCACTTTTATTGATAGTTAATTCTATTCTATAGCTAAATTTATGTGCTTGGATTTAGTACCTAAACATCAGTGTGGGTTTGCGATTTATGGCAAATGTTCTTTAAAATAAACACTTATTTTAAAAAAAATTAACCTACATAAATGAACTTAACAACATGCTTGAATTATTAAACGCACGAAATTAAAAACAGAAAAATTCTTTGCTTGATGAGGTTTGTACAACATTATTAAGCTTTAATTAGAAGTTTATATAGTTAATAAACCCACTCAACAATCGTGTTATTAAGAAGCAGAAGTTATAAATAAGTTTATAGCTTGTAGATACTTAAGTAATAAGTTTAAGTTATGTTTCCAATTTTCAATTAAGTAGTTTCAAGAAACATGAAAGTGTATGTGTAATTAACTCGTGAAATGAAAAATGAAATCATTTCGTTTTTAATAAAATGTTAAACGTATGCAAAGTACCTAGATTTTATGTTAATTTTGTTTATTATTTATTTTCTTGAATCGTCTTTGCCTTGTAGTACTCAAAGCTTAAAATACTTGTTATTTATAGGCTCTTTAATTTTATTTATTTATTTTAGTATTATACTTTATTTATATATAATATAATTTATAAATATAATTTATTTATAGGCTCTTTAATTTAATAGGAATGGATTTTGGCATTAAGTAGGTAGATACTTAGATGCAAAAATGAAATATTCAATATAAGTAGTGAGATAGCAATTAGGTAGTAACTGTACCTAGTCTAGAGGTAAGTACGGTGTACAATGTAAATTGTAAAGAGGTCTCGTGTCCTGCTCAGACGCCGCTGTCGATGCTATCTCTTCGCTCGGGATTCCACTTAAATACACCCCTGGTGGATTGGCTCGTTTATTTATTTTTTAAACATTTTTGCATCCTATTTGAAATATTTTAAGAATATTTTAGTCACTTTTGATTGTTTTTCTAATAATTGTCTCCTTCATTGTGATACCCTACCTGCAAGTTATAGTGCCAAACACTGACATTTATTTAAGTGGTTCCGCAGACATATACCTACGTATATATTTAATAACAACTTGTAGTTACCTACTTAAGTAGATTATCTTTTGATCCTAACTTTTTAAATTTTAATTTTAACAGAAAATGCAATCAAAAACCTCTTTATTTACTTAAATTAGGAGACTTCAGTTTTCTCGTCGTGTAAGTAATAATTAAAAATACTTATGTTTTGATTAAATCTGAATGTAGGCAATCTCCACGAGCCATTTCAAAGGAATCCAATAACAAATTGCGCGAGAGTGGAGGATTTATTTCGCGAAATTGTTTATAGGGTTTGCGCGGGCGCAGCGTTATAGCGAAACACTTAACATTATTCAGGGCCAACAATAGTCCCCGATACCTTACCGCGCTCCCAGGCTAACAGTCACGCTTTTCGGCTCTTCCTTGTGGAAATCTGCATAATGCAGGAGATGCATAATAGAGTGATTAAATTATAGACATACACACGACAACATGCATATACTTAGCTACGTTTAAACTTGGTTTACTTGGTTTTTACTATTTTTTTGCTTTTTGAATTTGATTTGAAGAAGTCTGACGATCGTCTTAAAAGACATTTGGTAACTACAAGCTAAAAATTCAAGTAGCTAAACGTGTTCAAATGTCAAAGAATCTCCGAGTTGAATATCAGCTTTCACAGGATTGCTTTATTTTAGCCTCTTTTTCTACATACTCCTAAAATAGAACACTAATTTGAATTAATAGCTGCGTGCGTCGGCGCATTAAAGTATACAAGTATGGAATAACAGTTCACTGTCGTGTTTTGGGGAAAAAACTCGATTCTGTACGCTCCAAATATTTGTTTTTCGACTGTGAAAAATTACGTTTTCGACGGTTTGCGGTCGTTTTTAAGTGTTACGAATATGTCGGCATTAGGTTTGACTAATTTCCTAGTTCTGGCTCTTATGCAGCTGCGGTCGTGTTGCACACGTGATTCTAGTTTCGTAATCCATTTCTAGAACAAATTGGTGTTTTAAAAATATTTCTTGATTGCGTAAAAATATTTGAAGGAGAAGAGGTCGGAAGCTGGTTTATTAAACATGTGTTTAAATGACTTCGATAGTGGGTGTTGAACATGATAATTTAGGTTTTGAACTTTTACCTGGAAATCGTATTGGAAACGTGAAAGTGATTTACTGCACACGCATCCCATATTTCGCATCTCCCTCCAAATTGGCTTCCGAGTCAATAAATACACTGTGTGAACAGTTATTGGTCGTAAACATTGTAAAAGCGGTGCTAAACTGTTCTCCAAGATACTTAGCAGGTTTCTGAAATGTCACGCTGCTAATATCGTTTACTATGAAACTGTGATGAGTGTCGCACTCTTTACTGAATAAAAAATAAGGCTCTACGACACTACTTAACTCTATCTTTTGTTAGAGATTTGCTGGTATGCGATGCTGCTACATGAAGGCATCTATTTCATCGATGTATTTTTATTCATTCAATATTAATATTATTTAGATATAAGTTTACTTAAGTAATATCTAATATGGAATACTACATGTTATTAGTTAGTACTTTCACATAATTCATCATAATCAAACAAAAGTGTTGTGTTCGAGAGGGCTTGTAAAATAAATAGTTTGGTGCAAGCCATTAACGTCCCCTGTGAAACAATTCGGTTGGTCCCGGACCATCGGTTAATAATAAAGTGTTGACAGGGACACGTGTTTCTACCTTCCTGATGAATACCATGCTTAATTATCTTTGAAATTTTACTTCGTTTGTAAACAAAAAGCGTGTCTACCCTTATCATCCACGTACCTATTTCAAAGTATCTACTATTAGTTACAAGCAGTGCTTATCTTTCGAATCAAAATAAGTGTGAACTTGGTACGTAAGTGCAAAAATTGAATTTCAAGAGGACGCGCGGAGTTACGAAGCACGTACACGCATAATGCATTATTTAATTATAAGTTTTCTTGCTAAATGCATTGTAAGACAATAAGACATGGACTTTCGTGGCTTCATTAGAATATTAATATAAGTTTATGAATATCAATAATCGCCTATTATGAAGTAATCACGCACGTCACGACCTTAGGGCATGACCACACTGCTCGTGTGGCACGTGCGTTTGTCGCGTGCCTTATTGTTTACTCTCTGTCGTGACAAGCCGGCACTTTGGGAGCTTACCCGCTTTTTAATCAATATCAAATGTAAATGTTATTGGGGTAATAAAAAGTATTGATTTCGTGGATGTGTGTTTATTGCACGTGCCACAACGGCGGCGGCGGTTTTGACTTTTAACGCTTTCTATCCTATCAGCGAGATTTTTCAAGTACCTACTTTCATGTTGATAGATATTAGGTATATTTTATTTGGTACAATAATCGAATACCTAATTGTAATAATCACAACTACAATTGTACCTATAACTCAGCGATTTAACTTCAATTAAGTCATACAAGATTTCAATTCTGTATGAATTCGAAGTCGAAGTAATAAATGAAAACTGACATTTTAACATAATTTTTGTTCAGCTTTATATTTCGTGGAAAAAATATTTTGACTTGCTTAAATCGTTCGCAAATAGATTTCAATTTCATTTTGCCAAGCGATTTGAGAAATCCTTACCTCTACATTTATACCTAGTATCTAATAGTTAATTGTTATGAGGAACATGCACATACTTTATTTTTGTACAACAACCGGGTTAATTGGAGATTTGATTGGGCATTAACTTTAATGAACTTTTGTACAACTAACTGTCAGTAAATAGATTTATTATCAGTCATTTGATGTTTCCTTCGATTTTCATGTAGTAAGTTAGCTTCCAACGGTACCCACATGAATCTTAGCGAAGTATCACATGATACGTGACATAAGTGATGTCTGAGATCAACAGACCGTGAGCTGAAATAATACCTACTGTGGCAGCGAATTGTTATAAATTCACACGTGAAGGTACCGGCGGCGACACGGTCCTACTCCAGGCTTTATTATCAAACTCGTGTACTCTAGATTCTTTTGTTATCAAGGCAGTAGTTAATTGAAGTCACATAAGTGATATACTTTAATGGATCAGTCATCAAAGCAAATTAATCTAAGAATTTTGAAGCTATTAATACTTGTTGAATTCGGTCTTCAGTCGGAGCTCTAATACGTAATAGAGGTTTTCTAATAAACATTACCTGCTGGGTCTGACATACGGCAAGAGGGTATGTGGTGTAAAGAAAATTCCCTTTCTATTGTTATTTATTTACGTCATTATTTGTCTGACATTTTAAAGTGATTGTAAAATGTATTATTTTATTTCTTATGCTATAAGCTATAAGGTAACTTCAGACGTTCAACATCAACATTTATTTCTGTCATAACCTAGATTTATTCATACAAGTAACACACCTTCACGCACGTCGTACGCATATCAACAACATCCCATTTACACAAAAGTCCATTATTTTTTAGCTTCGTTACAAATTACAATCACTGAATGTCAGTTAATCCGACTTTCACCTTATAACTATCACACTTTATTGTTGATTTTATACATAAACTCATTGATATGCATAGCTTAAGTATCAATTTGACTATGATGTTAGAAGTAATCACTTTTACTTGGTTGTCTGTGTTTTTTTTCTTTGTGAGTCCTTGGCCTTATAATTGGGGGTCTTATAACGAGGTAGGCCATTAGTTGGCGTATTACTGCCCTAATGCTCGCCCGGCTGACGTGTGTAATGGCCTTTATGCGTTGCACACTTAGTAATTAGGTATACAAGTAGAATGTATGAGAACTTTTGTTTCAGATAGTTCCGCTGTAAGAGTAATATCCCATTTCATGTTGAATAGGTGCTTATTATAGTACCTGTAATGATTTATTGACTATTTATTGAATGTGTGCTTACTGCTTACCTAACAATTTTGTTAGCATAACAACTGCTTTTTCAATTCATTATGAAACTTAGGTAAGGACCCTAAAATGTAAGTACCTATACTAAGTAAAAATATTATCTATAAACAATATACCTACCTATGTACAAGGATCTACTTAATACAGTCTCGTCAGAAATATTATACTCATACCTATTCATAAACCGTATTCTCGATCAATTCGTTAGAAGACAACTTTATGACTAAGTGGAAAACATTAAACACATTTGACATGACGATTCCACAATCTATTATCATCTTGACAATGCATCTCGAAAGCTGCTGGATGCAAATGTGAATACAATGCACAATTGGAATTAAAATGTGCAACTGCAAATGACGTCGATTGCACTAAACACACGTAGCACAGTGTACTGTGCAACAGACGTACGGAAATGCACCTTTTGCCGTATTTTGGCATTTGGTGTAACAATGATATGCACCGTTGCACAAAAGGACAGTTTGTGGCGTTGAACAGGACTATTGCTTTGGGAATTCAAAATGTATTATGTGCGTAATTAGGTTTGTTAAGTCAGTATTACCTATAGACAGATATATTGAAAAATAAGTAATTTATCCACTTACGAGTATTTAAAATAAGCAATTTACGCACTTATCTTGTAGCATATTTTAGGATTTGTAGGTAACGCACGTAATAGTAAGTAGGTGAAAATTTATTTATTTTGTGTAAAAATTACCGTACTATTTTCAACATTTCCATTTCATACATTTTAGCAGGATTTTTTTTTTTTTACATTTTCATCCCAGGCTTTATTAAATACATAAAAGTGTTACGAAGCACATTCGTGTTATTGTAGGCGCAATCGGAAACACGACTACTATTATAGTGTGTTACAGCAACCGTATGTCGGCAAGTAAAGGGTTGTTCTTTGACACCTCCGCGACCGACTACCCATTGTGTCTTTTCAAATTTGTGGAAAAAAACTACGCACACCCGCTGTTTCTCTATCTGCCTCAAAGATTATACACAGGGATGTATTAAGGGACTATAAAAATGTAAATCGAATTAAAACTAAAAACTGTAACATGTAGGTAGGAATGTAGGTAGGAATACTTAGGTAGGTAGTTTGCATTTGGAAAACTAGGTACCTACTTATCCTTAATATACATATTTAAGTAGGTACTTACACGAATAAAAATTGCACAAGAATGCACTTGCTTTACATTACAGCGAAGATTCCATATTTTAGATTCGAAATGGAAAAGGTCAAAATTAAAATAATAATGCCTTTAACTTTAACTATCTACGTTAAGAAAATAACTGACTTAAATAGAAAAATTAAGCACTCCGCAGAGTTAGTCGTGAAAACTATTCTTGACTTTAATTATTATACCCGATCGTTCTGCCGGGCACCTATAAGTGGACGATCTAATCCTTGTTCACTAGTCATGAATGAATTCCCTTAGTCCGTTCGCGGCGTACCTACGGCCGCCGCCTGCGCATTTGTTATTATTTCATTAGACGCAACGTCCGCCACGGTGTATGTAAATGCACCCGCACAGCACGTGACCACAATAGGACATGGTGCTAAGCTGCATTGTATTACTCCACTGCCATCGCTAGCTTTGCGGTTACTAACTTAATAAGCATTTAAATTGGAGTCGGAAGAAACATTTTGCAAACAAAATAAAAACAAATTGTCCTACCACACGCGAATAGCAAAGTTAAAAACAAAGTTCTGAGTATTTTATAACTTCTGCTAATAATACTTATCTAGTAATCGAAGTTCTATTCGGTCGATTATTTTACTGTGTTCATGTTACGGCTGATTGCTTACTAAAAATTTCCATTTTCGTACGTCCCGACATCATCGGTTAGTCAGTGGCGAATAGCGGTAGACATTTTCCATGCTCTTAGCAGCCGGCTTCCCGGCATCGGATCGTGTGAAAAGGAACTTCTTTGGAAGGACAACAACTCTCATTTTTAACCAAATGCTAGCTAATTATATTCAGAGAAGCCCTGTAAACAGCATTCTATCAAATAGTTCAACACAGACATCCCAAAATGGAAGGATTTATTGAAAATCATCCATTTTATCAGTAATTTATATTTAATTTATTGTAATACGTACTTCAGTTCTGTAGTATAATGCAATATATTAATGAAATTTAGATTTAAAGACCCACCCTGCTATCGCGTCCATCACACAAGTAAGAATAATCCGCTCAGTGGGCATCCATTCATTGTTATTGAAAAACATCTATTCCCACACTTCAAGCAATAAAATCATACAAACAATGACATACATTATGTATATTTAGTTGTTTCCAAGCCAAGTAGTCGACAATAATAAAACATGTAGATACCTAAGTAAAAACTTCTTCGTCCGTTTGACATAAAATCATTCAAGTTGTAAATTATGCTGCTGATTGTGGGGGTAGGTATAATTTGGAGAGCCACCGCCACCGTTTACCCCTTTACATTTTATGATTTGACGATGTAATATAAACAATGTGATCTCAAAAAAAAAAAATGACCGTTGGACAGTTGGTGTCTCGCTTTTTCTATCTTTATTTAAATGTCTGGGGTTAATTTTATGTCTTGATGATGTTTTGTGTTGATCAAAAGGTAATAAAAGTTTTGAAAGTAAATAGGTACTAACTCTTTTAGTACTTACATAAAACGAATTTAAATACAAAAAAGATTACTAAACATATAAGCTGTAAATAATGTCCTCTATAAATAACTATATTTTTGAAGAAAAAAAACAACTAACACCTATACCTATTAATTACTCCTCGTACCTACCATATAAAACTACTTATGAGCTGTAGTTGGCTTCCCCTGACTGAAATTTTGTTGCTTGGTGACACATTAGACCGTGCTAGCTACTAAATAACTATACAGTAACATCCTCTGAACTCCTACAGTACCTATTAGGTATAAGTATTTATTTAATAAGTGTTCTCGGATATATTTCACCTGGCTCACAGATTGCGTGCAGTACGCAACGCACCTGCGTGATATGTTGCGTGCTTATTGCGATTCAAAAAAGGCACATGTAGGTACCTTGCGATATAAAAATTCGGAAATTATAAACAATCTGCCGAAAGTTATAAGAAGTCGTTGACTCTTTATTGATTTAATTTGTAACTGCGTACCTACCACATTACCTAATAGTACGTAATTGAGTTGGTAAATACTATTGTCAACTTTCGATCATTTTGTATGGATGCATGTTTTTATATTTTCCAAAGTAGAAAAAGTATTTAAAACCTATCTTTATTGTACCTTGTTAGCGGATCCAATAAGTACCTAATTTAAGTTTTGAAAACTTATCAAAAGATTCAAAGGGAACAGCAGCACGCCTAATATAGTTCCGCTATTACCCGGTAGATGGCGCGACGAGTTTCTAAATATAGCATTTAAAAGTTCACGTACCTAACTAAGTTATTGAGCAGCACCTACCTATTTTATTCGTTAAGTTTGTTCTTGATATTTATTTTAATAATTTTTATATCACTTAACTTATTTAATAATAATAATGGACATAAAAATAAAATTAAAATAATAATAATACCTACTATACAGTTCAAGAGCAAGCAAGTAATTATTTTCCTTCAACTTGTTGAACCTACATTAAATGAAGTAATTTTAGTGAAGCTCACAGGTGAAAATATTTTTAATGTCCCTTTTTAATTGACTCGCTGTCTAACGGCCGGCTCGGTTATCTTTGTGATTATCAAAATTATTATAAACTCAACCGCAGGGAAAATCCACCTTAACATATAAACATTACGTTCTCAATTCAAATGTAATCTTCGAAAATGTTGTGTTTAGAAATCCGTGACGTAAAACGAGCTTTGGATTAACTGAAATAGAGTTTATTTTAGATGAGATCTGCGTACGTGACAATTATCCAATTTAATACTGACATTAAGTTTAGTTACTACGGGAGCAAAGACTAATGTTTGTGGTTAGTTCATGGAAATCATAACAATTGTGGTACTGCACAATATTTTAAGTACATGGTACGATCTTGTATGCTTTGACTACTTTTATACGACCAGCCAATACATAAAATAGATCATCTTTCATAAAAATCTTAAAAGGGTCCTTTAATATAGGATTTGATGTGTTACTTACAAACGTACGCTGTATTTTAAACTTAAAGTCTATAGCGTACTCATTTACTTGTAAGAATTATAATTTGTTACACGTACGTTACCTATCTATACCTAATTGTATTTGTTGAACATATCCAATACAACAATACCAAGATGTTTAAAGTTCAAGGTGAGAGCGCGTTAAAACGAATAATATTGTATCTAAACATTTAATCCTCTTATAATATTGTTAATAGCATTAGTACAGTTAAATGCAAATTAAAGATAATATGTGAAAGAATTTGGTATCTTTTCGAGTACCTATGCACTGCACATCAAGATTGACAGTGAGTGTTTAATTAAGTAAGTACCTACGTAATTTAATATGTGATTTATAAGTACCTGCGCTGCGTAGCAATTTGAAAAGGTGCCCAATAAAGTAGAGATATTATCTAGACTAGCTAGAGCACACACCTTTGGGCGATGAGTACTTGTTTGATCGTTTTATTCGTTCAAACATAGTAGTATACCTACTTATAAATTATTAGAGTCTATTCAGTTTATGTAGTCTAAGTAGTCTTATCTATGATTTGAGAAACCTGCTTCAATCTCTAGTCTTTCCGTTCCCACTTTACTGCCAAATAAAAGAAATATAAATTAAATCTGAATATATATTTTAAATAATAGATAATAAAAACTCGTCTGTTTTAATCTGACAGTGTTATGAGTCGCTGTAGATCTTAACCTTCGACGATTACATTTTTTTCGCAAGTGATTTATAATTGTATGTTCTAACGTTATCTGTACATCTAAAATGAGTTGTGGATATTTAGTACAAACGTACATACCTGCGTCTGAGAGACTCACATCCTTGATTTTAAATATAACTAATGATGTATTGTTTTGTTAAGTATTTAGAAGAAAAAATCTAGAAATATTAGTTTTAATGAGGTACTTAATATTATAAACGACTATTGTAGGTACAGGGGATTAATATGAGAAATTGACAAAGAAGTTTTTCGTTATCATTTATATAAAACATTAATTAAACAGTGGCGATATCCAGCGGAACTGATAACGCCGCCGGATGTAGAGGCCACACCCCCTGCCGTGTAGGTGAGGATTTTAAACTGGGTCTGGATCCAAGGAGGCTTTCATTTTTATAAGATCGCGATTATAATCTCCTTCGTAAGGCATCTAATTAAATGGTTGCTGGCTTCGTGATCATCACATGATATAAGTATGACATTAAAGAAATTAAGTTTTTTGAAAATGTATAATCGTTTTATGTCATGCAAAGTCGAAAAGGACTAAAATTATTTAAACACTTAATAAAAAAACCCCTAGACAAAATTACTCGATTTATATAGTTATTTTATTTCCAGCATTTAGGTCCTCTATTTTTTAACAAATGGTCATTTCATTATTATCTTCTTACCTACTTGCAGATTTATCTATGAATTTATAAATATCAATGTTTGCAAAACGATAATCGCATACCACCAATATTTTATTAGAGCCACCTGTGCGTTTTGGGCAATTGGCGGTTGTATTCACTTGTGTAACCCATATAGGTATGTAACATCATTTGATTTTTCAACTAAAGGTTTAAAGAAGTAGTTGTTTGAAATGATAAACGCGTGTGTAGGGGGTTTGCCCGCGAATTACGTGCGGTTTCATATCAAACGTCAAACAGCCTCCGCGTTGGCACCGCAGCTGCAAAAGCATAAGTAAACTAAAGGGTTTTATCAAATTTAACCTTCCATGAAAAAAGTAGAACCGGGGAGCGAATAAGTGTAATGTAGCCGCCGATGCAGAACCGACTACCGTTCCCAGAATTAAGCAAGTCCAAGATCCCCAGTTAATTTGAACCAGGAGATCGTATCAAACGCAAATAGCTTGTAAATACATACATATCCTGCCGATTAAAACGGTTCAATTTTTGCATGTGTTTCGGATTCGCATGTCGCTCGTCACTTTCCTATGCAAGTATGTAATTACTGGAGATGGGTGTTGTGTGAATCGTGATGTTCCCAGACATGTCGCGGTAATCGCCACGGCAGATCGCGTGCCCGTTGCGGGCTTCGCACCGTCGTCGTAGTTACGTTGCAGGCGCCGCCGCCGCCGCCGTCGACGACTGATGTTGTCGAATACTACCGGAACAACCGATCTCCATCCTTATTAGGTACTTCTTCTACGTCATCTCATATCATTTAAATTGAAACCTTTTATCTTAACTATATCGAAATGTCAAACCCAAACTTATAAATCACCTCTTAAAAGTTTTCTATATTGTTTAATGCAAAAACCGCCAATAAAGCCCATATATCTTTATTAATACAATAAGTTTTTTTTTGACTAAGTAGTATTCCTGCTTCCAGCTAAATTGGTAACTTATCTTTAAAAATAACAGGTCTACGGTAGTTGTTTGCGACAAACTGGCGCTATATAAGTATCAGTCATTTTTCTCAAAGAGACAAGGGGCCTTGAACATTGCCTCGGAACCGCTTTTATAACGTGCGTAATTAGGCTCTTCCTTTATATCCTACGTACTCGAAATTTACTTCATTGAGAACACCTTCGCCTACTCGGCGGGAAAACGACCAAAATGTCTGTTTAATCCTTAACTAATTGTGTTAATTTGCGACAGTTACTCGAACCTCTCTAATTATATAATTTTGGATTCTGAAAGGTTGTACAGTTTCATTTAATATCAACAAATACGTTTTGTTATAAAACGTGGAAATTGTTAAAGGTATACTTGTATTTTTGGATAAAATTTCTTTCCCTATCTTGTCGAAACATCGATAGAGAGCTACCTGTTCAAATATCTTCCAACATGTTCATCGTGCAAAATACAATACTTGAGTGCTATCACCCACGCTACTTCCGGTGCCTAAAATTATTTGCGACGTAGAGTAAGTGCCGGCGATATGCGTCCTCGTATCAGTTCGATATTTATTTATTCGTACTAGAATTGAACTCGGACACTTTGAAGCCACCATTTTATATTTGGAGGCGATTTAAGGGATTAGGGATATATTATATGGCTGAAACTGTTATGACAACATGCGTATTTAAATAAAACTATCCAAAGTAAACTTCGTGATAGATATCGTGTTATTATTAGATATACTTTCGCATGTCTGGATGATATGACTCGAATAGTGCGTCATTTCGGTTCGAATTTCGATAACGGTAAGGATATGGATATTCAATTAGATTTCACAATTCAATTGATAATCAATCGATTGGGTTATCCGTAACCGGTGCTTTCATTATAAGGAAAAAAAATCCTTCAAGCACATGGAGCTTTTTACTTTTCTAAATATTTCAAGAGCAATATTCTTATTGAATGTTGTAGTTATTTTTAATATTAAATATCGTATATTAGATATTTTCTGTAACGGTTATATTCGAATCTTCACATCCCTATACATAGTTTTTTGTTGCTATGTTGTAAGTGCGCAAGATTAGTGAAATATCATATATATCACTTGAGTGCCTATACGTGACGAGTGTCAAACTTGTCTTCTTTGCAATTTGATAAAACTTATTGGCATGATTTAAAATTGATCAAAATTTTGTAAAAAGAACATAGTAGACGATAATTCGGTATTACAATTGATGTTCAAGTAAGTCTAGAATGACTTTAGATCAGTTTATTTATTACAATGTTTATTATTAATTACATATGTATGCCAATCAAGTAACATCATGAAAGTCTGTAGTATTTGCAACATGCGATACCATAGAAAATAAAAACAAAGTTGAAAGTCAAATTAAATATTCTATATTCAAATTCAAATTAAGAAAATAAATAAGGATTTGTGTCGAAGCTCGAATAGAGATATCAGGAGACGGCGTCGTTGTCGTCACGATATTTGCGCAGCTGCATTCATTCGCGGCGCGCTTCCGGGCATGGCACCTCGCCGCAACGCTCACCGCCTCATCACACTCATTTGCGGACGAACAAAGACATATTCATTAATGCCCCTGTGTACACCAAATGTTATCAAGAGAAAGTTATCAACTTAATTCTGTTTACACAGTCGCAAACGACCTACAGACGCGAAGCTAAGAAACCAGACGGGATATTGGGCCATTTTGTAGAGCAGGGAAATGAATTAAACTGAATAGATAAGCCGCCAGGCGGATTAGTTTGAATAACAACCTGCAAACTGTGATAACCAATGTCACCTGATTATTATTCCTTCGGAATTGAATATCGAAACCTATTAATTAATTTGTTTAATTTCGTTCTCGTTATTCTAATAGTAAACATATTATTTTAATCCTCGATACGATTATAAGTAAGTACTTACGATATATAACCTGTTTAAAGTGCACAAGTTGATTAATAGCTGCATTTTACGTTACATTGTATGTAGCCACCTACTTACCAGTAGCGACAGCACACGTTCTTATTTTTTATACTTTGTGCTATTTATAAGCCACAAACAATTCAGATAAGTATGATACATACAATGTAGGCAGACAATAGAAAAAAGTTGCAATGGCTAAAGTATAAATAGGAAACGCATTAATAAAGTGCAAGAGCGATAGGAAATATAAAGTATGGAAGTATAAAACAACGATCAAGTTAGGTTAATATTGTAATTAATCAATCCTTCGAAGACCTGGCAATTAAGCGCTTTGTGTGCTGAAGGCGTTGGTGGTCGTCTAAAGAGGAATTATCTAGACCACTTTAATGCAGCGCAAAGAGCATTTTTCATTTGCGATGGAGATGATGTGTGAATTTAGTAGAGTTGCCATGATGACATTACTGTCGATACTCACAAATACAATTTTTTCGTTATTTTCAGTTGAAATAACTTATAATAGGGATTGATTATTAATGTCAAAACAGTAGATAAATGAAAACGGAAGTCATTAAAAATGACTAAGTTTTATCTCTCAGAGGTGCATGCTCGAATTCCTTCTTTTGATTAAAAGCTTACTTAAGTACAACACAAACTACTTATATATTATTAAGTAAAACCTCCAATAATAATAAATTGTTACTCTACTATAAATATTTCATTAATCATCTTGTACAGGAGAAAAAAAATGCAAAAAAAGCTAATTATAAAAGCATCGATAGTTGTTGACAATATGAAGCGTAGAGGTGCAGCACTAGTGTGCATCTGTGTCAGATGTGCGGCAGGTGGATAGTAGCAGGTGATCGCCATACTAGGCGCGCGCAGCCTGCCGAAATCTTCAGTGCCTACGCTCCGTCCACTCACTCGTCGCATACTTTACACGCCAATTACTTCACCTTACCTGTCTTACCAGGGAACTCACAAATATTTACCTACTCTGTACCCAAAACCAAAAACACTTGTCGTAAATAGGTTAGGTTAGGTACTCAATTTATAGATGCTCTGTCCGGAATGTAGTCCAGTGTAATTTGCTGTTTAATTCAATCTGCACGTTTACCCACTTGTTTAACCTTTACAACATCGACTGCTTCTAGTTTATTAGTGACTTACATGATCTCCCCAAACATTAAGCTTACTATTTAGCAACCGTCTCGCCGATTGGCCGGTTTATAATTGAACCCAATACAAAATTATAATTGACTATCTAGGTTAGTTACCTTACCTTCGAAACAGCTATCGTCTTTACAATATACAAACACGTAATGGACATATACCTAATTGTGCGGGTTATAAAAGCGCAAGTAAAGAGAAACGCTGTTCAAGTGTGCTCTTGATTCTACAATTTCAAATGAGAACATGAAATCGTTTTTTTAACAATAAGAGTTAGCCTTGTACAGTGTGCGAAAAGCGAGTTAATGAACAATTAGTGGTTTGGTTGGTATAAGTAGCAAGTGGTTGTGCGCAGACGCCGCTGTGAAAGGCGCGTGCTGAGCTCGTCCCTGAGAGAGTAACGGGACGTCGACGCAGATGGCGACGCGAAATGTCCACCTACACGCACTTTACCTACACACAGCTACAACGTAGTTAAGCTACTAGCAAGCCTTCACAACACGTTTTCAGGGGAAGGCTGATATCGTAAACACTTTGTTAGAGAACACTGGCCATTAAAAGAGATATCCGTTTTGTAAATGATTGAAATAAAATGAAATGAAATGAAAATCATTTAATCTTGTAGGTTTTGACAATACTTAAGACGGGTCATTTTTTAAAGTTAATGCTAGATTCGCAAGAGTGCAGTTTTCCCCAGAGAAGAACCTAGCAAGAAACTCTGTAGGGTTGCTCTTTTTAATTTTGTTAGACTAAAATAATACCGACGCTGACATCGTAAATAGTAAGCGATTTCGCGTGTTCACCTCTCATATGACATACATTGGCATTTTTTAGGTTAATACCAACCTACTTATCTATAATTTAAAAGCTCTACGGACGCAGAGACGTTGTTTGGCACACTCCGCTCCTTATTTTCTTGTGAAACAATTAAAGTAACTGTATCGTAGCACACCATCGTTGTGTGTACGCGAGAATGGCTCGTGACACCTTGTTGTTACTCTTTTTATTTCCTGACGAAATGTCACGGTCGCCTTCTTTCACATAATTTGCGAAGATGTCGCGCAAGATGAAAACTGGGTGCCTATTACACCGTCACTGTCATGCCAATGAATGCGACTGTACTTTTTAAATTTCTGACATTTCACTAATATTCTACAATTTTTTTATGTCTGTGCATTATAATGTAAAAACTGCAGCTCATCATTCTGACATGATAGACCTGCCATCATCCTGTTTTGAAAGTATTGACAGATATGATACCCTGTGCGCTAATTATGAAGAACATCAAAACGTGGTGTGTACTCCGAAGAATGGAAATAGCAAGAGTAGCATAATTTATAAATGAATAAGTGTATATAGAAATAGTGTAATTATTTTTTAAGAAATAGATTAAAAATACTATTTTAATTTATTTATATATTTATTTGGTAGAAAATAATTATCATCGCTGGGAAGGTTATCAGTTATATCGAACAATTAACAGCAAGTTTTGTTTGCGTCTAGAAAAAAGACATGAACATCGAAATGATCACCGACAGGGTCGTGGGAAAAAGGCCTCCTGTTCCGAGAGGTTTTTTCAAATCCTCCTTCATTGTAGATTACACCTGCTGGCCGTTCGCAGCTTTCGATAAAAAATCACTGCGTTCTTTTTTGAATGGACCGACCTATCGTTTGCCCCGATATTCTTATGGATATTTTATTTTTAAAGTAGTCGTGAGATACCGGGTTACTACGATTATTAAGTGGTAGAATCACGATGCGGTAATTTATTTCTTTTTCTCATATCACGACCGATGAAGGGCTGTTGATCATTATAGACATCGTAACACAAAATTCAGTTTTTTCTGTACCCCCGTCCCCCGATAATAATCGTATGATTGTTGAGTAATTTGGTCTAAATAAGCCGATAGTTCTAATTGGGATTACTACCTACCGCATACATAATTAATCTTATTAAACTTATAAACCATAAAAACCTCTAGTCCCTCAGACGGGACGTATAAAAAGTCACACGTACAAGTAATTCATTCAAATTAGGCATGAGACTGTCACGTACGCTACAGAATCGATCGATGTAAAAACTTTATAATGCAATGCAACCGTTTCAAATAATTCGATCGTTACGGAGTTTTTCAATGAAAATTTCTACTTTCGATCTTTTCTGAGTTACATTTTGACTTCGCTTTTGGTTGACCACAGTCTGTGATCTCGGAGCATCTTATATTGTGTTACTTGAGTATTTTTCATTAAAATATTTAAAAATACTCGTACTTTGTTTTGAAAATTATCTGTTCAATTCAAAAGAGATAAGTAACTTTTTTTTAAAGCACAGCGTGGGTAGTTACTTTATTTTTTTATTAATATGTGAGTTAATTTAGAATGAGTATTAACTTTGGCATTAAAAAAACGCATTAAAAGATTCAAAATAAATTAAATAAAATGTATCGGAGAGGTTGATAATAAGAATTAGGTGTCGAATATTTACGACAATCCATATCGCCGTATATGGAAGCACGGCGCGTGCGCACACCGGTCGTCGTTATAGCAGGACGATCACATTCCATTTTTAAAATTGGAATTTAATGTAAACGACCGACTGAGTACAGCCTTATTCTTGCAACTGCAATATTACCTTGTAATATTTTAAAAGGGAACTAGCCTCGTACAGAATTCTTTTATAGTCTAACCACTTTTTATTGATTATGGCAAAATTATAGGTTTTCTTATGTATGACAGCAATTTTACTATATTCGAAAGTAAAATCCATTGTAACAAATTGACATTATTTTATTATTTAGTTACCCAACGATCACAAAACTGCAGTCAATCAAATAGTCTTTCGACTACTAACGTGTTGTCACATGTTTTGCAGTAGGTATGGAATGGTGAACCAGTAGGTGCTTTTAGATAAGTATCCTATGACGGGAAGTGGGAGGGATTCAAATGTTTTCAAAATTCTGAGAGCTAAAACTGTGCGCAACCTGCGCATTGGGACATTTGCAAAGTTTTTGCGCGTTTCCTGGCGGGAAGGCGGGAAAGCAAGCGGTTCCGCTTCCGGCGGCGTGCAGATGAGATTCGGTACTTTTTGTGCAATCCCCTTTGTGGTGCTTCCGGCAGGCTCAGGTACTTCACGAGCTGATTAAAGGTGCATTCTGACCTTGTGATCGTATTTCAATGGTGAAACGTAACAAAATCTACTATTTGTTTATTTGATAACTAACTATTCTCTCAGAGTAAGAAATACAGAATCAGAGGACCGATTTAAGTAAATGTCTTCTATGTGACGTCATATATGCAGTTACATACTGATTTTGTTGATAAGTAGCTATTTAAAGGATGCCATACCGGTTATGATCATAATGCCCTCCTTGACCTAAACTGCAGATATTATGTTTTGCCGATCCACGTGAGAAACTGGATCTAACATCTCCACAATAAGGTGCTGGCAGATGGTAAATAACTTAACAAAGCACTTGTGCTACACAAAACTTTTTTCAAACACCATATGCACTGCGATCTAGGAATTAAATCTCCTTTTTTTTCTAAGCATGTCATATTTGCATCCGAGTGACACATGTCGTTCTCGGGCTGAAAATTTACAAAAAATCCGTGATTCCCCGAAAAAAAGGTTCGAGGAGCGACAGATGTACGAAAAGAAACATAAATGAGCACGTGCCATCTGCTAAATCTCTTAAGAAAAACGCACACAAACTAGGAATCGTCTTGTAAGTGCACAAAAAATCGTATAAGGAAACGCACACTAGTTTAGTTAAGCGCTATCGATCAAAGAAGAGCGCACGCGCCGCGGCAGATGGTCCGATCTGATTGGTCGATTTTGTTTGAATTCCGAACTTCAGCACAATAGCATGATAAGGAATATGACTTATTGCCAGTTGTTGTGCTCTCGACTCAAGACCGTTTGATTTATTTCTTGAGGTAGCCATTTGCAATTGTCGTTCGGCCGTACGAAAGCATTGTAGACTAAGTACCAATAACAAAAGCGGACTCTTTAATGCAATTTTCTTTTATTTGATTGATTGTTGATGGACGCTATTATATCGAGAATAATTTAATAACGAGTGTAATTGATTACAAAGACTTTTTTACTTTCACAATTTGATTCGAAGATCATCGAAATCTGAACGTTTTATTTTAAAACTTAGAAAAGACCTAATCCAAAGATTATGGAAGCTTACATACATTGATACGACAATAGAATTGGCATATTTTTTATTAAGTATTTTTTATTAGGTTTTTAAAAAAAAGCAACCTATTCTATATAAAAGATAATTATTAGATGGGAAGAGAGATCAAGGGACAACAAAGCTAAAACTCAATAGAGCAGTGCATCTTAAAGAAAGAAATCTTTGCTACCTGAATAAAGGTGGCAGCTGCATCATTTAAATCGATCCGTCGTGTTTTCTCTTTCTAATTCTATTATTTTTCTATTTTTTTCTCTTTCTTATAATGTCACGTTATCTCCAAGATACCAGGCTGTTTTCTGATATCCGTGTACAATAATTTGTGAATTTAAATAATAAAAACATTAAGTATTTAAGCAGTTAGCATGACAAAACATAAATTGGAATAATATGAGTACCTATGTAAGGTATACAACTTTATTTAATTTTTCTAGATTTTGACTGGATGTAACGTGGGATCAAAAGCAAAAGAACGTGATATCCTGTACCTACCCATCGTGTGTGACATGACATGGCTTTCTTACCTATGTCAAATCAGACAAAAAGTAAGTACTTACCTACAAAGGCGCAAAAAACTTTATAAAATCAGCTGAGTCTTCAATAGTTTCAATGCACACGTGTTCGGGTCAAATTTGCAATTTTTTTCCTTGTGAAAAAATATTTTTTCTTTTAATCTATTTGCGCAAACATCGTGGGAACGCGAGCTTTTTGCTCGCATAATATGTTTCATTTACCTGAGCTTTACAAAAACTTCAAGATCATGCGTTTTAGGAACATTCTTTCTTAGAGAATATTGCATTCTGTCTGATATAGAGTTACTTTATTGCAGGTAAATGCGCTGCTGAAGTACTGATACCTTTATTTTATCTTCACATTTCTTGGCAGAGGTCTAGTTTTATACGGATCGTGGAAATAAAAGAAATAATTGGTCCGAATCAAGCATGGAGTATAACAAATCGAAGGAACATTTGTGTCGCGTGCTATTAATGAATAACATGCTTTTAAGTGTGATACATCGTTAAATAGCGATAGCTTTAAATTTTAACTAAAAAGTTAACGTTCTTAAAATTAGTGTAAAGAAGTGTCGGGTATCACGCGATATTCCGGTTCGAGATTTATCGACACTACGTACCTATGAGTGAGGTAAACGATTGCCACCTCTATTTTGTAGTAATTATGGTTTTGACATGTTATATTACATCCGATCACAGCATGTCTGTAACAGATACATTTGTTACACACGCGTCACGAGTTAATAAAGCTATTTCGTATATTCCCGCGTCGCATATTTTCCCACCTACGTTGGACTATTATAAATAAATACTAACATGCAATGCCACACCTATATGTACATATTTATACGGTTTCGCCTTTATCTATGTTTTATACAGGCTTCCAAACGTTAACGTCTTCTGTACTTACTTTTTGTTACGTTGAAGAATGTACTTAATGTAGGTAAGGGTGACTCAATATTCAAACTTATAGATACGCACTCATTTACCAAACTACTGGAAGATACTTTGATTTGTATTAGACAGTATATTATTATTTTTTCGACCCCGGATTGTAACGAAGACATATAGGATGAGACTTATACATATGTATAACGGTTGTCTATTACGAAAGCACTTCAGTTTTATTATTTGAAGTTATGGTATATTGAATTCCATTAAAAGGAATTCCTTATAGAGGAGCTAAACAAATCTGCCGAATACAATCTCTTTGTGGAACGGTCTCTGCTTCACAATGGGACAATGCAAGGACGATTCTAGTTCACTCTATTAAAACGCCATTACGGACCCGTTTTGGTCGTTTAGATGCAATTTAAAATTGACATTATTGAAATAGTACCTATTTAATCTATGTAAAACATTAGAGTATTTCAGTTTTGCGTAGAATATAAATTCCTATTTAGGTATAATCGCTTATGTAAGTTATCCGCTAGGTATATTTCGATTTAGGATTTCCCATGCTATTTGTCCCATACATTCTCTATTGGAAAGGGATATTAATTATGTATAAGATTTACCATGGAACCCGGAGAATATTCTCAAATTCATGGTAGATCTCAAACAATTCATTCTTCTCGATTCACCATCGATCAAATCTCGCGGTGGGAATACAATGCGAGCACTCTATTGACCCAGACCACAACAGCCGATTGTTGATCCAGATCATATCTTTTTCACAACATCGCTTTACGAACCATTGTCATTGCGGTGGCAGCAGGATGCGTCTTCACAAATCGAAAAAGTTTGGAAGAATATTTTTTACAAGTAAGTACCTACTTAGATTACATTTTATACTACTCCACTTTTATACATATAAAACATCCACTGAAAATTTTAATGAAATCCATATTCAATGAGAATAATAAGATATGTACATTCCGTATCTAGGCATTTGATAAATGTGGGATAAAATGCGAAAAGCTATAAGTACACATAAAAACAAATATCTACCTCTATAGGTTGAACAAAGGGAATAAGAACTAGTTCATTGTAAGTACGTGTTTGTACTATATATTATAGAATCTTCATTTATTAACTTAACACAGAATGCAAAAGCACCTTTCTACATATTTAATAGTTTTATTGCATTTATGTACCTACACTACATGACTAGGATAAAATTGTGATGACAACTTTACGAAGATAACGTGTTTTATACTAGATTCTCGCATGTCTGCTGTAAATGTTACTTTCCAACATTATGTTGAACACCAGTATGATCATAACATAAATATTGTATTTTTAACCACGTTAAACAAGAAATGAAAGGCACCATATGCAAGTGGCAGGTACCGAAACAGGCAGCATCATGTTGCAAATTACTTAAACCACATCAATATGGACGCTCACATTTTAAACGCCTTCAAACCAGTCAAGTGTAGAGGTATTTTAAATTTGGTCGGGTGATGCCGAAAACCACAGCTTGCAGCGACAGATGTAAGGCACCAGCACAAGGAAGCCTTAAAAAAACTAGCACGTGCTAGGTGGAAAAAAATTGCATGCGGGCACAAGTTGCCTGTCATAATGCACGTTTGTGAAAAAATAGGTAGCAGCCGTGCGTGATTTCTACGAAGAAATTCGGCGTGAAATGAATATTTTTGGAGATTAGCGTACTCTGATCGAGAACATCTGGGCTTAAGCTTCAGCGGCGTTTCAAGCGCTTGAGGTAGGCCTTTAAACCAGTACGGTACATACCAGTTCTTGATTTATCAAAATATAATACAAGTAGATGAAAAATTAACACTTGCCGGAAAACCTTCAAATACTATCCCGGAAGCAGTACAAAAGGTCTCCAACATTGCGCAGGCGCACGTGTCAAGTGATGCGTCGCCAGGACCACCCACCAACAACCCTTGATCTCCCTGCACTTGATACTATCTTGTGTCAAAATCACGTGTTTGTAAACAAAAGGCAGTGTTTCGTAATACGGGCGCTTTGACTGACGGACCATTCGAGATGTTAATTCCTTTGTGACAGGAAATAGGCTCCAATTGTTATTCTATAAAACTTATATGGTACTTCTAACGTTAATAATTAACACTGTGTAATGTGTGTGTAATAAACTGTGTAATTATACTCTGGAAAGTAAATTTTATTTAGTATTTATTTAACATGTTTTGTTGTACTTACAGCCCGTAGTAGAAAAGGTTATAATATACCTAATTGAATTTTGCGTACCTATTGACAGATAAAGTACTAACTTTATGACCTCTATTGCAAGTGCTTGTTAGTCTATAATACTTGCTTGCTAATTAAAAGATTAGTACATAATTCTGTTAAGTAATTGGTATGCAGCTTAAAATAAAGTCTATTCAATTAACATGAATGAAGCGAAGGCACTTAATTAATTGTTTAATATGAAACTTATGCCGTTATTGGTAAATAGCATACCTAGTGAGAAGGGCATCAGTACGATCGAAGTAACACCATCAACATCAATTAATTATAATAGTTAATGTTAATTTAAATTACTTATAAGGTTTTCTACATAAATCCAATCACCAGTAAAATACGACTGTAGGGAAAGATATCCTAAAAACGTACCATAAGTGCTACTTTACTTACTACTACTACTAAAATGTTTTATTTTTCATTATTATTTTTATAGATACTTATTTATCATCAAACAGACAGGTGCGTTTCATATGTCGCAGAAAAACTTTAGACTGAATGAATTAAAAGTGCTTATTAAATAAGTATTTTATAAATATATTGTTGTCCCATATTTAGATATTTATGTGCAGGTTGTTTTTAAAGAGTAGATACTAAGTTATTTTGTAAATACAACTCATTTTGGGGTTCTCTGGCGGAAACTGCACATTGCGAATTATATATATTTTGCGAATTGCGAATTATATATATATTATACTTTTTTTAAAGCTAGCGCGAGCGCTAGCTTTAAAAAAAATATATATCTAACTATGTAACGGTTTCAAGAGCATTTTTTGTGCCTATGAAATAAATATATTTGTGATTTTGACTTTGTAGTTTAGTTTAGTCTCAGTTTTTGTAACATATTTTGAATTTTAAAGACACTGCAAATTTTTCTTTGATGCTGAATTCTGAAGTGTGATTCCATAATTTTAAGGCTTAATTGCAATATAAACCATTGCTAATTACCTGAGCTTTTTAAACAAGCATGCACATGTCCAATTAGTTAGTTATATTTTATCGAACAAAATAAAATTTCAAGGTGATATTAAAATGTCATAAAATGTGGCGTAGCAGAGCACTTAGCTCTTGTAAGAAGCCGAGAAATGGCTCGTAAAAGTTTGCGGAATTTGCAAGAATAATAAAAAATGTAACGAGTAATATAACAGGTAGATAAGTTTATTTATTGGCCTGCAGCATCAGAAGGTGTAATTTGGCTCGGGCCTGGAAGAGGCTTGCCATACGACCTGGGGTGACAAGGTGTAGAGCATTTGGCCAAGTGCTGCCGTCGCTGTTGGACCGCGTTATGCATTCATATTCATTCTTTAATTATTTATCTACAACTCTTTACGTCGAAGATCTAAATGTAAGGAGGTTATTTTTAGGACATCTAACGTATTATTTGTTTTGTATCTTGTCATAACTGCAACTGTAGTTAAATATTACTTTGCTGTATTTTAAAGTATTGAAAAATAAATTTTGTTTCCGTATCAGACCACGGAAAAGGTGGCATGGCGGGATGAACTGGACACCTTCACAAATGACTGAGCAGAGGCGGCTCAGGATAGAAAATCGTGGAAAAGGAGGAGGTAGGCCTTTGCCCAGCAGTGGGACACTAGATAAGGCTAGATAAGATAAGATTATATTTGAGTAAACAATTTCCAAAACATTACATAATAAACGCATAAAGTATTAACCTATAACTTTTATAATGCGCTACATTATATTTAATGATCTGTTTATTTAACATCGTTATATGAAATGTTCTTGGTTAATTAGTAGATAGTGTGATCCGCAAAAAAGGAAGTCCCGTTACAATGGTACAGGTGCGTGCGATGTGCGCACGCGCTCAAAATATTACACACGCGCCGAATGCAGTGCAGTCTTCTCTGTGGCAGAGTAAATAACTTGAGACCTATTGATGTAGTAAATAGAATGCAATTAAGTGCTAACTTTTAGAGGGTTAGATGATGGAAATTCAAATGGTGTTGGAATTTACAAGTTATACATATTAGTTGAGAGGAGAGGCATCTCTTCTCATCCATCTCTTTTTATGCAGTTATCCTCATTTTAATTCGATTTTTTTTGTACTACTTCGAGTAGAGCCCTAAATAAATAAGTACAGTAAACTAGAGTACAATAAATAAAGTAGGTATGTGACTCTCCCACCCGCACACGGCTTTACAGTTAGCACAATAGTCACGTCACAATGAAACCCAGACAAATAGCAAACATCTTATAAAAATACACGTCTAAGGAACCAGTAGCCAAATCATTAATTTTAAGAAGCATCTGCATCGTCTTGACAGCTGCTTCTACGTTCTAAATGGAGTTTCAACCCTTTTGACAACAAAAAATTGATTTTCATTCATAAAAAAATAAGCCTCCAATAACCCTTACGATTTTCTGCATCGCAAGTTGGGAAAGAATGAAGATTATTTTAGTTTAGTAACCGATGCTCTGTTTTGTTATAAAAATAGATAAGTAGTTAAAGCGTCGTTTTGTAAGCATATTAGTAATTACCTACTTAAAATTCTGCAGCAACATATTGGTTTTTATACTTCAAAGGTAGTACCTAAGAAAAAAAACATAATTTTATCTAAATGACACCACACACACACCTTCAAAATAATTTATTATTACTCAGTGCAAATTAACAAATTGCTTAAATACTCTTTACCAAAAAAGAAAAACTTAGTTATGTGTTTGTCGTGTCTTTTTTTTGTTAGTTACTTACGTGTTATTTCCTAATGTTTCCGATGTAATGTTGCCACCTGCTTTTGCATAGCCGTATTTTTTGTCCAGGCAAGGTGTTGGCCGACGCTTCGGTGATTTAAATTTGGAACATTCGATTGTACGTTGTACTTCAGACGTATTTTATTGCTAATAGTGTTTTGCAATATTTTCTAAGTATTTGCTTTATATTTTCGTATATGTAATAGTTTCAGAAAATGTTTGTATTTTTAAATAAGTTTTCTATCTTATTTTCGTTTACAACAAATTACATAGGTTATTTATTACCTACACTAAATTAAACGTACGATTCGCCAAAAGTAAATTTAATGAAGGCCTTCAGAAAAATGACACTTAACGGCTTGATACTTTGCAAGGTGTGCGGAGATAAATACGGCATAAATTCAATTTTATATCCCCAAACGAAAATGAACCAAAAAAATCTCATTTTACCGAAATCGAAAGTGTTATTGGCCGGCTGAATTTAAATTAAGAATTCAGAACCTTTCAAATGGAACAATCAATTCGAAACTCGCTCTTAGCAAGTGATTCGAACAATCGTCACGGGTAAAACATTCTATCTTTAAAATTAGAATAATGCATTGGATGTCATTGGTTGAGATATTTTTTTGTTTTACTAATGCTAGCTGATTTTTTTGTATGTTTTGCGTGTACGTGCTGTAGAGTAGGTACTTGTCGGAAGGCAATATGGCGGCGCGGCGGCAGGAGGCAGGTGATCAGCGACGCAGCTGCCGCGACGCATCCAAGGTTAGGTTCCCTCCCCGCTTGTTTACCGTACGTACCCCGACCCTCGATAAGTAATAGCACGTAATGGTGTGTTTTTATCTAAACGGTCTTAGGATAATTCTAAGCAAATAATGTTTTTAAATATAAGCGATAAATAGAAAATTATCAATTTAATATTGAAATCCGTAAGTACTTAGGTAACATCCTTTCTTACCGTACTTACCCTTAAATGTGATATCGAATTTAAAAGGTTCATGAAGTTAATTTAGATGGTATACTTACTTATAGATATTCTTTAAAGATTTTTTTAAAGATTTCATCGATGTCAGTGCAGTGGCCGGTTGAAGAAATATCATACGAATATGCATCTCTCGTTGAAGTCGAAAAGCCCGCGCGTGCGACCACGTGGTCTGCGCACACGCCATGCGTCCACCTCGTGCTCGAGATAATAGCGATAATAGCTCAAAGACACCCTTTTAACTCCCCAAAGGTTTGTTTATAGATGGGACACTACGAGGTCATCTCAGGGGTTTTTTTACAATTTCGGAAAAAGTTTAGAGGTAGGTTATTTTAACACGCTTTTTTACAGCATTTGTAAGTTAACTTCTGTGTTTGTTATTAATAACAAACTTAATATAGTTAGAATTGAAAGAATAAAGAAACATCACTATTAAAATCAACACAGTGGACTTGCAGAGCGAATTATTTGCAGAACACATTAAAAGATGCACATAAAATAAGTTTAAATGCATTATCACAATGATAGTAAAAGGTTCAAGTATTTCTGTTTCCGAGGTTGTTGGCTTCAAAGTGAGGTACGGGACCCGTGGTCGCTGGGCTGCTTCCAACTCGGGATTTCTTGGAGCGTGCATCAAGCCAGGCGCCGCGCGTGACGGCATATGCACCACAACAATACCGACTTTTAGATACTCATGCGATATTCCATTTTAGAACTAGATATAGACTTTGATTTCCAAGGATTTCAAAGGTAAGTGAAGACTGGATGGAATCTTTTGATTTAAAATCAGCTGTCTAAAATGGAAACAATGTTTATACAAAATTATAACATATTTTACTTGAACTTTGGCATTGAAACGCATTATAAAGTAACGAATAATTTATTTACAAAACCTGAAGTAAAATTACCTACTATTTATTAATGGGCTACAAAAGTAAATGTCCGCTGTTCTCATAAGCATTAAGCCTTGTAACCGGCGACTTCCTACATCGCGTTCTGGCGGGTGCCTGCACTAACGACGTGCTTTATGGGAACGCCAGCAAGGGGCTATAGAAAGGGGGGAGCCGCTCGCAGAAAGAAAATTCAAAGAAAACGTATAGTTCTAGACGGCTGAGTTCGTACCTATGTCGTAGAACATTTAAGTTTCGAACGTCGACGTTCTTTTGTTTCTTTGTCGACGCATCATCGGGGATAATAATCTTCTTGCTGTAAGGAATAGCTCTACAAACGTATTCCAAAAAGTTTTTATACTAGTCTGAAGATGATTATCATTATTATTAACTTTTCATACCTACGTTTATTTTGTTTGTAATGAATCACTTATGCATAACATAAAATGAAGTAAATACTATTGTTTATCCAAAAGTCTATTACAAAGGGACCCAAGTTTGCCGTCTTTCGAAACATCCTGAGAATATCTAGTAGGTATGTAAAGTGTTTAAGCGAATTTAAAACAATAGACCATAACTGAAGAAAAATTCCATCAAGGCGCGGCAACCTGACATTGCTAGAGTAAGTAATTGAAAATATATTATATACAAGTACATAAGTTTAAATGTTGGAAATCCGACACATAATTAAGCCCCTTTTCTATTCAGTGGGTACACAAAAAGATCACATACTCGTAAAAAAGCATTTCAAACAATACAATCATCGGGGCATTATTCACTCATTGTCCCCCGAGAGATGACAATTAAAAAGCAGGCATTTGCTAATCAAGACAGTTTCGCAAGGTGCAAGTATTTATTTATTATTATGTACAAGAGATGATTATTTAAAGCTGTTTAAGTACTTTGGTATATCTACCTATTGGTGGTACAAAAACACAGTAGGTACGAGTACGAGAACTTGCAATAAAATGAATTGCAAATCATGTCGATATGAAGGCGAACACACAGTGAGACATCAAATAATAATCGTCATGATGAACAATCATGAACACAAATTATTATATTTACCAATTGTGCATTTATTAATCGAGGTGTAAATTGCTATGTGGTTTTAACTGAGGAAGACAACTTTCCAATTACTTCAGTGTCTATTTTTAATCTTTTGATTCTTTATTAAATATGACTTCCACAAAACGGTTTCAATACCCATTCATCAATTTTGTGATTTCCATCTGTAGTAATGTAGAAAAAGAAATCATGAAGGTAATTTTTGAATCGTTTGTTAGACTTGAAAGTGCATTACTCGAAGTTTATTCACTACTAATTTTATTGAAAACCCGTAAGTACTTGGCAATAATAAAAAAATACAAGTATTAGGTATGTAGCGCATTAAGCTGGGTTTTTTGCTCCATTATAATCTTTACTGCTTGAAAATTAAACAAAAATACACTAATAATGTCCATAATATCCATTAAAGTTTAACAAATTGATCGTTTAAATAAAAGTGATGTGTTTTACTACCTACTTTTTATTTCAGCTGATAATGGCGACCATTCTTGGAGTAGTCTTAAAACGTCAAAACTGCATTCATCTTCAAAACGGTAACGTAAAAAGTTTTTATAGGATAATAAAAAGATTTATTTTATTTAGTACAATGATCACTTTTATTAGCGACTGTTCCATCATCACAGCGGACTCTTTTAATTCGATATCGTTATTACAAAACGGATAAAAAGATGGAATAATTAGATAATGTCAGACGCGCTATTATTCAGGAAACTCACTTTTGTCTGTAAACACCTTTATTTTGAACAAAAGTTGTTTTGACAGGCAGCTGTTGGATTTATTGATGTCTGTATTAAGCTGTTGCCACCATCACCACAAAACAACGAGATAACATTATGTTTGGAACTTGATGATCGTCAATAGTCCGATCTGATCAGTCAATTCGATACTTACGGGGTATTAAATTTTACCCTCATTTCCCGTTTTTGCGTGCTTAGAAACCAATTTTACGGATTTGTATTTCAGTTTGTATAATCAGCACTTCGAATAAATCTTTCAGCAGAGCAGGCGCCGTTTTCAAAACACGATCAAGCGTACGACGAACATGACGTCACGTGGTGACGTCCCGCAGCTGCGTCCACTATCAAGGCATGCAGTGTTTTGTAAACAAACTCCAGAAACAATCGACATTCGGATGTCGACAAACAAACATTGAAAATATGCAATGACGTATTTAAGTATCTTCAGAAATATGCCGATTTAAAGTTCAGGCTGTGTTTCTGGTATAGGTTATTTGAATGAGTAAATACACATCGTAATAAATAAATACAAAAGAAAGCTGTGAATGTTACTTTCCCATCTTTTAACTATGTATTTTAAATCCTTAATCTATAATTTATCATTTTGAGGAAAAAGGTAGGTACTCAATTTTACAGAGAGACCCAATTTTATTTTACATATTTATTTACCTAAATTATACAAACTCCGCTTATGATAATCCCGGTCGAGTTTGCTCTGAGTATTCTATTCAAGATGCACTAGTTTTACTTAGTGATTCCAAGAAATCTTATAAAGGTTCTCACAGTTAGTATCTTATGAGCGTCGTTAAATTACTCTGTGCGATTAAATATACTAAAAGATAAGGTTAAGTGCTAGGAATAGTTATGTATATAGAAACAATTTATTTGCAAATAGCATACACGGAACGGCTTTGCGTGGAAATTACTGAACATACTTCAGATCACAGACCGTTAAATATCTACTATAGGATCAATGACTAACAACTTTTCAGCTTTAATTTAAATGTGTGCAACATTTTGCCAAATGCCGCGCCAGATTAGATCTGTTTTTTGCTATATTTAATCTGTCACTGTACCCTGTTATTATAAAGTTTGAACGTCTCGACTGGTCTGCTACGGAACGGAACCAATGACTCGTGTAGGTCATGGATACGGACAAACTGTTCTAATGCTTATCGGATAAATATGCCTACGAAACTGCCATCATCTGGAACTTGTATCAAGACGTCGACCATTGGTGCTGAATAGGTATTTGATATTGATTTGGCGGCCTCGTATACTATACGTTACATCTACAAGTACATCTAGGTACATATAAGTAATAGCCACATTATGATTGTTAGAATAATTATGAGTATTTTCCCGAGGTTAACTTGTAAGTTACGAGCTTCTTCCAATGACGTAGATAAGTGCCTATCTATTGAGCTCAAATAATAATATTCAAGAGAACATGACTACACACCTCTAAGTTTCCCCACGCAAATCAAATACTTAGTTACTTAGGTACCTTTAAGTTGTCTATAAATGAACACAAGAGGATATTACACACACGAGGTGGTACTTATATTACATACATCTTTAATATTTATAGTACGACTAAAATAATAATGCTACGTGTACGTCATAACTCGACCGCAAGAAGTCGTTTCAAGGAGCTAACGAACCATTTAAGCAGTCGTATATTTTTTTACGATTTATTAGCAAACGAGTAATAAATTTGTGAACCACAATAACAGTGTCCATCTGTCTGTGTGTCTGTCTGTGCAGTACACCGAGGCAGTGCCGTGAGGTGTGAGGTGAGGTCAACCCTCCAATTCGCCCCTCTCTCTCTCACCACCTGTCGCCAGATTGTTCATTTTGATTTCATTTCAACTCTATTTGACGTTCTATTGTCCGTTGAGTTCGTAAAGCCTATGTATTATTATTAACCCCTTTCTATTTTACACCCCGTTTGTAAATCAACCCTATTCTATAAACTCAAACGCAACGATTTACCTGCTAAATTAATGAATATTTAAGAAGCATACCTACGTAAGAAAGCTGCTCAAATCAGATATTGACGGGGAATTAAAACCATGTCAAATACGACTCACATTAAGCCGAAAATCTGTTTTTTGAAGATACGTAGGTAATCAGTACTCGTAATCACATTCACCCCGCATTGAATGAAAACGGGCTTCAATTTTAAGAAACTATACCTTTTCAAGTTGACGTAAGGTTGAAATTAAAGTAAAAAAGCCCTGAACCGTCGTCGTATAAAGTTTCGGCTGTCGGAGCGGACACATAAAGAAGCCTAACAATAGTGATAAATTAATAAAATTAAATCTGCGGTGGTTTTTGTTCAAAAATTGTGCGAAGTGACTCTCTTGAATATTTGTTAGTATGTACAATCTACAAAAAACAGTTGGGTGATAAAATTTAATTTAGATTTTTAATAAGTACGGAATAATTCCACGAGCGCTTAAGTTATTTAAATGTTGTTTGTTTTACCCTAACTAGGTACCTATCGGTTATTGTCAATTTTAATGTTGTTGTTCTGCCCTAACTTTCGAAAGGAGTTAGAACTTCCATTTAAAAATCTATCTCCAACGCTCTCAGACTTAAATCAGTAGTCATAGAATATTAACATAATGTCTTCATTCATTTAGAATTCTGTTAAGCTTAATTATCAGAGTTTAATCTGTATAATTGCAAACCGGTATCGTTTCTGCATGGGACAGACTACGGGTCAAAAATGGTAGTTTTGTTTTAACAAGAGTGATACCCAGACTAGCGAATCTCTGGCCATGGATGTAAACGAACCTGTTTGTGCTAACTTTAGGAGTTAGCATTGCGAAACTACCAAGTAACTATCCGAATTCCAGTGCCTAAAATTGATTTGCTTCAAATATCTTGCTTAGGCGTTGAAAATTTGCAAATTTAGATATAAAAATGAATATCTAGCTACATAAACTTTTTTGTGATTCATTGTTGGATGGCATTGCGTAGGTTTGAGTTAGTATTTTAAAATCACCTATTTACTTCGAGTTTTATATAGCTTTAGGGAAGAGCAATTGTTTTGCCTCTCATAGATTATGGACTTAATATCTACGTATAGATATTATTTGTAACGATGAAAACCTACACATTTTAGTAAATTTGATATGACATCAAAGCTTTGTCAAAACAAAGTAGAAATAAGTACTTTAATAACAAGAGACATCGATTCCAAAAAGCATTATGACATCGTTCATCGACATATCGATATTTCGTAGGGGTCACGCTGCGGAACCAACTACAATGGAGCGCAAAGATTTATTGGCGGGGTAGCGACTGAATGCTCTGGGTTCACGCCGCAGGATGATATCGCTAGACATAACGTGGATTTTATACGTTTCTGTAGGCATTTTTTAGGTAGTCATGAAAAGATCTAACGTATAAATGTATCCTAAACATATCGAAAGTTATGTGTGTCATAGTAGTGGTGTTTAAAACTGTCCCTAAAGTGGTCCAAAACGCCAATTCATTAATGGTAACTTCGTTTAACCGTACCAAAAGAAACACTGGCACTAAAAATTATTCAAGCAATGCGCCAAAAAGTTGATATTAATATTGTCTTATCCACAAGAAGGATATCGCTCCTGAAAAATGAATCGCGTCTTTGCCAACAACACAAAATCGGCACAATAACAACAAGAGATGGTAAAGTTCATCGCTCTACGTTTGTTTACTGCTGTCTCCGCGGATCCGCTCCCAACTGAACTTTACTCTTTTCTCAGTCAACTACTTCCACGGTTTTTGTACCCAGTTTATCTTCAACAAACTCATAAATATCTATAAGAATGAGTGTGCATGATTTTTTAAAATAAAAATGATCTTTACTGTCTGACCCAATGACCAATTTATAAGATTTACCTAAAAAGAAATTCAAATCTGTTTGATAGTCTATAAAATGTTTGTATTATGATCGCTTTCACTACTGCTTCAATATTTTTTTCCACAGTGAAGTGAAAAGCCGCGACTAGATTCAATTAGAATATTTAGAATGGTCATTGCAGAAGATTCGCGCACTTTCTAGTCATAAATAAAATAATAAGCCTTTTAACTATCGTGTATGTACTAGCAGCATACGTTGACCCACGATTATCGATATTTGTTATTTTATTATCCTTTTCAATCCAAGCCGCTGAACGTAATAAAATCGATTTCAAAGCCACCACGTCAAAAGCAGTCGTGGGAAACAATTCACTGTAATAAAAATGTCACAGTGATCCGTTAAGCGTTCCGAGGAATGCGATTATGTCTGCGTTGGAGCTTATGCCGGTGTTTTACAGGTGATAATCGAGTGTAGGAAGCAGCGTGTGTCATTGCTGGTACTTGCTGATTTTATGTAGTCCGTCATTATCGATGACACGCGCTTATTTAGTCGTCGGCTTGCGTTATGGACGCCTGATGCTTGTCGAGATTCCCTCGTTGATGCGGCTACAGCTTCACCTTGCCGCGAACCCTGGCTCCTCTGACCTAGTATATATTCAATTGATTTACAATACACTAAACAAGACTAACACACATTGATTTAGGACATAGACACATTAAAGTCAATCTACCTACGTAGATATCAGCTTTAAACTCACGTGAGTTATGTTTGTTTCGTTTAGGATTTTATAGCACGTTCGCATTGGTGAGCTTTACCTTTAGCAAAGTACTTCCATTTATCAACTAGAGACTCTACAACATTTAAAAAGCTTGAAGAAAAATACCTGCACGTCTAATATCTATGATTATTTTCATTAAAATATTTAAAATTATAATCCTAGCTGCAAAAACAATGCTTTAACCTATCCACGTATTTAACTAAGCCTTTTTATACTATCTTTAACGAAATCTTTGCAAGAAACGTGTGAAACTGGATGTAAAAAAAGTAAAACAAGTCTAGGTTCACGTCATAGCCAACGACCGTGATGAGAGTTTATTTAACAAGGGTGCAAAGGCTTCTACACAAACATTACGTACATACTACATACCTACTGTTTTATAACCAGTCGCAGAAACGGTCAACGCCAAATGCCAATAAAAAAAAGAAGTCAAGTTATGATATTCAAAAATAGAAGAAGGTGATAATGAAGTTTGATTGATAATGAACCTTATCAACACCGCTTTTGTTTCAACAACGCATTTATTGGCACAGATTAGTGTTCATCGTTATTCAGTAGGTATAACATCCAGGAACCGATTTTATAGCTGGTAAAACTAGAACAATACTAAATTCTATTTGCAGTGCGACATACTAGTAAATGCCAGTTGCGATCGTAAAAAAGAATCGTGCTTTAGACATTTGCTTGAACACTGCAAACAAGAGGTACCTACGAGTATCTAATTTGAAGAACTTGTTCCAAACGTCGATAAAATTAGATTATAAATTAATCCTGATTTACTACAGTAACGGAATTATATAATAAACTCGCTATCCGCTCAGCTTATAAATGTAACAGTTTCCCAAGTAATGAGTATCGTAATGAAGGGTCCTTCGGTGGTCGTCATTTGTCTCATCATTACCATAACAAAATCGCTGGCAACTGTTTTATAATGCCAATTTTTATATCGTCAAACAGGAAAGATAAGAACAAATACCTACCTACACATAGCTTTTGAGCCATAATATAAATACTTACTATTTTAACAATGTCAACGAAATAGCTGGGTTAAACTCTGCCTTCGTAAAAGTTTGTCTGCTATTCTATTATTATCATAGTTGTGTATTTCCTGTCAAAAGTCCCTTTAAACATCAGTCTATCTATAATAACATCTTGATTTATTGCGCAATTTGTCCTCGGAAACTGTAAATTGACCAATTTAGTGCGAAAATTGCCCAATTTTTATGTCCATACTCTAAACAAGCCTAGGCGTGTAATTTTAAATAGTTGCCGGACTTTAAGGAACATTTTTTAACTGGCAACTATTTAGTTGTCTCAGATTATTATCGTAATTTGTTCCGTTAGCCGATTCCGCAACTTGTGCTCTGTTCATTTTCACATTTATCATAATGAACTTTTCTATTCTGCACCTTTGTGCTAACGGGAGTGAATTGACGTTGAAAAAGTTGATTTTTTAGGGCTATTACCCAAGTAACAATTTAACGTCGTATAAAGGTTAAGTAAACGTTATCTGAATACCAAAACATCGCTATAATAAAGTCATACTAACGTTATAATAACGTTTACTCAACGCGAAAATGGCCCCAGTTATACGACCTAAATGGTCGTATAGTGGTCATACAGAAAGCTCGAGCCAACTTCGTTAACGTCATTCAACAGTCATACAAATGTTATGTGATAACCACTTTCGTCGCGCAGTAGTCGCATCCTAACTTTACAACGATTCGTTTGTTGTATTGTGGCCGTTCAGGTGTTATTGAATGACTAAAACGTTTTGTTTGAGTCAAGTGACAACACCTATGTACGACTTATTCATATTAATGTTCGTCGCAACGTGTTTGCAGTGGTTCGAAGATTTAATTTAGTGTAAAATAATACTACAAGGAAATAAAAAGGTGAGTGTTATTTAATTTTCATATCTTGCTTACTTTATCTGTCTCTCATGCTATTTAGTTTGACTGGGAACTGAAGTTTTATGATAATATACCTATGTGAATACTATTCAGATTTTCATGCCCCCTCGTAATTATGTGTTATAATCATTATATTTTCATTAACAAAAATAGTTTTTTTTCTAAAAATGTCAGACATGTTGCTTTTGTCGCACACTTACCTCTGTACGACCTGATGATGATGATGATGGTCGCCATGACAGCTAGCTATTAGAGTTCCTCAAAAACATTAAAAACCCTTTTCGTATTGTCAATATTCACCAAAATTTATTATTTGTAAATCTATTTCAGGAAAGAACACTTCATATTGCAGTGCGGTTAATACATTTAAACATTTCTGAAAATATGGTTTATTGTAATAAAATAAATATTGATATTGATAAAATATTTATTGTAATAAAATAAATGTTGATACGGAACCTTTTTGTTGTTTTGATTCTATTTTCGTAGGAAAAATTCATCAAACTTCCGTAAATATGGCCGTCTTATCATTATAAAGTCAAAACCTGACTTAAATGCGACTGCAAGTTTGATTAAAGTCAGGACATGACTTTAAACGGACATCATGTAATATAAAAGTTATATTTGAGTCGTCAATAAACAACCCAGTCATTTAAGAGTATTTAATTGACCGCTGTAAAACAAGGTACTGATTGTTATACAAACGGCACTATGAAAACGTCTATATAACATCCACGTTGTATAAATGTCGTATAAAGGTTTTCCAAAAACATAATTTGGTGTGTTCAAAACGTTTATTGGACTATAACGTTAGTATGACTATTGCGTTGTCGTACAAACGTTTTAGCTATGACTGTAATATAACGTCGTATCGTTTAGTCTCCCCAACGTTGCTAATACCAGTTTACTATGACATATTCGTCGCACGACTAATTAGTTGCATTAAAGACATCTATAGGACCTGGTAGTCATCTCATTACCATTGTAAGACTGCTATCCAACTTTAGGT
This sequence comes from Anarsia innoxiella, assembly GCA_947563765.1. Lineage (NCBI taxonomy): Eukaryota > Metazoa > Arthropoda > Insecta > Lepidoptera > Gelechiidae > Anarsia > Anarsia innoxiella. The sequence goes on from OX387390.1 coordinate 12,461,898, forward strand.
CGTACAAATCAAGACTTATACGACGTATTTGTTTGTTGGGTAAGTATCTATGTCGAGTATATTGTTCCGATGCTGATTGTTGTTGCAGTTGAAGATCAATATATTTGGTCTCCTACCGAAAAACCAACATTGAAATGAAGTGCTCAAAACAGCCAGACATATCTAAACCATCAACCGCATAGTGAAAAATAAAAAAATCTCCCGTTGGCAATCCTACTGCTGTCTAGGACAAAAGCAATTTTTTAAAATAATGGTCGCAAGCGCCGCCGGCTCCGGCAGATGCATCATGATTTATAGTCAAGCTTTTAATGGATTTTCAAAAAATATTCTGAATTTTTTGGGTAAAAAATCAAAACATATGTGGGTTGTGTTTATCACTGTTGTCTGTCGCACATCACTGAATTACTGATGAGACTAATCTAAGTATTTACATAACTAAGCCTATCTATGTTTTAGCTTTCATATTTTATTTTAATAAAATTGTTGATTTGTTGATTTACTGAACAATAATTATGAAAAATAAAAATTATATTACTTAATAATAAGCTGCAGGATGGCGTACTATATAATAGTAAAAAAAAAAACATTTAAAAACAGCAATTGCCACTTGTATGGAATTCTGTTCTCGCATTATTTTCTTATTCCACGCTTGCAATCAAGGCAGGTACAATTTGTTTGCGGTGTCACATTTATTTTTATTTCTTCAAACCATAGCCAATCGTGTTTCTCGCTAACCCACTTTTAACTTCATTATGACATTTTTTAAATTAATTATGATTGACACGAATATCTGTCGACATCTGTAAGGCGCATGCGTTAGTTTTTTTACACAACGGCTTATGCATTTAGTTGCAGTTGCAATCTGTTAATAGCAAGTCATGTTACTATTAAGCTAATCGACAAGTTTAGTTCATATCGTAAATCGCTTACAGCTTACGAGATACGTACCTAGGTACTTTACTGCAAGGTGCATATATTTTAAGCTGTTATGTTGTCACTTAAGTTATACTACTTGCCCATTTGAATAAATAACATTACTGTTAATTTAACACACACCTACTAGGCTTTGCGCATAACTTACTTGGAGGTTAATTTATAAATACCTAAGCTAAAAACATTAAAGCATAGGTATTTTAAAATACCTACTAGAAATACTTACCTACTTAAAATGAGACAGCTTTTTTTATTTCTGCAAACAGCATCATGTGACATTCTCAAATACGGGTTTACAACTTCCTCTATAATGTGAGGAAAGGAAGGACGATTGTTTTTTTTTCAAATCCTTTTATCAAACAACTTCATTCATAAACTCTATGAATATTACCTGTTGACAATTTTATTTAGACCTCACTATACATTTAATGTAGTAGTGTTTTTTATAGATCGCAAACGATGCGGAGACCAACTTTTACCAGCTAAGTCAAGAAAGGGCGGAGTCGTGGCAGTGCCTCGGCATGTGCTCGAAATTCGAATATGGAACTCATTCAGATATAGAACTTCCGATTCTTCCTTTTCGAATAAAAAAGAGGTTTTTTAATGCACATGTGTCGCAGAACACGTGCTAAGGTTTGAATACTTATGTTTTTTTTAAATAATTTTGATTTTGTTTTTTTTTTAATTCGGAGAGCTATATTAATAGGGACTCGACGTTGTGGATACGACTTGGGCAAAACCACCATAATAATACTTCTATTAAGTTTTGTCTACATCAAGTTATAAGTAAGTAATCTTTTCTGTAAACGGATATGGAAAATTAAGACATAATTTGGTTAACTTTCTGTAATACTACGACTGTAACTCTACTGTAACCAACCGAAAGATTTATTGATAAATATTTTTATTGAAAAGACGTTATGAACAGACATTTTATCAAGACTATCCAACTGTAAAGTACAAAGAATTAATACCAACTTGTTCTAATCACCGACTACATAGAACGGGTGACTGTGCACTTGGTAAGTACATTAAAAAGATCTTCAATGGCTGCACTTCCTTGTTTTTGACTAGAAGCAGCTGCAAAGGAGGCACGTGCTCTCTAATACGGGCCTTAGACCACACAAATAACGCACTACTTTTATATTATGTTGATTTACTGATAAACTTCTCGTGATATTGTGACTCATGTTAAAATGAATATGACCGTTTGTTGAAGCCAGTAGCTTATACTTGTTACCTAAATATGTAAACCCTTTTGCTTAGGTTAAGAGAAAAAACTCACTATTTAGTTTAAAAGAATAGTGATGGCCTTTATGCATTATTGAACCACATCGGCGGTGAAATCGCGACAAATACTAATAATAATAGGTACATCGTTCAATCATCAAGCACTGTTGATGTTTATAGTAAATTAGTAACAAATGTAGAGTCAGCGTTTCAGTTTTAAGAATAAAACAAATAAAACGACTGGGCAAAAATTATAAGCGTCCAGAATATAAAATCAGAAATGTGGGTGGCATTCTTCAAACGAGATGCTTTCATGATACCTCTATTTCAAAGGTAGGTATTATAACTACCTGCATTGTACAGTGAATTCCATCACTTACTCTTCAAAGCCATTAGCAACAGCGATGCAGTGAAATGTAAATAGGTACTTAATAACATTGACAGATGGTGTATCTCGAAGCGTGTCGCCGGGGCATAGGTCAAGTTGGAAGAGCGAGCATTAATCTACGCGAATAACTGTACCTGATTATGTTATGATTGTGTATGTCGGCTTATACCGCGCGTGCTAAGGTGGCAAGGTGGTGATACTAAGTTTGTCGCAATCAAGAAACATATCTTCGATCCATCCTCTTTAAATAAACCGCATTTCCACTTGTACTGCATTGGGTCCGGCTTTTTACCGGAACAATTCTTCTTCGTCTAGAATTTGGCTTGAGCCTTCGTTGAATATCTAGAATGGACACACGACATGTAGCAATGAGCTTTTTCTTGCATAACGACAAAACCGGCACGATATTTATAAAATGGAGTAAAAATTTATCGAAATATTGAAAACATTACATTAATTACAGAGTTTATTTTATTTACATTTACACGATACTTTCGTCTAGCTATTTGACTTTATACCTCTTTTAGGACATTGATCTAACAAATAACGTGTATTTTATAAAGGTTGAATACATTCACACAATGTTTTATTGACTTTCAACTAAATATGGCAACATTATTATTAACGTTCAAGGAGCAATTTGAATATTTTACCTATTATTTTTTACAACACTTACACTAGCTGCATGAATTTATAGCTCTGAAAAGACTACAATGATAGTATATTAAAAGTGTTTTTAACATGTAAATGAATGTAGTAAAATAAAAATATATGAATACTGCAGAAATTGCGCAAAAAGGAAAAGTTTACTTAACGCAAATCATTCAATAGCCATGGCGAAGATTTCAATTGAACAAATACTTGTTTTTAGTACGAATCTGAGGGTTTAATAAAATTTTATTGATGTTCTTAAGTTATACAATAAATGTTGCAATTTTGATCAGCTCGTTAAACTAAAGCAGAATGATGGTGCGGACTTTAATTGCTGAATTTCTTGCATTGGTTTTATGACTAGGTGAATATCCGTGTAGGCGATGGAATGTAAAGTAATCTGCGCCTTATTCTGACACGTTTGTTATGTGAACTTTATCGTTATCAACACAGTAGATGATTAACAGGATATATACCTAGCCACTTTAAAAATTATCGTTTGCTGTCGCTATTACTGAAGATTACTTTGAAATAAAAAAAAACTTATTTGCATTGTTAACAGTAATAAGTATCAGTCAGTTATAGTATCACAACATATCAACAAACAGTAAAATTTTGATAGAAAACCTCTTTATGAAGATCAGTATTTTTTTATTGACCTAATCAGGTTATAAGAGTTCGCGAAGTTGCAAATGTAACCAGAATACGGCTTTGGGACTGTAGGCCAGGTCAGAGTGCGAAACACCGGCTCGAATCACTTTCACCATCGCTGGTCCATTAGCCAGACAGCCGCATCTGTCTCAGTCAAATTAGCTACAAACACGATTTTTTACTTTTTAAAAACTACTCACACAATACACCCAGGCAGACGCCTCGCTCAATTTCTATAATAGTCGAGATAAGTAGGTGCTTACGTACATGAATCATCGATTTCCAATAACTAAACGTCTAGCTGTATTTAATATAAAGTATTTGTCCGTGTTATCTATTAATAATGAATTATTTATAATTCTACAACAGTGTAATAAAGCATAAATATCTTTGAAGTCATTCCCTTACGCGTCCAAAGGTCACGTTCCATAATTGGATCTAAAATACAGCAAATTACTCGACCGTAAGACAAAAAACATTACCCCTTTCTGACAATAATCAAAAAATAAAGAAGTGACATCACCGTCTGTCGCGAATGGCGCACAGCACATGCTTACCGAAAATAACCAAAATAATCTGCCATATGCACACCAAAAAACTTTAAAACCGCATGCAAAGCAAAAACCTAATACGACTGCGATCCGATAACCATCGCTGCGTCGAATGCAAGTACTTAAAGAAAAACTTGGCGAGCTCCTAAGAACTTCGAAAATAGAAAATAAATGGGGTCATAGAGTTATTAAAACGTGACACGCAATGGTATAGACAAGATGCAAGTATGGTCACAAAAACAAATGAAAAGGGGTGAAGGAGTCTTCCCTCGAATTCGAATTTTGAAGGGTTTAATATTGAACAAAAAGTGAATTCTTTTTAAGTTGTTTTCGGCCAGGTGTTTTCGTATCGGGAACGTCTTGCCGGAAATCTGTGGCGCATGTGTCTGCGCAACCCGTCCGCGGCGGAAACACCGCAGTGCATCCCTCACCTTCCCTCTGCTCTATATTCTTGTTTTAAAAAACATCCCTCCAGAAAGAATAGCTCGCACCACCTTGTATGTAAACGTTTATCATGTAAATTGTTCACATTATTTACCAAACTGCAAACAGGTGTAGGTAAAATCTGTGAAACTGGCTTGCATTTCCGTTGCCCAATACTTTAAAAGGTTTAGCATCTTTGAATCGAGTTACGCAAGTGATTAAAAATTTGCAATCCGAGCGTTTTCTAACAGACAATTATTAATTAGAAATCGTTATAAACGCAGCAGTATCAGTAATAAGTTATTTTCACACCATCTAGTGTTTGTTACACAAGGATCGCTTCTCGAAATTGCTTCATAGCTGTATAAGGCCTCCATCTGCGTTTGACGATATTTGTTCTCATGCTAGAAGAAATTTAGTATTGTACGTACAAATACAATTGCATAAGTAAACTCATACCTTATGGGGTAGTGAGGCTTGCAGTCTTTTTTGGAACGAGGTCTTTTAATATGGACTTGTCACTGGTATGATGTTAACAAATACTAACTGTTCCTACGTGATTGATTTTTTAAAGATTTCAATAAAATAAAAATGTAGAAGACTTTACTTTCTAGGTTGTTAATGGCTAGATTTTAGATTATAAGTAGGCATGAATCAAAAAACTTTTTGTACACGTAAAGTGACTCTAAATATTTCTGTAGTCGGTTCGTATTGACCAGGGAACACTTAAAATCAGATTGCCAATCCAACAGGTGGCGTTCGACATACGGAGGGTTGCGAATTCAGCTCACATATACTACAATGTTAATTTTATTTTGATTCAAAAACTCTTTGTCGGACTGGCCTGAGTTGCCATATACATTAATAAACTATGCAGAGAGTAAGGCCTATCTAGCTATTTTTATGTTTTTATTCCTGTAAACTTTGACAGATATGATGTTCCACTACTATTGTACGAAACATATTAATACTAGTCAGAAATACTTAAAACCTCTTCAAGTCGAATCTATAAATAAAATGTGATCTTTCATAAGTTCATTTCGTCCCCTAACAGTAATTCATCTTAGTTAGTTACAAATTGCGCTCCACCCTGTATAAATCTTTATTAATTTTATCCTGAAAGGGGTACAAGGTAGATGACAGTATGAAGAGTAAAAACTCAAGTTGAGTTAGTAGGTACTTTTCTTAATAAATTGCTTTCACCTTAGGCTAACCGAAGGGCTATTACACACTAGCGGTTGTGTTTTATAAGGTACCTACCTTAATATAACTATATTCCGTTGCTGATGCGCATCACTTTAACGTGTAGTTTTATAAACAATTGTTTTTAAAAAAAATTATGTTCTAAGCAAAGCGTTCAATGGATTAATGACATCTACCTAGATGCTAAAAAGTAGGTTTAAAATTTAGGAAGAACGCCAAATCCTAGCAGTAAAATGTATATGGAGTTAACGACCCAAAACAGAATCGATTTATTCATTATTTATTTTTCTCCCAAGATAGTCAATCAAACGTTGTTATGATTTACCCCATCTCAGTTATTTAAAGAGCGATCAATCTATCAAAAGGTAAAGCCGGTCGTTGACTCCCAGGTGATCTATCATAGCGATATGGTGAGACAACAAGCCGATCACCGACGTGTTTACCCTACACTCTCCCACGACGCGGTTGAGAAAGGATATCAATGTGAGCTTGTGTCTTCAACGATCAAATGACGGCAGATAAACTTATAAACAAACAATATTTTTGCTGACTATTTTTTACCCAACTTGGTTATATTTATATCATCTATTAATATTGCGTAAAAATATACTAGCTTAGTAATTTACAACAAGGAAGATAGATGTAATGCCCCATGCTTACGTGAGAGCTTGACAAGCAAATTGCTATGATGACTCCCGTTTAGCATCCATGGCCTACTTGAAAGCAGGTTGTACTCGCACGTCGTCAACCACTCATCGATATTGTAAACATAATATCTAAACCACAGATTACTAAATAGTTACTACGTAATTTAAACACGCAATCAATAACTATGGTCATGAGCTTAAAGCTCATAAATAAAATAATTAATTTTGCAACGTTAAGGGAAGTAGGTATAAAACAAAATAACTGCGTCCGAAACCACCGCAAATTATTACCTGCACTAAAATTAGTGAATGTTAAAATGTTTTTTCATTCTCCGCGGAGTTAAGTCTCGATGCACCATATGATCGTCAGTTGTTCAAAATATTTTTTACTCTGAAGCAGGTGGCCGACGGACCAAACACAATCTGTGCATGAAAAACCTGCGAATATAATATACTTCTCACAAAAAGCTTCAGAAGAAGGCAGACGGAGATGGAGCCATGATGAAGAGAGAGAGAAAACTAGTTCTTGTCTTTCCGTTTCCGCTTTATTGTAAAAAATGTTAAGAACATCTGGAGCCTGACAGATTCCCAGATCCTCTGAGATACACAACATAAAGAAAAAACGTGTAGTTCGACTAGACAGCTTTTAACTTACCCACAGGTACTCGTACATACTTTATACTTAGCCGTTACAAATTACTTTGAAGCTAAAGGTGGTCAATGGTCATAGAAAAACATTTAATAGAACGCAAAATACATAAAATAAATTGAATCATTAATTGTATTCATCCTATGTTCATTTATTACGTCGTTATTTTTAACATAGGTTAATAGAAAGGTGAACTTTCCGATACCTAAATAATAATATTATAAAAATAGCCCGAGATGCACCGGCATGCCGTAACCATAAATCATTTCTACATACCTACTACAGTATCAACTTAAGACGAACTAAACGTTGGGAGGTGTATTCTGTGAGGTGTATTTTGAAGCTCGTCCACTGCTATTCGTGGTCGGTGGCTCGGACTAATGAGCTAATTGCGAACCATTGTTCTCGTTTGAACTTGAACCATTATTGATGGACTGAATGATTTAATGAAGTTAAGTTGGTAAGTTTAACGCTTTTGTATCGATCTACGAGTCTTTATCACTTGTAATATGATTGAAATAAATAAGCTTTACCAACGTAAAATATTTCTACATGCTGTTACTGAATGAGTATATTTCTATAGCAATGTAGTTTCGATGTCGCTCTTCTTTATCTCGAATACTACAGCCATATGTTTATTTTAAGTAACCCTTTTATACGGGAATTATGTTCATTAAAGAAGGTTTTTATATGTTTCTATTTTCATTGAGAGCCGGCATATGGCGCTACCCTCATTGTTAAATAAGATTTGTAACAACCCTTTTAGGAAGTGAATAAAAAATACGTTAAATACCTTTACTTCTTTCGTTAGGGCTTCTTTATGTCACACCTCGTAAAAAGTAATTGTTTTGAGGTTTCTGTTACGCATTTCTATTTTGGTACATTTATGTAAGTAGATAGAAGTTTTTTGAAGAGAAAATATAAAGTGTCTGGCTAAAATTTCACTAATATACGAAAAGGATGTTGCAATCGGATACTTTTAATAAAAGGCGCAAAGTAAACTATACGTATTATTTCCCATCACTGGCTGAGACTTTTGACTTCCGCTGCGGCTCGTATCCGGATCCGGATCTACAGGTATCCGATCCAATTGTACAAATATTCGGTAGACCTCTGCTATCACCTTACACACCTGAGACATTACAATTATCATTTTCCTGTACACTGACGGCTTTTGTTATAACTTTCAGTGTAGATTTAGTATAGCAAGCAATGGATTTGAATACGTTTTTTGCTTACATGCTACATTGTGTGTTAGTGGGCGTATCGTCCTGTTGTATGCACAAGTGTGACATGTAATAGTTTTACATTTGTTATCATTTCTTGACTGATATGTGAAACTTTTTACCTACCTACCTATATCAGTACCTAGATCTCGAGTAGCTTTCCGTAAAATCCTTTTCAGCGATTTGTCATAAGAATAGGTAGGTACTTAATTAATTATTGTCAAAACAAAACTTTCTTGGGACTTTCGTAAAATATTTCATTGAAAAGGTCATTGTCCATGTATTTTGTAATTATAATTAGAACACTATGATGAAAGCTCGTACTAAATGTAACGAACTCGCACTCAAACTCAAACTTTTAGAGACAACATTGAGTATTGCGTTTGAATTCATTAGGTTAAGTACTTAATAGTATTTGTAAAGATTATTTGTGTACAGAGATGGTAAAACTGTGTGAGAAAAATACCGCTAGTAGGTAAGTAAGGGTTTACATTTATTTAAAACAGTAATTCAAAAGTCAAAATGATAAAAATCAAGGTTTTGTTTAAAAGGTACCACATTGCTTTGAATACCTAATTGAATTTAGTGATTTTTTCTCAAATAATGAGTTACTTATGTAAGTATCTACTGCCAACGTAGCCAAAAAACAGAAAAATAACAAATTACCCATTTACACGACATAAAATAAATGTAGTTTAGACATTTTCTGAAAATGTTCAGTTTAAAACTTGTTTTTATTGAGAAACATCTCATAATATTCTTTATTTATTGTAAAGTAGGCGCAACCTAATTAAAGCTATCGGCAGTCGATTCTTTATTTCTTCGGGTGTAATCTTTGCCCTTTCTACGAATATTAGTGCTAAGTGATTGGTTATTGATGTGCGCCCAGATTCAAAGTTATGCGGAAGCTTGGAATTTCCTCTGTTAATCATTTTGGTATTAGGAAAGACTTTTAAAACTCTACTCGACCTCTTGTCTAGTTATTGTCGAATCCAACGCATGGATACAGTAATCGTGCATAAATGGAAAGATGACTTAGTACCTAAGTGTCTATCTAAGTACTTATGCTTATAGCACCGTTTAGGGTAAATCCTCTGTACTGAAACCTCATTGATAAACGGCCTTAAAAATAAATCACAAATGGCAGAGTTCTATACCTATATATTAAAATCAAATAATAATTAGGTTACATCAGTAATGGTCAGCCATCACCTGCCGAAGCGGTCACAAGGAGCGATGGCATAACCAAGCCCAGAGAAAGTGGATATGATAATTGGACGAGCAGCGATGTGCGACCAGTTCGGCTTGCTCCGGTGAGCAATCGGCGGCTTAGTGTGGATCGCTACTGCCGCTACTGCTAAACAAATAATAAAAAAAGACAATTGCAGAAAGAGCTATAATGACCTCTTCCTTTAACCTAAAGCTGCATACGCAAATACAGCAAAATAGGTGCCTGTTTGATAACTAGTGAGGTAGTGAGGCAATTGAAGTTTCGTATTCTGTAACTGTAGAAACAAAGCAAATACTGCATACATAGGTACATTGACCTAAAACATATATCGAGAAGTCTTAAATTGCCATTGTGTAGATTTACCAACCCCACAAATTCTAACAGCACTTAATTTCGAATGTAATAACAACTAGTTTCAATTATCTAGTTAAGAGTTACCTTGTACTGCACTTATCGACTTATCTCTTTGTGTGCAATAGTGTACCTAATTATCTCTATCTATCAATAACTGAAGGAAAAACGAAGAAGCATCCGTAGTACTTAAACCTTTGAAATATCAGACGTGTCGAATAAATAAAGCAAAACCTCTGCTTTGCTATTTTAATATAGGTTAAACACGTAATTAAAATTACGTGTATATTAAATAAACGAGTTGTGTAAGGCACAGCCATAGTGACCTAACCTGATCGTCCTCACAGTATACACGGTTCCTCTACCGCGTTATCAATCATCTATTTTTACTATTCCACCGCTTCAGGCTCTTTATGCAACGCTCTCCATAACATCTAGGATATAAACTGTTTGTATCTACTTAAAACTCACGTTTTACTACATTCTTACTATACTTGGCTCGTTCGTACTTACAATGAAACTTTGCTGGTAAATTTGAGGAGAAATCTTCAGAATAGAGTCCTTGAAATGAAAATTGAGTAGTTTGTGTTTTGAACATGACGCATATTGGAAACGTAATAATAAATAATAACGAAGTTTTAAAAAGAGCACCGAATTGATTCAATTTGAATTCAATCTCGGATTTCTGGCCTGTCGTAAAACGGTGTTCATCTTGTTTTGCAATTTCAACATTGGAATCTCACAGCCTTAGGTACACAGGTATAAAACTATTATAGAGAATATTTTTAATAACTTAACGTAACATTTTGCTTTGAACTAATTTCTAATTTAAGTCATCTATCATACCTACTTTCAATAAAATAATTATTTATGTGAAATTCAAGGTAAAACGAATTATTATTTATATTTTTCCCGTTTGTAATTAATTTAATAATCGGTCATTAGATCCTCTTTTTTTTTAGATTAAATTTTGCTTCTCATCCGTATTTCTATACTTTAATTTGCCAGTTTAATATCGTCTATTGATTGCATTTTGATCAGTCTACTGAACATATAACGGCATACGGATAGGTACTAAGGAAGACACTAATGAAGCACTAAGAAATTTGACAGATTTTATTGGATCTATCATTAATTACATTGAGGTGTGTCGATAAAACTCGCCATTAGCTAACGGTTGTTACCGGAAGCAGTTTTTTACAAGCAACCTATTTAACGCCGATTCGAAAGCCATCCTCATGTAAAATATTGCTATTTGAAATGATCCCATTATTTACGCAACATCGAATAAAATAAAAACTAGCCCTGGCTCGAAGTGCACTTAATGAGGCGGTAGACGGTGTCCCAAGGGATAAAAGGTTAGGTAGGTAGCCAATCACAATACATTTATATATCAAGTTAATTTCTTTTTTTTTTTTGAGTAAGGATAATATTAACAAATCATTAAAAATATTAAATTAAACCCTACAATTTATGAGGCGACTGATGAGTGTGGATGAAGCGAAAGAAGTGTGTTTGGATCGTAGCCAGTAGTGGAAGGACGTGGTGAGGTGTGACGGATATGTATTTGTGTATGTATGTACAATTTATTCACAAATGTACTTCTAATCTTTTTATAAGGGACTGTCTTTGACAACTGAAAACGCTTCATCTTCTACATTGCGTAGAGTCGGAAACAAAAGGGGGCAACTTCGTATTTGAATATTTCACGCATTTAGTTTGCCACGCGTGTCGGCGGACAAGACAGGAAGTTGTTCGAATCCTTTATTCAAATTACATAATAGAAACCAGTCTGTCGGTCAAGGTTCTGAAGAAGGGTTTATGGTGTCAAATATATTAGGTAGGTACCGTAGCACTGGTACTTGTTAAGTTTGTGATATAATCATTGCCACGCATATAACGTACCTCTATATTTGAACAAAATACGCGAAGTATTTTAGAAACAAAATGTTAGCCAACTTACCCCCAAAAATATTGACCCTAAACGTCAAAACCGTAAAATTACTAATGGACATATAAATTTCACCCCGTCAGACCCCGTCACTCGACCAAAAATGCTTACACCTGCCACCAAATAACGCAATAATTAGAAATAACTGTATCCAACTTCTAACATTTCCATTATTATGAAGCAATAATTTTTTTTTTTTTTTTGTATCAAGCTACTTTAAACAGTGAACCAGTCTTCTAACGTAATTACCCACCTACTTTTTACAAATCCGTAAGTTATTTAACCGATTTCATGAATATACTTACTTATAAAACATTTCTTCATGTATCATTAATGTAAAAAACATGATTACTGAAGTAGTAAGTAGATACTTATTCAAAAATGAACGTAAGCCAAATACTTTGCTCGAGATTTTACCATGTGGGTAGGTGTCTTAAGCATATCTTTTATTTCACTTTACACTAAGGAAATTAAATTACCTCACAATTGAACTCCAAGCAGATCGTTCGGTAAAAAAGTTAGTGTTTGCCTGCCCATTACCGCCCGCGCTCGCGCACCGTAACGGAAGGGTTGCGCCTCGCCCCTGGCTAACACATCTGCGTTAATCTCCAACTATCAAGGATAAAATCAACTTTATAACCACTAACAACAAGATCGACGCCCTGAGAAATATTTTTGTTAAGATACGACGTTTTTATTTTGCAACATACTCGTTTGAAATTGTTGGTCGGTGTTACAAAACCGATCCTTGATTGTACAATTGAAGGTAGTTTTTCGAACAGTATTGTCAGTATAAATTCTAAGGTAAAGTTCTGCTTGGAGGAACACAGTATCGTCTAAGGGATAGCTGACCGCAGCGTTATTGTTCGAAATTGTTATTGTTCTTCAAGGGGTATATATGAGAGGAAGTGTTACGTGTCGTTGGCTTTGGGGACGTTATTTTATTCTTGTCAGTCGGTTTTCTACGTAACGGTCATGTTCAGTAACTTTAACTGTCTTAATATATTAAAAAAGGTTCGAATGTAGTCAAACAAGATTAAAATACAAAGGTCTTTAGTAAGTAAAGACAGAACGATACTGATTTCTTTTCCACTTTCGATTAAAGTGAAAATTATATTGCTTAATTACAATACTAAGTGCACTAGGTACTTAAATTTCATTTTCATTTGTTTCTGTTCTTTGCTTAGGTTAGTGTATTTTATGTTATTTAGTTAGTGCAGTCAATGGCGTCTTATCAGCGGTGGCTTCCTTTATTAAGGACCCTAAAATATATTATTTCAGCTGTAAAACTTATCTGGGAGCATCGAACATCGGGAGCGTTAACTAACGAACTTCAATTAAATTTTATGAATATTCATTTGGCACTCTCCCCTTGCAGTCAGTGCTCATTATTTCATAAATTCATTAACAAAGGGCCATCAATCAAGAGTTCAGCTCTGAAGATAAGAATGGGTAAGATAACTTTGTGTTATAATCTCCAACAGTTATAATAGCACCTGAACTCCGAGAAACGTAACATTGTTGTGGTGCGGGGTACCGACCTACAAGTATGTGCACTTTACATTAAATAAACAGAATGCGTGCCACGTTACTTCGTGTCTATGGTCGTTGGTTGGTACATCTTCTTCAATTAAAAGCATTGCTCTTATCGGTGGGTGGAGTCTGTCTTTGTGCAATGCCTATGATTGCCTACTGTAAAGTTTAACTTATCTTGCTAACGTGACTTAAAAGACCTCTACCAAGTTAATTTTATTTTGTTATCTGGATAAGAAATTATAAACAAAATAAAATCATTAGGTACAAGAGATTTCAGCTCAGTTTAGGCACAGAACCTTATGAAGTTAATGGACAGGTATGAAACTTCTTTAAAAAAAGTTTTAGGACGGAGAAGTACGAATCTTCTAGATGTAACTTCAAATGCAGCTCGACTCGAACGCAACGTTATGCAAAAGTGAGTTATGTATTATGGCACAAGCGCTAGCTAGCGTGAAATATCTTCGGAGTACTTGTGCAACAATAGCAGGTGGAATGTCCGTTTTGAGGTCGATACGGATGCACAGACAAACACACACGATACTAGATACAAGTTATTGTAAATTGAAAAGGCAAACACGCAGTAGAACTTGATAAACTACCACACATGAAGTAAACATGACAATAAATTTAACTTGACTGCAATTTTTATTTCCAATTCGCCTTTTTAGATGCACATTCCAATATTTATGTGAATGTCAGAATGTTTGTTACGTTCAACCGAGTACCTACGGATAGGGATTGGTACCTAAATAAAAATCAGGGAGTCAAAAGAGCAGAGTAGGTACTAAAATGAATAAAATATTGGTGCTTTAAAGTTGTTTATAGTGAAAGAATCGTTGAGGCAGTGGTCGAGGCAGCGGCGCGGGCGCAGGCGTGTATGAGCGCATGTGCGCACTCTCTGGAACGGCGCACACGTCACGCTCTCGGTACACCACGTCTGGCGCGTGCCCCAACCCGCCGTGCACCGGACCCGCGCCGCGCGTCTATCGTACTCTTCTCAATTCTAACTCACTTTATTTACTTTTTTATATTTATAGCTGATAGATATTCTGACATTTTAGCTGAATATGTAAATAACGTTGGCAATGATAGTACTTACGAGGCTAAATTAATTAAGATAGGCACTTTTCACAATCGTTATCATAAACTAAGTAGCTACGATGATAGGTACGAATGTTTGTACAAACAATGTCCAGGTGCTTACATACATAGGCATTTGTTACAAAAGTAAATTAAACCGAACATTAATCAAATTCGCCTTTAGTTTAATTCTCGATTCTAATTGGGCGGTCTGCATTTGAGTCGGACGGAGTCCTTTTGCTTATTTTTTATAAAGAATGCGTCTCGCATTGAAAATTATAAACCCTTATCGATCGGTCAGGTGTGGTCAAAAAGAATGAGTACATTTAACATTTTATATTGCTCGACAGACGACTTTTAGTTAGCTGAAGTTGACGAAATATATTTTTTGGCGATCGTGCTGATTAATTCGTACACGCTAGGGTAAACACCCTGTGCTGCGTGAACTAAAATAAACTGGTCAACACGTTATATTCCTACAAATAAGTTCTTAGGATTTGAAGGACATTACACCTTTACATTCGTGTTATGGGATTTATAAAACGATTTAGAATTATTAGTAGATACATTTAACACTTAACATAAAATTACCTAAACGGCTAATGTTATCCTTTTATACACTTTTCTATCTTGTAACCGCATCGTAGGTCAAGCGCATGGTGTATTACAATAAAAAGGAGTCTCATATATCATGGTATCCCACCGGAACGGGCAAACTGCGGTCACCACACCTAGCTTAACATTAGGTACCTTACTAACACTCGTGCAGACCCGTTTATTCTTTCATTTTAAAAAGCTTGAATTAATCGACTCAGTTACCAGATAGAGAGGTCTCATTACCTGGTTTGAAATACACACGTCTATTATTAAGATATGTATAGAAGAGGAAGTTATAGCGGTCATTAGAAGCGGGAGTGCTGGCATCTGCTTTTAATCAAATTGTTTCCTCTTAAATGCACTGGATTGAATGCTGTGTGTGTAAAATATTTATTAAATGTCACGTGTCTTAGCAAATATGGAGCTTATACGACGAATAGCAAAGAGCTTATAAACCATTTCTCAGTACTAGCGGTTGCGTGTAAATAAGTTTTGATTGCCTATGACAAACACTTTTAGGATTTCCAGATAGGTATGTAAGTTACCTTGAAAATTTGATTTGTCATAATATTTACCTACGTACCCTAGACTAAACTAGGTACTAGGATAACTACCTACGATTCTTCGATTCTTGTGAGCTTGAAAGCGAGTTTATGCTGCTGGAAGACTATATAATAACTTATTTAAAACAAAACATCGTTTCGAAGGTTTCATTGGTGTGTTAGGTCCCAGAGACACACACAGGACTTATCTTTCAATAAGAAAGTCAGCAAAATTATAATTATTCTAATCTTTTATAACAGAGTTAGTACTTCCATACTAGTGTAAATACTTCCATACCTATTCGATTAAAACAAACAGGTATTTATTAATCCTTGATATTTATTAGCATTACCTCATATCCGCGGCTAAATTCTTACACATCTAGTTGGGAGTGAGTCACGAATTGTGCAACTGATGGCGTTATCGACTGGTAGGAAGATCGAACAAGTTCCTCCATTATTAACTTGGGTTACGACAGTCATAATCCTTCATTTACTATCGGCATTCAATGAATATTGTTAAGATTTAGTGTCCTATATAAAACTTCAGAACTAAGAACTACGAAATCAAATTAATAGCCACAAATATCGTTTTAAGAATTAGTTAAAAGAACGTTACTTTAGAAACGTTTGTGATACCCCTTTACATAGACAGAGGTAAGTATAGCTACCTAATTAATGTATAAAATTACGCAGAACATAATCTGACAAAGTAGGCTTCAGTGACACTGACACTATCAAATATTCGCCATTAATAGACGTAGTTAGTGTTTTGTTTTTTGTATTGACTGGGAATAAATATTTACTTACTTACTTACTAGTAGCTATTTAGCAATCTGTGACAATATTATACAATTATCTAGACATCAATAACAAAAACCACTTCGTACTTACTTAACCGCAAAAGTAACTTTTAACCTATTATAAATCGGAATGAATAGTTTCAACTTGAAGTTCCGTTGATAAATGTCAAGCATCTAAACCAATGATTAAAGTAACTGTCGACATAGTTCAGAGCCCCGTTTAGTAATATGTTTTCATTTTTCTATAGTTCAGCAGCCCCTAATGTCAGGTGTAGTGCATACAGTGTACAATATTCCACACAAGAATGGGGCTTCAATGGCCGCTATATGTCGTTTACAAGTGCAGAGCGTGTGCAGCTCACTGTACCATACAAGATTGGTACGTGGCGCGTTACAATTTTCTCGTCAATTTGAGACGTTGCTTTCTGATTACTAGTAACAATAGTTGACGATTTAAAGTAGATAAGTCGTTATTTGTAACAGTTTCCATCGTTCCGTTTTGTAGCTCGGAAATTGTTGGTAGGTAAGTAAGAGTAAGACATAGAGTTTTTGTTATTGCTTCGATGTGTTTATAGCAATAACGTGCTACCTTTCTACCTAGGTAGGTAAGTAACAATTGTTTACACATGAATTCTATGATCGCATTAGAATGAAAGGGTCTTCGAAGACGGAGAACCTAGCATAGACTTACGGCAATTAATAAGTGCTTATGTAGAGTTCTTTTCTGGATAGAGATGCATACTGAAGTCGTTACGATGAAGATGACAAGGAAAATAATCTTTGTGTTGTTTCAAGTGATACAGAAGGTGGTAAAAGCAAAGTGTATGGTAGGTGTGCGCTAACGGGCGTCGCGGTCTGCTTGCCGGCGCCCGCGCTGCTCGCTGCGCGCTTTCGTAAACCGATCCTGAACGATAAGCCTTCTACCACTACCTGGCAACCAAGTGCAACATACAGCGCAACACGAGGATTCCAACATTTATGTTTATTGCAACTTATTGATTCAGTTTTAGGTTGAATATATATCCCACCTACCTACGATAGAAATGCCGTCAATAACCTATATATGAAATTAATTCATATAAAAGTCCTTAAAAGTTACATAAAATTGAAATTTGAGGTGCATCAGACTATAGGTATAACACAACATGTTATTGATATGTAAGTACCTACAAAAATGTTTTAAAACAAGGTGAGTAACATTTCGACATGTTTTATAAAAGAAGTTACGAACCGGTTTTGCGGTTTAACCGCTGGTTTAACGTAAAGGCCTAAAAAATAAAAACAACTACTCGACTCTATTATTTTCACCTTTAAAGTAAAACACTAATTAAAAACTAAGTCCGAATAAATAATTTCAAAGCGGTAAGGTTAAAGATACAACTTGAAACTCATTAATAGCACTTCGCGTTCGTTCGATTTAATGCAATTAATCGCGTGGCAGCTGCATCGATAGCAGGAAACAAAAAGAAATGTAAAATCCAATTATCTACACAAAACGGAACCAATTACGAAATGAAGCTCGACCAAAAATCATGCATCTGCTGGCCGCGGCTCGCAACCCTTTCGTTGAAGAATTACACGTCGCTCAAACTACCCTCTTCATTAAATACACTACCTAAGTAATACACGTGTTAATGAATTATACAAATGCGCCTTGAAATATTAAAATTAAACATACGTTACTTTGCTATTCAATTTGCATAAAAATACGGTTTTTATCTGAATAAATAAGGTTCTAAGTACACACGCGATCTATCTGCTTGCCCTTTAAGTCGGTACCCAGGCATAAATAAATGAAAAGTTATTTCAGCAGTCAGGAGTTCTTATATTCAAAAAAATAAAATATGATGAATATTTACGATAAATATGGATTTAAAGGCATTTTATTTTGTAGTTATCTTATTAAGCTCTTAATACTCTTTTTCTAATATGTATTAGCGTAATGGGACACTTCCTTAAACACCACCGGGACAATGGTAACCCAATTAAGGGTCGGCCACGTTGCCTCATGACGTAACAATAGAAAGGAATTAACAATTTTTAATAAAGGTTTCCGATACAACAAGCCACCCTCATTACACTGATTAATAATATTTTTCTAGATACGCCCCGTAATATCAAAGTTACCTAAATATTCTCGAATTTATTTAATAATAAATTCATTAACTGAATGTAAATTATTACCTATTTAAAAGTTGTGTATTTATTTACGAAAGAGTTAAGAAGGTAAGTAGTTAGGTATGTAATTAAAGTTATTTTCTGCTTTTTCAGAAGCCCAAAGAAGGAGTGAAAATCCAACGATTATTTACTTCAGAAGGTACTTACACATAAATTTATCGTTGGAGTGGCTTTGTAAAAAAATATTTCTGTAACATTACAATATGTTATTAAAACGTAATAGTGTTATGTATTAAAGAATATTCATTATATTAAACAAAACAATTCATACAGACGTAATCACGCTACAATAAAAGATAGAGCTTTTCTTTAACATCTTTTTTCCCAGAACTTGTCACTTCTAGAAGAGCATACAGGGTGATGATCGATTGACATCCAAGGGCGTCGTCCGTAGGAAGTGTAAATCGGAAAACGGAACGAGGGGTGAGCCGGTGGTCGGCCACGTGTGCACCCGACGCGTTTACCCTTTCAATCAATCTGGCACACACCATGTATTATTAACCGGCCAACTTGGAAACACTTGTGCCGACAACACCCCTATGTAGGTACAATTACTTTTCTACATTGTCACTTTCACATTCAACGGTACATATTGAATACACAGATTGAAATAAGAGTCTTTTAAGAATCAAGCAATAAATATAAATGTTCTGTAAATGCAGAATGATGTTTTGTATCGATGCTTACATTGTCAACATCTTCTAAATTAGTTAGACAACTAATCGCTAGTTAGGCAAACTAATCCGCCGACTAATCCAAACAAAACTCGACCTGTCTACAATAATACAGACTGGCTAGTCATAAGTGCCATTATTGACAGACCAATCCAAATATCCTGGTGTCCTCAAAAACAACTTGTTGAGTTGATTGACTCGAAGTTTGTCGATATAACCTAGATACACGTCGACTACCATCCGATTTATGTTTAACCATAGGTATTATTTTACATCTGACGTGTTGAATGAATAAACACAGAGTAGTGATTAACATGATATCGGGGGATCTGTACCTAATTAACTGCTGACGGAATTATTATTTGAATTTACGACGATTCAAGTAGCATAGGATCTATAAAATGTAAGGAAATAGGAGTGACATACTTATTATTGACCTATTCATTGCTCTAAAAAAATCACGTTCCCAGCAACTCGTGATAAAATGCAAATTCGTAATGAGTTTATTAAAGTAACAATCTTGCACTAGCACACAACACGAGACGGCACCAAATAGGCAAGTGCTCGAAAGCGATATGAATCTAAAACGTCAAAATGTTATGCGGCAACAATTTTATCTGGAATCTCCAGCGTACTCGGTGTTAATAGAGGAAATCGCCAATTGTATGAAACAATGCTCTCGTACGGTGTGGTCCTGTACTACAATATTGGATATCTTTCTGCTTCTATTCACATGTTTGCGATCACAAATTTTTATTCAGCAAGTAGGTAAATAGATGCTTTCTTTATTGATCGAACTTGTCTGCATATGGTTAAATCTACATAGGTATATTGGTTTTATAAGCGCTATTGTCAATTTAAGTTAAAATAAATAGTATCTTATAACCGTGCTGTTAGTAACTAAATAGGTACCGTAAATCAAGACAAAAAATCATAAGTTAAAGCTAAAAGAGGACATTACCTAGGCACTCAATCTTAAAGTCTAGACTGTCATAATTAAAACCTCTAGTGCCTCTAAAATAAGTACGAGAGTGTATTAAAAATTTTCGAAAGCTTTTAAAAATTGACGGCACTTGCAGCGAAGAACGTGACAGAGTGCAGATAGTGAAAGTGGCACTTGACTGTCTGTCTGTTTAACTGCTCTTACTCCAGCTACTGTAGGTTCACTTAACAGCGATATTAAAAACCCTAAACGGCCAATAGGCACGTGCGGTCCTTAAACTCACGCCAACTACTTCCTATGACGCAAAAACGCGCCTACCTATCACCTAACTTACACATGCAAATATTTTCGATGATATTCCAGATTAGATATAATAATTAAGATTAGAAATCTTTTTGCAAATAAAATAATAGTAATTAGTGTCTTCCTGCAATGGTTTAAGGTGTGGTAATTGGTTTGGAAATTGTTGAGTTTAAAAACTGTTTATATTTACCTAGTTTGGAAAGAGGTGCATAGTTCGCCTAGTTGTTTAACGATGATGGCAAGGTCAGATGAGAGGTTTGGCGTAATGAGTCGCGGCGTACGGCTGCAAGGTAAGTCACGTCAGAAGGCAGCGGTATGGGAGGATCGCCGCCTACCAGCGTCGGTCCCACGATCCGGCCTGTGACGCATCCTCCGCGCAGACCACGCTGCAAACAGAGACTGCACATCTATTTTGTCTGAATCACATCAGATAACTTCAAAAAATGTATATTTTGGTAACTTACATCTTTAATTCTTATTTACTCTTGACTAAACACAAGCAAAGGTGTAAATAAATAGATCTTTTTATTAACCTGATTACTTCTGCAGGTGTACGACAATACTTACGATACAATATCAACACCTACGCAATCAGACTTTCCATCACAAAAAGACTTGTAGGAGGCATGTACTGCTACTTTAATATGTGATCTAATAACATTTGCAAATTAGATTCAAAATAAAACCTCTTATGTGTTCAGCTCATTTGCACTTTATCTAATCATGATTGATGTTACAAGTACAACTATTATTGATTTGGAAATGTGAAAGGATTGGTAACATTGCCAAATTCAGACGAACATTGGTCTACAAAAACAGCTCAAGAGAAAAATCTTGGTGTTTTCGAAGTATCATAATATCTTTTAAGTATATTTTATATTAAAATTTATTTATAAATTAAAACAGTGCATAATAACGGGTGATAACATCACTGCTCTGTGTAAGTTCATCTGCTTTGATCAATCACAGTCATTGACAATACTATGACACAGTTGTTTATAAGAATAACAACAATAGCTAACAATACCCCTAAGCCACAGTGTTTGATTTACACAATTGTTTTTGTTGACTACTGTACCATTCAGTGTATAAACAACACAAGAATAGGATAATAGCCGTCAACAGCCCATTCTGTCGATATAGCTTTGTTATCCGCAATATTTTGAATACTTCGTTAGGAAAATATTTTACTTTTTGCAGTGCACAGTTCTACTAAACAGCAGTAGATTCCACGGGGTTTACGTATTTTAATACACAATGTAGTGGAAGTAATAAAAAACGCTCAGCAATACGAATTCCCCGTACGTAACTGCATGGAACTAGTTTAAAATCTCATGCCACCACAATGTGGGCAGAGGATTGAAATAATCATGTAATTGTGTACTATTATGTGAATTATTAGAGAAGAAGCCACGATTAGATCGGATCACTTATTTATAGCCTTAATGGTACACAGCATTCATGTCGGATAATTATGATAGCATAACTCACGGCGGCATACCTAATTCTTGCTTCATCACTTGCGTACAGGGATAAGTATTGTTAATAGCAAGCGGAGAGGTTAGCTTGTTTTTGTAATAAAACCAACGAAATGTTAACCAGGCTCAAATATCTCCAATTTTATTAGTATCTATTCACAATAAAATAGGTATCAAAAGGTAAAATTTAGATATTTAATTCAGGTTTGTATCTATTTCTACTCCACCCCTCGCTATCATGCTCATATAAAGTCGGTCCGTGTTGACACACCTCAGCTCGATCAATGTCCATAAATAGATTATAAAACTTACACTGAGAATGCTTCAGTGAACATTATAACATGTTTTCTATTGTGTACCTATCATAATAAAAGACATCAACGCAAACCGCGTAAAATAGAACCAAGTGTCAAAGTAGTTGCAATTTACTGAGGAGTATAAAATCATTATAAAAATAGCATTGGCTCAAGGCGCCTGTCAGTAAAACACGGAATAATTAGATGACGTCAAGTTGGCGTCGTTGTAGAGATCTCATGGGCTTATTACGATGTAATCGCAAATCACTCGTATTAGAGCCAGGGTCCGGCGGATATCGCCGCGACGACGCTCCATTGTGCGTAAATGCACAATTTGCATGCTCCAAACAAACACGACAACTGCAAAGATGAACACACTAATAGTTTCTTAAGTAAGCTTACTTTTAAGGCTTCTTACTCACTTTTTTTAAACACACCATGTCTATACGTAAGACCGATCCCAAAGTGCATCGATGCAAAAACCTACTTAAACAACTCAAGTAAATATAAATAAACTGGTTGTTTGAGAATAGATCATGTTGAAACCCATTTTCAAGTGTAAATGCTTCCATCCCTCAACTAAGAATTCAGTATCAATTTTATTATGCCGCTTTATTGCTTGAAACACATGTCTACTTACGGAATTAAAGTCATACTTACTTAATAGAAGCGTGTTTCCTGAATGCAACTCTAATAGGTTGTTTGTGTAAGTATGCTGCAGTACACCTTGACAAAATGACGAGGCATAAAAACAAGAGCCATCACCACGTGGCATCGAACTGGTAACTTTTAATAAAAATAGATACTTACTTTTATGGAGGTACTCAAACTGTAGTTAAGTTTATATTCAACATTTTTTTTCTGAAAATTCTTTATTATTTCGGTAATTAATATGCATAACACCTATTTTATAATTGACAATAACGAAAAGCATGTTGGGTAATTTAATCTTGTATCAAAAATAAGATACCTATCTTTCTATCAAGGATAAAATATGTAGAACTTCATTCTTTTTGCAAATTATCTACCTTTAAAACAGAAACTTAAGAATGAACTGTTTATGACATAAAACCGCTACATAACACATTAAAAGTTTAAAGAAACAAGTTTGAGAATTACTGCCTTGCAACAAAGATATATATAAGTAGGTATATAATACTTGCTCCTGTCTCGAAAATGGATAAAAACGTTCAGTAATTTAACTTCCTGCGATTATCTCAGATCTGTAGAGTCTAGAACAAACGAGCCCAATCGTGTCGCGTCCATCATATCGTCGTTTGTGAGATCATACACTGGTCGTGCAGCTACCAACCTGTACGTTGTATACTTAACTGGCCCACTTCCTGATGATACGATTATTATACTCGTTTATTCTTTATCATTAATTCTAATTTGAAAATTTAGACTCCACAAATACACAATTCTTTGCAATACGCCTATAAAATCCACATTAAGTCTACACAATGGCTTAAAGACAAATTGAGACAATTGAATACACCATTTTGCCAAAAGACAAGACCTAAGACTCGATTTAGTTTATAACGTTAATGACGGCACTTCGCATTCAGCGAGTGTAGTAGCAATTACCATACCTACTTAACTATCAGAGATCGACACAAGACAATGTTTTTGGCTAAATACACAAGCATCGCCGCTTTCCGTTCAAATCACGTCCCACAAAGGTTGAAGAACGCGGAATTGCTCATAGGAGACTTCTGTTTCCCAGAAACACTTTAGGTAAGTCTTACAAATATTTTCGTATTTGAGTCTCATCGTTCCTATAGATAGAGAAACAACATGTAAAACAAAGACGCGAGCTGAGTCGAATCTATAAATAATGTCGAACAAAGAACCTTCAAAACAGTAAAGTTTTTTAAATATCCATTACCTACTACCAACATCTCCGTAGTAAAACTTTATGCAACGCTAAGCTATCTCCATACATGTAAGTGGCACAATTAATATGTACACTGCTTATATCTTCACTATAAAACAAAATTTTACCGCTACTTAACTCTTAAACAACGGAGAGAGGATTTAAAATCCTTCACCGACGAGTCCAAATACGAATTTCAAATTGTGATCTTCAAGCAGCATTTTCCTTGCTGCCTTCGAAATTGAGTTTAGTGCTCGGTGCATTTGAGTTTGTTTCGTTTGACACCGCCTTCCAAGTGGCCACCTGAGGAGGTAATTCAAAAGGAGCTTTACAGCGTGAGTTTAAAGCAAAAGTTGCATTGGATGAAGTAGTGGGTTTTAATAATAACCCGTTTGTGGCCGCCGTGGGAACGAAGTCGGATATGCGAGGTATAATCGGCCGTCGGAACCGAGAGACTGCAATACTCCAATTTTGCAGCCTTTTACTTAGATTATGTTTGCGGCGGGTTTGAAATGAAAACTTGTTTTGGCATCGACTGATTAATGCGGCGGGATGTCTCTTGTTTTTTGGTAGTTTAACGAAATTGTCCCCATCAGAGATTAACTTTATTAAAGCTTGATCATTATATGGTTATCGCATCTTTGGGTTCGGGTGCTGCAATTAAATATTTTTGATTAATTTCCTTTTAAAGAATTTGATATCTGATATGTTTTGTATGTTGTACAAAAACTATTTGATTTATTAGTATCTTCACGTACTTATGCAAAAAACTGACTGGAAAAACTTGCGTTAAAAGGAGATATCGAAATTTATTGAAACGAAGGAACAGCTACGTCACGCTTACGCTTGGTAAGCCGATTGGCGAGAGAACAACAATAACTAGGTGACAGATAAACAACCCGGAGATAATGCTACAAGATTTGGTAGGTATTGACTTTTCTTTTCAGCCTTTTTAGACACCCACGGAAAGAGTTAAATTGAAGAAGGTTTCCAGTTGAAGTTTGAGCCGAATTATAAAACATCATCCAATCGGTATTTGAATATAAAGATGGATTTCAAAACCTTTATCTATGTACCTACTGAGATGAGAGATTTATTTTCGAGATTATTAAACAATAGGCTTCGCCGATGATTTGATAAATAATCAATCGCGGAAGCTAATTTAATGACGTAATAAATAATAATCAAGGTCTAGGACGCACGGTGGAAGACAATACAAAGGTAAGAAAATGATGTTGATCATTATGATATTATTTACAATCCCAGAGTAACAAACAACCTCAGTCAGTGTAGCTCAATTATATAATAATAATAAAAACACATTCTTCATAATAATATTTCCCTAATTCACATCGTTCCATCCATTTTCTGCTTTTATTGTAGCGTTACTTCATTAATTGATATTGATTTCCGGAAAAAAACAGGTGCTCGCTTCTTTAATGTTACTTAAAATGTTAATTGTGTGATTATCAAAGATATTTCCACATGTGGCGGACAGGGCGTTCTCAAAGCTGCGCATGATTTTGGGAATTCGGATCATTTCACTGGCATCATTTTTAACTGAGTTAATTATTATCAAATTATCCATCACGTTGATTCTCGTTCCTGGCTGACAACAACTTCCTTAGTTTAGTTTATGAATTAAATGGCGAATAAACACTTTGTGTTAAGTTATTCCCAAATATTTATATGTAAAGAGTTTGACAGACAAACATTTAGATACTCAGGCTAGAGCGCATCGAAAAATAATATTAAACAATGTTTCAAAATAAACAAACAAATTCATGAGCATTAAGAGTGTTTGCGTTGTTACAACAAGAAATACATGTTGAGTTTAGACGAATGTCTTTATTATATCTCACACAATAATACAACTCGAGTAACATCACATCCATATGTAAACAGGTGCTTAACTGCTCAAGTTTACTGACATCCGTAATAATACCAATACATATATGATTGCGACGCGATTCTTAATTCAGCGTCCATTGCTGGCCTTGTTAACACTTGTTTATTTCGTGGCAAGTCAAGTATAGCTAGAGAAAGACTCGGTTGACTTCGGTCGAAATGCTGACGATAACTGGGTACCGTAGCCTGAAGTTTTGGTTTGTGTGTGTGACTTGCGCAAGCTCACAAGACGAGACGAAGCTGAGTCACCGAAACGTCTATTAGGCAGGTTGCACATTGTTTTGCTAATCGATACTACAGAGTACCTACTGTTACATCTTGAACACAGTTGTCACTATGCTACAACGGACGCCGATCAATTGCTAGGAAGACATGTTACCAAGTAGGTTAGTAATCTGTCATGTGTGATTGATTATAACAAGTTAATTAAAATCAATAAATGGTCTGAACCTCTAGTGTAGTCGACTACAAGTTACCAATTTAGGGCTTCTCTTGGAATATGATTTGTGTATATTTGGAATTCGATTGAGTTATAAATATTACATTCATTTGCAACGTTTATCTGACGAGTGACTGTTGTTGTTGTCAGTCGGGTGGTTTCGTCAGTATAGCTGGAGCTTAACCGAAGCAGTGTCAAGCGTGAACCCAACGACGACCTCGAAAATTAACTGAGAAAAAAACAAACATAGCATTTTGAACTTTACACATTTTTTGCCCGCAACCAGTTCTGATACCAAATAAAATTACTCATACGCATATAGATAATATAATAAAATAAGGCTTTTGTTAATTTGAATTGAATGAGATTACTATGGGTAAGTTTTATTAGACGAAACAGTTCATAGTTCTCATTAGACATAATTTATATTGTTCATTAAGTTGGTATTTGCCGGGAATTTTTACCAATTAGATAGGTAGGTAAAGGTAACGAAAAAAAAATAAGATACCTACCTACTTTATTATTTAATTAAATTAAATGGTGCTTAGAACCATTCAATGGAGGAACGATAATACTTAAAATTTGAATAAGCAATAGCAATCTCTTTCCTCTTATTAGAGTTTTTGCACCAATAACTACCTAGTTGGAAAATGAAAAAATATCGAAATTACACTCAAAACTGTAGTTTCTTATGATTTAGTTTAAACGACGAATGAAGCAGTAAATAGATAATAGAGGTAAAAGTATTAGAAATCGTATTGCATATAAACCTAGTAGTACAATTAAGACAGCTAAGTACCTATCAATCGACTTGAAAAATATGTCACGGGATTTCTTTTTCCAGTGTTTTATGTCAGAAAGAACAACAGATATGTCAACGTAAATAACCATTACCAGCCAGTGCGTGAATGAATACTGCACGACTACAGACATCCGACTGCAAACAGTTATTAAAAATGTTTTCTTATTTCACACAATGCTAATACATTTAGAATATTTAGTGGGAATATGTCATACAAGCGGGTGTGTACTTGGCAGATATAAAAACATAAATCTAGAAGTCAGTCAAGCTAAGTCAGAATCGTGTATAAATTGACTTTATCCATTTAGTGTTATAGTCAGGAAACCCAGAGCGGTGGGAAACCACATCTCGACTATTGCTACAATGATTTACACATCCTTATGAGTCGGCGCTTGAGCCTTGACAAATTTAAAGGATTATTAATTTAGTTCTTTTAATTTTTTACCGGTTCTCGTATTGCGATGGTAGTCCAGATGGTTTTGTAATTATTCCAATTAGAAGTTAATTTTACCGAAAAAATATTCGACTTGTTAAACTCCGCAGCTATTTGTTGGAGAAGTTACTTTTTCTCTAGATTACCTTAAAGTAAAGTAATATGTTTGAAATTGTTATAAAATCCCACTTTCTTCATGTCTAGCGCTTGCTTCAAGTCTTGTTCACATGAATTAATTAAAATATCGATGTTGTTCATAAAGTTTCTACGCGTGTCGATAAATATTGAAATCTGACTATGAATACGAGAGCATGGTGCTAAACGCATGAACTTCAAACGACGAGGTACCTACTACTATCATGTAATATTCTATTTAAATTTCTCCACACTGGTTGGTGTATTCATAAACAATAGAACTGAAATAATAAAACTGGATTTAATTGTTAGATGGTGTTGTAGAGATTGAAAATGAATGTTGATACATATGTGTAGGTAAGTACAGAATCTTGTAAATGCTACCTTGTAGATGGGTACGTAAATTAAAAATTCTACTCAAACAGTCACTTTAGGTATCTTTTATCATTATTACGGGGACTGTAAAGTATTACAATGTATTGTGTGAAGCGTAAAATTGATGTATACAAAGTTGTATTGTTACACATGTATTCTTTTTCACGTTGTTTCAAAAGAAAGCACCTTTTGAATTACAGTCAGGTGCCAATTGCCCGTTTTATCAGTATGCTAGTAACATTTATACTAATAACCATTTTTATTCTTTATGTGTTTTAGGTATTATGTAAGTAGGTAAATTAAATGAGGAATTACTGTCTTCCCATTTAAAGCTTAAAATTAAGGCGGATGCGAACTTGTATTAGCCAAGGTGCAAAAACTGGGTATCATGTGGCATCTGTCTGAAGTGTCTGACACAAGACACGAAAATTCGCGAAGTAAAGCTTCAAGTTGCAGCTGCCAACGCGCAACATTTGGTACGTGCCATGGTGCCACTCAGAAAAAATCTTGAACAACATTTCAATTAAAAAACGCTTAAGTAATTTTAGGCATAAACAACGATCAGGGAGGTAATAATTTTGCTAGAGTTGCAATAACAAACAGAATTAAAAGGCACATGTTTTTAAAAGTTTTTGTCCTATTTCAATTGTAAAGATACATAGTTCGATGACACAGAGACACGTTTTATAGTCTCTACGTCTGAAGTAAGTACCAAGTTAATACATTTAATTTTAAATTTCAGCCACAACTTAAGATTAGTTGCTGAATAATACTTAGATATTAACAATAAATCCTTATATCTACCGGAAGACTTGAAATTGACCAAACATGTTCGTTAGACGTAAAGCATCTGCTTAAACGGTTCCTTTACCTGAACATCTTTCTATTCCTTAAGGAAAAAATCTTATAATGACACAAAAGTTACCGTAACCGTGTAAAACACATCTGCTGTACGGCTGAAGGAGTTCTTATCTTGTCGTAAGGAATTTCGACTTTATATACTACAACTTTTGTACACAATTTATAATAAACAATTTGAAAAAGTTTTGGCAAACAAGTTCGGGTACGATCGGCATCGTTCGTTTTTGATCGGACGCGTCTGTTTAGCTGATGATAATTCGGAGAGTCGCCTCGAGGAAGTAGTCGTCGATGCCGTCACTTCAAGACCTGTACTTATTAAACTTGAATTTATTTAAAACATGTGTTTTAAACACGATTATTGTCATGGAGACTTTCATACGTGAATCGGAGGTAATAAACTCAAGTTTAACGGCAAATTATAATGAGAGTTTCCGGCAAAACTTGCGTGTGTTCTGGTTCATAAATTACTTAGTATACGAATACATTTACGACATCAATCTGAACTATCTGGCTCGAATATGAATTCAACTACTATTTTATGATTCCTTATATGCATGTTAGATGTTGGTAGAATTACATAATTCAAAAAGTGTTCCACAAAAATAAGATCTTTGGACTTACAAAACAAATCGTGATGTACTTACCTACCTAAATATAAAATATACCGTCTCCTTTAAGATCCCTTAACGATATCACCACAAAGTCAAAAAAGCTAAAAAGTCGACGCGCCTGATAGACTTTGAAGCAAAAGGTGGTGGGTTTTTTTCGCCAAACAGTTTCAAGGTTCTTTTTCGTGCATCTGCCATATCTCGGAAGCATCAGTAAGTATTTTAAACAACACATCTGCATAATAAATTGATAGCAAAAAGTTGACCTACAAAACTTAAAAATCACCTTATGATGTTTTTATATTGTGTTTGAAACATCTTTGCCACATTATTTTATTCACTTTTTAAACCTGTGTTATAAGAATATAGACCTTTTGTCGGGGGCGTAAGTATTAAAAAGTGTGCACGCTTAAAAAACCTTAAAGGTAATAATGTAGTAAAATATAAAAAGGTGCCAATTTCCGTTTGGTTCTCATATACGTACATCCGTTTTAAATCGGCAGCCATTGATTAGTGTCGCATGTGCTTTGTTTTTTTGCCATTTTTTAACTGCTTTGACGTTGTTTGTAGATAATTTATCAAGTTTCGTAGACTTGCCTTTGCAGCTGTCCGGATTTACAATCATATCTTAAAATAACAACTAAAAAACTTAATTGTTGACAGATTTACATAAAATTATTGTGAATGCAAAAAGATAACGTTATAAATGTAGAGTAGATCTTTTTAGAGTTCCTTTAACCATAAATGTTTAAGTGTCTCATTCTAGATAGTACAAATTATATATTATATATAGACTGCAGAATACTGTTGTAAATAAAATAAAACTAACTGTACTCTAGCATTAAACTTGTCATCTGTACTTCCTTTTTTGCCGGCGTCATATCCGTACGAGCGCTGCTGCTGAGACATTTTTCCCACAGACACAATGATAAAGGTTGTAATGCACCTTTCTCTGCAAATACAACTTGTCGCCAAAAAAGTATGCGATTGCACCTTGTGTGTGTACCACCCGCGCAACCCTTTCAACGTCTCTAGGCAGCTGGTCCAAACTAAGAGCCCTTTTCTCACACACTCTACTTACATTTTTGGGATTCCTATAGGTACTTAAAATACCTAGTACTTATAAGAGAGGTCTTTATGACTTTTTAGGTTATTGTTACTGAGGATCCTAAAAACATCTCCAAAATAAATGTCGATATTTGTAAATCTTGTCCCGTTCAGAGTTTTTTAATAACTGTGTAAAACTCTAGTAATATCAAAAGGTATTTCAAAATGTTTCATTTATTTTCTCGTTTATAAAACGCACAACGTCTGTCCTTTAGAAAGACATAAAATAGGTACTACTCGTACTTACCAGTTAATAATTTCGCCGCCTCCGTCTATGAATTACAGTGTCGAGTGGAAACACCGCAGCAGATGCTTTTAAACCCGTTAGGTGCTTTTGTGGAGATCCTCAGCCAAGATCCCGTATGTTATGTATGTTATGGGTCATCTCGCAGGCTGCATCTGTTCTCACTGCACAAACAAACGGCACCAACTTAATTAAGTTTAAAATTATTTTACCCCAAGTTACCCCTTTTAAAATCACTCAGTCGAATTTAAAAGTGAGTTGAGCATAAATAAGTAAGAGATTATTTTGAACATTTGAAAACAAAACTCCTTTTTTTTTAATTATTAAATCAGTAGATATATTAAAGCGTGCAGCTCTTTAAAATTGAATGTAAGTGACATTTTATTACCTGCATCCCATAATACAACCGCAGCCGTATTGAAAACACCTAAGTACCAACCAAATAAAAAAAAATACAATACGAATGAATTAAAAAAGCATTTTAGTTAATTAGAATATTGTACAAATTATTTTATATAATTATTTCAAAAGATATGTAATGTTAAGATTACAAATTTTGAATCAATATCAAAATGCTTTTAACAACTAAAGTATTTAACCAAAAAGTGTTTTTAAGAATGCACTTATCATCACTGTTATAGTTTTTGAAATTAATCGACAATGCTGATAACGAGTGCAATTTAAAATTAATAAATGTAGGAATAAGTGCCAGGAAACATTACAATATAAAAACTAAGGTATTTACAGGATGAGATACCGATGTAATTAAAAGAATTCAAACGATATTAAGAAATGAGAGTGGTGGGGGAAAATTTAGGGTTGCGTCAATCTACACCTTTGCATCGGCAGGTGATATTTGGACGTTCATCCTCTTCGTTTTTTAATTAAAAAAATATCAAGGCGTCATGTGTAGTCGATGCCATTGGTTGACAGTCGACTGCAACATTAAAATTAATATTTAAGCTTGCTTAACGTTAATGATATGAAACAGACTATTGCAAGATTTTGAATCCTAAAAGTAAATACTTCTTCGTGAACACTTCAGTGATTTTAGTAGTCTATCAATGAAAAATCTGGAATAGATTTTATTTATCCCGCATAGATAAAAACCTATAAATAAGTATATATATAGTGAAATAGGTAGTTTAAAAAATCATAGAACGTTTAAACGAACACTCAAACAAAGTAGAAAAAAGGTGTTTTTTCTTTTTAAGTTAAAAAGTTAGTTTTAAATAGATCTAAAAATATTGTTACGTTGGTATAAATATTATTTGACAATTATATTAGGATTGCGGCGGAATCCCAGCCGTTCAACGACGATATAAAATGTCGCGACGTGGTCGGTTCGTTTTTAGTTCGAGCGAACGATACATTTTGAGTGCATTAAATTTGTTGCATAACATATGCAAAACGGCGCACGCGTCATTCCTTCTTTTTTATTTGTTTTTAAATTAATAAGCTTGGATTCTTGCGAATAATTAACAGCATCTGGTCATTGGGTATTTTAGTGCCAGTTGTTAGCTGCCAGATAGATGGAATTTGTTGGTATATTATACACATTTTATTATAATTAAATTTTATGCAAACTAATTCATGTCATTTACTTTTTTTAAAGAGATATATTTTTAGATTTTTTTATTTAGTCGGAGGCGTAAATATGTAGGTAATGCACTAAATGCACTCAAGTAATTAACGCAAATGTTCTTTCATTAAATTTTTTCAGACAGTACAATTTTATGGTTTATAAATCCTAAGTCTGTGATCCTGCATAAAATAGTTGTTTATTATTCAGTCGTGGAAAGAATATAAAAAGCATACAAACACGTAAGTAGTCTTACTTCACTTTCTTTGTTTTTTATCATAATAAAAGAAAATAGCATTTGTACGAGTACGAAGGAGTTAAATATTTGAGTAATAGTCTGAGAACTAGATAATAATATAGTACTACATAGATATAGAAAAGACTTGCTTGTAAGTAGGTATTAGACGGTAGACTGGACCTTGTTTTACTGTGAGAAAGAACTGAATAAAAGGGTTGTGGGATAAACCATTTATCTTTACCGCTTAAGTATAATGAATACTTTACTCGTCATAATGGACGTTCATTCAGGATTAACATTTACTGCATTCAGTGAGACACTAAAATGGAACACTACAACTATTTCTATATCTACGAGAATTACTTTAATGCCCGTAATAAACATCACTGGTACTACTAAATCTGTAAACTACTGATGGCGATGTTAAAGGAAATTATAATTGTACTAACAATTGTTTTCAGCTTTTATGGCTTATTAAGTTTTAATTGTTGAGTCTGTATGGTCAGTACACGACCCATATCGTGGCTTCCAACTATTAAATTAACAACGTAATTATGTACTAACTGCTTTACAGTAAATAAACCAACTTAATAAATATATCAGAGTAATTATACCATAATAATCAAGGGTGGTGAGTGACCGTGTCAAATTGCACGAGTGATTGATTATATATGTACCAATGATTTTTTATAGGTACAGATATGTTACCTTTATAGTGATTGGCGTTTTAAATCTGTGCCGAACAATGATTACAATGACATTAATGACAGGACTTCAAATCATACTCCAAATGTCTTCAGATTAACTGAGACTAACTACAAGTTGTCTTAAATAGGTATATTTACAGTCTTCAAAATGTGCGCGCATATAACATATCTGCACCTAGTATATATATAATATCATTGATATGTACCTAAAATTTTCTCTCAAAGAAGTTTATATGCTACCCAATACCTATTTTTTTAAATAAGCGAAAAAAGTTTTAGGTTTTGTCATCTGCATGATGCGTAGCACGAACGAAACCCCTTGGCTGCAGAGCCATGTGTCCAGCGACGCCGATGGGTAAAAAAACCAATGGCCATAGACAATAGTCCGAGAGATTTATGTCGGCCCAACATCTGGTGCCCTACCTGGCCTGAGGTGAGAGAATGCCACTAAATGTTCACAACTCAATTCAATTATCTACGTTTTATTTTTAATTTAAGTTTAAAATTACTTTCCTTTGAAGTACTTATATGCGCGAAAAATAATATTTTAGTCACTTACTTTCGTAAAGCGAAATTCGAGAACGCAACACTCGTAATTAAATATTTATAAAACTTCCGTTAGGAATTAATTTGTGACTTTTCAACTTCCTTATACTTATTACTCAATCCCGATAACTTCGTACGGGATGGAAACCAATATTTAGATTCTTTATAAATACCAGATAATACAATACGACAGCGACGTAGATTTTGTAAATGCATACCATAAAATGAAAGATGTATTATTTCTTTTAATCTTAATCGATTACATATAAAAAGTTATAGATACAATCACATAAACCAAAAGTTCTACGCCCACAGAGGGATCGCTTACAAATACTTACCCATTTCATGGACCGACCGACATGAAGATAATCAGTAAAAATATGTTAATTACATTCCAGATTACATTAGATTAACAAGACTACCAAACTTGTTCGTGAACTCGAATTACACCTTCTGAAGAAGGTAAATGCGGTAGGTACCTACGTGTCTACTTGTATTTCCGAGAATTCTTATTTGATTTACTTGAGTGATTGATTTCAGTTTACATGGTGTCCAAATCCGTCCCTAGATGCAAACATATTTATTGGTCACATAAAGTTAATATTCGTGGGAAGGTAGGCATAAATCAGCATATATACATAACATATTCCTACATAAGCGTATGGTCATGCATGAAACATACGTCAATTAGTTTTTACTTTCCGCGGCTGCCATAAAGCGATCAGTAAATGAGCATATAAATACTAAAACCAAAAGCTATAAAGCTAGGTCAGGTGAAGGTAGTCCTTGTGGAATCCGAATCCCCGTCCCCGCCCCGCAACACCGCTTCACTCCCGCGAACCTCATTTCAAGAGGTTGTATCGTTGACGAATGATGCTAAGTAATTACGTGCTTTTAACAAGAAACATATAAAAACCTTTAATTAATTGCGAACAAAAGCCTTCGGAGTTTATAAAAATTTATCTGAAATTATACGATTGTGAATATTGCACATGGTAGTAAAGTTAACGCGTGAAAGTTATACAAGTAACTTAGTATTTACATTTTGCTTCGATTCAAAAAAGAAAGTTCAACTGCAATCACTAAGTAAAAGCAGTTCATTCGAAAAGGCGGCTTTGAGAAAAAAATAATATGCAATTTGCAACTACGGGCAGCGGCAAGTTACAGCAAACGAGGTGATTCAACCAACTCGACGCGAATAAATAAGGTTCATTTTATTGGACGGAACCTACATGGCGCAAAACGTCTCCCTTACACAACTAATTTCCTTTCAAAAATTGAAGTTTCCGATGAGATTTAGTCGTGTGTTTCAAAATCGTTGAGGTGAGCTGTGCGCGCACGGGAGCTGCGCAGGAGTGGCGCGACTCGCGACCCGATCTGCAGCCACATCGGCCTTAAAGGTCGCTTACAATACCACTGCATCGGAATGTCTGCGATACTTTCTGTAAGCGCCCATTGAACCTTCTCGATTCTAATGTTTGTTCAAATTCGATTTTCGAGGCTGTACAACATAATGACATTTCAATTTGTATAGGTAAAAAACACAATGAACAACGGTTTTACAATCTTCTTTATCTAGATGAAGATAAAGGGTTGAATAATACAAGTCAGCTGCATTCCCTACACTACGTATCTATTGAAAACGCCTTCTTTATCCAGGTATCAGATAATGAACATTAGGACTAAAGATTTTTTTGCAATCTTCAATTTATTGCCAGATACATTAGTAATAAATTAGATATTTTAATTAGCCTGCGAGTATAATAAATAACATGTTTATTGCTCAGTAAATTAATTATCCACAGCCGTATATCTCAGGTAGGAACTGCGATTTGTAAAACTGAGGGACGACTAGAGTCTCTTTCTCAACGTTTTGT
Source organism: Anarsia innoxiella (assembly GCA_947563765.1). Taxonomy (NCBI): domain Eukaryota; kingdom Metazoa; phylum Arthropoda; class Insecta; order Lepidoptera; family Gelechiidae; genus Anarsia; species Anarsia innoxiella. Next base: position 12,498,151 of record OX387390.1, read on the forward strand.
TTCATGAAAATTAGCGAATACTCGTAGCTAGCTTTCTCTGGTTATTTCCTCTCCATTCTGGCAGATATCTGATAATGATGTAAAGGTCAAATAAAACGTGTACGAACTAGCTACTGTTCTTATCTCCACGAATACGAACGTCTTCCTGCGTCACGTTGGCGTTTGCTGTTTCTTATCGTAGCCTTTTTCAGAATCAAAACAAATACCATGAGATATTTTTAGTAAAAAGAAATTGACAGCTGCAGATCAACATTAGAACTTTAATGTAATTGGCAACAACGTAAACAAAAGTATTTGCTTATTTTCCAAAACAAAGATTTGTTTTTTAAAGCAGGTAACGCACGTGCAGCTCTTAACTGGAGTAAACAATGGGCTACAATCGCGCGCATCTGGTGTTCAGAGGAAAGAGGATTCAGACATCTGTGTCAGGGTATTGTTGCTCGGCCATAATTGAGGCAGGTTCTAACTAGTCTTCAACATTTGGTAAGGATTTCCTGATATACAAGTGAAAAGGAAGCGGCTTTATTTTAAAATTAAAGCGCAGCTGGCTGTTTGTTTCTCGTGGTTTTTTGAATTACCTACCTAAACTAACAAATTCGGTTATTCCCGCTATTTCAGTATTTAATCAAAATAATCAGTAAGAAAGTACTATTAGACTTTGCTCAACATTCGTTTATATTCTATAGTTTCATGGTTTTTTATTACACAATATGCAGGTAGCAGACGAAACCGTTATGCAAGCATGCATGAAGATGGGCTTTAACGTCCCCCTTAAGTTCGCTTTAAGTAATACGTCTATCGTTAAAACCAGGCTGGTTTATAAGGGTTAGTAAATAATTAGCAGGCTGCACCAGCTCCCTATAAATGTGACGGAATTATTGATAATAAAACTTGCAAGTACTTAAGGTACTTACGTTTATGCAAGCCATTAAGTCTAGCAGGAATTCCCGGTTGCTCTAAAAGTTCACCGGCACATGTGCGCGACCATCACGAATGCACGATCACAAGAATTATAAGCCGAAGCCTCGCCGCTGACTGCTGAGTCATTTTCATCTCACGGGGCCATGGGAAGTCATCTGCACTGACTCACTCCAACAACTCGGAAATCGGTATGTCGTCCCATTTTTTCACCCTATGATTAATTGTTGTGAAATTTTTATTTTCTTTACTCATTTCTAAAATTTCGAGCGTAAAAGTCCGAGAACACGCATATATTAACTTTGGCGGTCGTAAGCGCTAAATAGATAGAATCACACAAAGAGTTCAATCAGGTATTTTCACCCATTTCTTAACACAACCTTCCATTTATTTTATTGACAAGAGCAGGAGTGCTATTTCCTAACCTCTTCCAATAACTATGTAAAAGATATAAAGCACGTGTTCGCGAGTTTCTCGAAATGCAATCTTGATGGCAGCTAATTGAATAAACGGCTCTCAAACATCCACATTTGGCGGTGAAGCGCGACCTTCCGCCTGTCCCCTTTAGCCGACATCCTTAGCATGCGATTATCGAGCCTTCTATATATCTTGGGCACGCTTTCCAACGAAGATGGCTCGCTACTTTCTGTAAACTTACTAGTTAGACCGGCATTCCATAGCTCGCCGGGTTATTCGGCACGGACTAAACACGCACATGGTAAACTATGGGAGAGCGACACTAACACTTGCCACGTTTTCACATCTCCTTTTTATGACTCATACTGTTTTACAAATAAATTGATGTTATCATTATGATTAAAGGGAGTAGGTAAGTAAATACTGTATGGGAAGATGGTTGAGCTAGAACAAAAGATGAGTATTTAATCGTGGAGCGTAATTTGCTGGTAATTAAAAACACATTCGAGTATTTATATCGGGAAACGATTCATACCACGTGCACGAAGATGCATTTGGATAGCAGTACGTCGGAATTTTAACTCCATCAATATATATAGAAGGAAGCAAAAAAGAAAGCACCAAAATACCTTCTCCATCAGAATATTTGGACGCAGTTAGCTAGTGAATAGATATAATGATACTTATCCCACCCGCGAGCTCTAGGTCGCAGGCCATGTGCTCAAAGGTCGCACTCAGACAGACAAACATACCAACGTGTAAGTGTAAATGTTAGTGTTGGACTTACCTAATTGTAAAACAGGATGTGGTTCTGCGATTGCGATGCACACAAAAACTTTTTCAACTAAAATGAAATTGGAAGGTAATCGGAATCTATTTCAAATGTTCAAAGTAAGAACATTATTGAAAAATGTGTACTTAGTAGGTATTTGCGATGATTCATTTCATGCTGATACAAGTCCTTGGAAACGTACAAGATAACATCTTATTATTTATCCTCTATCATTGCTATTCTTGTTTGTTTCTGACGTTATTTCTTAAGCATCTATCTATACGTATAAATTAATCTATATCATAGGTAAGTTGGTTAGGTTTTGGCAGATTCTTTCAAGTTTCAGTTTCAAGTCATTATATCAGACTTTAGTCTTTACCATAATGTATACGTACATGTTTGTGTTATGTAGTGGAACTCCCCCTTTTATTTGGAGGCAATGCGCGCATCGTTGGGGCAGTGAAGCGCATCCACTGCGCAGACACTGACCAACATTATTAATTAGAATCGAACACGGTCCATCTCTCTTTAAAGTAATAGCTTTTTAATCTGTAAAGACCACACAGACACAACAAATCAATGTAAACAAAAAATGATCGAATACTCGTAAACTACATAGATGCAATTACAATTTACGTAGGTAGGTACATATGCATGTATTTTTTTTTACTTCTTTAAGGTTAATAGGTTAAGTAAAGTTCAATAAAATTTTGCAGTAGATACAAGCTTCTGCATTTATGAACATTTATTTTAGAAACACTTAATTAGAATATCTAAACTGATAAACACAATTTTCATTTCATATGTATTAACTTTAAGGAGGGTTCTAAAATGCAAATTCCTTATTAGCAAATCCACTTAACTTAAACGAGCACTTATTTACTAACATCATGTTATTTACAGAAAACTTTACTTAATATAAAAGACGTTCTGGGTTAATAGATAGGTAATGCCTGCCTCCAAGGACACACGCGAAATTACGTTCCACTCAGTTACCACTGCTATCGCATTGACGTACATAGGTATCTAAATACTGAATTACACGCGTCCTACTTTAGTTAGGCATTTTATCCAATTAAAGTAGTCCGAATACGTATACTAATATATGGTCGAATATCGCGTAAATAAACAGAGAACACGCTAAATACAAAGGCAGCACGAGACGTCGAACGCCGATTTCGATCCTGTCGCTAATATATTAGCGGTCACAAAATCACCTGTTGCCACTCCACACCTGTTCAATACAATCACATCTGACGCTCTCGTTTAAGGGAAATCACACTTTACTGGCAAACTAATAAAGTCCCAAGTTCTCTCAGATTTGAGAATTATTTTTTTATTCGATCAAATTCAAGTTGGTCGACCGAAAGTCTTAAAAAGTTTGATAAAAAGGTATTTGGACCCAGCCGTAATGAAAAAAATGATAAATTAAGTCCATGATGGTTGTGGAAGATTAAATAAAACATATTTTAGTAGGTTTTAGAAAAAAGTAGTTACTTGAAAAGGTGATTGCAGCAAAAGGGCAAAGGTTGATAGATACCTCCTTTAAAAAATTAGACGGGCCCACGTAAATTATACAGAGGAAGAAAGTACTTAACACTCCGCCCGTTTAGGTGGAAACTGAGTTGCCAAGAAAGATCCCTCATCTCCGATACATTCATAGAATTAAAACACGTATCATATTCTTGGAGAGGCATTGAGATGGAACAAAGAAACAACTAGAGTCGTAAACGAAACATCAATTGCTGGAAATACTCACAATGTTGTTTCGATCAATGCCCACATACAAGTGGCCACTATTTAAGTACAGCTGTCATTTGACATTATAGTTTACTTGTTCTTATTTGGAATGCGCCGTATTTACAATTTTAAGCTGCCACCTAATTGAATTTACATCGGCGCTTGAAACTTTGAACAAGTAATGAGCAGATTAACATACTAATGGTTATATAAAGTCAAGCGACCATTTTACAAGTCACCTTAGGGATTGTACATCAAAAGGTAGTCGAAAAATAATAATATGTACCTAATAAATAACTCCATAAGACTTGACGAAATCATAGTGAAATTAAATTCGGGTAAGTAAGTAGGTAATCTATAACAAAAACTGGATTGACTTTTAAAGTGACGGTTATCGTGGTGAATAACCCCACTTTATTACCGACTCAGCAGATACAATGTATGATATCCTTAAATCGCATGCGATCGACCAAAACAAATGTATGAGTTACGAGTAGAAAAGACGTACATCACTTTGATGGTAACCTACGGAACCGCACCTTGCGGCAACCTGCCTAGATAGTGGCTCGCAACTATGTAGGGCCTGTGCTTAAATCGATGGTGGTTTATTATTTTATTCGTACATTCTCAGACAAAGTTCTCTACCTGACCCCTCAAACGATGCGAACATACGACAAGCGTGTTGGTTTCTGACCTCATCTAAGCGATTTGGGATTTAAAAAAACGCTTTAGGAAATCAGTCATCGTGGGGTTGTTGCCTCAGTTATGGGCATTTATGAGTTATTCCATAAAATATCGCAAGTCGCCCTTAAGTAATAAAATTCACGGAGACATCTAAACGTTGTTGTCACTGTTTCGATTGCAAAGAGAGTTGCTCAGACAGAAACTGCACTGGTCATAAAGTTATCCCTTGGTAATTATAGGTGGCATCCGGTGTGAGCGGCGCGGGGAGGAGGCCGGCGGCGAGACGACGCGGGCGCCGGCCGGTTTGCTCATCCTCCACTAGGCTATGCCCAACACCATATCGGCCCAGCTTTCACTTTAGGGCCAGGCGATTTCAATCTGTTTAATTTCTAACCCTAGACTTAACCTTTACCTTCGTTTAATCAAACATAGCAACATCGTTTTACAGAACAAGTAATTAAAGTGTCCATTTCAATTAATAATCCAAAATCCAATAACTCAATAATCAAAATAAACTAACAAATGGTGTAGCAATCAAGTTCCATCGAAAGAACCCAAACTATTCTGATTAAATTCAAATCTACATGTAAGTAAATAGGTAATATTTATTTACATTTAAATAAATCATTAAATTAATTGCTTAAGGCACATCAATAAATAATGTTCCCATATTAATTCTTTAAACAGAGGCATATCGTAACATAATTAATTTCATAGTATTCCTTGACACCCACATTCGACCACGATTTCGCTTGCAATGATCAAAACGATATGTCACAATATCAAAAAATATTATGGTTCTTCGATAACGAAAAAAAATATTGCTATAGTCAGGCAGCGAAGATTGGCATCGTTCGACTTAATTCTCACTTTTTATACGAATATTCTTATATAGATATTGTAAATCCTAAGTAGATAAGTAAGTAGATATGTATGTATATCGTAAAACTGAATCTGAATCTTTATGCAAGTTGGGTATGGAAAGACATACAAGTGTTTATGATATCTACCATGGAACCAGTGCTGAGCAGAATTTAAATATGACAGGACAGATGTTTAGAAAATAAGATATAGAAAATAAGTACGGCAAATTCGTTAAAGGTAAATCAAAAAGCCAATTCAAACGTTGACAAGTAGATGAGACGTCGTCGTCGGTGAGCACAAAGAGCAGCCTAATTAGCGAAGAGAAACATTAATCAATCGGTAGCGGCCGCCAGCGATTGGTTGCATCACTCTCACTTTACTATATCTATCCATAAAAGTCCGTGAATTTAAAATTTTGGCCAATCGCTAGCAAAATTTATCTTCAACGAAAGTGGAAACGCCGAAAACCTATTAATAAACGTCTGAAGAATATAATAATTAGGTAGATTGACCTGTTGACGCAACATCGAGACGACGCAACGCACTCGTTTAAACAGAATTAAAAAAGTTTACATTTATTAAATGCTTTTCTTTGGCAATCTTCGCCACTTGAATCGGTATGAGAATTTTACAGTCCCACGAAATGGTTATGCAGTAAGTGCCATAATATAGAAGTAGCATGATTTTGTCGATTTCGCTATACGTACAATGCTTTTGCTGAATACAATTCAATCGATGAGAATTTTCGTAATTACTTTTTAAACAACGTGGTATTTACCACACAATTAACACGAAGTAATTAAAAGTTTTACTCGTACTAACCCGAGGAGGTAATATTATTGAGGCAATAATAGGAATTAAATCTTTATAAAGTGGGGACTGTAGGTAGATAGAAACGACTGGGCACGTACAAAAGATTTGATATGGATTTGGTTGGACGAACTATTTCTGGCTAACAATAAAAATAACAACGGTTATCAATTACATAATATGGCTACAGTCATAAAGTTCCCTTGGAGATCCTTAGCGAGACGTTAAAACTTTTTGGTTACAGACTTAGGATTAATGTTTTGATGTCTGTGATTTACTCAGGATTAAAAAAATAATCATAAAAATGTCAAAAGCATAATGTCGTTTGTAGAAGCAAAAGAGCAAAAAATAATAAAAGGCTTTGATCAGGATTTACTTAGCTTACACCACTGGACATTGGCGAAATCAAAGAAGGACCGCCATATTACCAAGAATTGATTGAGGCTTTGATCACTGATAAACAATAAAGTAATGAAAAATAATACGGTTTGGTGACAGAAAATCGTTATTTGGAACATAATTTTTTTTGGGTAGTGCATGCAAAAGGAATTAGGCACAACTTCATGAACATACAGGTAAAAGCAGTTAAAAACAATACGGAATCGACTGAAGATTAGGAAAAAATCCTCCTAGCCCGTCGGACCGGTTCCTCCTGAACGGTAACTATAAAATTCTCAGTTACACAAAGTTCCATCATTTCACGTATGTGGCGCACGTTCCAATTAGCCGTTTTATTACTAATAGTTGAAATGCGTGTCCCTGTCTGTCTGAGAGCCGATAGCACGCGAACCTATCGGCTCGTAGGAATTATGCCGTAGAGGATGACCGGACACACGGGGGGGTTTCTCACTTGATTTATTTCCAGTGCGATTTAACACTCTACTCAGTTATGGGATGATTGGAGACCAACTTTTGCGCTCTTACTTTAGCTCTTACTTTACTTTACTTCTTTATCACAAACACTAGTTTGTGATAAAGAAGATGAAACAGACTTTACATCTTGCTAATCCTTAGATAAGTCGTCGCTGTACGTACGTACTGATCTCTCACATTATACTTTCTTCAGATTTTAGAAATATAGAGTTAGCTAGGAAAGCTGAAAATCATATTTTTATCATTTAGTATTCGGCCCTTGTTATTATTACATTCTTTCAGTTTTTTTTTTTAACTCTAGTAATCAAATGAAAAGCAATCAGTGTGAGTTGTTATATTTTTAAGTCACAGTTCTTACGACATCAAACCGTGGTGATCGGTAACAATCTGTTGATTCGATTCAAATTGTAAAAAGTATTTCATATAACAACACACGATGGTCGTAAATTCTATTGTTACATTTGATCAGGTTTGGATTTACGAAGCGATCTGGTATTTTAAAATTATTATTTTCTATAGTCACCGTCGGTGAAGTTCATTTGGTTTGAGTTTTGACTCTCCGACTTCGGCGCTGATGTCATCCATTTGTTCTAAATAATACTCGTCGGTAACCTAAATTCTTTAAAAAATCGTACATAACATTGTTTTCAGCAAAAATAATTTAAGAACTTATAGGACATTTCGTGATTTACGAGTTGATTCGATTATTGAATTCAAGCAATTATCATAAATAGTATTTGTCATATAAAAAGAATTAGAGAAATAGTTAATATCGACAACAAGCTATAAAACATAAGCAGCGATACTACTAAACCTTTATCAGATTATGTAAATATTTTCACGCCATAACTTTAACCATTGCACAACACATAATGTATCTTATAACGAACTTGTCATTAATTAAAATAAACTGGCATCTCCCGAATACAGTAAGGGAACACGAAATCTGACCCGAGACCACTTACAAATTATCTGAAAATTTGACATCGCAACAAATTGGATTCCGAAACGTTTATCTAAAAAAAATCTGTAATAACGTCGTCTAAGTATAAATTAACAAATCCCTTTTAATAAGTTGTTCATAATAATAATTTCTGTTGTGTGTGTCAGAGGAAAATAAACCATAAAATTGGAAAACAGGGTTAGCTTTGCCTAATGCGGTTTTAGATATAACTTAGAGAACGCAGCGGCTTCTCTATCGGTACTGTACCAAACTGCATAGAGTTATAAATATTCAGATCTCTTACCGAGGCTAATTCCGCAACGTACAGTGAAAATAAAATCCATCTATTTTAAAATTATAATTAATCAATCTATTCAAGAAGCGCTAGTTATTTTATGCATAGTCACATATGGAATTTGCATAGTAATAAAACAATCTATCTGAACCCTTTAAATGGGTTTGTCGTTGTAAGAAATAGACATAGAGCCTAGTTAGAAATTGAATTTCAGGACGGTATCTTTACGTGTACCTAATAAAGTATTTGATTTGTATTGGTATTCAGAGAGTGAAGGCGGTTTATAGAGTTTGTAAGGCAACGGTGCATCCCGGGCCGCCGTGACCCGGGGTCGAGCTTTCTACGGGCCCCTGCGCCGTCAGGCGACGCGTCAGCCAGTAATTAATGGCCGACGGGACCCCAAGAAAGCGGTCACCCGGTGTCTCATCCGTTTGTACACAAACTAAACCTAAATCCGGTCCTTGGATTTTATTATGTCAATTTCGCAGATGGTGAATTGGTTACTGGTTAGGAATGTAAATTGCGACTTAAAGCCCTTTTAGAGTTTTGGCTCGATTAGTGATAGCGATCATGAATCATTGCTTTACGCGTCCATCGTATATTTAATTAGTTTATGTTAGCAAATTTGAGTGTAGGTTACGCAACTAAGTTTCTTTACATTTAGTGTAGACTTTATTTATTACGCAAGTTTAGGTAAATGATAGTCCCTGTCGATATATTAGCACTTAGCCTAAAATAATATTTTTTATTAATCTACGTACCTATCTATATTTATTATCGTTGATTGAGAATTATTATAGGTACCTAGGTTTCGAAGATATAACAAAAAGTCACCTCTCCGGTTGACATTTACATCCTACTTATGTTTTAGTCTATTCTAGTAACATTACCTGTAATTAAAAGCAGATAAAATTATTTTTTTAAATAATGAATAACCGTGGCAGTACGTACCACGTACGTAGCATTGCACTGCAAGTGAACGCTCGTTGCGTAACACTGCATTCTTGAGTTCACCAATGCGTAAGCGCAACTGAAACTAAGGTAGGTACCTAAATACTTAGGTAGTATGAGTATATTCACGCCAAATTGGTCTTGCGTCGATATTGCGTTCTCATATGCACTCTGAGTATTTCGGCAATATCAATAATTAAATGTGAAATAAACTTCTACTTATCTTTAAATGTTCGATCATTTTGTTGTAAAAAGTCAAACTTTGTTTAAAAATGTTTTTATATTAATAAGGAAGGAATATAGAGCGAATTTATTCGAGGACACTACATGCTTTGACCAATTTGACGTCATACCTACCTATTGGGTTATTTAAACACTAGGTAAGGTACAGAGAAACATGTGTCGAACAAATACGAGAGAAACGTGATAACAATACCAACCGCCATTTCTTTTCACAATTCAGTTTCTACTCTACATTCCCTTTAACCATGGAGCCGCTATTGCATCTCTTCAATACTAGGAACCAATTTCATGCGTCAAGCAGTGACGTACTAATCTCACAATAAAGACAACAAACGATTGAATAGACGCATACGCATTTCATTAGAAGTGCACTTAAATTTCTATGCCGTGAATGTCAGACAATGTACCTAATGATGAAATTGTTTAAATGCGCGTGAGGCTTTCCTCTTGTTGACGTCTGCTTACTCGGATCAATTAGCTAATGGAATATAATAAATCGCTGCTTTCAATTTGAACTCTTGGTACTGTTACTACGAATTAAAACACTCTTACGTTCATTATTCTTTGTTAATACTGATTTTGAGTCAGATCTAAATATTCATGGTAAAAAAAAAAGCAAATAATTCAGACGATATCGCATCGCATGCATCTTTTGTTTGAAGGAATTCAATAAATATCGACCCTACCTGTGCTTATGATTGCAATAACTACAATAGAAAAATATGTGATAAAAACAACAGATAGGTATGCAAATAATTACTTACCTGAGTAGTTACCCTACGTATTTCTAGATAAAACAAGGTTCTGTAGATTTTACGCCACATAACCTACATAAATAAATAAAAAAAACATTCTTTATTTGAAAACGCATACCATTGTCAATAGTAATATTACCTATAGTAATAATATCTATGATCATTAGTTAGCGCCGAAAGCCAAAAATAAAAATAATATAAGCTTAATATATGCAATATAGGAATAATGGAACGCTGAAATGCATTTAGTATCAGGGTTAATTGCACGAAGGAAGATCATAACGCTCTGAAGGTGTGGAACAAGGTGTGCCGCTCTTTGTAATTTTGTATCTTCAGTTTTAACTGCGTAATAAAATATACTAAATTAGGTAAATAATTATGTTCATCTATTTCCGAGTTAAGATTGCAAATAATGTAATTATAAAAAAAATTGAATTGTATTTTATGTATCAATATGGGCCTTAGATGCCTGAAATTAAAAATTAAATAAAAAAAATAAAAATAAAGTGTAACGTCAAAAGTTTTTGTATTTCAATCCGGAGTTTGTAAGAAGGTATTTCAAACCAATTTAGTTATCGTTCTAGTGAAATTACAGTATACTTAGTTCCAAGTTAATCTAATGAAAATTCATTCTTAATTAAAATTCATAGCAGCCATTAGCCAAATCTTTTTTTTTTATATAGAAATGAGGCATTTTGTGAGACATTGTGAGACAACACAAAGTATTGGCAGTAAGCACAGACTGTACCAAGCCTACACTCCGTATGCTATCATAACATTGTTAAACGGGAAAATAACTAGGTCGCACAGGGTAGTCTAAGCCTAAATAGGTTTTAGGGTGTAGTAGTAGGTAGTGGCTTTAGGGCGTAGTGGTACGTATCTAGTTTACAATTAATTAAGGTCCCTAGACCCTAGACTACTTAGTCATTGATAAATAAATATATAGGTAGGTACATACATTGCCATTGCCATAAAAGTAATTTATTAGGTAGGATATTATTAGTGTAATAACCGTGTTTTAGGCAATTTCCCATTTAAATTCTTTAGCACATGTTTAATCTGAGATTTCTATTAAAGTTTCAATTAATATATTAAAATTAAATTAATAATTATCTTAAATATCACCGTTTCTGTATTAACACACCATCAATTCCATTAATCTAGGGTAGATGCATTTTAAGAACTAAATATGAAAGTATGTAAATAATTACCTAGGTAAATAGGTAGGTACATGCTCTACTTCCGAGCTCATAATCGTACCTATGTACCTAATTGGCTATTATTCATTGGACCAACTTTGATTGGCCGACGGCACATTAGCTAAACAATATGCCTATTGCGACACATTAATGATTGCAGTTGAAACGATAGTGTGTAGGAAAGCTGGAAGTATTTACACAAATGGGCGGGGCTTGTGTGACCAATACGCTCACTTGCTTAGGAAAAATTTGATTGCTCACAACTCTCAGTTGTATCAAATTTATTTTAGGTAAGCCATTCCATCAGTTTCTTTACTCATGTGCTTCCACAGTCACAGAACAATGTTGTATAGGGACATTAGCACCAATTTGCAGTTCTTTGCCCTTTCAAGTAAACCATCTAATCCCTATCATTCTTTTCATAGGTACCTAACTACCCACCTACCTATCTAGTACCTCTATTTGTGAATTTGTCATACCTACCTACCTATTGCTTGTTGATAAAAATTACCTATAAGCGTTATGAAAAAGCTCATGTACCGAAGGAATTTTTACAATTAAAGTAGTACCTAGTACCTACATAAACTGATTTAACTAATTAATAAACAAGATTTAAAAAAAAATGGTGACTAGTAATGAAGTTTCATAAATGCTATCTGAAAGCTGTAACCTTAATAAGGTACCTAAATAAGTAGGTAAGTTCCTAACAAAAAAGTACATGAAAGGTGTAAAGCGAGGTGTAAGCGTGTCATTCCTCTTCGCTTTCAAGAGTGTGATATGTAGGTAGATTGAAGAGTAGAAAGAAGTACCTACACGTGTTGGTTTGCCAGTTTGCCTACAAGTTACAAGACGGCTGTTTTCCGTGTATTTTCTGCTTGGTTGGCGGAGGGGTGTCGGCGGCACGCGGGGGGCCGGCCGGCAGATGCGCCGCGCAGCGCCATCTCTGGGCCGTCGTCCGCCACGGGGCGCCAGGTGCGCGCTGCCCGCACCGCGCGGCCGCCGCCCTCAGTCCGCCGTCACGCGCCGTCACAGTCGCACGTTATTACTACTCCTGCTAACCATCATTCGCATGCGACGCGCGCGTTTCGAACGTAGTGTATGACCGGTTCGCCCGCCGCAGCCGATGAGCGCAACCAGTGACATCTCAATACTTGTGCTGTGGGACTTGCAGTGAATCGCTCAGTAAAGACATGTGCGTGTAATGGATTGCTGCGGGGTTTCCTTTGCTGTGTGCTGACGACCGCCGGGCCTAGGCCGAAGCGGTCTCTGTATATGCCCAGGCGCCGCTAGACGCGCCAGCATGCGCGCCCCCGCGGTGCTCATCGCCCTGCTAGGGTTTCTGCCTCAGGTACTGACACCGACACCGACTATAAAACCGCAAATCCCCTTGTTTACATTTGGTTTGAAATGCAAACAAGTACTCGACGGGAACTCTGGTTTATAAACAACATGACAGAAGCCGGGCCGGCTTCGAGAGATGGCTACTTTCCCACGACGAAGCGGTCGGCTGGCAAGTCCAGATCGTCCTGGATAGTCGAGGGCTAAGCGATCTCGGCAACAGTCGTGACCGGGCCGGAGCCTGTTCGCTCGGCTGCAAGACGCGCCTGTGTGTGTTCAATACGTTTACCGAGCAAACATAGTTAGGGTACATAGTTATAAAGAAAGTTCAGGTTTTAATACGGCCGGCGCGCGGGGTCAGCTAGGTCGCGAAGCGAGCCTCTTCGGTTTAAAATTAGATGCATTCCAAGCCTTCGCAGTGATGTTGACTTCCAAAGAGATTAATCCGCGACGATTCGCATGCACCCAAGACGGGAATAACTTTTCCAGACGTCTCTCAAGGCGCGATATTTCGGGCAGGGTTAGTAGGTAGTCGGTCTAGTTACATACTCGCTTTACACCTTTCATGTACTTACCTATATTTACCTACAATCAATCTCTAGCAGCTGCTAAACAAGTCAATTAATGGACCTAGTTTTCCATTGTGAATACGCTTAAATTTTATTTAAGTATAAAAATTATTCAATTAGTTACTAAATTGCTATAAGTGTACTAGGAGGTCAGTGCTCTATAGTTATGGTACCTACGGTCAAGGTTACCTAATCCTAGCACGCATATCTATCCAGATTTAGTAATAAACTAATAACTTTCCAACTTTTCATAAACTTAGTGCTTAGATACTTTCTTTCATAATATCCGCTTTGATTATGCGTTGTTTTTTATATAAGATGTCTGCTTTAATCAACAGTTAAATTTAAGATTTAGGTACTGAAAATTGAAACAATATGTTTCTACTGCTGCTGGACCATATTTTGCTTATGTGCACGCACATGCATAATGAAAAAACTAATTCTTACTTAAGTTTTGAATTTATTAACGTTACATCACAAAATGTTGGTGTATCAATACCTACTTTACTGCTTACAAATAGGTACGAATTGTAGGTACACCTATTACAGCAACGCGAGAACTGCTCATGGCATGATTCACTCGGAAGACCAATGCAAGCTAGTTTGAGATCCATAGGTACTTTCCACTTTGTCCCCAGTACGATAGAGCTTCATCATTTCCTAACATTGTAACAGACATAGTAACTTACTAGATACATCACTTTGTTTGTAATAAGCCCCAACCGAAATGTCAGCCAAAGCCGATAAAAAATCGATTCCCCGGTTGACTTTTTGTTCTCCCGCATCGCTTACCGGTCTCCAATGGCAATTTGCGATGAGGGAACTATTCCCCAATGCATGCGTGTGCGCACACTGTAAGCGAATAGGTACCTATTTATTAATGTGTTCGCGTATGCGTACCGTTATTACTGTCAACACAAATGCAGTTTGATACACGCGAATATTAATAAAACTCGTATGTGTGCAACCAGTACTTTGAGTTGAGTATCGACCCGTGGGATCTCGACCCTTATGAGTAAATTTCGTAGACTTTTTATCGACAATTGCCTCAGTTTTTATTGTTCCTGCACGGAACCGGCCTAAAGGTAGATAAAAATTAAATTAGCAGGTGATACAGGTTCTGCACCGCGCTCGTTTCCACGCCGAGAATGTCTACTTAGGCCCTATAGATTTATAGCCAGTTGTGCACATATGCGAGCAAGTGCGTTTCCAAGGCAATTTAATACATTATGAATGGAGTCTCGTTGTTTCATAAAAAACGGTATATTTTGCGCACCAGTGCGTCGGTCGGACTGGTTTGTCCTGCTTCTCCTTGCCCCCGGTCCTGACTACGTGACCGACGACGTTCATTGCCGTGTATACCTACCCTTAGCTGCTTGCCTAATTATTTACTAAACAGCCTTGTTTCCGTTTTATTTGTAGCTTGTGCATCTACATCCTCTTTCCTTAAATTAAGAAGTAATTCTGGCCTCGAATTTTAAAAGAAACGCGGTTGCCGAGCCTGGGGCTAGTTAGCTGAATATTGATGCAAATCGAATAGTAAGCGTTTATTCTCGTGATCAAAATGGAATCGCGTGATCATTCAACCGTCTTGATCGGAAGCGGCGTCGGAAACACGTCTGCCTTAAACCGCAACCGAATTATTTCCAATTTTCAATAAATAATTCGACGAAGGCTGCCTTATTGAGTGCATTATAAATAGTTTAAACCGAAAAATTATTATGATTGGTGAAAGGATAACGTGGGGTCGCGGTTGTTAGTTGATCTTCTTTATCTAATTATCACATTTGATATCAAACCATGTTTAGACGGATACGTTATTTTACTGCCTTGCGACTGTTTGCTTTATTGATTGCTGAGCCACAATTCAGTTATAAACTAGATAAGCGCACTATAAAACGTAAAGTAAAAATATATTTCTACAGTACAGTTATAGATAAAATATTTGGATATAATC
The DNA here is from genome assembly GCA_947563765.1 of Anarsia innoxiella. Taxonomy (NCBI): domain Eukaryota; kingdom Metazoa; phylum Arthropoda; class Insecta; order Lepidoptera; family Gelechiidae; genus Anarsia; species Anarsia innoxiella. The sequence goes on from OX387390.1 coordinate 12,513,479, forward strand.
GTAGCTTTTAATTTATTTCTACCTTACGCTTATACAAACGTAACGTAAGCTAGTCTTAGTGTATTTAAGACAACCTTTATAGATTATTGGCTGCAACCATTTTATGTATTCTCGGTTCTTGTATATGTATGCTCAGCGCTTACCCGTTGTCGCTTATCTAGGACGTATGTCATTGCTTGCATGCTTTCAGTGCTGGGGCTCTCAAACTTTGTTTCATAATATTAATGTAATGTTTATGCGAAATAAGTTATCATTCGTCGTGTCTTATTTTCGGATAATTGAAAAGCTTGGACAAATTATTTGAATTTTTTATTAGTTTAAGATTTTCACTAATCATAGTAGAAAAAAATGATTTATAATGAAGTGTTAAGGTTGAGAATCCAAACGCATGTGTGATTGCGATATATGATTTGTGATATAATGGACAGGTAAAATTGAATTGGAAGTTGCGCTGAGTATGTTCAAACGCAGAGCACGCGGCCTACATAGCCGGCCGGCAGGTGCGGCCCGTATTAAAGCCAACTCTGAACCCAAACATCTGCCTTTTTCATAATTTACACGCAGGCCTACACATTTTAATTGCGAGCCGTAAGGATTGTATTTAAAGCTGTGTTTTTCATTATCATAAACGAACTTATTTGCTGCCGGCCTAGCTACGTGAAAAATATAATAGAGAATTTAAAAAGTGTCCGTGTGCTCTGAGTTATGCTGAATTAAACCAGCTACACATTACCAATCAGCATACAATACACTGTTTCCAAGCATTTTCTCAGCAATCAAACAAATAGGCAGTTTTAGTTGACCACCTGCCGAGTCAAAGAGCTCATCTCGGCAGAAGTCACACACATTTTCACAATAAAACAATAATAATTAATCGTCATATGTCATGTTAGTAGCAATAAGCATTTAAGTATGTGAAACTCCCTAACGGTGGGTTTAACCCTGTTATAATTTCGTCCATTGTCCGAAAAGGTTTTTGTTCTATGAGAACCGAGTCAATTATAAAAGACCTCCTTGTACGAAATTCGTATAATCGTCGGTTTTTAACAGCTTAACTATGAGAAACTCGTGAGTTTTAGTCTCATTGTATTATGAGAGCATGTAACAGCCCGATTGTGCTCCGAGGCATGCGTCACCGAGCAGACCGCACTATCACTGTCACTCATCTGACTTCTTCATCAAATTCATTACTTATTTACACCGTATGGTATCTACCCATATTCTATTGTTGTTAAATCTTTAGGTACCTATACCCCTATACCTTCGATAAAATATTTTTTGTTGTTAGTTGTAACCCACTCGCTGAAATAACAATATCAAACAGAATAGGTAGGTAGCAAGGCTTCGTATATTTTTATAATGCTCATCTTGTTTGAAACTCTGACCTTTGCTTTGGTCTGTAATTATTGTAAATTTTCCCACGAAGACAAAATGTATGCATGTCAAGCGTTACATAGATAGTCATGTGTTTTAAATATCTTTTATTACACATAGATATCTTTCTGTAAAACCTTTTAATGGAAATCTATAATTTAGGCCCCATTGTTTAGTTTTGCGCAAATGATTATAATCCGAATTGGGTAAATGTGTCAGCGGCAGTGTCTCGGTGAGTGTTGCACAACACTTCAGGCATTGCGAAGAGATGAGTCTTAGGCTTCTGTTGTATGTGGGATGAAAGTTAAGGCCAATTGTTGACAGTTATTGAAAGCCAAACGCTTCATTATGACGAGTAATTACCATATGTAGGCGTTTTGTTTAATTAATTTGCTCTATGCAGAGACGAGAACCAAGGACCTTAAAAAAATAAACTATCGTAAAACGTTTGTTAAACTGCGCTCGTGATGCAACTAAAGTGGAAACAACTAATATTTTCCCGCTATATACCTATGCGTAATCCAAATCACTAGTATGTTTACCGTTTCATAACGTTGCAACAAATTACGCTGTGCAATGGATGATCGCGATCCAAACTAATTCACGTAACTGCAAGTAGGTGCGGTATGTGCAACGTGCATATAAGTACATTATTAAATATAATTCTATTTCGTTCCACTCCGATGAAAAGACTTACATATAGATCTAATTTCTACCAATAAGTACCATCTCGAAATTATCTTAATAAGTTCTGTATTCAATCTCGTCGGTGAGAGGTTCACACGTATATAATCCCAATAACAATTGAAGCAAGAAGATCTGGCTTACGATAGGAGAGTACACGAGTCTCGGCCGATCATAGCGCTCCGAACACCAACGCACGAAATCTCAATTCGCTTGTGCAACACGCTTAAATAACCGCAAAATACCTTATTATGCGCTTTCCATATACGTTCCAGGCAATCTACGGGGCCTATTACGCTCCACGCTCATGATTCTCCGTTAATTTCAAATTCCTTGCCCGGATCTTTCGTTTCTTTTATACACATTGCAGCTGCTAATATTAAATGAACAAAGAGATTGCAACTTTTGTCGCGCAGGCACAAAATTTTACAACTTTTTGTTCACTTTCAAGACGAATGTCTTTTTATTTCTCTTCATGTAAAGACATTCTTTGAAACGATTCCCTTTGTGATAAACTCGGCGTATCCCCGACACCCGCACCCTCTCTCCTCGGACTAGGCACACTTCTACATTTTAACCAACTTTATGAAATGAGTTTATTCAATGAGCTATCACGAGACTTAACTCATTCTTCATCTGTGGAAGGATAGTATTTTTTATGTTGGTAATTAATTAAGGTTATTTTTAACGGAACATCTTTGTGGCATGTGTGTTAAACGCACGCCAATAAGAATAACCAAGTACGACTATGAAATTCGTATAATAAATCATATGGCCATGTTGTACAAAGTTGAACTGGCTTCCATTTGCACAAACTACACCTGTTAAAAAGTCATTAAAACGAAAAACTATTGTCTCAAAACAGGTAAAAAAGTATACATAAGTTATATTGATCCATATTGCCAGAATTGCACCATTTTCGCTTATGTTGCTGAATACTAGTTTCTAACAAGTTTGTATGACAAACGTAGGCTTGTCTAATATTCATGTGTATAATAAACTCTGGAACTATAAGTTGGGTATGTGTTTCATAGATAATTACAAGTAATTTTATATACTTTGATATAATTTCGGTGACATGTTTGCCGCACACAAATATTGCGAATTTTTCAAGATGCACTCCGGTCACGTCGTCCTCGTCGCGCTATTAAAAGACTGTGTTTGGATGTTTATTTTAACACATTTCGCGTGTGTATAACGGTCGAGATGAAAAACATTCCCCTGCGTTTCATTATTTGAATTATTTTTAGAACACTCAACCTGCCGACTGAACGAGTGTTTACTCTGCGGCCATACACTGCTCACGATATTAACCCTTATTATTTTCCATCTATAGAGCAACTCATTACAATTGTTTGCATCAGAAACCATTTTTGAAAAAGCAATTCACAATAGCTAATTCATTTCTAGAACTACCGAAGTCGTAATTTAAAAAGTGAATAATATACATACCATACATAAACCCTGAAACGGTATTGCGAGATAGACAATTACTTAAACTAATCTGGACGGTTTTGTCGAAGTTGCTCCGGCGCAATTAATGTTCCTATCAAGAGTAAAAAAGTATATTGATGTTCACGACTCAGTAATGTCGAAGGCATTAAATGTGAAGTCGTATCTTTAATAAATTAAACTCACTCGTAATTGATTAGGCAGTAGATCACGTCACAACATGGCGTTTCTTTCCACTATGTCGGCTACGGCTTACAAATAATTACCAAACTGAGTTTTTTTTATCAACACGTAAGAGAATTGAAACTTACTATAGTAACCTTTTAAAATAAAATAAAAACATGAGCAAACATCAATCAGTCATTCATTCATCCCGGCAAATCGCCTGAAGACAATCATAAAATACAACTTATTCGGTAGTCAGGTATTATTTAATTGTTAGTTTGTGTTCAGCCGGAGGCCACGCGTCGACCGCTATATCCCGTTCATTAAGCTGCGCATCTTTTTATCTCAGCTCTTTATTGTTTTATCCTCATAATTGATTAACAGTTCTTTCTAATATTTATTTTATTCGACATTTACCACCAGAGCGATTTACATACTTAGCAGCAGTTTAGAAATACTCGTACACGCTACTCTTTAAATAATTATGCTTACCCTTGAGAGGATCTGTATCTTTTTAAACCTTTTTTTGTTTCCCCCCTACCTGCAGCCAGTAATCACAGAGATGTGTGAAACGTTTGCATCTCGCTCTACCCATTGCTGTGAGTGCGAGAGGTCCGCTTAGGTAGTTATCGTGTTTGGTTGTTGTGGAAATAATGTAACTTACCCTTTACGACAGACACAGGAAGTCTGTTAAAAATCTGGTACCACAATGTTTGTCAAAACAGGGATAACATGTCATTTAGACAGAACGTCTGTCTACGCAAACACACAAACGAAAGATAACGCTTACTGAATGAGTTCTTTTATAACAAAAACTAAGATTTAATGCGCGAAGAAGTCTAATCAATGAGTGGGTAGTTTAATTAAATAAAGGTTATCGGGTGTATAAACTTAATTATAGTGCTGAAGATTAGTATTCAAATCACGTATAAAGAGGGCCGCACTAAAGTTTTATGAATCTAATTTATTATAGGACACTCGATACTTACCATTCATTAATTGAAAGTGCACAGGAAACATTTTTTGTAAGTGACGTAACCTAAGTTGCTATAATGATTTGTTGGAGACATGGACTCCATAACATAACGCAGGTAGTGCTACTCCACAACTTCCTTCCGATGCCATAAAAATTGCGCAGCCTTCTTCGTATTAGCGTATTAGGTCAATTTTTTATTATTATTGACTAACTGTACTTGTACTCAATACTTAATGTCATATTTAAGAAATAATCATCTTTAAATAAATCTTGCGTGAAGTCTAAAAATAGCTTAGTAAGGTGCTTATAATAAACGTGGTGCTTACGGGCACATTCCCTGATGCATTTGTATATGACCCCGCGCCACAGCACTAGCAACTGCACTTCACATTCTTTCATAATAATTCAAGGGTTGCACAGTATTATAGGAGGGTGACAACAACTAGTATTATTATTAAGAATATTTAATTAAACAAATATTATTCATAACTTTTATACCTTACATTATGCAAGTACCATTTTGTATTAAAATATGAATTTAAATTAATAAAATAGTTAAAAACAAAAGAAAATAGTCTATGATCAAGCGCAGTAGACTAAATTGTGTTTAGAGGTGTGATTGCGTACAGTCACCCCATATGAACACTGTAACAACCCCATTTCGGAACGACCTACATAATTGTCCAGTAAAACCGTTAATGTTTCAACGGGATCGATCGCAGGGACAGTTGTGCAAACAGTTTGTTTCCAAATCACATCTTGGGGTGTTGTTGATAACTCTGTTATTGTTTTTTCTTTGTCACCAAATTCATCATTAATTTACATTTACCTAACTGCCTCTTTATAAAACGTTGTTTTTTCTTTGCAGGTGCTGACGTCCGGATCATTTGAACTTAGAATAAAAAGTTTCACGAACGCTTTGGGTAGGTTAAATAGTGGACAGTGCTGTGATGGTTCTTCACATAGTGAATCGGCGTCATGCTTATCGCCGTGCAGGACTAAATTCCGCGTTTGCCTCAAGATCTATCAAGCTAACATCGATACGACATCTCCGTGTACTTTCGGCGACATTACCACGCCGGTCCTGGGAGGAAACTCACTGGACGTACCCAACCTCAACGTTGAAGGATTCAGCAATCCCATCGTGTTTCCTTTCGACTTCACATGGCCTGTAAGTACAACTATTTCAACTTTTATATGAACTAATCAAATAACGTAAATATAATTATCTAGTTTAGATACTATAAATAGATGTACGTATAAAATAGCATTGGACATTGTAACCTTCGCCGCAGCGCGCCGCGGTGTTCTCATCTTCACCGGTGGTGATTGTAGCTTAGAGGCCGACTGGAATCGTGATTCGATATTGTAATTACCCGTTATTTATTTACACGTAGTACTTAGAACTATCTCGTTTTTCAAGGATAACGGACATCTTAATTAGGCCTCAGTCAGCCGCAGCTATTTCGCTGGCTTCAATTGTCTTTGGTTTACACAGCCCTCGTGTGGACGCTTGAGGTTTCGAGTGCTATTTGTATTTTATTTAGCGGCCCGCTTCAAATGTCGTACCGTCTCGTAATGTTTGAGCAAACAATCGCTCCTAAGCTCGGCCGCTTGCACAAGCTCAAGCCATCTGGAGAAACGTGACATTTGGTAACTAAACGAAAGAGCCGATTGCAGGAGAGCCCTTAAAACGTGGGCTAACATGTTCATATTTAAGACATTTTTCATATCATAGTCACACGTCCGGCTCCGTATCACCCATTCCAAATGAATTAGTGCTAAATTGAAACTTCCTGTTTAAATTTACTGCTCTGGTGCCAGTGCCACACATATGGTGACATATAATGTAATCAGTCATGCGAAAGTAACACGGAATAATCCGCTTTGAAGTCCTCAATACCGAAGGAGACAGGTAGTTCAAGCTTAGGATCATGTCTGTCAAAGTCGATATGCGCTATATGGCTGTACAAGACATATGAGTTACCCCATATGACAGGGCCATATCCCACATGTTACCGAATCTGTAGAAAGTATATGTGATGGTAAAACCTAATAAACAGCCTTACAGTGTTTTCTGAATACCTTCTTAATATACTCGTTTTTCTTGCAATGCCAATATGTTCCTCGACGGCCGGTGAAGTACTTTTCTTACGAGGCATATCGCCCGCACGAATAATATAATAGACCGCGTAATGCATTATATGATTGTGCTGTGCTGGGTAGATACACGTTCCGCGCGCTACCTTCGTGACTTGTGTTGTGGGGCAGGTGAACGGAGCTTCACTTTAAAAAGACGGGCAATGTTCGATATTCGAAACTGATATATAAATTTAAATCACATTTATTAAATAAGATGCGCGTGTAGGCAGCATCATAATATTTTGAAACCTGATGCTCTCTGGGCCGCGGTCGATCCACTAACGGTCGCGGTCGTTTTACATCCCCGAGCCGCGACTTAGCTGTTTCATTTATATTACTTACCTTGTACGCAACACCATCACATTTTTATCAGATTCTACATAGAATAAATCGGTGTTGGACCGAAGTCATAAGAAGATTTGACCTGACCGATAGCAGGTCATGAGCATATTAATATTACTGACAACATCAAACAGTAAAATTACTAGTAAAGGGGCGCGCATGTTAACGACGCATAGAAAGAAACAATTTATCATGCAACGTTTAAAGAAAGAGATGGCTTACTCCAAAAAAGAAATCTCATTTGTATTCAAGCGCTCTGCTCGGCTGCTTATTTCATTTATTTTGGTCTTAAACAATTTATGTTTGTAAATCTAAGGTTTTATTTTGTAACGAATGGGTACTTACATAGAAGATCTTTGTCAGGACGATATATGTACATACTATATAGCATTAGAGGAAAGTGAAATATAACAATGAGCGAGAAGCCCCACGAGTCGCCGCCAGCAAGTGCAGTTATCTAAAGGGTAATTGCACCCCACTAGTGAATGGAAACACCTTTATCCCCGTCACGGGCGTAGAATTCATCCGCCAAATAGGTCAAAGGACCGTTACCAACTCGAAGTGCCGTTTTAACACGAAAAAATGTTTGTGATGTTGCTACACCTGCTTCGCACAGAGAGAAAGAGCACGAAAATGTCAAAGTATAGGTACGTACCTACCTGTTTGTACCTACCTACATCCGCTCGCACTTCAGCCTGTGTCCTGTACAGTAAGCCCACAGCGTGCGCGGGCGCACTCTTCAATGTTTCGCGCTGACCATGAACTATACTTTTTGTGGCTCCATTTATAGATCCGTTCCGTATTTAATGTTTATAGTTTGTAAGTAACTGCTGTATCTATATTTTATATTACCTAATTATTTATAAGTTTAATCCCTATTATATTTTTTTTCCTTTCCGGCAATTTTTTGACTATTTTAGGTTGAAACATAAACCCTGATGAAGTAAATACTACTAACAACGTGGTCAAATTATAATGGCACACAGTTAAAGGTACTGTGTACCATTATAATTTGAATACCTAAGTAATTACAAAATAGAAACCCTAACTGACGTAGCAAAAAATGAATCAAAGTACTTTTCTCACAAACTCCCGGCTATTACAATATTAATCCAGTTTTATTTGTTACCGTGAGACGCAAACAAAAACTAGCGTGCTTAAACTTAATTAAGCTTAATTAAATCACAAAATCTCGTTATGGTCATATTTGTATAGTTTTATGTGTCTGTTTCGTGGGCAACGAAGCAAGACGAATCTGTAACCACGCGGCCGGTGATCCTCAGGCTTCCAAATCTACATCTAACTATCACACGTTTATGCATGTAATGAATCACACTCGGTTTGCGAATGAAAGCAACACTTCATCTTTTTGTTGCAGAAAACGATGCATAGCCCTTCAATGCAAATAGTTGGTCTCTAGACAAAATGTGTAAATAATTATTTATTGGTTTATACCCGTGGGACTCACTTGCCTTTTGACGATTCACTTTGCATACCAAAAACTAACATTAACAAAAAATCAGCTTACAAGACATGCTGATTAATGTATCTGTGTCATTTAGTGAAGAAACACGCGTCTTTATAGTGGAACAAGTAGACTAAGCAACAGCGTAACTAATTCTCGAGATTGTTACTTATTTTGCATGTTTCGTAAAATAGTTTCACGCTCTAAATAGTGTTGGTTAAACGAAAGTGCTAAATCTAAGGTGCTCCGTGTGTGTTGTACGTCTTTATATTTTAAGGTGAGGGCACAGCATTCGAGGAAATGAACTTTATCGCGACGTATACGTTCGATCGAATTTAAAACAGTACAGTTCAAGACAAAGATCGACTGCCGTTGATCCATTGTCGAGCGTGTGAAGGCTGCCATTTCTTGTGTCAGCAGCGGCTTCTCCATTAGAAAGTAATTAACAATCCGCACGACGAAGACGTTTCACACCTTCACTAATTCTAACACAAGCTTTATTATAAATCCTCAGATTTCATAATTTCCGAACATACCCCAGAATTTGATCATAATATTCTAACTTAGGTACTCAAACACAGTATTGGTTACTACATAATGTAAGACGATACGTCTTATGAACGGCACGACTTTTTGTTAAAGCTTGTGCGACTTCCGCACGAGTTTTTTCATGCAGGAGAGAGCTCTTAATAATTTCCTTTATCTCAATCCGCTCGCGCCGAGATCCTCTTAAAATACTTACCCCTACATCCGCTTTCTTTTAATAAAATGTACCACAGCTACGGAATGTCACAGACAGCGTTCGCTCATTGGCACCATCTTTTATCTCAATTCTTCATTCAGGGCATTGACAATTCCGGCTAAAGAATGTTTCTTGCACATAGGTTTTATAATATAATAGTGATCCAAATTAATTTAAAATACAATTTTATAAGTTTCAAAATTAAACAATCGGAGCGTGTATAATTGGCGAAGGCGGGTTGCATTGTTCGGAGCCAGTGCACAGGTATTCAGCAACCTATCAATTAACGTGGTTGGATTTTCTAATAAATCCGCCTAAATAAACGTCTCGCACAATGACACTGGACATCTCAATTATTTTGGCTGTCTTCGTACCTGATGCTAAAATAACAAAAGGCCCAACTCACTATTAAAAGCCGAGATCCTAAATAACGATTAGTCATAGACGTGAAGTGAAAGAAAATAAGCTCATCAACGGAGTGAATAGACAATAAAGTTTACCGGACTTGTTATTACAGTACGACTCGGCTCTCGAAGCGGGCGCTAAAGAAAACACTCCTTTTTCAAATGGACGCTCGTTTACGGTCAAATCTGACATTTTAACTGCGTCTCTAACATTTACGGCTGCTAATAAAATTGTTCAAAGAGACCGATTTATTGTGGTAGCCGAAAAGTAATTTGCAGGTTTTTTACCCTCAGAGACAAATATCCAAATTAAATAACTAATTGAGCGATGTCAATCAAAATTCAAATTAAGAACGGTGTTGGTTCACTCTGGTGGCGTTCCAAATTTAAACCGGTCTCCATTTTAGGCAAACGTCTGCGTTCCATTTTGAATAGTTTATTAAAGCGGTGGTCATTCGGGTGCGTTCTCACGTTTCGCGAGGGTGCGATGAGCCCTCATATCTGCAATGATAACATTCCTTGCGTTCCTGGTTTTATTCATCACACGCGCACAGTTTCTAGGAATTGTGACTCGTGGTGCGAGCGTTTCACCTCACATTCTCTGCTCGTATCCGCAGCCCCGTGAATAAAATCGTCATCATTATTTTATTTAGTATGTGAGAAGGCGTTACGAGTACTTTTATATCACATTGTTCTTCGACGAATTTATAGACATGTCAAAGGTTGATTATCCGACAAATTATTTATTTACAACTGATGCAATTAGATTACTGGTAGGTTCCTATCGTTTTTACACTCCTATAAAATCTTACCGTTTATTTCCATTGCGAATTCGTGTATTGAATCCAAACATACTAGATAAGCAACTTATAAACTTACTACTTCTCTGATTATCGAGATCTACTGTTTTGCCTAAAAATAGCTTTAAACTTAACTTTAAATGAAATTATTTTTGAGTCATGTTGAAACTAGTTTAAAGTGTGGGCTTGTACGCGTCATCATCGGATAAAACCGAATAAACTGATCATCAAATTATTTGTTTTTTTAATGCAGTTTCGGTTTCATCGCTTTACCCTTGTCAGGCTTTATCAGATCTACCGTAGAACGAGGCCCGACACAGACATCTAAAATTTGTTAACTCTAATTTTATTTTTTAATTCTTGACTCCATTCAAATCGTTGCGTTGTTTATAGCCAGCATTTTCATGTTTGAAATTCCATTGCGGCTGGCTGAGTGAGGATGCAGCCCGGCGAATGCCTCTGATGTCATGTGAAATTAAGTAACTTTTTCGTTTTTCACATTGGCTAAGATTTAAGTCCCGAAATTCTCCCGGTGAAGTGGCTTTTTTCGCGATGATTGTAATTGACGGCAATAAATTTTTAATGTCTGATTTATTTCGTGTTTCGTACGTGAAGTGAGACCGGTCGCTGGCAGCAAAAAGTGGTTATGTCTGTTTTAATGTTTCCTAGCTTTGTATCGTAAAATAATAAACGCAATTCAACGACCCGCCTTTTAATATAAACGTTTTACAATAGGCACTAAATTCTGTATCGAAACCTGGACTGCAATGCATTCATGAGAACTGATTCCTACGTGATATTAACTTGGTGTATTTCGCGATGTTTAATCTCTTAATTAATTGTTTGACATTAGTGGCGACGGTTCGCATAGCTCCCGCCGCGATGCGAGTCCGCGAAGCCGTGGCTCAGTTGCTTTGAGAACGGCTCACTTTTATGTCGCACTAGCCGGCGACGCAGACTCGGCCGCACCACCAAAGGTAAACCGTCCAAGTCGCATGTTACCTTGAGCCGTATATTCACGCCACACTCATTGTAATGTATAACATTTTACAGTGTAGCAGAGTGTACAGTACCGCTCACCGTACTTACTCGCGCTTACCACGAAACTGCTTAACATTCCAACGGAACGTACCTACGTGTGCCGTCGTCAATAAACTGTCGACCTAAATGTTTTTTTGTGGGAAAACATTTGTCTATAGGAAATATCCCATTCGTACCGGCCCCATCGCATAATAACAAACATGCGATTCTTGATCCTATTCGAAATTAAAGAGCCACAGGTTAACGCACTGAGCAATCAGAAATGCCAAAATAGAAGGAAGTTAATTAAAGCATTAATAATCTGAATTAAAAGCGCTTGAAACGCATTTATAATGATACACGTTACGCATTTCGTATTTAGCGGGCCGACATGGAAATTTGCATATCTTTTTAATTTGACACATGGTACGTGAAACGACTTCGCGGGTCAGAAAATCCATATACCATCTACTGCCATTGCAAGTTAGCTTCAGAAAACTGAACCTTAAGTCCTACAAAACAACAAACAATATGAAATCTTCCTCCTTTATACATTCTTCGTTAAGAAGTAAGTGAAAAAAACCTGTCTAACGCGACGTTCGTTACCACACTGGCGAAGTGTGAAATATGAAATCACGACTCTTCCACTTGCTCGCCTGTTTGGATTCAAAATATTTTCTTCGTGTCGAAACTTGAAAGCGAACTACGGTAAGGTATTTTATTTATAACGTTTCGTATAATACTTTCAATATAGCCATTATTGATCGGTAGTTTCGACGACTTGTCGACCTATTTCTATAGCATTGTATTGTGTCATGATAAACTATTCTAATCTAGGCTTATTACTTATACTAACCATTGTGGATTCCGTCATATTTAAGCTTAGTCAAAAGTAATAAAACTCCGTGATTAACAAAACAAGGAACGATTACTTGTTCCTGTTTGTATCGATAACAATTGAATAAATAAGAAGAGAACGAAGTGAATACAATAGTAATGGAAACACGTGTCCTGAAGATGTGCCGAACTGGTGAATATTCCGTTATTGCCTTTGTTCCTAGAGGGGCAGTAAATAGCCTAAGCACATTGCGTTTACGACCAAGGTTCTCTAAATACGGGTCCGTTCCCACGTATCCTTATATTAGGTTTACTAATTAATAACATCGGAACGGACTCTGATATAGAAGTAGCCTCTTTAGGTACCCTCATAAAACGATTATCAAATAATTCCCCAGCGTTCCGAGCGCATGGTATCAGTCTATTGCTTCGTTTAACTCCGTAATACAATTAAACGCATCGTATACGAAAGAGATAGGAATTAATGCGCTATGATAAGCGTTGATCACATCACGATATTGTATTCAAACGCCATAAATAACTTCGAAGTTAGAAAAAGCTTTCGATTGGGCACGGCTAGTAATTAAGTAGATTTGTCGACAGTCTATCTTGTGTTTAATACAATGGGAACGGGATACACTTCGCGTTGAATATTTCTCGTTTCATAAATAAAGTGAGTACCTAATGCATTTCTTAATTGCTAGCCCTCTCCGGCTCCGGTCGGCGAGTGTGTGCAACTCATTCTGAAGTATTTATACGGTAATGCCAGCTCGCACGTTTATAAAGGCTACCTGCACACGTACGCTTACGTCGGCTGCTTTTTATGGGCTGGCTCGAGAGTCACTGTCGTGGGAACCGGCATATACTTATGACCGGCCACAGCTGACCGAAATGCGCTCTCCATACTCGATTAACAAATCAATACGATTTGTACAACGACTAGCCGGACTTGAGCTACTTCCAGTCATTTTATACTTTGTCAGTTTTTCTAGTTTCCGTGTCATTTACTAACGGTACTGATATTTTATTCTAAAAGAAAACACTGTTTGTCCTGTCAATATTTTAACTTAACTTTTTACACAACCTACAAAGTCAACATACCATTGGACGTGACAATGTTTGGCGAGACAATAAAAATGGCGGATTTATGTCTACAAAGAAGCTCACGAGAAAATCACCGAGAAAGTGATTTCTCGTATTGATTTCCATTACTTGACAATAATCATTGTTGAATGGCATAGAAGTTCTGATGCAAATGAGTCATTGTTCATAATTATGTAAATTGTGTTTTTAGTCATTATGTACCTTCTTAATTAGCACTGAAAGACATCTGTCAAGAGAACTGAATCATTCCTTAGGGGAGTAGCAAGTGGTGTGATCAAGTGAAGGAATTAAACGGTGACCCGTGTGTGCATCCGGCAGCGGCGCAGGCGCAGCTGCCGCTGACGAGCTCGGCCGGAGCACCGCGGCTCTTATACACACACTTCTATTTAAGCATTATTTTCATTGAAATCCACTTCCATATAATTTAATGAGTAATTTAGATTTTTAATAAGTACTGCAATCTAAAGCCGAATATACCTGCGAGTACAAATCAAACGCCTGCTTTTCGAGTAGGTATTTAAATATATTTTTGCATGTTGAAAACCAGCTATCCGGGGTACGCATCGTTTACGATCCATTGATAAAGTTGGTAGGCGCCTCAGAAGTGTTGACTAGTCGCGTTATCATACTTAATCGATTTAGACTGCCGTTTTGCCTCCTTGTGTAAACATCGACAAATGTCAATAGCTCACTATCTGATACGACGTTCTTATTTTTTGTAAAGGGACCATTACACGATCCCATACTGAACGAGTTATATACGTGATTATGTATATCTTTATAGAGTACACTTATATTATTAACTTCAGCAAGAAGTTGCTGGCATCTGCCAACAAAGTTCACCTGTGTAGCATGTACGTACTTATTAATATACAATTACCAGTTGGTACCTTGTCCTACAAAAACTTCAAGACTTTTATGTACCTACTTACCAACTTTTTAAAATAAGGAACTATTAGCTGATGCACATATTTTCTTGATAATTAATACCATATTCTCTTTTACAGGGCACCTTCTCGCTTATTGTGGAAGCATGGCACGATACGAACGAGACGTCAAGATCTGATGGTAAGTGAAAAAGTTTCTTTAAGTCTTATTAATTAGTTATGACTCCTAATAAAGCTCAGCGTTGTATAAAATCGTCGCAACCTATCTAGCTTTAAGTGTGTATTTTCAAATGCTTATGCGAAGGTGTCTGCCTGTGCGAAGTCTATGCGAAATATACTTGATATTGAACCACAAATTGAACCTACTAGCTGGCGTAATTGAGTAGACTTCTCGTGTCTTAGTTATCCTGTCTACTACAAAGTAAGTGAGCTACCTACCTAGTATTCATTTCCGGCCAGAGCTCCGTCTGACTGTTCAGGTACTGTGCTGACAATTTTAGTATTATTAAAGTCTTAAATGGGCATGAAAATTGATGGAAATACGAAATTCTAAACACGTCTGTCACGACTCGCTCACATTCAGGTTTCACTGTAATTCTGGGTGTTTATCGTGCATTTAACGGACAGTATGTATATTTGAATGGTCATATTATCATATCGTGGAAGACAAAAATGTTCCCATGCCATGGATGGTTAGCTTTCAGAGCACGCGGGCCCGCGCGTGATTTGCGTCGCAATGCGCACTGTATTCTAATAAAGGCAGCCTTCTGTAGGACGAAAATTTAGTAGAAATGTTCGAATATATTCCGATGGCCGTTGACCGGCACTAGACATCAAGGTGTGACCACTTCGCGCACATGAAAACAGAATTAGTTTTATAGTTCTGCTCGAGCGAACATCGACATAAATATTGACGGGTACCTGTATGATAAATGCGCACCGAGTGTACATCAGTAAGATTGTTATCAGTATTAAATATTATAATCGATTGGTCGGATCAATAGGTTCGCCTCATTTAGTGACGATGTCACGAGGAATTTAAACGCCCAATAAAGAATCGACAGTGGTTCACGGTTTACATGCGACATGGCGTGACCGAAAAAAGCGATTCGGAATGAATTGTAACCGGCCAAGTCGTAAATACATCTACATGATAATTCCCTGCGTGCACCTATACGCGTACTCCTCCGTGCACGTTCACGAATCATGAAAGGTCCTGCGCCTACGGGCAGAACACTATCAGGACGTAGGTAGCTTCATTTTTAAAATTATTAAAACAGCATCCACGAGAACGCTAAAACTGATCAGCTCCGCCCGTTTCTTAATTAGATTTTCATCTTGCTGCACTCTGACCGACATAATTACTACTCCTGACCGACTAACAAAAAACCTCTGGTGATTTACTTAAAAGAGATTAGAGATACAGCGAGGTGTGTCTACAGCCGGTTTGCCGAAAATCATTAGCGTCCGAGGTGGATAGCTTAGGAGGACGGGTATATTTTTAATACGGGTCGGGAGCGATGGGCGGCGCGTCTCACTACCGAGAAATGTTACCAACAGAAATCTAATCAACCATAATAACAGGTTACACGCACGCCGTTTGTGTTCACTCACTATCTACTCACTGCTTAGTATTTAATTAAATCACCTTCTATTTTTTGTGTAATATTTCCCGATGAACAGCTGCATTGCTTTGTAAAGTTACGAAAAGATCTACACATCTTTGCACAATCGCTAACCGCTGCTTATCGGATCACATTCGTACGTATTTTTAATTTTCAAACCCGGGACATTCAATAATGGCAACACTCAGTAGATCCCGCCACATGGATTCGAATTTTAACTTTGCTTAAAAAGAATCTGGCACTAAACAAACAGCTTAAACGACAATAGTTGTGTGATAATTGTATGTAACGTCGGGGTTCGCTCCTTCACCGAAATCTTTTGTGTATCGGGCCCAGAGCGAGTAAGTCGCACCTGGTATATACTAACGGACGCGGCACGTTGTTTACTCGATTGTAAAAAATATTGTTCTTAGGGAAGATATTTTTTAGTTTACACTTTGTCTTTCGTCATAGTAGGGCTTGAATAAGATAAAAAACCACGGAAGGTGCTCCGGAAGATTCAATTTATGATGTAGCCGGTGATGTGGTGTTGCCAGGAAGCGCTGTCGACAGATGCTAAGCACATGCTTTTGAATAGGATTTGTATTATAGCACACTCCACTATGTTGTCTGCTTCAGGTTTTGTTTACTGCGTTGTAATTTTATCGTTTATGACGTAATTATTTTGCCAAAATAACGAAACTGAAAAATGGCGTGTGAACAGTTCAGATTCGGGCGGGAAGGTGATTGTCGCCTCGGGCTGCGCTACCGCTCGTCGCCGTTGCTCGCTCGGCTCGTCTGACATTACACCACCGTGATGCAGTTGTCGATACAGTTATATTGTGACGGCTGTTTATCTCGTTATCCGGTCGTGCATTATTAGTCAATTCATTACTCGCTTTAGCTTGTTCCTCATACGAGGTTCCCAGAACTCTCTCGCCTCTTTATGATTACTTATGTGCACGCTGTTAATTGGCTTTCCCAAAGGTTAAGCGCAAAGTCATTGGCCGTCTGAAAATGTTACTTCTAAATTGCGCAATCCACCACATTCATCAGATTCTCTGCGCGGAACGAAAATACCTGTTTTCTTACTAGACAATAGAAAACAAGACGAGATACTTGACGATTTTCATAATATTTCAATGGATACAAACGAGTGAATTTGAGAGTTTAATACAAAAATGTGTGTATCCTCTAAAAGTCTAATCTAAACCATTGAAGACAAAGTAGATTCCCGCAACGTCGTCGGCGGGCAGCGGGCAGCGGGCCGCCACTGTCGCGGACCGGCCGGGCAGGTGTCTGGAGCGAGACGGACGCATCGAGGCATAAGTAGTTAATGACGCGATCTTCAGCTGCAGAAAACGACTAATAAACCGTTGCAATATGCAAGCATTGACGAGACGACGTTATTATGCCATTCATCAAAAACAACGTATTCACTTGCATAGGATAGGCTTCAAGTAGAAACCCTAAGTAACCAAGCTCATAATGTGCGGAGCACGCCACATCCGGTGGCCTTATTTATCGAGCGATCGATCGATCATCGCGTCGGCGGCGGCGGCGGAAGCTTCATCGCGTGATGCCCTCTCCCGCATTTCCCCAAAATCGCGTTCGAAACATCCTAAATCGTCTGCGTCCGCCACTGATAGTGTAGCTGGCTAAATTATCGGTTATTTTTACTTTCTTTTGTTTTTATTTATCGACATTTGCCGTTCGGATTTATTCTCTTTTATTTGTAGTGACCTCTGGGTCGGTAATTACACGTTGTGTGCCGCGGCGGCGGCGCGGCACGTACCCGAACTTACTGCCTCGTCCTTCTTTAAAAGTGTTATTTATTTGTGAATCGGAATTACATTAATAGGCTGAATAGTTAGGTACACCCTCATTTAATATCGTTACGGGTTTAAATCTGGATGATTGTCCTCTTTTTTGTTTCAAAAATTACCCTTAATTTTATGTCTTTTGGTAACAAATTGTAGGCAAGTCATTTGCTGAGGTGCGTTGTTTGGTCAGTTTCAAGATACGCAATCACAAAGTTCAGATGAATGCTGTGAGTTATATAGAAGAGATAGAATTAGATTACAAACGGTTCAGACAAGATCTTACCTCGCCAGTTAGTTGCACGCGCTAACCCCGCCGCCATTCTGCCACTGTGCGCCGGCGCAGGCGCAGTACACGGTTGCCATAATTCCCGGGCGCACTTCCACTTAAATTATACACTGGCACTCCGTTCCCACACATCATTTTTGTACGAACCCTGATCTCTTATTACAACGTTATATTTTTTAGTTTAAACCAAGGGTGATTCACAAATATGAAATTTATGTTGTTTCACTTGATTTTGTGTTTACCGAAGTAATATTATCTTATTAGCACTTACTCGATTATATTTATCTCTGACAATAACTCGAAACAAAACCAAAAACAATCGTTCGTATCGAATACCATACGCCACAAAATTAGTCGGGATCGATCGTTTCTATATACCTTTTAATTTTGTTTCGCGTCTGGTTTAATTTTATCTGCTGTCAGGATTACCGGCTTAGGAATGTACCATCGAGCGTGGCAACAAGAGTAAAAAAGTGGACATACACGAAGAGAGATAAATAAACGTAGGAACTGGTCGACGCTTAGGTTTCTCAGCATGCCTTCCACTCGCCACTTATACTTTACTTGATGAATGGAGTGGCAGCTTTTTAAATCAGGTGGTATCATCTACTACCTTTTCCTTTGGATACCGAATCGTTTTAGGTTAGCATTGATTTAACGGTATCATTTATAAAATCATCTAATTGGCTAATAAATGGTAAAAATATGTTAAGAAATTGTAAAGAAAAAATTAAATCAATCGCACAACGGGCGCCATCGAATCAAAACAGTGAATCACGCTTGGGAACAATGAAATCTCACGGTCGAATGCGGGCGGCAAACGGTCGACTAACAGGTCAATTTACTTCTTTAACCCTTTCCCACGATGATAAAGAAATACGTATTTTATCTCAATACTTGTCAGTCAGCCTTTACCCCCAAAAAAGTTCAATACATAATGTCTAAATATTTGTCTTGCAACATTTCACCTTAGTATGTTACATAGCGATAATAAAATGAGTATTGCGTTATATTTGGCTTTAGCGACACCCCACCAGATTCCCGCCTAGGCCATCGCTGGTTAACGACAGTACTCGAGTTAAGTTTTCTGCCAAATGCGAACGGGCACATCTTGTAACCTAGTATTTGTGTTAATGGGGAACGCCGATCTCTACCTTCCAGATCTGCGAATTCCTCTGTGACACATTTATCTTATATTTTTTTCCGTTGCAGACACCCTAATCGCGCGCATGACGAAGCAGAGTATAGCCGATGTCGGGGGTCCGTGGGTGGAGGAGGAGCAGCGCTGGGACGGCTCCAGCGGCGCGCACCTGAAGCTGTCGTACCGCGTCACGTGTGCCGCGCACTACTACGGCGCAGGTTGTGAGGTGCTGTGCCGGCCCAGGGACGACAACTTCGGCCATTACACCTGCTCGCCCGCCGGAGAGATCGTCTGCAAGAACGGCTGGACCGGGGACTACTGCTCTAAACGTAAGTCTCACTTCTGACACCTTTGTCATGTTTCAACTTCAGCCTAGGTTCGCTATGCGAGTTTTTTGTTTTGTTTTATGTGGATCTTTACTTTGTATTTTGGTTTTTAATGTGTTTGTGTTCGAGATTTGCGAGAGCGAATATCTTAATATATTTGTCTATTATTTAGTGGTTTCGGTTAAGTTTTTTTCGTTGTAATTCTCGTTGACATTACGTGGCAAACGAACGAACGATCAAAACGTCCTCATTTAATTTGGGGCGGCCTTTAATTCACTCTTCCTCATTAGCCGGCTGATATTTTTTGGACAAGCATCCTACATTCTAAATTTAAACATAAATTCTAGTTAAAGTGTGTGACGTTGACAAGCCCTACAAAGATGATTACTTTAGATTTCTAAAAATAAACCGTAGATAATTATTGCGTACATTAATAAGTCGTGATGGATGTTCGTGTAGATACAAACCAAAATAGTGCAAAGTGTTGTATCTTAAACTATTAAAGTGGCTAGTGTAGTCAACAACGTTATTGTTCTTGACTTTATAGAATGTGTTTTATTTGTATTTGTATTGGTGGCAGCGTGGCAGGTTTACGTCAATCGCTAAGTATTGATGAGTCGGAGGGCGACCGGCGACCACAAACCCGTAATGTGCCGTTTGTCAGTCAGCCGTCTGTCACATAGCTAGCCGCGAGCGTGTGACTGCCCGTGTGGTCTGTTTGTCTTTCATCGCTCATCCATGCCTTGTATTTGTAAACAAAATATCGATATAGTGTATCAAACACTGGTAGTCATGAATGTCAATCGCCAAACAATAATATTCTTCACAGCTTTGGAAACGCACTAGTTTCTGTCTTTCTATCGCTTAACAGATGAAGACTAAAATATCATTTGCATAAAACATACGTTAGAGAAAAATCTAATTTTCATTGATATTTAATGAGAAGAATCCATAGTCAACATGTTGTGATGACTGTACCAATGTTAAATACATCGTGTGTTGCATTGTAAAACAAAGCATTGCGTCCTGAGATGCATCGTGGCCGGGCGGATGTCGCGTCGCAATCTCGGCAGCCCCACCTGCCGCCGCGTTCCCACACTCCGGCGCCGCAAAAAACGCGATAGACAGAGACAGGCAAACCAGCTCTCAGTAGCGTCCTATCTCATTCGCACGTCAGGGCTGTCCGCTCGCGAGCCGTATAATCCTGCTGCACTACTAGCGTCTGAATATTCTACACACTTGCCTATGCAGAATTTAAATACCATTTTACTATTATCCCAAAAAAATGTAACTATCGACTGTTAGGCCGTAAGGCGGTTGTTTACAAACATTTTGACTCTAGGCCGTAAACGCCTCGCCAACCCTATCAGGTGAGTTTGTATCGGCGATTACGAAAATGTAAAAGCGAGAGAAGCGACTATAATGAAATGAAAACAACGCTGTTGGTTCGCACACATACACACGTGAGTTTCTGCAGGCCGCAACACAGACGCTACAGACCGGGTCAAAAACACCTTTAAACGAGACCTGAACACCAATCGAAATAAACTCCATACTTGACCGTGTCACGAAACTACCTCACATCTGCCAAACGGTACCTATCTCGCCTTCTGGGAAAGCTTAACTATCCCTAAATGTTATTTGCATGTCCCGATCGCATTATCCGCTCCTGCAGATACTCGTTCTTAATAATAGGGTAAACAGCACGAGAGAACCCTTACAGCCGCTTAATTTCGCCTAATTGTAAAACAGATGAAGTTCTCACGAATATTATTGTATGTATTGAATCGCGAATCCCACGCGCTCCTAATTTCCGTTTCGGATAGAAGCAGATGTCTGTCGGAACAGTTTAAATATTTGCCAGATCCCGAACACGTGTGGAGGAGCATCCTCGGGGAAGGTTGGTTTTTGTCGCTCCCTACTTACCTGCCTACAATGGCTAAGACACGATAAACCTTGACGGTATGGTCGCAGTGCGGCACACGGTCTTTCATTAGAAATCGATACGCTCGTGCCCATTGATAATAATTAATAGCTCTGCAGGAGGACGTTTAAAACATCCTCCCCGCGCCGCTTTGTGACCACTTATGGTTTTGAAACGTTGTTTTTACGGCTCCAGTTTAGCTTACTGTTCGAGGGTCAAGATAAGCTCGAGTGGGGAGTGCACTGAAGTGGATAGTGCAATGAGCAATGGCCACTTGAGCATCTTTGATGTACCTTTGCTACACCGCCAGTGGAGGCAATTGGAGATTTTAAATAACTTTTATGAATTCACAACGTATACTTTTATTAATATTTATTGTTAGCCCGAGAAAAGGTCATGAGAAGAGATTTTGTAAACGACGCGCGACCGTTAAATTTCATCCGCGAAAGTGTAAAGTGTATGGTGAAAGTGGATTTATTTTTGTATTCCTTTCACATTTTTCGTTTATAGGATATATCAAACAAAGTTAATTGATTTTGATTTATTCACTTCATTGTCAATTTTATAATTTAAGAAAATGGAATAAGTAGACCACTTTCAAAGCAACAAAAATGGCATTAAAACAATCTTCAAATAAATTGATAAAGTTGGCACAACGCAATCTGGCGGGATTCAATTGTATTATTTACAGTGTAGGGAATGCAGCCGGGAGGCTAATCTCTTTTAAAGCCCCAACTCTGCCGAGCTTGAGAAATCTACTCACTCGTATACCGGGTTTATCTTTCGTTTCCTCACTCAATTTTGAATCCGACTTAGCAAATTTACATTCGCAATGGCAGTGAAGTTAAGTATTTTTCTAGTTATAGTAACGGTCGAGTGACGGTTAGACTCCCCGCGCTATCTGCCCCCTTTGTATTCGCTCCGATAACTTGCCCATGCGCACCCGAGCGATACGACTCCACGCCGCACTTCTTGCTTTAAAACACCACTGCTGCAAATAGCCACATACGCGTATTATTTAACCATTATAATTGGTACATTACAAAAAATAACCGCGTTAGAGAAAATGTTTATTATTTTACCTGATTTTTTATAATATTAAAAAAATATATCTAGGTATATTTTCGGTCGTCGTGTATGTAATTCTTACTTATTTTTTTAGTAATTACAGTAAATTGTTACATAACGCTACCTAGGGTCTGTGTTTACTAACCAGTTCGTTTACGAAACTTTTTATGAATTAATCGTACTTCGGTTCAGAAATACCCTAGCAATGCCACTTCCACTAAACACATTTCTAATAATAATCAATGCTAACTTAAGTTCTTTCGTTTGCCCGAATCACTTTGAAGAACTGGTTCCTGCGAAGGCTCAGCCCAGCCTCATACTAGTTCATACTTAGACACCAATATGTAGATATGTTAACAAATGTTTTTTTCATTGTTACAGCGCGATGCCTGCTGGGCTGCGACTCGGAGCACGGTCACTGCCTCAAGCCCGACGAGTGCATGTGAGTATCCACTTCACACCTTTGTGCTAAACGCTTAACGTTACCTCCCCCTGAGCCTAAATCATTCATCCTCCTCATTGTTCTTTACTAAAAGAAACAGTTTTCTTTTTGCTTATTATCACTTTGCTAACAAATGTTTCTTTTTTAATTTCAGATGTCATTCGGGGTGGGTGGGCGAACTATGCGACCAGTGCGAGCGACACCCTGGCTGCGTGCATGGAACCTGCTCACGGCCCTGGGACTGCATTTGCGAAGAAGGCTGGGGCGGTCTCTTCTGCAACCAAGACCTGAACTACTGCACAAACCATCGGCCGTGTCGCAACGGCGGCACCTGCCACAACACGGGCCCTGGCAGCTTCACCTGTGTATGCCCTCCGGAATACACAGGACCTGAGTGTGAAAAATCTTTGCATTCGTGCGCAGTTCGACCTTGCTTAAATGGGGGAGCATGTTTACCCGACGAAGGCGGAGAACTGTCTTGCACCTGTCCTTCAGGCTACGAAGGAGCTCGATGTGAAACCAGAAGGCTGACTTGCGCCGATCAACCGTGCCGCAACGGAGGCACATGTGAACCCCGACTCTCCGGCTACGTGTGTACATGTCCCGCTGGCTATGCCGGCGTGGACTGCGCTCTAGAAGCCGATCCTTGCGCCGCCAGTCCTTGTCGTAACGGAGCCACTTGCACCCGCGCAGGGGACGGTTTCAAATGTAGCTGCAACCCAGGATATAGAGGCAACCGATGTGAAATAGACATAGACGACTGCGCTGGAATCATCTGCGAACACGGTGGTATTTGTGTTGATATGGTTAATAGTCAACGATGCCAATGTGCACCCGGATTCTTGGGACCGAGATGTGAAACGCGAGTTGATTTATGTCTAACCAAACCTTGCGCTAATGGCGGAGAATGTCTTGTCTTGGACAACGACTACGAGTGTCGCTGTCGACCCGGTTTTGCCGGAAAGGATTGTAGCATAGACGTTGACGAATGCGCTTCCAACCCATGTCGCAACGGTGGTTCTTGCAGAGATAGAGTGGACGGGTATCACTGCAGCTGTGCTCCGGGATGGAGCGGCAGGTCCTGCACTATTTCGCTAGCGGACATAGCTGCTGCCACCAGGCCCGCGGGAGGACATTTGAGAAGAGTAGGTGGCGATACACCCGAAGAAGAAAACTTATCAGGAAGACACGTGGCGCTTATAGCCGCCCTGTCCGCAGCCGTGCCCGCCGCCGCCCTCGCTGCGGCCGTTGCGGTAGCGTGCATCAGGAGAAGAAGAAAACGAGCACAAAATGCCGCAGATGCTGAGGCTCGCGCGCAGAATGCCGCCAACGCCGGCAACGGTGGTCGTGTGATTCGTAACACCTGGGGAAAATGTGAAGGCCCAGTTCCGGAATGTCAGAATGCGCATAATGCTGCAGCAGAAGAATGCAAGAGAAAAACTTTAAACACAGAAAGTGCCGCGCGGCTGCTGGCAGCTCTCGATCCTAGATTATCACGGCTTTCTGCAGACTCTGCGTACTGTGCTAACAGGTTGGTATATAAACCTACCGAATATAATTTGTTTTAACTGGTTAAAAAAGTTATTAATGTCTTTGTTTTCTTTTTATAAGTATTATAATTGATTATTTAAGTACTAATGTTCGTTTCTTTTTTGTTGCAGCGACACGTCGCTAGTGAAGCGTGCGCTCGAAGGCGGAGGAGTGTACGTGTTAGACGATCATTGCCTGCCGCCAACGTTTGCCACACAAGTGTAGTGTTTACAAGCGGCAATGGACTAAAAATAACTTATTTATTCACAACGGACGCTCGTGCGAACCTGGCTGTGCGCCGCGTGTAAATATAACGTTAAATGTAAAGTGACCCCTGTATAGATGGCTAGTAATTAAAGTTCGGATGTATTTATTTGAAAACTGCGATTCGTACGCCACTGTAAATAATAATAGGCGGCACGGGTTGCGTATTTCCGCCCCTGATTGGCAAGCGTCGCCCGGAGTGACACTGGCGACCTGATAGAAACTTCGATCCTTCTCAAAGGCTGATGTTCGTGTTAAAAGGAGACACGAAGCTGCGGTATTGTAGTGTGTAGTAGAGGGTGAAGACCGCGCTTGCCGAGGGGCCGGGTGGACCGCGGTCCACTGTCTGCGATCTCTGTAGGTAAGGTGCGAAAGCAGCGCCGGCGCGGCGTCGGTCCGCTGCGCAGCGCTGCGAGGCTCTATACTTACGATGCTGACAAATCACATTATATTATAATTAAACATGTAACTCCCAGTAATTTGCGTACCAGTTTTTGTGTTAATTAATAATGGCAAAATATGAAATTCAGCATCGTTGTATAAGCCTTTCACACCACTTATGCTGTCCCTCTTTAGACTCGCACCAGTATACAGCTATGACACACTGACGATTTCTGGACGGAACGAGATGAGTTGGTTCCAACCTACTATTTCCTTATGCATAGTACCCTTGGAAATGTAACAATATTCTTTTTTAAATACGTCGAATAATGTGTCAGACTCCTAAGAGATTTAAGTAATTAATCAATTTACATACCAATAACAATGTTTTTTAAACAGTGTTTTTCATAAAAGCTTAGTATTTTTCCACATCATTAGTGAACTTTTGAGAAGTTTCGTATTCGCACAAGGCAATAGCTGTTAAAAGCAATCGCGGTGACAGCCTTCCTTTAAACCTACGAGATCCCGTCGTTGTACAAATACATCTTAGACAAAACTCCAGTCGCAAAGTCCATTGTTATCTTAGCCCGCTCAGGAGCCAGTGTGTCATGGCCGATAGAAGCCAAACCGTGCGTACATAAGGTTTAAGACTAATTTATAAAAATAACGCAAATTGGCGTTTATCATTTTTACATCGATCGTATATTTGTGATTTGACTAATTTAATGATTGTTCCTACGGTAAATTGAATAGTAGTGATTTTTTTAATCAAAAATCTTGTTCAGGTTTTCTAGAAAATCGACATAGATTTCTCTTTTAATATGTATTGCTTTCGTACCTTGATTGTACAGTTGGCACAAGTTCCTGCTACTCATTGAAGAGCACTATTTGTATCGCCTCTACGACTCTTTTTCTCGTAGAGATCCTACAAATAGTTCTCGCATCACGTAAACACCACGCACGAAATTAGTTGATAGGTTAAAGTAACTTTTGTACTTATAAGAAACAAAATGTCGAAACCTAAGTCATTGTGTATAAAAATCTATTAAGTTTTAGCATAGGTATATTCTCCATTACTTTTTTAAGAGTATTGTGACAATATTAAGCAACATTAGGCAACATACGAAAAGTTTTATTGGATGGTTTTAACTATATTCTAAATTCAACAATGTTTTATATGTGTACTAGGTAGTTGGATCTTGGTATCGCACATTTTCTGCTGTGAGTTTGTGCTATACTGACGAAATAATGTATTTCATTTCAATAAATTTATTTCCAAAAATAAGTACTTGTTATGAATTTAAAAACCTCGTTCATATTTAGTATCAGGAATTCTTATGTTGCCTCTTGTACTAAACGTAGATTAAAAAGGCTAAATCGACAAAATTGTAAAATTTATATCAAACTATGAATAGACTGATGATCAATAATAATGTTCTTGTATTTAATTTTGTAAGAAGACAAATTTGTAAGTTAAAATTATTTTTAAATAGATTCCAACACAATCACAAATGTGAGAAACAGATTCATTGCTTTGTACTTAGTAATAATGATCACAGTGGAATTTAATCTTTCATTTTTCTTTTTTTTATAAATTATTTGTAATTGAATTATGATTTTCTATACAATATAGTACCTACCTATTGTTAATTTATTGGGTTCTTATTAATGATAATCCTGATTGTTAATAATTTTGATAGTACCATACTAATGTTATTATGCTGATTAATTACCTACAATTGACTGAAGTAAATTAACTTCTCTGTTTCCAATTCAAACATTCTTTTAACTGATTTTTCTGAAAATCATTATCTATTTACACTTTTATTTGTGAGTATACTGAAAGATTAGATTTCAAATCATTCCATCGTCTCCTAGTGTACTTACTTTTTTAGTTTTAAAGCTGTTTCTTTACTTCTTTATTTTCGTACACTATTTTATTGAATTTTTACTTTTACACTGTTAATTTCGTCCTTGTGGACAAAGTACAATCATTATTGTCAAAGTACTTTCTTAGCATTTAATACCTTTTAGTATATTCACATTTTTCTGTCCTTAAAAGAAAAATGAAAGTATAATTGTCAATGAATAGGTGAATTCCATAGATAGATTTCCTATCAAAATAAAGTCATATTGTATTTTGCTGTTGCGGTAATTTTACCAGGGAGTGTTTGTGACGAATGTATAATTATGTGGACGCAACGAGAAGTAAAATGTTAATAAACAATTGTTTACAAAAGATGAAAAGTATTTCATTTAAAATTTTCTTAATTTATTATAAACGTATAAGCAGGTATTCGCAAAACCTATTTACCTTTATTTTGCCTTTGCTTGAGTTAAACTTGGAGAAAGAATAGCAAAACCAGTGATAAACATTATGAGATTCATGTTTTATTCTTATAAATAGGATTTCCCTTATAAAGAGCATTTTGAATCTTAATGACCTAGCCTATATAGCTAGAGGGCAAGCAAAGCATATCACTGTATTGCAATCCCATCTTAATATGTCTAGGTTTGCCCGTTCTTTTTTATGGTTCCGTACCCAAAAGGTGAAAACTGGACCCTATTACTAAGACTCTGTTGTCCCACTTGGCCGGTTTTTTTTTATTTATGTAATAATTAGTTAGTCTGACTGATGTTACCGTAGACAAGGTTCTATTATAATTTAGTTGTATGTCAAAATGTCAATACTTACATAGTGCTGCAAAGGACTATAGGCTTTTAGGCCTTTTTTTAAGACTAGCCTAAGAAATAACTAGCCTAGTAGGCTAAAAACCTATTCAGCCTTTTAGTTCCAGCGGCTAACCTAGAGTTAAATCTATTCAAGCCTTTCGGTTAAAAGCCTAAAGGCCTAACCTTGTTTCAGGCTTATTAATAAAATAAGACTACGAAGCCTATGAAGCTCTTAGGCCTATAAGGTTATTTAAGCTATTAGGCTATAAAACCAAGTCGACCTACATACCTAACTACTGCCTAGGCCTACGCCTAGGCTTTTTAATGCCTACTACTTAAAAACGGCTATAGGCTTTTTTAAGCCTACTACTTAAAAACGGCTATAGGCTTTTTTAAGCCTACTACTTTAAAAAGGGTGTAGGCTTTTAAAAATGACGAAGCCTTTAAAAGCCTATTTTGCTTGTCTAGTCTCGATAGGCTTGTAAAGGTCTCTTGTAAAGGACTCGATAGGCTGAAATTTAGGCCTAAAAGCCTATAGTCCTTTGCAGCACTACTTACACCTATGTATTTAGTATGTAGTTGGTATGTAGGGATAGGGACCGTACTGTTGTAGAGATAACGTTCCGTCAGAACCGATTTAGGTATTTAGTTTTAAGCTTGGTCTAGAGATAAATTAATGTGCAGTTAAAGTAGACTTAACCCATAGGTACTCTGTTCCAGTAATGTAGAATTTACTTTCAAGAATTAATTCATTGTTTATCATAAAGAGAACCATGGACAACTAACCATGCCGGGTATGCCGCCAGCACATGTATCTTTACCTAAGCTGCATGTAAACATAAAAAAGAGACCTCTGAGCGCTATGCCGTCTATTTTTCAACGCTACAGGCAAACGAGTGTACGGATGAGTACGGTAGTATCTAAATGGAATTTATTAGGTACAAGTAGGAACTTACCTGCACTTAAAAATATGCGTTCATGGGTAAAGTATTTGTAAATGTAAGTAACTAAGTAACTATACATAAAGAATTACACAAATCCCGTACACTAATGAATGACCCTATATTGCTTCCACAGTTACAGGCGAATTAGCTTAGTACCAGCGACAATAGGTTTCTCGACATTTATTTTTTATCAACTTAAACCTCGAACTTTTAACTATAGAAAAGCCGTACATGTCCGTAAGTCATAATTTCCTCATTTGTCACCTGTAGTTACGTTAGTAACTATTTAGTAATGTGCCTGCAGCGCTCAACATTGACGACATAGGTATACTAAGAAAATCTAGGTTATAGCAACAGCCTACTTAACGTTTTTCAGGTTGGTTCATTCATGGGTTTGTAGTCTACGTAAATAGAGAAATGATGTACTTACTTTAAAGACAGGCAGCGGCTTCCGCAGTGTTGCTTACTTTAAGGGGGGATGGTATTGGGAGTTGACATAGATTGCTTCAAAAACTCTTATTTTCAAACCACTCTAAATTTCCAACATATTTATACCTAAAATAATAAAAATTATAGGCTGAGCACCTTAGGGGAGGGAGGGGTTTCGCTTAAATTAGCCAGGATCCTTCATTTAGCTTCTATTATAGGGTCAACGAGAGAATGCGTTCCTGACACATGTGACTAGTGATGTAACCTTACGTAACTGATTTTTTTTATTACCTACTTTAAAAAAGATTCTATTAGATACCTATTATAAAGAAACAATAAGCAACCTAAGAAATTAATATCACAATGTGGTTCGTTATTCTCGTTTGTAATTTTTACCCGACTGCGCCAAATCAGAAGGAGGGTTATGTTTTTCGAGAGTATGTATGTATATGTATAATATTTTGGCACGCTCTACACTACATAAACAAGATTACATAACATAATATTTTCGGCCAGTTATAGCAAAAAAAAACATCTCGAAAATAACTGCACGCACTAAAAATTATAATACATATCAGGCTTTTGGAAGAAAACGTGGAACGTTTTGTCCAAAAAGAGAAAAGATTATACATACTTAAAAACGCTCCACGATTTCTTTCGAATGTCCGAAATGTCCTTATTATTTTATCATTTATAGTGCGTGCTAAAAGCGTGTTTTTTTAAATTTTATTTTGATATACATTAACGTTACTTTTCGTTAATTTTGACTGTTATTTTTGTCACATCACTAAAAAAATGACCGACTGCCAAAACATTGTAGCAGCGCAGTATATTTTTTGATAATCATTGTTTTCTTAAGTTTAAAATTAATGTGTAGTGCAAATATATGTAACTGTTTGTAATTTGACATAATAATGTAGTTTTTATAGCTTGTTACTTGTTTATTGGGCGAATAAACAAATCATTTTTTTTATATCGTAAATTGAGCGCCGCCTCAAAGTTATATTGGCAAGTCAATCACCACCTGTCAGGAACGCATTCTCTAGTTGATCATATAATAGTATCAATTTCCAATACAATATGTGCCATTTAATGACACGAAAACACAGTTTTTAATTAAACGGTTTTATTTAGCTCACCCCGTTTGTTTTATTTTTTATTCTTGGGTCAAATTTAGTAATTCAAATTTCACCCTCTTCCTGTCAACCGATTAATCTGAAATTTTGTATACACTTTGGATTTTGGTGACAATACAATTATGTTTATTCATTATCATTATAAATTCAAGATGGCCGCCGCTACAAAATGGCGGATAATTTAGGTTTTATTAATCCCATCAATATGGGTATCAAATGAAAGGGCTCAACAAGCAGAATACAATATACTATAAAATATTGAAATCCAAGATGGCGGCCGCTACAAAATGGCGGATAACGTAGGTTTTATCAATCCCATCAATATGGGTATCAAATGAAAGTGCTCAACCAGTAGAATACAATGTACTATATAAAATTAAAATCCAAGATGGCGGCCGCTACAAAATGGCGCATAACTTAGGTTTTATCAATCCCATCAATATGGGTATCAAATGAAAGTGCTCAACCAGTAGAATACAATGTACTACATAAAATTAAAATCCAAGATGGCGGCCGCTACAAAATGGCGGATAACTTATGTTTTATCAATCCCATCAATATGGGTATCAAATGAAAGGTCTCAACAAGTAGAATACAATTTACTATGCAAAATTGAAATCTAAGATGGCCGCCGCTATCAAATGGCTGATAACAATTTTTTATCAATCCCACCAATATGGGTATCAAATAAAAGGGCTTGCCAAGAAGAATACAGTGCACTATACAACCTCAATATTTAAGATGGGCGCAGCCACTAAATGGCGTATAATAATAAGATTTAAATTTAGAAATTGAATCTGTAATTTAGGTATCTGATTAATCCAGCCTGAATCCACCACCCAAGTCAAGATTTATGCAGGGCAGCACTGTGGATCACGCAGTCGTATACTTAGGTGCGAAACTGTTTGAAGAAGGTCAAGCCTACGTGGCTCTTTGTAGAGTAAGAGCTTTGCAGGGACTACGTATAGAGGAGTTGGACTGCAATAAACTAACGGGCAAGAAACCTTGCAATAATGAAGCACTAAATGAATTAAACAGAATGCGAAATAAAAACTAAAAACTAGGAAATAAAAATAGGTAAAAAAACTTTTTAAGTTAAACGGTTTTATGTTAAACATACATTGCAATGTTTAAGATAAATGTACTAAAAACCAAAAAATAATAAAATAGATACAGTCGTGGGAATTATAAACATATGCATAGACTAGACTAAAATAAAACCGTGGGGCACGTCAATTGCCTACAATCGTTGATTAAAATGTTTGTTTTGTAATGTTACACTATAATTAGGCAGTTGTTCAACCGACAACGATGGACGTGTGATAAGTAGGGCTAGAATGTGGAAACAAGCTAGCAAGCTCGATTATAAGCGAGTTTTAGGGTTTCATAGTGTTGAGCGAGTAGTACTTTTATCATATGTTTTGTCGATTAAAGACAAACTACGAACAGTGAAACGATTCTTCGCCAGCCAGCAGTGTGAATGTCCAACGATAAACTAGTTGAAACATCTCTTTTATTTACATGGAGTGTATAACTATTGGAATTTCCATGAGCAAGAAAATAGTAAGTAATTTCCTCACCGTCTGCGGGCCAACTGCCTAACGACGAATTAAACGATTCTTCTATCGCACATTAAGTCGATAATTTGTAGACAATTGACGTGCCCCACGGTTTTATTTTAGTCTAGTCTATGCATATGTTTATAATTCCCACGACTGTATCTATTTCATTATTTTTTGGTTTTTAGTACATTTATCTTAAACATTGCAATGTATGTTTAACATAAAACCGTTTAACTTAAAAAGTTTTTTTACCTATTTTTTTTATGTTCCAATACTGGCGCCACTAGTCTATCTTTGACAGCCTATATCTCGGAAACGTGACACTATCAAAAAAATTTCATCCATACTTTCGATTTGTATTGACCTGAACTATCGATTAATGAAGGTTTCATAGACTGCCGCCATTTTTGTCGAAAAAGGTACATACACAAGTTTAGGTAGGACATTATCTTCAAACCCTTTTCTGAGCTCACTATACTTTTTGCATAATGGCGAAAACATGCATGACGCATAGATGCGCCCAGTCCCGGTGTGGAAACCATTAAAGTTATGCAAAACCCCAAATATAGGCGAATATTTAATAATCAACTGCAAATACCATGATATGATTGTTAATTTCAGTAACATAACACTAATTCCACTTTCATTTTTGCAATAAGCTTTCAGTGATCAAATCACTAAAGAAATATAAATAAGATAATCATTTTAATATTAAGTTATTTGCAATTAAATGATGCTATTGTATTTAAAAATAAAAGAGTGAATAAAATCCACGGTTCATATTTATTTTTAATATTACAAAATCAATTAAATAGGTTAATTAAAACTGTTGTGTGCGTTCCCTTTAGGTGGCCACAGCGTAAAACGTAAGTTCGTATACACCAAGATTTAGTACGAGAGTCATACACAGAATTGGGTTCAAAATTGTCTTTCCTGTTCCTGATGATTAAGGACATTAGAGCATCTAATCCTCAAAATGTTTATACAGGCCAAAACTACATCGGGCACAGATTATGCGGATATGCATTAAGTTGAGAAATTAGCTCCCGGTGTCCTTAACTTTCGGGAACAGGAGAGACATTTTTTGTTTTTTCTGTCTGTATGACCCGCGAGTTTTTTAAAGTGTGGTCACTATATACGAATATCACACGCACATAACCTCAAATGACATAAATCTGTTTTATGAAGAAAGAAAATAATTTATAAACCACAAAGATGTAACAGTTTGTACTACAGAATGACTAAAATTTTTTTGAGCGTGCGGACTGCGAGGCCCCTTATTAAAGGGTATTTCTTTATAACAGTAAAACATAGGCACCTCGTAGTCAAGGGGTAGCATTATGATAACTCGCACTAAAATTGGAAGCAACATTAAGAAATAATACTTGAAGCGGTAATTTGTAGCACAGAAGTAAATTTTCAGACCGTGCGGACTGAGAGGCCACTAACTCATTAGAATAACTTTTTTTGTATTAACCTAGAAGAGTTGTTTGTTATATTTAGTAGTCCTACAAATTACCTACTAAATATTCCCATTATCATAATCGTTGAAACTGCCCGGATTCAGTAATATGATAACTGACATTGTTCGTGTGAGAGGCCCCTTGGAGCTGTAGCTTTCGATCTATTACAGCTACAAATTTATTCTTTCACCAACTATTCTTTCTAAACTCCTACTAAAACTTGATGTATACGAACTTACGTTTTACGCTTTGGCCTTTCAAAGGGAGCGCACACAAACTGTTGATTTCATAGATATCAGTGTCTATTACATCATACTTTTATAATGATAATATTGATAATTATATTGCAAGGAATATAGTGGATAAGTTATCTTATTCGCACAGAATAGGACCACCTCAGGAAAATATTTTCTTTTATTTCCTTGGCACATTTTACGCGGTGATGATCTAATAATTTGCTATATCAAATAATAGCAACATCATTAAAATGAATATTATTCTGTAGGTATTATCATAAACTACAATTGATAACGGTAAAAACTGAATCAAGAAATTGTCGACTATAAGCAATAGGACAATACTTGTAGATACGAATTAAACCTAAACAAATGACACTTACATCATAACTTAACCTAGAGTATTTAATCGCCACTACGCGGAGAGCGATCTTGTTGCTCGCCATTCTGACGGGGCGAGGCAGAGCGCGAGCGGGAGCCGGAGCGGTCGCGGGACGCCGAGCGGCCGCCGGAGCCGGCCGAGCGCGACCTTGAGCGGGAGCGGGACTTGCTGCCGCTGCGACCCTCCTCTCGCTTAGGAGAAGCTTCCTTGCTACGCGACCGAGAACGTTCCCTGCACATACAATACACAGTAAGCTTCAAAATATTGCCATCATCACATTGATGTGAATGAACATACATACAATTTTCAAGGCTGTAGTTATAATGGAAAAATGTAATGAAACTCAATGTTTTTACAAATAGGCATTTGGGGAAGAACGTAAGCTAATATTAAGCTAATTTGGCGATTGGAGATTTAACTAATGACTTCGGTACGAAATCAACACATTTCTTATTTATCCAGATAACAGATTTCTGGATCTTGTATCGAGTGTTTCCAGTACAGGTTCAGACAGATTTAAGCTTAAAAGATACACTCAGACCTAATAATTCCTGATTATTGCCATTTATCAAATGGCAACTAAACGTCAAAAGTAAATAATAAATTCTTACAGTAAAACTTTGTGCTGACTAAAACATTAACATCAAAATTACGTAACAAGCATGACCCGTGCTATCTCACCTTTTTTCTAAAGCAGGCTCTCTTGGTGATGCAGGAAACACGAATAAAGTTATTAATAAAATATGAATTGTGCTATCAATGGCGAAATTGTTATTTTATATTCATAATGAAAAAAAAACTATGGCCAATTATATTAAACTTATGTGCCTGACAACTACGCGAGGATATAAATATCAGATTGTTTTCTAATAAGTATTTTAATTCAAGCACACTGTGCTTTCTCGCACACTGAGAAATAATATTGCATTTAAGACCGTTCTTAACAGGAGAAAACAATCTGACACAATCGCTTAGTGGTCAAAGCATGATTGAAAGCACAGAGCAGACTTACTTGTCGTGTTTAGACGGAGAGCGGGATTTAGAGCGAGAGGCTGATCCGTGTCCATTGCGGTCGACGGACTTGCGTGTTTCGGAGCGTCTGGAGGCAGAGCGCGACCGCGACTTCGAGCGACTGCGATCCCTACGCGACGATGATGCATCGTACGCAACAAAATGGTTGTACACTTGTTTAGTTACACTTAAGCTAGATACCACCTCTATCAATTTTACGTCTATATTTAATTACAATAAATATAATATTTTTTACATACTTAGATGCTAATGTGAAGCTGTTGCCTTAATTGTTCATGAGATTAACAACAATACTAAATACTTGTTTCAACTTCTCATTAGCATTAAGAAAGTAAATAAGTACTAAAGCTACTACTAGATACAAGATTGGCTAAGTACATACTTACGTTTTTAAATTTTGCTCAGCGCAAGAAATTACGCACCTAGCCAAATTAATATCTGGTTAATTATTTTACAATCATGCATATAAAATTACCCATATATTGCAAAATAAAATGTATGCCATGACATGCACGCACATAAATATTTTTCTATGGATTAAATAATTGGGAAAGCAGACTTTTTAGGACATGTCATTTCAAATAGATATAGGTAGTAGTAGTATTTCATTATGTTTCTGATGTTGTCAACAATTACATAACAACTAAAAAATCTGCTTACACAATTCAAAGACTGCTTACTCACTTGGATCGAGATCGGGAACGGGACTTAGCCACTGGACTCTTGGTCTTCGGCCTGGACTTAGAGCGTGAACGGCTACGCGACGAGCGACGAGAGCGGGACCTAACAAGTGATTTTATTACTTTTTGTTTAGTTGCAGTCGATTCCTAGGCGCGAAAGATGCTTCGAAATAGCAATATTACGTCTATTGTAAACGAATATTGTTAGTAGTCACAAACCGAGAGCGCGAACGACGACGTGAGCGACTGCGCGAGCGGCTCGACGAGGATCGCGTGCGGCGGCGCGACGAGCGGCGGTCTTCCACCAAGCGAATGCGACGTCCGTTTAGCTCCGTACCGTCCAGCTTCTCAATGGCGGCGCGCATGTCCGTATGGGTTGCAAATTCAACCACGCTGCAAAGTTAACATAAATCATGTACCTTATATAAAACTTACAAAAATAAAAAAAGTTAAGTATTTACATAAATAGTCAATTACCCTTCATTTCTGTGTTGCTTATGTGCATCAGCATAAGTAACTTCTCCTGCCTGGCGCATGTAGTCTTTAAGATCCTGTTGATAACACAATATTTATAATCACTAAAAACAATCACGCGGTACTCTTTCAAAAGTCTACTAATTTAAACATTCTAAAATAGTGATTGAAATTTAAGTAATACAGACTTTGGAAAAAGTAATTTTATTTTTTAAAGTAACCGCAACATTAGCGACAATGAATTTAAATACAGTGAAAGATTTCGATAATTAAGAGTAGAAAGCTATTGTCATGCTCCTGAAACATAATTTCGCATCAGTAACCAATCGGATATCATTGTTTACAAATATTTATTTGTTCTATCATCTTGTATTCCGTCAACGCAGGTTGCACACTGGGCTCCGAATCCAGGCAATTATTTACTAGTCCGCGTTTCTTCCTCCGTGTAATCCAGAATCAGCTTTTGCCCTTTTTGATTGTTGTCTCATGTGGTTGTCATTGGGAATATCTTGCACATCATTGTGATCATTCTTTCGCTTCCTCTTATGAAACTGCATATTTGATCAGGTCTCCTCTGCTAGACTTCCTTCTCCGTGGTCATTTGTCTTTGGTGAATTATACGCGCAGCGCCAAAAGTATCCGTTAGCACTCTCGCAACCTAGTATTTTTAGTATGTAAGCTATGGATAAATAGAACAGCTTCTACTTAAGTAATACATCTCATTTAATGCTTTGAAAAATAAAAAAAAGGATTCTACGTTACTTAGCTTAACTGAACACAGCATTTTATTTATATATTAGGCATCTTATTTCTGAGATGAAATTTAAAAGAAGCTGCCCTAAGACAATCCATTATTTTCACTAAAGGGATTTGCAAACAATAACACCGTAGGGAAACACCGTACACGAAAATATATTTGAGCAAAAGCAAAAATATTTGTAGAACTTATATAAAAGAAACAAAAATTTTTTTTCGTAGAAACTATCGTGAGTGATGAGTAGGTAATATGTAAAACAAATTATAGTAATGTAGAATGTAGTTAAATGGGAGTTCGCACATAACGAGAACGCTCCGGTTGACTGTGCCCCCCTGTTGGCGACTTTACCTTGGCTAGGCGCCACCGAGGGGAATCCGGCTGCGAGGGGCGGGGCGGGGGGGTTGACGTCAACACCACGTCACCAGGCTGCATCGGGACCGATACCCTCCTAACATCGGGTCAGACCACATCTCACACAGCGCTACATCGAGGGCTCTGGGCACGAATCGCCACCTTCTGTCGTTTTTAAAAATTATCTATAAGCTCGTAAGTAAGTTTGTAGTAGATGTAAATATATGATTATGATCGCCAAATGTATGTTAAACTATTTCCAAACTGAAGGGGTTATTTTGGTTCAGATAAAATTAAATCAAGTAAGTAAGTAATAGTAGAATACTACAAGAACAAAATAAGGTTTATTAGTGTTTCATAATACTTAATAAAAAACCGGCCGAGAGGGCGTTTCAAACCCCGTATAGCTAAAGGTTTCGCAGTCAACATTCTATACCAAATTAACTTAAGTGTGTATGAAATATTTTTGGATTTGTTTTTCTTCCATCTATGATAATCTCTCCAGCTGAAGTAAAATAAAAGAGGTAAAGAAAAAAAAAACTTTTTAAAAATAACCTATACTTTGTGGTGTAGCAGCACTAAAGAGGTGTTGACTGCGGAATCCTTAAAATGAAAAGATAACGAGAGAGCTCTAGAATCAAAATTATCATATTCAAAAGCCATAGATATTTTTGTCATTTAGGTGGTGTGCTGGTTGTGTCCGTTTCGTGTGACCCGAGTGGCGTTGTTCGACTGACTTGGCCTCCATAAATTCCCTCGATATGTGTTACATGAACTACATTTGCTGCTTCCTTAAATTACGATTCTTTGTATGCGCTCCTCATCTGTGCCATTACGATCTCCGTCTTCTTTAATCCTCTTCCAGCTTTAGGTGGTGTGTCTTGTCAT
Source organism: Anarsia innoxiella (assembly GCA_947563765.1). NCBI lineage: Eukaryota > Metazoa > Arthropoda > Insecta > Lepidoptera > Gelechiidae > Anarsia > Anarsia innoxiella. The sequence continues at coordinate 12,551,669 of OX387390.1, forward strand.
TATCATTCCATGATTGCATGAAGTATGATTGCATGAAGTCCAAAGTAATTATTTTCTTCTGCTGCACCGGAAACAGTTTTTTTTAATTTCCATTTGATCCAGTTACGCCTTATTGTATTATTCCATTTTCCTCCGAACATAGTAGGTTATAATCCGATAGTTATCCCTTGAGCTAACATCTGTTCCTCCATCGACCCGCTATCCATTGAATGTGTGACCGTCCCATACATACATACCACAGTGAATAAAAAATGCCCATGCGTCAATGCCCGATAAGATCAAGTCCAGGACCCCGAGTGCCGTTATGATGTAATGATGATGGACCCAAAACCACTCCAGATAGTTCTTACCTGCCAGCTAATGCGGCTAGATAGATTTTCGACGATAAGTCGATACTCCGTCCTCGTCGGCGGGCCGTATCTGTAATGGGAGTCATTGTAGAAACAGAACACTATTTACGCAAGATATTATCAACAATGTCCAATAGAAATTGAATAAAGTTGATAATATTTTGCAAAGTTATTTTAATAAGTGAACTTATATTATAGGTTAAAAAAAAGCTAATTAATTTTATTTAATGGAATTGGAACTGGAATTAATTAGCTTTTACTCCTGTCTTTAGAGTACGTTTTTTGTAATCGTATACGTAGAAACTTGAATGCAGTACAAAATAATAGATCATAATTTGAATAAGTTGACCGGCAGTATCTCTTATAGTCAACAGGTTAAGAATAAAAAGCAGCTATTGCATTTGCATGACTATTAAAGCTGCATTTCATTTCCTACTGTACATGCCTAATAAACTAAGTAATGTATTTTCACATGTGCTCAATAATTTTACTTTCTAATACTAGAATAAATTGGTGCATCTAAACCGAGATTACTCCTTATTAAGATGTATAATACTGAATGTTAAACTGGTACCAAGTTGGCTATTATATTGTTACTTGCAATTTTTGACCCAAGTGACTTCGGTTAAGAGCATGAGAAAGTTATCATCCACATGTTACAAAATATTGAAGAACAAAAATCAAAACCCGGTAAAACCACAGTTTAGTATGTACTAGTGATAGTTTTTAATATTTCAAAGCTCTACATATAAATATTAAAAAAGTAATATTTTCTCGATTATCTGTATCTTTTTCTAATTAAACTATATGTAGTCGGGTCATAAGTTCTGTCACATGTCAAAAGTATAATAAATAACACTACGAAATATGTATGACAATGTTTTATATATCAAATGAAAGGTAAAAAAAATATAGATTAAAATAACAATTAAATTATTCAAAATGACCACCTTTATTTTTGATGCACGCCTTTAATCAACGAGGCCAGTCATCAATAGATGTACGCACGACGTCCATATCAATATCGGCCACTGCTTTAATCAGGGATGCTTTGAGACTCCAAATTTCGATGAGGTTTAGAGCAGACCTTCTCCTCTAAATACTGCTATATTTTGTAATCCAAGGGATTCAAGTCTGGACCAATCTTCGTGCCTTATGAAGTCAATGTCGCATGCGGCGAACCAGTTTTGTGTGCTCTTTGCGTGTATTCCCACTAGCCCCATTGGAGTAGTTCCATTAAGGGACTGCGGGGAATTTTTTTCCCAGAGGTTCAAGTGCAAGTTAAACTACATTCTCAACCCGGAATTGCTTGTGTTTATTTAATTTTTAAGCGCTAGTGCGTAAGGGAGATCACTGACTAATATTTCATCTTCTATTGAGTGACACTTGAGTGGTAGCGTATTATCAAGAAGTTTCGATAAGGCAACGCAAAAAGTATTTAATACAGTATACATATTTAATTTATCGTTTGTATGTATGTTTCACGGGACTTTTGGGAAATTAAGTTACCATTAGTTCCGTTCACGGAACCTCTGGGAAGGAAAATCCCATTAGTTCCGTTAATGGAACCTCTGGGAAAAAAAATCCCCGCGGTCCCATAATGGAACTACTCCAATGGGACTAGTGGGAATACATGGCTCTTTGCTTTGTGAGCTGACGCAGAATCTTGTTGGAACACCCAGTGCCTATTTTCGAACATTGTCTTAGAAAGAGGTTCCACAACCTTTGTTAGGACTGTATTTTGATATACTAGTGCACTGGTTTTTACTTCTTTATCACAGAAATACATCTCGGTGACACCAAAAAAGGAGACTCCAAGCCAAACCATGAAACTGGAAGGATGATGACCACGCTGAACACGTGGGACACGTCTGCTCGCTTCTTCACTGTCGTGTGCGTATATTTTATCATTTTGTTTGTCGTAACTTTCTTCGACATAAAATTTTTTTTCGTCCGAAAACAGAATTTCGCGGTATTTTTTCCCGCGTACCGTTTCAGCAAGGCTCGCGATCTTTCTAGCCTAATTTTTTTAAGACGTTCATTAAGGTAATGTGCTGTTTTTTTTCGATAAGCACGTAGTTTCAGGTCTTCATTTAGCACCCTTTTTACCGTAGTTCTGCTTAGACCCATCTGTAGAGCTAACAATTTTTGCCTACGCACCGGATTTCTTTGTATTCGCGCCTAACATGCTTTGCGACCGCGGTTGGCGTACGAACTGTGCGAGGCCGACTACTCCTATGTTTATCTTCTAAACTAGAATCTTCACTGAATCGATTGACAGTACGGTAAACGAACCTCAACGTAATTTGCAAATTTTTCAGCAAATTAAAAATCGTAGTTGGCAACGGTGCAAAGCAATTACTGCGACCCTGTCTTCTTAACGCGTCCACTCCATTTTCAAAAATGAAGAGAATCACAGATTAACTACGCTAATGTATTGTTTAAATATTCAAATTCCGAATGCCTTTTATATGTTTTTTCAGTCGCGTTCAAAATTTGTAATTTGAAGTGTGTGACAGAACTTATGGCCTAACTACGTAGTTTAATCATTAAGTAGGAATGATCTAGTAGCCAAAACAAATGTATACAGTGTCATAAAATGTTATAGGTACTCATAATGTGTTCGGTATGTCTTGAAAAAGTGAACACTTTATTTTGTTTGTGGAAGGTTAACTAAACAGATGCTCCAGCACTTCCTAATTTTCAAGGTGTTTTGTATGTAAAGAAATAGGAGTCGATACTAAGAATAATAATAATTATAACTTACTCTTGCTGCCGCCGCCGCCATACGCTTTTACTGAACGACCACAATATCGATAGTTCCACTAATTGTGTTATCTAAATCTAGCATATAGCTAATATTGAAAAAAAACCACCGGACATGATACGAGTTACGAATGTAGTAGAAAGGCAACTCTAAAGCCAACATTTTTTATCTAACCTTACAGTTTCAGTTGGTATTGATTGACATTGTCATCTTATATTTGTATGAGGGAATAATTTGCTCAAAAAACCCAATTAGCGAAATGGAAAGTCTAACAAATGATTTTTTTAAATATTATCCAGAAACTACATCCATTTCAAATAGATTTATGCCTTTTTTTTCAATTATCAGATTGTGAATTAAATTGTACCTTATCTTATACCATAAAAAGCTAAATCTAATAAGCACTTATCACGTCTTAATATGCAATCAAAGAGTGAATACAGCTACAGGGGCCATGAAAATAACAAAAGGAAGATGCTAATGTATCTAGGGATGTAATGGAACCATATGGAAAGCAGTAGCCACTGACAAAGGTACTGTTAAATTTAGTTTCAGGTTTTGTCTTGTGAATTTCGATCATTCTTTTTTTATCTTTAGGGGTCTGATATTTTTAGATATCCATAACATCCCTATCAATAAAAAGTTGTAATTTGATAAATCGCTGGTCTCATCATAAATAGCATATTAATTGTTGCGAAAAATGCTTATTTTAAAAAGTTATTACAATGTACAGTCTATAAGTGATGAGAACCGCGAAATGTGATTAGAGATACAGAATTATGTCGATAAATATTAGGCAGATATTCCACGATATTGAAAGTTCATTTTCACTAGCTATATCACTAACAAATCTTTTCATTATTGTAATTAAAAATCAAAGATATACTCTTCCATCGCTCTTCATACTAAGCTGGTAATATTTGTATTAGCTCCTAAATAATCACATTCGAAGCGAACCGAAAGAGGTTTTGGTAAAAAAATCCGTGAAATATAGGTGAAATATTGTTACGTAAATATCTGCATAAAATTTTCGACACAAGAAAAATCCCGTGAAAAAGGGAACTATGAGTGAGCAGAAGCACCATAGAGGGAATAAGAATTCTAACTAACAACAAGCAGAGATGATCACACAACAATGAAAATTAGAATATTCATCATAGAATACCCAAGGAAATAAATGTATTCCTGGATTTCATGTTTCGTTAACATTCATAAAAAATATTAGCTCATATGCAACTAACTAGAATTAAAACATTTATGTACTCAAAATAAAAACAAACATTCATGGAAGATGAAGGGCAAATTACAGACAAAATGTACCAACTTTCTAAGGGAAGATAAATATACAAGGCAGGCAGAAGGGTTGCCAAACTGTAAGTTTAACAAACATTTAAAATTATTTTCACAATTCCAATTCAAAAATTAATCAGACAGAACTCATTAGAAAAATCTTAATAAAAAAATATTATGAAGATGCCGTCTAACGAACGTTATAGAAATTTTGAATCTCTAAACTAAAAGATCTATCAAGCCCATTATAAGATTTTAGCCTTTAAGGACATTTTGAAATTTGGCAACCCCTTAACGGGAGTCATATCAAGGGTTATATGCTGCATACAAAGATTTGGATATGTAGGTCTCATGTGTATGTGATACAGACGGATCGCGTCTCGGCGGCGGTCGTCGCGGCGGCGGCGGCGGCGGCGGGGGCAGGTCTCGGCAGCGAAAGCGGTCGGAGCCTCGCGGCATGCCGCGCGCCGTCTCCACCGACACCCTACAACATAGCGACACTCACTCGTATCGCGACCGGCCGCGGTCGCGCTCGTAGTAGCGTTCGCGACGGTAGCGGTCTGCGCTGCGGTCGATGCCCCGGGCCGGCTCCACCACCACCCTGCGACACCCGTTCGGTACTGTTAGCCGCGCCCAATCCCTCTTTCCCTTTCTCCCTCTTTCATCGTTAACTCTCCACTCCAAACTCGTCACCATTCATCAAACACTCTTTAAAATAAAAAAATCAAAACAGCAGTAATTGATGAAGGAGGATCAGACTGGATAGCACAATATTGCCATCTATTTCTTAGTACTGTGATATTAAATTTGCCTAGCACTCACATAATCACTGCAATGCCACTGTTATCACTGCAACTGCAAATCAACTACCTAGAGACATGGCAACAGGATTGCAGACTTCAGATCTTATAGGGTCAAAAACAAAGCAAGAGCTGATAAAGCCCAAGCGTAATGTTATGAATTGTAAGAAAGTTCTGCATGTATGCATGGTATTTTAAAAAATACAATATGCAATATTATTTTTGGACGTATTGTTCTATAAGAGCAGTGTCGCCACAGGCACTACATAGTCTGGGAAATGTATCTTTTTCAGAATTGCATTTGGGTAGTCCACAATGAATAACTAGTATTAAACCATGGCCAATATAAAGAATATTAAATAATTAAATTAAAATGGTATTAACAATCAACACACCAGTATCTTTCATACAAATCAACAGATAATAATCATTCAGAAATATCACTCCTCCATACTAATCTCTCACAGATGTGGAGCCGGCTGATAAACAAAAATTATTACAATGGCAATATAAATTTTCTACTACATTTGTCACAATATGTGTCAAACATCATTAGAATTGTTTATCTTTAGAATGCTGATAGATAAGTAATAAATATTGTTGATATAAGTTTTATCATTATTATGTTGCCAAGTTTTATCTGGAGTGATTCCTTCAAGTGATATTTAGAACTGGTGTAATGCGAAACATATCTTACCGTTCTCCCAGTAACTCTTTTCCATTTAATTCATAAACTGCATCATCAGCATCACGATGGTCTTCGAATTCCTGAAAATTAAAAAAGGAAATTTTAAGCCAGTAAATTAATATATCTACATTAAAGTAATTGATTCATAAGTATATTCGCAAAAAAATTGACATATTAGTTTGAAATAGAAAATGTCAAGTCAATAGAAAAAAAATTAGGTTTAAAAACAGAAAATAGCTTATTTATTTAAATGTCTAAAATCTGGTGTATGCATTATAATGTGTTTACAATTTACATGGCATGTTTGTTTTTGTTTCCATTTAGGTACATACATTTTTTTTATTAGCCTATTTTGTCCCACTGCTGGGCAAAAGCTTCTCCCATGCTTCTCCACAGATTCCAGTAGCCGTTACCCATCAATCTTCGCCAAATGTGCATTGCACTGCACACAATGATGCTATATTAATATGCAATTAATGACATTCACAGGGCATTCTAAAAATCTGCATTCGCTGTTGCCTTATTTAAGTTCACAAATAATTGTTATTAATAATTACTATCATTAGCATTTATTGATTTATGTAGATATAAATAAAACAGACCACTACCTCTTAAATTAAAAATTAAGTGTTTGCTGTTAATTACCAGCACAATTTATAACTCCACTACAGACATAAACTCATTCATGAGTGATTAAATGATCATCTACTGGTGGTACACATTATCACACAGATACATGAAATTTCAATACACAAAGGATTGATTTTAGTATTTATTCATACAATGAATAAGAGGTTGATTTTTAAATTGCATATTGACACCCCTTAACTTAAAACCGTTGGGAAATTATACTAGACACAGTATAAAAGTTTTTTTTTACTTTTTTAATTAAGGTTAATATTTAGGCTGATTGATATAAATCAATGTTCTAGACAAGTGTCTAGAATATAAGTAAATGAAGCCATATCTTAAATTAATTGAAATGAGCAAGCAAAATCAATTGAGTTAGTCTTCTATAAATAGTTGCATAGCACATTGAATTAAAGAAACTCGGTTTAAATTATGTTTTATTAATAAAAAAATCTCACTCACCACAAATCCGTAGCCATTTTTGATTAGAATGTCTCTGATCCTGCCGAACCCCTTGAAGAATTTCTCCAAGTCTCTGTCACGAACACCAAAGGGTAGCCCGCCCACATACACTCTTGAACCAACCATTTTCTAAAAAACAAATCGTAATATACATTATACAAAAAAACAAGCTTATATGAAAGCACTTAATTGATTACCTATTCCTCATTCAGTTCAGATAACTCTAACCAAAGATACTTAATGTTTTTTAGTCTTGTATTTGGGAAGCAATGCTACTTACTGCTCCGTTTGAAAATGTTCACACTAAATTTCAAATTACACAACCTAAACGCGGCTGCGGGCGGCGGCGTCAAGTCAATAATTTGATTGACGATAAGATGGCCACGCACGATACTCAACTAGATTAGCGAAGCGAATGTATTGGGTGTCACAAATCATTCAACATTAAACTTTTTAACTTGTACCAAACCTAGCCATGTATTGTGTTTATATCAAAATGCAAAAAGTAAACTGAAGCACCACAGAGCTAGCATAAAATTCAATTATATTGCAACCGTTCCTATATAAGATACATCACGAAGATTTTTTATCTAATCGAATTATGACATTACTATATAACTTTAATTAGAAAAACACATACTATTTTCTAGCATTAATTACTTACGACAAGAACTCGTGGAGTAAAAACGGAGAAAAGCCCATGAAACCACAGTACAACAATATGGCGCCGACAGCAGTGGGACAACCCATTTGACCGCAAATCCCCTATGTGATTAAACTACGTATTTTTTATGACTAATCGTGGGTACTTACCAATTATAATATCAAATAATCAATTGTGTATCTGTTTATTATGCACTAACACCGCTAAAACATTAAAAACTTTAGTAAATAACGCTCCGTCCGATAACATGTGCCTTTTTTCTCACAATTCCGGAAGTGAAAGAGAAAAGTGATGTTGCCAGCCAGCAAAAGTTGAAATAACCAAAATTATAATTGTGATTACGGAGCTTCAGAATAGAGGCAAAAAGAATCAAACAATATTTTTAAAAATATAGCAGAATAACTCTTCTAATAATGTATAGCTATAATTAATCACACTACAGAGGTCACTACATTAAAAAATCTGTATGGATGACCTAAAAACTCAGATGCCAGACCAATCTATGTGTTGCCAAAACTATACGCCGTCTTCCCTAAGATAAAATGAAGCTGTTAATCAAGAATTTATTAGTTAATACTAATAACAATAGTCTTGATGAGTGGAGGCCAGTCTTTGTACATGAGTTAGGTCGACCGACGTCTCAGGAGTCAAGGAGCTGAACCTTCTCCTAATTGTAAATCGTACGTACCTGATACAGTACAACGTACCTATGTTTGCATTGACCGGGTACGTTCAGTCAGAGGAGGTCTTTAAGTCTATGAATGATTTGGGTTTGAGGATTATTTTATTAGAATTTTAAATATTTTAGGTACATTGGTTATTTTTATACTTATTTTAATAATGTTGTTTCTGTTAAATACCTACCGTTATTTTTAGGAACTTGTATTAGACCTGGCAACATTTCACTAACAGGCGGAAGTGAATCGTGGCATAAGCAATGTTGCCACAATTCGGACTAATCTTTTGAATGAGCGCCAACCAAAGCCAAACGCGGGAAAGGCGTGGTCTCACTCAGGTAGGCGCTAGGCGCGGCAATCTAAAAATTTGGCGCATGCGCCGTGATGAATATATTTTTTCTTTTATCTTTTAATTTAGATGGTCTCCTTCGTTCGATTCGAGCATTGCATCTCTATCCAATGATATAGTTCGTCTGCCCAACTCTACGGTCCAACTTGTCCAACGGATACTTATAAATCTATGGTCCAGCCAGGTTCTTTCGTTGTTTCGTTGCCACCCTTACCTTCACATTCTTTACTTACCATAACTAGCGATGAAGAGACAGGAGCTAATTAATCGTTTTAAGAGTAAAAGAGTTTAAACCAGAGCCATGTACTTACGCGGCGCTCTTCATTCACGTGCAATTTTTTGCTCTTCTTCAGTCCTTTCATTCGTAAAAAAGAAGGAGATAATTATACAGGGAAGCCATGACCAGCAGCGCTAACTCTTGTTAGACTTAATAGCTAATAGAGTCAATGTAGACACGTCAAAAAGTAGGTAACTATGTACCCAACTGCATTATGTATGACTCTGACTAAGCCATTTTTGTGTATTGGGGGGAGGGGGATAAAAAATATAACCGACATGTCAAAAAATCATTTTTTATTGTTTTCACATTAAAAAGCCACTATGTCTTCATTCATTACTTACATTCAGCAACCGATATAACTAGGCACTTAGTTAAGTATCAAAGTAGGTAAAACTTAAACATTGCTACCGGTACCGACTGAGCTAATCATGTAACTGCTAAAGTTTTTATTTTACAAATAGGTATTTAACTATTCTGACAATAGTTTTGGAAATGGATAGGTATCAACCGTTAATGAGGATTGAGGAGTAATGAGGACATAGGTACAAACAAACGAAAGTCAGTGGTAGACAGAGAAGTTTGTCTTAAGTGTAAGTATGTAGATATTTATAGAAACCTATATAGGTAATATAATTAAAGTCAGCTTTACTTCACTTGACTTTGGCAGAATCCACAATGATAGTAGCAATTAAAACAAAATGGTAAATAGTCAGTCGTAAGAAATAGTATAGCAAACAATTAATGTTATAGTTTTACCTACGACAGTATATTTATAAAATAGGCGTGCTCGCGCAGCGAAAGTTTGCTCTGGACTCTTCTGGGGACATAGAGACTCCTGCTGGAGACTACAACTAGTACAATTCAAGACGCAAACCTACGCTGAGCGGGCGGCGGCGGTGAAAGATTCCTTCTTTACCTACATAAGGCGCAAGATTTCCGTACAAAAATACCTACATAAAAAAATGCTGTTGTATCGTTACATTATACCTACTTTTTTGCCTTGGTGTAAATGCGGGCCCGATTACAAGTTTTAAATTCAGGCTTTCATTACATAAAGTACGAAAGTCTGGTGCATTGCATTGATCTTTAAAAATATGAATCATATGAATGTAAATTTTTCCGACCCTCCAACCCAAAGGCTAAAATAACCCTTAGCGCCAAAACACTTGGTGAAACGCAACTGCAACGCAACTGAAACGGTTAGTTACTTTTGAGTTTCATCGAAGTTCTGAAACGCGTGCGTTGCAGTTGCGTTTCACCGTGTGTTCTGGGTCTTATTGGCATAAAATAAAATGACTGAAAATCACAGAACACTATTACATGTAAGGTGACCAAAGGCCCGCATGAATAGTTAGGTACGCTAGGTACTGACATGTGGTAATAGTTTTTTTAAATATTCAAAGACTGTGTGGCGTAACGTGCGCGCGCAGGAGTTGTACTGTAACGTATGAAACTGTCAATACTTCAGTAACGTGACTTTTGTCACGTTTCTGATATAACGTTCATACTTATCACGTATAACTACGACGAGCGCACGGTACGTCTCTGTTCTATGTAGTTTGCTCAAGTTTTTTTATACACAATAAAATAACATTAAGTATATTAATATTCTATCTATATTGCAATCATATTCATTTTTAACACGCTTTTTAACATTATCTGATTTTCTCAAGCTTTATTTATTAAAGCTTTTATGATAGTCCTCAGATAAGGGACCTTGATTAGAATAAAGATGTCAATAGGCAGTTGTTTGATGTGTATTGTGTGTGTAATACATTCGGTACCTACAAAAGTATATTAAACAAAAGAAAGTAGTCCACAAAAAAATAGTAAGGTGTACCTACTATACATAGGACACCCTATGTGTGACTAATTGTTTAGTAAAAAAATAAAAAAATACAATTTTAAAATTCGATTCGTTCTTCTTTCGCATAACAGGTTGTATTCATATAATTATGATCAAATAAAAAAGGTGTGTTCAATATTTTTAAACAGTCCAACAGGCGGACTTAACAAACTGCCATTATTTTATACCTCCGTAAGTACCCAATGTGTCGCACTGTTCGGTTTATTAAATGAATTAGGAGGATGAAAAACAATCAGTCTTTAACTTAAAAATTAGAGCTATGTTTTAAGGTCACGCTTTCTTATTGCTACCTTGTTAGTAAAAGCAAACAATTTGGTTCAAAATCACAAAGGTAAGCATCAAGGTTCTAAGTCTTTTTCATTAAAATGAAATGATATCGCCTAACTATTTAAGTAGGATTCCGACATAAGAAAATCTCAAATGCTCACCCCAGTGATTTACCCAATAATTATGTAGGTACTTACCTAGACATTTTTCCTTGTATTGTAGTTAAAGTAATTGACATCTAGATGGCATACTTTACGATAGTTAAATGCGTTTTATAGATATTTTGTTATTAACGGCGCACTCTTGCTAATTAACGTAACCTACCTACTAATATGCTTGTACTAAAATAGGCATGCTTCTAATCTAAAAACACAAGAATCATCAAATATTTAGTGCTTACGCTATAACATATGATTGAACTACTTAATTTGAACTCCATCTGATACAGATGACTATTTTTTTTTTGAAATAATTTGTTTTATTTGAACTTTTTTATGAGCAATAGGTGATTATATCATTCATTCGCATCGATCACTTGGATTTTGCTGCTAAAATGCTAGTAAAACCTGACATATTCTGTTAGTATATAAAACAATCAATTACTTCTCAAACATAAAATGCCATAGCCTAACAAAACAAAGTAATTTAGTCACATTTCGTTACAATTTACCTATCAAACAGTTATTATTATTAAAGAATAAATCTTTTCTCATATTTAAACTGAGCTTAAACTATTCAGTAAGCCAGTTTCAGGTAACTTATCTACATTATTGTGTTAATTCCGCCAGTCTTACTACAATTAGGTATTTTGAATATCTTTATGGGTCTTGGTGTGTTAACTAAAGTTTAAGTAGGTACTAGAAATGTTTCCTGGCATTTGTAAACTTTTGAAAACACATATATACCAACACACAATAAAGACAATTACGGGGTGGTGAAATCAACACAATAGTGTCTTACTTCTTGTTACCTTTCAATCCACATATAAAATTGTAACTGTTGTAAGTAGTGGCGTCGTATCCCTTTATAAGGGTCATGTTCCAACGGCCGTTTTTAGCAAATACGCAATTACCCAAATTAGATGGGTAATTCTGGCAACAAAGTTGTTCATAGAGGAGGCGGCCCGCGTACGTAGCGCAGTTGCGGCGTAAGAGTCTGAGCGATGGAGTTAATGGCGTCGCAGCACCGCGGACGCTCGATCAACCAGGCCGCCAGCAGGAGAGCTACCAGGCACAGTTGAATGGGCAGCGAAGACCGTAGAACTCGCCACACCCAGCCCCCGCGCGGACTGTACCCCGGATCTCCGGCACCTGTCTTGCTACCTGCCACTCTGCTCTCGCTTTGCTCGCTGTTTCAATAAGTGCCAAATTAGAAACAGATTTTTAATTTGTCATAAAGAATTATAAAAGTATTATTCTTATTTTTTAGTTTGCGAATATTCAAATTAAACTATCTATATTTAACATGTTTTATACGTTTACACCGTTTAATTATGTTTACCAACCATTCTGGCTCCACAAGCGCACGACATGAGTCCCGCAGGGTCCGGACCTCGTTTTCAGTTTGCTCCATGCGCTGTAATTAATGTCATACTTATAATTAATATTTCATATTGCTAACATTTTTAGAAATTAGGAATTATAGCGGTGGCTGTAAATTGTTTATGGCGAGTGAGGTCTCCGTCTTCGCTAAGTCAAAATATGCTTATCAACTTTTACATTGCGCGAGGATGCGTGTCGTCTGAAAACGCGAAGTAGACTTTAGCACGATTTGCTCAAGTGCGTATAGCAGCAGAAAAAAACAATACAAAACTATATAGTAACCTTTGCAATAGCTCGCTGGGCTGGAGAGTTGGGAGCCAAGGCCGCCTGCAGTCGCCGGGCTAGTTCACGCAGTGCTCGTAACCGACGTGCGCGGCATCCTGCGCCCTCGCTATCTCCGTCCGAAATGCCGGAGTCTGACAGAGAGTCACACGTCGATCCACCCTGGACATATTTACTACGATTAACAAGTGATGTAAGGAAAAATTACTTATTACAAAATTGTCTATTGAGTAAGTAAATTATAAATTACACAATAATACAATATTGACTTTTGTAAATTCATGGTCATACTAAATCAACTCTAAAATGTTACTATTTCACTAAGAATTGACTCATAAATAAAATTACCCTCATATTGTCCGTCAGCGAGTCAGCCATTTTTCGGATTTGCGTGGCAGCCGCTTTCTGGTCCACTCCATTTTCGCAAAGAGCTTGCAGGGTCGCCATATCTCCACGTAGAGTTCCTTGCAGTTGCCGCAATGCAGTCTCCCACTCGGCCCATGCACTCACAGCCTTCTCCAGCGACAGCAATTCGTTTGAAGTTCTGCAGATTACAAAAAAAGTTTAAAACTGTTTAAAAATATAAACGCTTTAGGATGTGGTCTACCTTTACAATTGGCGAAAGAACCGCCGAACCATTTTGATGTTTGATTGCCATGTAAATCGCCAGTCGCAGAAATCATCGGATTTGTAATGATTTCATTTTGTAACTTTAAGCTATAGCTACTTGGGTACTTGTTTATTTATTTACATTACAAAGTCCTAGTGGCATTTTGAACAGCTCTATAACTTCTTTCGGTTTGGAAAAGCTGGTTTAAAAGGTGTACTTACTGTTGATGGGCGTTATTCCAGGCGGCTTGTAAATTTGTAAGGCTGGAGGCGATGCCAATTTCGTCGCAGTCGGACCATGCTAGAGCTCTCTGCACTAATAAAGTGAGTCGCGACATATTAATTTTAATCTCCAGCAGATCCGCCAAGCGCGTCTGTGAAAACAATTCCAAAAATTACAATTTAAGTATTACTTTAAACATATTATTATGTATTTGAAGTAAGTATGTAACTTTGTGTGAACTCAAAATGGTATGGCAAATTGTGAATACTGTTATACAGGATGTAACAGAAAGGGTATAACAAGCCGAAATGGGCAAATAGTGTACCTTTAGGGGTTTTATCTGCCCTAAGTTTGCAATGCCCACCAAGTCGAGCACGAAGCAACACTGCCATACCATTGTTTTAACGTGATATCGTAATATACATACCTTCAATTCATCTATACGCCTGTTTAACTGGGCGCGGGTATGTGGCTGGGGTGCGCAGTCGCCGGGTTCACAAATTTCGGCAATCGAATCATTTAAAATTTTTATTTCGCGACGGAGACGTCGGTCACCTCCACGCTTTACAACGATGGTCCTTAATGCGGACCATCTCGTTGATACGGCTGAAATAAAAGAAGATTACGATTTCAGTAATAGAAAAACGTTAAACCAAAGTTTATAAAAACTATTTTAACGAATATTTATGCATAACCTACTAAAAGAGTAGGTAACACAAACACAATGCACATACGATGGAATGGCACGGACTAGACGCGTCTGTGTTTACTTAGGGTCAGCGCAGACAGAACGGAGCGCAGCGGAGAGGATTTTATTACCGCACTTGAAAATAAACCTTAAAATTTTTACAATTAAGTGCAAACCGGCATTCCCGCGCATCCTCGAGGACGCGCGAGCATTTTTTGTTAGGTTCGAGCATTTATGCACTTAATTGTAAAAATTTTAAGGTTTATTTTCAAGTGCGGTAATAAAATCCTCTCCGCTGCGCTCCGTTCTGTCTGCGCTGACCCTTACAGTACGTTACAGTACAGTACCTAGTCTAGGACCGTCGTAGTAGCCCAAGAGCTGAAACGTTTATAAATGACATATTTGTGTTGCCGCTATAATAACAAATAACGAAACTAAAATAAAGTAATAAAAAAGAAAGTCTCCGAATGGACACAATTTTTTTGCTTGTCCGGTTTTTTAATACGTTCTCTCTCTCACATCAAAACATACAACGCGGTGGCGTTATAAAATAGGTAGGTAGTGATACGAGGCTACTGACGTTTGTAAATAAAATAAGAAGAGAGAGTACTGAAAACGTGTTCGTTTAAAATAGCGCCCTAAATGTCATACGGTCCATGAACTTGTCTGCCTGATCCGGTACACATAATAATATCTACGTTAAATTTACTACGCAACGCAACGACCGTCTCAGCAATACACACATAACAATCTATGAAATACGTATTTTTATATAAATCGAGAGTGTTCTAAAAGACGAAGCCGTACTTCGGTTTTGCATTGTACCGAAACGAACGGAAATCAATTTGCAGACTGAACCAGATGTCAGTCAAATTCAATGACCTATTACAGCTTCCCTGCAGAGTGCGTCACCCATCCCCCGGCTTGTGTTGCAAAAGTGTCTTTTCATTTGAAAAGAATCATGTTTAAATATTCTCAAAAGATAAAATCGTAAACAGGTATTCGTAATAGTGTCGTTGTTACTTTCCAAAATAAAATATAGCATTTCTCATGTGGAAAAACTGGTCATTACAACACGCGACAGACTTCCTATTACGGTGAAAGCAAACGAATTGTATAAGTTTGTGATTACGATGCGTTGTCGATGTTTATAGCCTTACAAATTATGGGCATTTAGGTATCTACTTTACGACAATACCAACCATTTGTTGAGTTAACCTCAATAAAAGATAACTACGTATAAGTAAGGTAATAATTTTTTAATGTTTCCTGAGAAAACATTTTAGTTACTGTGGATATCTTGGAGGAATGAAAATGTTCCTAGTTGCTACATATTTGTACATAAACATCGAAACAGATATGTAGATAACTACATAAGATTTGAACTTATAAACAAAAGAATTTAAATTCTCTCACAAAAGGCGAGATCATTGAATACATAACCAACACAGCAGCGAAAACAAAAGTGATCAATGCAAGTGGGTCACTTCAGACCAGAGGAAAAAGGATTCTATGAGATGGAAACTGTATAATCTAACTACTCACACATGCAGTGAGTAAATACAGATACATACATAGGCAGATAGGTGCCTTACAAGTAGTGTATCTGTATAGTCAATCGCGATTGCTACTGCGCAAACAGGAGTACATCGTAACGAATGCAAGGTGACCCCGATCTGTTGCAGACGATTGAGTTTCAAGTAATAATGTCTCTACTGACAAGTAGTACGAAGGCAATTCGCACGACTACTCCAGGAGGTACATTCACAAACACCAAAGGAAAATTATTATCCGCACAAACTTGTGGAAAATTTCTGAAGACTATTCAGTTCTATATACATACATTACTGCTAAGAAGATGCTGCAATACTTATCGGTATTCAACGAATCAATAGAGCAGTCATTTTAATATTTAAGAGCTTATCTGCGTTTTAGGTGACTTTGTTATCTTTGTTTGGATATGTTTCTTTATACCTACTGAATTTATTGTTTCGACATTTTATGAGTGATTAGATGTTCGAGAAATGGATCTATCCGTGTTTGCCTAGGCATGTAATATTTTTTTATTCATTTTATGTGAGTTTAGTAACGCATTATTTTGCAAAACACACAGGTACGTAGCTCTACATATTTAAATATTTTAAGCAATATACCACATATATACAGACATCAATCTATTCAAAAAGTGAGTTATCAACTGGAACCGGTTTCGTGAATGAAAATTAATGATGTAACTAAATGAACGGCTCACGTAAGCTCGTCTTAATAGAGCCAGCCAGTAGGTACCTACCTAACGCTTGTAATATTCAATCAAAATTATATTAAATAAGCGTTATATAATTAGATCACGTCGATAATTTTGTTGGTAATTATGACATGGAGTTGGTGGTCTAGGTACCTACTCGTCCGATATTGGAATCAGAGCGACCATGAAGATCATTTACACAGCGAAGTGGACTGTATAATAATAAATGTAAAATACTTAATAAATAAATAAATAAATAAATAAAAAATTGTGTGTTTAGGTAGGTACGTAGTAACCTATAATAAAGAAGTTAATGAAGAAAACGCTACTTTATTCGGATTAATACCTAAATGTTAATGACTTGTAAATAGCCTTAATAGGCCGTGATTGAAACCGAATAATAAGTTTTAATTTAACAGAAAATCTAGTTACCTATAGCTAGATATTTTTTGGGCGACATTACGTAAGAACTGCAGCTACAGTTGCAACACGGCGTCGGGAGATAATGATCAGAGCAGCCGCCAAATATAAAAAGTCTACGCCTGTCTGACCTACTGAATGCTTATTATGACTGTGCGCGGCTAATTTTAGATGTAGTAGTATTTTGTAGTACTTCTTTTTAATTGGTGCGGGTATAACGGTCGTATTGACCAGTAGAATTAAACTTAGAAGAGGGCTTTTGCATACGCGCTATGACAAAACGCAAAATAACTGTCATTTCATGTATGCATAGGCTACAACCACATAAGTAAAGCAACGGTGCAGCATTGCAAAACCTAGTACTTAGGTAGTGAATCTTGAAACAAACAAAAGTTTTCTCACGCGAGCACGAGTCCAATTCTTTCCTTTATTTTTAATCATGAGAAGTTAGGATAATGCAAACACAGCTGATTGCAATGATATTGGTAATGTATTAAGTTACCAGTAGGGGTGATTGACTGCTTATATACTTACTGAAAGTGGATACTAACAAATGTTACTGCCTACATATATATACTTAAATGTAATTAAGACCCTGAAGTTTGTACTCAAAGAGTGAAAACTGCAAAGGCAACTAAGAGGTTTGAGCGAGGAAGCGTGTGGGAGAGCCGTAGGCGAACCAGCCGCGGCCAGGTCAAGTCCACTGCTAATATAGTTAGCAAGTATCAAACTATACCGGTATTTGACACGCAATATTTGTTAGTTTAAAAATATTAAATGACGACAAAAATAACTCTTGTTAATAATGACTATGATGAGTAAGTAGGTACCTACGTATTTTTAAAGTAAGTATTTCAGTATTTATAGGTAAACATATATACCTATAGCTTATTTGTAAACTTTACTATGCATTGATATTATATAAAACCTAGGTATCTAAGTTTGTTAGTTTTCTTAAGGCCGATTTGGTTTTAAATTAGGTATAATATACTTAGGTACCTAGTCAAGATTTTCCCACATACTAACGTGACGGTACTTACCATATTCCTCTTCTTTATTCGAAGACCGAGATACAGACACATTCATAGTTAATCAGTAATAAAATATTATATTCTTCTGTCAGTTGGATGTAGCAGATGTTATTCTCTTTATTTGCAAGTTGTTTTACTTTTAAATACCTAGTTAAAAAATTATACAAACTATTCGAAAGTAAAATATTTGCCTCAATTAAATTATCTTATCAGTTTATCTGTGTGGAATAACTGTTAGTAGACTGCACCATTGCAGTGTATTTATCTATAATGAATTGTTGGAAATATTTCACTTTGCCGCGGAACAACTCAAATTGAGGTAATGATAGTTAGATAACGAGAGAGACTTGATGCACGTGAACATATAAACTTGCGAATTACGTCATAATACGCGGTTCTTTTCTCCTTTCGCCTTTTGACTTCTGTTGAACAATGGCCCACTTTCAGATTACGCTGTCGCAGTGGAGTGTTCACACAATATTTTACACGGATTATTGTTTATAAGCACCTTAATATACTATATATTTCCAAACATCAATAGAATCCACCGCTTTATGAACATCTCTAGGCATCCCAACTAAATGACCTAATTAAAAGGCACGCAATTACTTAAAAAATTTAGTACCTACGAACAAAACATCACAAAAACAGGGCGATCTTCTAACAATGGATGGATATCTAAACTGTATCGTCACGGATTTTGTGTAAAATAGTAATATTATATGCGTTTAGACATGAGAACTAGCGGTAAACAAGATGAACTAGAATGGCCGGTCTGATAAACCGTTACTGTCTGACAGACTCAATTAGCTTTAGCTTCGTAAGTTGTAACTACAACTACTTATTTAATTGATATTTACCATTCTTAAGAACAATAGACAATTGTCGTTATAAGTGACAGCTTGTACTCTAATTGAATTGATTAAGGTATTCAATAGGTACTGTTGAGGTTAACCTATTTGTCGGAAAATGAGGTTGCAGGCAGGTACGAGTAACTTAACCAATATTTTCAAGATATCTACTTTAATTCGTATTTCTATAGTGTTTCAATCAGCAAACCTCTTATCATATATCATTCAAAATTTTAAGAATCAAACCTTTGCAATTACTTAGGTCGATTCGGTATTAAGTGAATCAAAAAAACTTTGCTCTTCGGTATGTCCACTTAAATTCAGAAGATCTAGGTATAACGACAACTAGTAGCCACTTAATTATAATTTCCAGCGCGTAGCAGTAGAGAAACCAAACTCATGTGTGATCGAGAGTCCGGTACTACCACTTTCGTTTACCAACACGTCCAGAAACATTTACTTAGGAAATAGAAACTTTTAATGAGCACTTAGCTAGTTTCTGCAATAAGTACTAGAAGCGCTAGTTACGATTTGTATTGAAAATCAATCGCTCCGTAGAGAATTGTGGTTGAGTCAAACGTGCCGTGACCCTAAAGATGCTCTGCAACTTCGCCATCACAGAATTGTATTGATGATAAATGCCAACCTTCCCATCGCCGTAAAAGGTAGGACATGTTTTACATTATGAGCCTCATACGAGCGCTTTAGGAGACTTATGACATCATCTCCAGAACAATGAACTTCAAATATACCTTATTTTGTAGCGAAGCATCGTTTTATTACTTATTAAACGTATAAGAAAATACGCGAAGGCTTAACGAGTGAGGTAAAGCTAAAGTAACCACAAGAAATTAAAAGTACTTTCACAGAGAAAATTGTCTACTGCCTTATTATTGCAATAAAAAAATGTGGAATGTAATCTAAATGAAATTGACGCGTGCCCGTAGACGCGTTTGAAATATCTGCTGATAAATGTAAATGTAAAGAAAGGAAAGTAGCCGTCAATTAGGGGAACAACGATCAGAGGCGCTATTAAAGTACCTTCCGATTGTATAGCTAGCACTAGACTTGCAAAGAGAAACTCGTTTCGCGAGCAATATTACGACATAGCGATTCATAAAACTACGAAATGATCTGCAATTTAGTGACCATATTATTACAGCTCAAATCGGTTAAATAACGCAAAGTTAAAATAGCCCGTCTGTTGCATTAAGATGAGCTATAAATAAATTGGTACAGTGAGTGAGATGCGAGATCCTAGTTCCCTGCTAAACAATAGCAAACAATAACAACTGATAGCTAGCAGTGTATGGTAGTGGTTAAGTATAAATACCTACTTAATTAAATTAAACAGTTGGTTTATCGAGATAATTTTAAATTTAATAAGCTATAACATAAAATAGGTATAAGATTTTTCAATCGCAAAGGCACAAATTTGAGTAGCAAAGTAATAGCTTAGCAATAGCAACATTCTGTTAAGTACCTACATAATGATGCTGTAAGTAATTAAAAATAGGTAGGTTTCCATTTACAAATATTTAAGACTTATTATTTGAAGGTTGTTGTTGATACCTCGCAAATCTGAAAACTAATCGCCTATCCGTACAAGGGTCAGGTTAAAACATTTGAAACATAAAAGTTAAACGTTTTAAAAAATATATCATTAAACTAAATAACGAATATATTAAAGGCGAAAGTTAAAAACCGCTCACGCACATCAGTTCTCTCTAGTTTGTGGAAAAAGCTGATTTTTTCACTAGGATTTGTAAAAGAACCTAAAAAAGAGTTCCTATACGTGGATGTCTAGAATGCAATACCAATAACAAAGAGAAACACACTCACGGATTTATATTTGAAAAAGAAAATGAGACAACACGTCTGTCGCGCTCAAGGCAAATGGGCGATACTGTTGTGCGTGCACCTTGTCGACGAGTTACTTACACCGTTGAAGCGCTTCAAGCGAACAATCGCTCCACGACATCTGAACGGTAGCTACTATGATGGAATCAGCTGTTAAAGCTATTTAAGCGCTAAACAGTTGTTGTGAACCATTAATCGTCATGTCGCGTCGGTCGGTAGCAAATAATATCAGCAACGTATAGGTATAGGCAATCGGATCGGAATATTCTGTTTATGAAATCGACTAGCTAGACTTTGGAAGTTGCGAGAATTTATAGTGTCTTTTGTTCTGGACAAACAGTTGCTGATCCCTTCTTCAGATTCATTTTTTAAATTATCTTACCTATTTACTAGGTAGGTATGTAGTTCGTTTAGGTACCTACCTATGCTATGTGGCCGGCGGCCGTCTACTTAGTTGACGAGGAGTGTAAATAGCCTGCGTGCGCTAGGCGGTATCATATAGGATTCCACGACACGTGGATCCTAGGTTCTTATTGCCTACTCAAGGAACATTCGGTTCAAGAATCTTAAACTTAAAAAGTCAGCTAGAGGTTCCTCTGACGTGCAAGCGTTTTGCAGGTAACGTTGCTAGGCTTCCGAAAAAAAGCCGGACACTTGCATGCTGTTTGATTGCAAATCCAGCCAACGCAACGTGTGGCTGGTTTTGCAAGGTTTTGTGAGCGAGCGCACCTATTATATGCTTAACAACATTCATGACAATAATCGAAAAAGCTTGATTTTATGTAGGTATGTAGGTACTTACAAAGTTACAACTTTTTTGTCGTACATATCGTACCAAGATTGAATCATCAGAAAGTAGGAAGTCTGGCTGGCCACTTCGGCTATTAGGTTTGGCGACTTGGCAACCCCAGAAGCAGGTTGTAGGTTTCAATATGTGCGATTTCAATAGATCTATACAGTAGGTCCCTAGTTGGTAAATAAATACAGAGGCCCATTAACCCACACATGCCGGTCAAGTATTAAGACGTGTTTAGTTAGTAAAATCTTATATCCACATACCTGTCCGTCCACTATTCAAAATGAGTATTTTAACTAGTAACTTGTGTTAAACAGCAAAATTTTTATGAAAACAAGGATTCAGGGAAACAAGGGAAGAGGCGGAGCTACGGACGCGTTGCGGTCTCGTCTCGTTCGAATTTCGATGTGATAGATGGCGCCGCGAGCGAGCGAACCGGTCATTGGCCAAGCCAATCAGCGCTCTGTTTTGTCTCGATTTTTGGACAAGTAGCGCCATCTCGCAGCTTGCTGTCGGAAACACCCGTGAACGTCGAACCGGAATGGCGAAATTGGAATAAATTGTAATCCTAGGGTGTCCTAGGTTATTATTAGTGAATGTAATCTAATTTAAGAATAATTTTAATTTAGAAATGATTCAAGGTCCACAACTATAGTGCCTACTTATTCGAATCCACTACCTTCACTTATAACTATTTAATAGTAGGTATTTAGCCTTTCTAGCTCTTTCGCTCCTAATTTTCAAGAAGAATACCTTTAAGAAAAAAAAATGTAGAACGCCGATATTTTAAATAAATTGTTATCCACGTCACGCTTTTTTTAAAGCTATATGTACCGAAAGGAATAGCTTAACGGTCTTTTATGTGTGTCAGTCATAGTAATTAGTTGCATTGCATTAAGTTAGTAGGTATCATAAACTAACGCATGGTTAAAATCGTATATTTAACTTCTCAAGTTTTTCGTATTCGTTTCAGTAAACATTTGTCATTTATTTCAGAGACATTTCAATAGAAAAATAACCTTTTGTTGGCCTTGCTTCGGCTGGCAGCAAATTTAAATAAGTTTACTATAGTACCTAGGTACTACCTAGTGTATTGGCTTCAATGCCAAAGAATGCAACGCTTACACCACATTGCATTACGCAACCAGACGTTTGTAAGATTGTTTAAATAGACAATAACACTAATATTTACTCAAGTATAAACACGATTCATTTACCTACTAAAAAATCTTAAAAGTGAAGTTTACAAAATGGTTTAAGTCATTTACTTACTTCTAAAACAAAATGTAGGTTTTCTTATCACCAAAATTGTACGAACAACCATATTGAAGGAAACAACTAATACTTTTAGAATCAAAAATGCTACTGGCTCGTTTTATAACTACTTGCTAAGTGCATAAGTATTATTTATTTTTCTTCTCTTCACTTGGTGATGTCATTGCCGTGATCGTAAATGATCGATTTAGTACCTTCGTACACGGTTACCAAATAAAAATGCTATTTCTGTGGATGACAAAGTCTAGATATTTCATTAGCACGTCGGTATTGTTTTACCATAGACTAACTATTCGCTACGTGCGAAGTACATGGTATAGTAAAGCGATCGCAGCGCTTGCCGTGGTAGAAATGCGCAACAATCCGGGAAAGTAAAGTCAATGTAAATAAATAAAAATGAATTGCTGTTCGTTAGTCTGATTAAAACTCGAGAACGGCTGGGCCGATTGAGCTGATTTTGGTTTTAAAATGTTTGTCGTAGTCCAGGGTAGGTCTAAACGGTGAGAAAAATTCGAATAATTGCCGGGAAAGCCCTAAAACAGACCTTTGCTTTTTCCCATACAAATGTTTTCTTACTAAAATGTAGAGTCAATTTTAACTTAATTCCTACAAAATAAACTTCATTCTAAGGCGTGACAAAGTAAAGCTCTGGTTATAAACACAATTGCATTTTACCCCAGTGACAACACGAGAATCATTGATCTGTAATAAATAAATTATAATTGATAATTAAAATAGGTACGTTACCTATCATAAAATACTACAGTCTGTGCGGAAAGAGAACCGTCGTGACCTTCAAGTGCATAAAGAGTCAAAAAATATTTACTATGATAAACTTTTATCATTTCCTTGAGACAGTTTGAAAATTACTTATTTAAGGTTATCAGAGTACTTACGTTTAAACTCGTTACATAGGGCGTTAATGTCACCGATGTTTGACGAATGATGTGGGCTCGTATTAAATAACTATTGCCATTCTTTCGTAACTCTTCAACATTTCTTACATGTTGTGCTAAAACTAGTTTATTTCCTTTCAACAAAGTTTGAGGTTAGAACCTACACTTTCAAAACCAGTTTTTATAATGACGTCCATTATTTTATGCACTGTTTTAACAAATTCCTCTCAAATTACCACTTGTCGTCTTTCCATTTATCTTTTATTTACTATATTTATTAGAAAGCAATAAAATACTGATATGTTATTATTTGGCATAATCCCGGAAAGTTGCGCATGCTAGGTGGCGCTACTGTCGTGCACGTAGCGATATATATCGATTTCACATCACTTATTAACGCTGACGATGTGACCTACGACGTAGATAGGTGTACCGAAGTATTTATTCAATAGCATAGGGAGGTAGGTACATGAAAGGACTGATTTTCTTGCTAGATCTGGAAATAGGTTATACCTACGTCTATTCGTAACCAAACTTATAATTAATCACTGAGCCACGAAATCATTTCTTATTTATTAAAGGAAAACAAATGACGGTTGACGTTATGTTATGTATGTAGGTTACCTAACTATCTACTTAAGTTTAAAAGTCAGTGGTGGGAATACGCAGTAGGTAGTTATTTAAACTTTCAGCGTAAAAACTTTCAGCGGAGATGCAAAAAGAAGAGTCCGCGTGTTGGGAAGCACGTTCCGCTTTCGTTAGCAGGAATAGACAGAGATGAACGATGGGAGGGCAATCGCGCGCCGTGTCGCCGCTTCCGGGATCATCATACGTCGCTCGATTGTAGACGTCCGTGTTTTAAACCGGACGACGGGTTTTTTCGCGGTGAAGTTTGATGATGCATCAAACGCAGGTCCGGCACACCCGTTCGAAATCTCGCAATGTTGGCATTCTTATTAACTAACGATCATTTTTGATATAAGCTTTCCTTCTTCTTTTGCCCCCTTTTACTAAGATATCCCTATCTACAGAATAAATATGATACCTGCATTAACCATTCAATTTATAACCTATCAGTAGTAAACTATCCTTGAAATAAAATTAAATAAGTCTGCTACTACACGGTGCATGCGTTCACTACAGAACGAGATTCTGCTTACTGTACTGTACGTAATACTTACAATCATACATTCAACGTCATTCAATAAACAAAGGACAGCCAGTCTGTACTATAGTCTCTACCTATCTACTTATATCACTTTATGATCTATGCATACTATCTCAAAATTATGCAATAATAACTACAGGTTATATAAGCAATGATATTATTTATATAGTAAAGTAGTTAAGAGTGTAATTACACGTCACTTACCTCTTATATCTCTTTGCAACACCGGTGATAATCGTCCCCCGGCCAATGCAGCGTCCAAGAGATTGATGTTTTCCCGGCATCTTGTTACCAACTCCGTCTGTGTATCGAAAAAATCTAATTTGGAAAACTAATCTTACAGCTCCTCTCTCACACAATGCAAATTAAGCTGTGCGTGATATTTATAAGTTGGCAGTTCTTAGCACAATATAAGATAATGGGCTCAATTTAAAATCTTGTTCTTTATGCTTTGTGTAGCAAGCAACAAAGTACATATTGACGGTCAGTTTAAATATGATAGGAATCAACATTCAGCTAGTTAAGGTGCTAAATCTTAAATGCGCTAACTCACTGTTTGCAATGCACTATCTTCCATGTCACAGCACTGAGATCACTATCCGCTTTTATCTATTTTGTCGGAAAATGCAGTGCGCATGCATTTGGAATAAACACTCCATGCGTTTTATTTATTTACTAGTGTTAATTTGAACAGTTCTCAGCCTAAATTTAGACAGAAAATTTTAAGAATTAAAGAGAGGTGTGAAGGTAATTAAATATGTTTACAAATAAATCAACGTAAATTAGAAAAGCAAGGAAAGATAGGTCCCGAACTTTAGGAATCGAATTGAATAATAAAAGAAACAAAAATCTATGAAACGATATTAAACCTATCATCATAATCAAGATGTTGATAGACAAGGGTGTTAATTGACTGAAACTCCATTTTACTTTCCATATGAACTCGTTTATTCTTTTAACCATTTTATACAATTCTTCAATTTAAACAATTTGTAAAGAAATGAAATCAATTAACAACCTAGCCCTATTCAACAAAGATTAGTAAAATGTTGCAGACATACTGTATTTTACTATTCATTATTGTGGAGTTCAGTCATATCACAAAGTTAAATGGTTTTTGTTACCCCTACCTAATTATAAATATAATGAAAGTTACATCAAAACTAATCAGTTAGTAGGAAGTTTCAACCTAATAATTGATTCTATGACTGAAGATGTTATAGCGCTGCTAGTCATATCGTGTTAATATGAAGTCTAGACGCACTTAACATAGTTCGCCAGTAAGTGAAACGTCAATCACAATTGTAAGTAGCTACGAGTATCTAAAGGTAAGTAGACTTAATGTTATGGAAAAAAGATGAATATAAAATATTTTAACTAGACTTTCCCTAGCACCAAATTAACACCACCGTGAGATGAGGTTGATGGAAAAGATATTAAACAAGCTGTTAGTACGACACTCGCCAAACACACGAAAACTGTTAGCAAGAAAAGAAAATCAAACAAAAAAAAGATAAAATGATCACTCAAATCAGTGTCCCAAAGTGGAAAGAAATAAAGATTTCAATTCAGGCCTTTTTAAATAAAAAAATATGTTACTATTCGGTCTGATGCTCACAAATTGAAATCATTTTGAGTGCTGATAATAAATAATGATGTATTTAACTTAGTGTGATTATATTTTATCACACTGCCGTCGTCAGATTTAATCAAGTCTTTATAAATGCTTATCATTTGTACAATCGGCCAAACATGATAAATCAGCGAAGTAAAGAGCGTGGGATTGGCTCACTTTTATTGTTTAAAAGAACCCAGGCAAAGTATTGTTGAATAATTAATTTTTCATGTAATGTTATTCCGTACCAGATAATGTATTGAACGCATATGGAAAATAAATGTTTCTCGTTAACAACTGTTACTATGCTCGCTCATTGTATAGATAGACTTGTAATCAGACGAATGCAGTAAACTCTTAGTAGGTATACTTGCATAAATAAAAAATAAATATCACACAAGCCCAAGCCAAATGTCATTGCAGATGTATATAAACTATGATTAAGATCGAGAAGGCGGCTACAGCCAGGCACATCCTGGCGCGCAAGCACGCGGGGCGGCGGCCGGTGACGCACGTCTCCATCTCCTCCTCCGCCTCCGTGTAGTAACTACTGAAATCTGTATCGAAAGTCCTTACGTAGTCGAAAGAGTGGAGAAGGTCCTGAGACGACTCCTGCTGGGCCACCATCGCCTCCGCCTCTTCCAACTGCGAGCTCGAGCGCCGGACCAGAGACCGCACTTCTTCCGACTCGGAATCTGAATCACCCCAATTCCTTCTGCTGTGTTTTTTAGGACTCGAAGACTCCTCTTCCGAATCGGCACTTTCAGTCGAACGTCTACGTAGTTCCGACAGTGCCACTTTTTGCAGCTCTGATTCACCGTCCTTTTCTAAGTTTCTTCTTCGTCTATTCAACGAATCGAGAATGTCGGGGCGATTGTTCACTTCAGTGTACTCCAATGAACTATTAACTTCATCGCTAGTCAAGTTAGAGCTGTGGCGTCTTCGGCTCAAAGCTTGAACATTAAGTAAGTCGAACTCGGGAGAGCGTTTATTTTTGCGCTCACAGTCAGACTGTTTTCTACGACGCACACCATCGTTGCTTTCGATGCTGGTATTGTTGCGGGATCTTTCGAGACTGTCGAGGAGGTTTTTCTTTCTCTCGGCGCTTGACATGGACTTTTTGGGCTTCCTGGATGAAGTATCTACTGGCGAGTTTCTTGTGGGACGTTTGTAGCGAGGCAAGCTCTTTTCCCGAGACAAGTCTGATGGCGGCCGGCGCCGGCGCGTCCCGTTGGGGCTGATCTCGTCGGGCTGCGCGGACAGGCTGGAGCAACAATCCGATTGCGAGTCCAAGAACGCGCGGTAGTCGTCGCCGAACTCGAGCAGGCGTCTCGCGGCGTCCGAGTCCGGGGCTTCCGAGTACGGCTCCGAGTTGTACTTCTCCTATGGACAATAACACACAAATTGAACAAAATGGTCCAGAAATACAAAAATACAAAAGAAATATACTTCGCTATAGCATTCGCCAAGGCATATTTACGCTTTATATTTTTGGAGGGAGGTAAAAAGGAGAGACTAACCTGGTAGAAATCCCAAGCTTGTTCTGAGAAAGAGCTGTGTTCTTCGGTGCCCGCCGTTACGCTTTTGTCGATATCAGAATCTTTATCTATGCTGAGGTCCCATAGCTGGCCGGGGTCACCTAGACTCAGGGCCAAGAATGTTCTCTCCCGCTCCATACTTCTAGCTATCCTCGGTCGCACGGGTCCTCCTGCAGGACCTAGTTTGAAGCTGGGCGCTACAGGTTCAGGCTCAGTTTGCTCGGGAATGGCACTCTCCGAATCTCTGTTGGAAATGTGTGTCTTCTCAATGCTCCGGCGCAGGTTGGCGATGGTGGCTAATTGTTGCTTGATCAGTTCCTCGTCGCTGTCGTTGCCGGACGTGGAAGTTGTGTCAAACCTGATCCACAAAAAAAAGTAGTATTAATTATTGTTTTGTTCAACAAAGGCTTTACTATTCAAGCGCGAAATCTTAATGAATCAATACTGTTTTATGAATCCAACAAGCTGTATTTTCTCATTAAACTGACCTATTTTTCCTACTGGTAGCGGGATCACTAGCGGCACTACGTTCGTGCTTGTCCTCGATGTCGGGGCTGAGGCGGCCGCAGAAGGAGAGGGACTTAACGAGGCGTTCGCGCCGCGCCGTCGCATTGTTGTGTCGCCGCAACTTAAATCTCTTGCGCCGCAGCCAGCACTGCTTGTCGCTCGCCTCCACGCACGACGTACACGCCTCCGTCATAGTGTTTGTGCTTGAAACGTGACCCTGGCCGACAATACGTATTCATTAGAGTCTTATATACGAATTCGACTGAATGGTTTTTGTACCAAATTCAATGCCACAAATGTTAAGAAAACAATAACCTATAATGATTAAACCTCCAGCCATACAATAATATTAGTAACTTCACCTGTACAGTAGTAGAACTCCCTCTAAGCTTGGAGTTGGAGTTAGCCGGCGTCACCCTTTGTGGTGAAGCCAATGTGTTCAGTGCAGATTCAGAAATGGACATGTTATGTGACATAGCGGCAACATCGCCAGCTGTGGGCGTAGCCACGAGGGACGCGCCGGCACCGCTCAGTTGGGAAAGACAAGAGACCGACCATGGTCGAGCACTGTTGCCAGCTCGCTTCTTACGAAGTTGGACCTGTGTTAGATGATAAATTTGCCTCAACCGATGTTAACACAAGTAATGTGCAATAATTTTATTTTAAAACATAATGAAGAATAATGTGAGAGAGAATAGAACAAAAATATTTAAGTGTAAGTGAATGCAGTTCGCAATAATGTAACGGGTTTATGGTTTGAGTAAGTATTGTAAGAAATGAGTATGAGAACATGATGTTATGTTAGACAACATGTAACATTGGAAAAGAGTGTAAATATATGTTTGTACCTTTGCATGGTGCGTGGGAGTAACGGTGCAGGTTGAAGTACTCATGTCCATTGATGAATGCAGGTTTCGTTCCTCAGACGTCAGCGACGTATCAACTTCGCTCTCAGTCGTGTATTCGCCCGAAGCATCATAGCTTTCCGCGCCCTAAATAAATTTTACTGTCATATTATTTGTCATCTACATTATTAACAGACAAACTGAATAATATTTATGTACGTACCTGGTTGCTATCATTTTTGTCGTCAGTGCTTTGATTTAACCACTCTTTGATTCTTGACATCTTTGCTCTGTTGACATTCTTGCCATCTTCCTCAAACATTAGCGGCTTGAAATTCCTGGAGACTTTCTTTTTCGCCATTTGCTGTTGTGCCTGTTTCTGGACCAATTCTTCAGCCTGTATGACCAATCGTTCTATATCCTTGCATCTGGTGTTCTGATCGACACGTATGAGGTCCGGGGTGTTGGATTCTAGTTTAGGTTTCGGTGAGGCTGGCTTATGGATGTTCATTTTCATATCCTCGAGTGGTAGCTCACATTGTATTTCGACAGAAGACGTCATTAAGTCTGTGGAGTCCTCGTTATCAATGTTGCCACCCCCGACATATGTCCACTCTTCCTCGGAGGATTCTTCTTGAGACTTTTCGTCGGTTTCAATCATTTGTCTGTCCGAGTCAGTATCGTGGTGTCTAAAGTAAAATGTGGCACAGTTTTTAGATTTCCGATCGGATTGATTGAACTTGGACGTATCGACTGGTTTCTTCCGTTTAATGACTGTGGGCGGTGTTTTGAGTTTGTCTTCTGTGATCGAGTGTACATCGGCGCCTGTAACGACGAGAGACTAGTGCTTACTTATTCGAAAAATGAAAACAGTTTAATGTTTGTTTGTTTTCAAACAATTGGCATTTTTATATTGAAGTCAATACGCATTGTTCGTCATTACGTATCTGTTAATTGTTTCATTTTGAATTGTGTTCTCGTCTGATTTCGAAAAAGGCTTATAATGCCTTTCGTCATACTTATACACAGATAAAAACTTACTGATATGAAACACAGTGGAAAATATTACTTTAAAATGGTTGTAACGAACCAACGACTGGGTGTATTAATTAACACTAACTTTTTCCAGTAAGTAATTCAAAATTCAAAATTTCAATTAACTGAAAACGACTATTCTGGGTTACATGGTGGCTACAGTAGTAGGTAATATTGCGAAACATTTATATGCGATTTGGACAGCTCCACCTTGTGAAATCTACTGGAACCAAAATAACCATAGAAACTAAATTTTTGCTTGGCTGCATGTATCGGTGCTATCTGAAATAAACTTACTAACATGTCTGAGCAGAAAAAAGGACTCTTGAACGCGGAAAAATTAAGGTAAGCGTACGTAATTGATGGGAATGGAACCAAAACGATCCTATCGCCTGCTATTCGACCATATTATCTGAGACAAGACACATACCATTTTTTGTATTATTTTGGTGAAATGTATTAGACTTTAATCAAAAGTCACTTTATGTATCAAAGATGTCTCGGGTTGTACTCAAAAATACTTTTTTTTATAGGTAGAAATTTTAATTTACATTCTAAGCCTAGATTGTATTTCTAAAAAAAAAAAAGCTTAGGTATCCATAGTCTTCTGTTATTCAAAGACTTTTCTTTGAACGAAGGTAAAGGAGGTAAAGGAGGAGAAAATAAAATTTTATATCGCAACGCATATCTACTTTATTAACATGATTTTAACTACATGGATTTTAATAAAAATCTTATTCAGAGGTACTTTATATTATCTCGAATATTGATTACTAATCAAACATGTTCACTGCGCTCCATTACGCTTCACAACATGAATTTAATGGCACGTAATTAATTTAATAAACACTGTAATGCAGTACAGGTTAAAGATAAATACTTGAATGAACTTACGCTGTTTTTTTTATAGAAGACTTCAGATTTTTCCATCGATGACAGATGTCTCACTATTCGGCCACGATAGTTAAATATTATAAAAACGATGATTGTTGTAAATTATTCTAAATTTAAAGATACCTGTTAGTGTTTTGATATCAATTAAAACGTGTATTTTTTTGTTTTTCAGCCATTGCTCATCCTACAATTACTAGAATATACGTCAGACGTCAAGTAGGTACAAAGATAAAACAAATACGACTGAGTAACAAATACCTACACAATCGAAACGCATAGCATTGTTCGCAGAGCAAAAATTCGCAGCGCAGTATATATAATGTATATTGTTACAAATGTTAATAAATAATACCACAATTAACAGATACTTAGTATTGACTAGGGTTGCGTATGTTTGAATCAATATTATTTGCCACCGACATGCAAACATCTTGCGAAAACACTTTCTTGTGAGTTTACTGGCTTACGAATAGAATTATTAAGACGTTTCATCCAGTGCACTTGAATCGAGTTAACTGAATAATTCCCTTCGTAGTCAGTACTTGGAAAGATGTTTTACAATAAAAGGCTATTACATGACCAATCATCGTCATGCCAACCAATTGAAAGTCTATTGATCTGTAACAGCCTTTTGTTTGGTGGAATGGTAATTTTGGCTCGGTAATAGGTAACTTACCGTCATGTTCGTCAGGCGCAGGCACTGTTTGGTCTGTGGTGGGGGCTGCGATGTTGCCACAGGCACTGGGCACTCGTCGTTCGTCCTCCATGGTGACTCTCGGGACTCTCACCAGCTCTGATTCGCAGTCAGATCCGAATCCGCGCCACGTGTAGCTTAGCACATATTCTTGCTCCTCCTGAAGGTTAAATAAAGGTTCTTTACTTGAATCATGTGAATAAAGAAAGAAAATACAATGGCTCGATTATACCCATATCTAGATGTTGATCAGCTGATTTAGTTTTGGTATGAGACTTTTTTTAAATATTAAAATAAAAAGTTTTTTGAGAGGACGTGTGTGGTCACGTCATCGGTTTGAGTGTCTTATAAATCAGTAGACAGAATGATTCAAGATTTATATATTACCTCAGAGGCAGACTGCCTGCTGTCTGCAGAGCGCTGGCGACGCTGCGCAGGGCGCGGGGTACGCGGGGAGCCCCTCCGGCTGAGCCGCGGCTGCTTCAGCGCTGGCTCGTCGTCACTGTCGCTTGCTGCGTCCCCTGAACCACCGCACTGGAAAGTACAAACATCAAAAAAGCGTGTTAAAAATAATATTATATGTCCTTGCTTGTAAGGAAAACACGCAATGTACAGAAAATGACCTAATGCATCTTTTGAACACCGACGTTTCGTTTTCGTTTATTGTCGTTTATTACTTATGCAGGTTAGATTAGGTCGTACGTACTCGTAATTTTTAGGATTATGTGGTTTAATGCGGGGGCTCGTTATAAAAAAAAATAAGTACTCCAGTCCATAGTTAAGTGCTTAAATATCGACCTATATTAAATATATATATACTTATTTTATTTTATTACTCGTATCCTACTGTCAATGAACATTTACAGCTGACAGCTACTGATCTCGTTATAAAACAGCTCATAATAAATGAAATGTAACGCGAGAATACTCATCCATAAATTAATTTATAGGCTCTTAAAGTCAATTTCAAAAGCGGGTACAATTTATAGCAGACTCCGAATAAAAAGAAATAGCTAATATTATCCCAAATGTAAACTAGATAGAATGTAGGTCAAATTGTTTCCTGGCAACCACAAATCAAAACATGAATCCCACACACATTCAATAACATAATTTATTGAAGGCTAGTCACGTGGCTGGCAGACCAACCCTTTCGACTAACTTGACATTTATAACTATCATTGAGATTTTAGGGGAGTAAAGTACCTACTAACCATTTATGTTATTTGTTAAAATGGAAAATGTTCACTACGAAATTGTACGAAAAAAACTATCCCTAAAAATAGCAATACTTTCTCAAATCAAAGGGGAAAGGGATAATTTTTAACGCCGATTGGGGTCGTGTTTGGTAACAAACCGACGGGTGGCTGATTGCGCAATTGTAAGCTACAAACATTGGGGCGATCATGAGAACTTATTGTGAGAGAATTATTGGAAACAAAATCATTGATTATTTGATAAAGAGTAGGAAAAAGGACGGGCGTTAGTCGTACGTCGAAAACTTGCATCGGTTTCAATGCCTACTAGATCGTCTACCGAGTCAACCGATCAGACCATGGGGAAACATCCAAAAAGACCTTAGAACGCGGTAATACATATATCCAAGGAGGTCCACATAATACAAACGATTACCTCTTATCCTTTGCACCCAAAACTTATTGGAGCAGGGCTGAATGTCATATAGAAGCCCACGCATGAGTAACCTTGTTAATTCTGTCGTCTAGAGTATTGAAAAGGAGTTACAAACCTGGTTATCGATCCTAGCTAGGCAGGCCTCGAGGTGGCACTGCCACTCGATGGCCCGGAGGTAAAGCAGGTGCCAGCGCCGCTCGAGCGCGCGCGCCGCGTCGCCCCCGCCGCACACTCGCACTACCGAACTCACGATGCGCCCGTGGCACTCCACGTCGCGTTGCAATACCTGGAACAACACATTCTAAACTCAATAAAGGTTTATTTACAAGTTGTTTATAAGAAATAAACACTTTACGTTGACATTTATAATTTCAAATGCTGTCCGGTCTTAAGCGTAGGTAAAGGAAAACTATTCATTAAACTAGATTTAATTTAGTCAACGAGAATATTTATGCATTTGAGTAATAAAATATTATGCGAAAGCACAAAATATTAAAGTAGAAATTGCTTTGAAATGAAAAACAGCGATTGGAGCTAATTTAGTTCAGTTAAATCCAATCCTCTATTTCCTTTCACAGGTTAATAAAAAATATTAAGTAGGGCGGTACTTAACAAGAAGGTACATAATTTACTATCTGCCTATCAATATGATGGATGTATGAAAGTGTTTCAAATTAAACACAGAAATTAATAAAAAAAGAAACATACATATGTGATTCAAAAAGTAGGTACAATAACAAAGAGATCGAGAAAACGTGTTACGAAACACAGAATTGGCTCCCGATCACGAAACTCGGCCCTTGCATTCCTTTTGATAAAAAAATATGATTCGAGTGCGCACAATAGTATCGGTGTCGAGGCGGCATACGGAAAGCAGCAACACAAACCAATCAAAGTCAACAAAAGACTTTGACACAGTAGTCAGACCCATTTAGTTTACAAAAATAAAATTATAACAAAAACTAACAAAGGGTTGAGAAAGACGTGGGTGTTGGCGTACGTGCAATCAAAGGTGACTAGCAAAATTAAACTTTTAGATCAAGTACCTACTTAGCGAAAAGATGCTTGTTCATAAGTTCTAGTTTGCACGCTTCTACAAGAATCACGACAATGAGTTTCATAAGTTGGAAGTACTTGGAAGGCATTATAAAGCAAACCATGCTTTAAACTCCTCTATATTCAAATCATTTCATTATCCGAATGAAAGTCGGAGCGGTGCAGTGATAGAGCGCACTGATATGCGTTTCTGACGCATAATAAACCCATTCGCACCTGCATCACAGCTGATCTCATCTCTATTCTATCAACATAAACAAAGCACGATGACGGCACTGGATGCAGCTCCACTATCTATCTGCTCGAGATATACAACAGTCAAATCAACTTTCTTAGTAAAAAAAACTATTTTCCATACTATTTAAATTGAATTGAAACAAAGATTCCCATGTAATTTGAATCTAATCTTAACAACTATGTAGTACAAATTACCATAGATGGATGCAGCGATTGCCAACCAAATTACAATTTATCGAGATAGTTCGCGGTCATTTTGATTTCCATTACGCTTGGAAAATAGGCGCCTTGTTAGTGGATAGAAAGTTTCATTTCGTTACCGATTTACAAGTGAACAGACTTATCTTTACGTTTTATGATTGGTCTACTCGTAGTATACGTTTAAGATTTTTTAAATTAATTACCTATTTATAACACAAGTATAAAATAGGTACCAAGGGCTCTTTGACCAATAATCAAATATTCTGTCACATAGTCTTAGTTAAAATAACATTATTTTATACAGTTGCAGTAACCGTAAAATAACATTGCAGTTTGTTAAATACCAAAAGGTCTGAAGTCAAGGTTCTATAGAACAGTGTGAAGTAAATGATGTCGCTCTGGCATTTCGGTTGAGATTGATTTCGTGATATGCCGACAATCGTGATACCTTCCTTACCCTTCATTAGAGAACGCATACATAAATACCTACATAAATAAGTAAGCTCTAAACAAGATTTTGTAAGTAATATCTACAGAATAACCACATGAAAGGTAGGTATTTAAAGTGAATAGTTTCAAAAAGTTTGACCATATATTTGGAACTCTAATATTAACAAGTAGATCATTATTTATTTCATTTGGAGTAAAACAAGTTGTGCAACTTGTTTTGGGAGCTATAGTAACCGGAGTTTCGATTGTAGTCGGTCATTTTTTTTTCCCGTTTTTTTATCTACAAGTACAAAAGGCTATTACTTTAAAAGTTACTACATCGTGATGGAATTGGAACCGGCATTCAACCAATCAGAATCAAAGCAACGATCTTAACTAGGTATCGAATTTAGTTTGAATGTTAATAAATGAGACTTCAAGGTAGGTTAACCTACAATATTTACGCGGCACTCATTTTCTATGGTAGTGTTAAAAGGTAATAGGATATGTCGTGGCCATTTTGTGTGGATAGTTAAATCGAGCGCACTTTCTTTAGGATAATATTTAGTTTGGAACCTTCAAAACCTGTTTATGAGTAAGTAAATATGTACTAAATAAATACTATCATTACAGCGTGATGTTGCGTTCATTGATTGCAAACGCAAACTACAAGACCCAGAAGACCCAGAGACAGACCAAGAACCATTGTATAGTTTCGTAATCGTAATTCCGTTTTAGTTATATTGTTCGCCAGAAAGACGTGTGTTATCTAAGAAATTGACAGACTGAACCAGGCCACTACATTTCTTTGTGGCAATAAGCAGAGTACCGGAGATAGACACATGTTAATCATAATTACTGCTTGACAGCATAATTGTTGGTTTTCGTTCATATAAACAAATTACAGCACAAAGAGAATGAGTGGTGCCTGGTTATGATATAAGCAGAGCCTGTCTAAAAGATAGCTTGTTATAACTTTTCACATTATAACAATAACGCAGTAATTTTTGATACTATTTACAACGATGATGAAATGGTTATCGGCCATAGGTACCGTATTTTTCAGTTTTTAGGATCATCAAGACTCGAGAAGTGAGTAACCCTGACCTTAATCTAAACTCAACAACATCGTCCCTATAACCATCTCCTACTTACTGATGAGCTTATAAAGACGAGCTAGAGAAAAGAAAAACCTTAAAAGATTATTCTACAATTTTTTTACAACGAACGTCTAAGCTTAGGAGATTTCTGTGCGAAATTTGAAACTACTTAATTTGTTTTGGATGGTAAATTGTAATAAGAATAGAACTTTTGATACCAGAACATAGAGGTGATTGTGCATTGCTGCAACGGCATACGTCAAGTTTACGTCAAGGTCCGGCGCGAACGCATGCCGTCGTCGGAGTCATCGGCCGCCGACGACGGATTTAGCCGAACTGTAGACGGAAATAGCCGAATGTCCAGAAAACGAAAACGTGCACAGTACGAGTTTCAGCATTGCAAGCGTTTTGATCACGATATCGGTCAATGCCGATTAAAGAAACAGCATTGTTGAAATATTGTACGAATATTTATAAACCACCCAATACTTTTTATAGATCAGAATTCATATTTTTGTATTTTTTTTTACTCATACAACTAATGATACTTTTTTTACGAATAAAAAAGAGATACTACAGTCTTACCCTACCTAACATAGGCACATGGTCATACCAACATAAAAGAAATGACGATATCAAATCTTCCAAATTTAGATAACCTTCATCGGATTTGGAATAAGAACTTCATTTAATTGATACAATTAGAAAAAAAACCCATTGTGCTGTTCAAATGTCCGCGCAATGTGAGCCGAGTCGTGAGAAATTGGTTAGTATTCTTATACGCATCATCTTTATTGTAGAGTATAAAGGAAGGTCATCTTTTGTAACATTAATTAAGGAAGTTTGTGTAATCATTCACAAGAAGCAAATACAGGGAAGACTCAACAGACAGTGATTAATTCCGTTAAATCTGCACAGAATCGCCAATTTACAAGAGACTTCAGCAATTATCATGTCAATGCGGACATCGTCGATTGACTCGGTGTCTTAAAGGGTTCTGAGAGGCCGCTTCTAGATAAATCAGTGAGCAGAGAAATCCATCTAACAGGCACCGTTATAATATAGGTTATGTCACCGCAAAAGGAAGAACGGACGTGCGACTGGCTGGTTGACTTGCTAAGCGCAATTTTCCCGGTACCTATACATATTCTTGCCTCGGAAATTCTCAATTTACTGTTAATCTCGTACGGGGCCATAATTGTAATAAGCTAGTGCGTAACAATAAATCAATCGTCAACAGAAATAAAATTGAGCGGAAAGCAAATTATGCATTTATTTGCTTCAAGAGAAACTTAGTAAGTAATGCATACCTATCTGAGTATTTATTGAATAAATAATTAAGGCCGCTGGCAAAAAATATAAATCAACAAAAATAAACGTTATTCTTTTTGTTACTGAAACGACGCAAAGCATCCTTGCAAGATCCAACGCCGACTTCGTATATCAAAAACAACTGTGGAATAGCCTCATTCCTAATTCCCACAGCCTAGCATGTGAGAATAATCGGCTCAAGTACAAAATGGGCCCATTAGTAGCGGCATCTCACAGCTGCAATTAAGTAAACGTTAGATATAAGCAGGACACTCACGGCAATCATTCCATCTTCAGGCTGATTTTCCCGTAACTATTCTATCCACATTATTCACAGCTTCATCAACATTTTACAGTCAGAGTGGACAAGTATGATTTCAGCAAATGTGTGCGTTACCTACAAAAACTCTTCATTCACCTAGTTCTGTAACTTGTTTGTACGTATGTATCCAGCCTTAGCATGGTACAGGTAGCACAAAAACTGAGCGCGTTTCAGATTCTGCGACAGCGCATTCACGAGGAGAAACTGAAGTAAAATGAAATTAAAAACGCGAGTGCGAAGTGCGGGACTTCAAAGACGAATCAACTATACATATTAAGAAATAACGTCATTATGACATCATATAACTTGTAGATACTTTTACAATTTCTTCGGCTTTTGACTTCGAAATAACAGCATGTTAAATGCTAGCCAAGTAGGGAAATAGCATAACGAATTTCCGAAATGGAAGCCTATAATGTTACGTAGGTATAGGTCACCGAAATGATCCCTGATGTAATTTGCAGCCCAAGACAAGACAAGTGTCAGTTATAGATAAATATTAGATATATGAGCCGTGACTTAATAGGACCGCGAAATCAGCAATTGCAATATTGATGAAATGAAGTGCCGTGATGATGTATTGTTCGTGACAACGCCATAGCGTTTGCCATCTAGGCAGGCAGGTAACAGACATAAACAGTGTCGAAATAGAACTCTTATCAGCTAGTTCTAATCGAATGACACAACTTATTTCTTTCGTGGTTTCATCTTAAAAATCCTTTTTTGGAAACAGCTATAGCGCAAGAAACACAATTTGTGAAAATTACAATCTAACCGCAAGCTTGCAACTTTGAGTGAGTCATCAACAATATTACAACACAAACTAATTATAGATGCAGCTGTGAATTTACTTGTTTGGTACTTATTCCTCAAATACATATTGTTAATCCTACTGATATTATAAATGTGAAAGTTTCGAGGTTTTGTTAATTAATAGCACGAACTTTAGGGGTTACATTATACGAGTATTATTATGAGGCCACAGATTTTTAGTTAAAATCTTTAATTGATTTACGTAAAATAGTTCACGCGGGCGAAGTCGCGGGCAGATGCACCATAACTAAGACACATATTTTAAAATAATCACCTTTGCTATAACACATCATAGGTCCCGTGGGGTGGTCACCGCAAAACCAATAGCATAATGATAGCCAAAGCCTTTCTCAGAGAGAGTATCAATCTGTAAGGTGAAACTGTAACTACGAAGAGTGTGCAATCAGACCACAATGCAATGAGCCGGCATGCAATCTAGCCGCAAATCATAGTAATGACTGCGTGAGCATATGCGATGCTATTCGTAATGAGCGGAATTGGTTGAGGGCCACTATCAGTCCGCTATCGTTTGCTTGGCTTATTTACATACGTACGTAGGCGTAGGTAGTATCAGAGTAACCTGCTAATTGTACCAATAGGCAACAGATTTCTGTGTATAGGATATACACACAGGATATCATAAAGGTTTTTGCACTGGAATTGCGAGTTACGTCTTAAAATTCACTTTGAACAGAAATAAAATTCGTTAAAGGTAAAAAATAAATCTTAATGATTTATAAAGCAGAAAAGTACGTAGGTACTAAGTCGTGGTATTGTCTCTCCCCTATCAGAAATGTCTTGTGCAGCGTAACACGTGCACTCATGCTCCAACGCAGCTGCACGTTTGACGATTACAACTTCAAGGAGGGGTTTGCTCAACCCATTAAATAATTAATATGGGCTTAGACTGCTTTATGGACCCAGAGTAACTTTATTACCTAAGTAGTCAGCATAACATATTGTCTGTATTAGTATTACTATTCGAAACACCTTATTGATTTGACTACGAGTATTTATTCATTATTCAAGTGCTGTCTGCCTTCTTAGTAGTAGGTATAGCTAATTGCCGGCCGGCCAAGGCCTCTCATTTCCTATTTGTATAAGTTAGGTGTTTAAAAAAAATAAAGAATATGTTTAAATCAATCATACTTTGAGTCTAAGTATATGTTATCATCATCATAATCAACATCATGTCAGCTTATGGACGTCCACTGCTGGTCAAAAGCCTCCCCAAGGATCTCCACAACGACCGGTCTTTATATGAACTTATATTTAAAACAATTGTTGTTGAGGAATTAAAGTAAATATCAAAGGCGATAAGCATAATCGTCTTGTGTGCAAGCAAATTATGGTCGCAATACATTTACTACAATAATAGTGCTACAATAGGACCTGTGCCATTCTCATTCATGATTTGTGCAATGTGGTGAATCATTGGTTTGTATGCAGTTAGATTGTTGTTTGGAACCGCTTGGTCTGCACTAGGTATTAAGCTTTGAGAAACTTAGAAATCAGAAATTACTGCACCTTGCAACTTAGCTATGCCTATCTATTTGGTCTATTTACTTTAAAACTGCATTATAAACATTGAATCTAGACAAATGTAGACAGTTTCTTTCAAAACTATGACTCTGTAGGTATCGTCAAATAAAAATAAAATATCGAATTGAAACATCGAAGCATAACGAGCCAGAAAGCACTCGAGTATATTTTTAAATATACAGTAGCATTTCTATACTCAATTGAAGTTACAATGACTTGTTAAAAGTTCAAGAACCCTCAACAAGCACTCGAATGGCATACGCTGAAATATACTTTCTCTGCTTCCGTGGAAGTTTTAATTCTATTTTACACCAGTTTATTCCATACAATAGAAGGAGTGTATGTGAAGCAATGTGTTCGTGCGGTACTCATACCTGGACCATTGGAATTCCTTGTATAAACAATGTGTAATATACCTACGAAGGTGCATACAAAATGCAGTTATTGTGTCGTTCGGAGCTTTATGTTGAGAAGTGGGAATAATGTTGTTACTGTTGCTTCATTTGTAAGCAAACATTTCCATGTTTGTATTTCGACTAAATACGGTGTGCATCTATGTACCTATGTGAGTTCAATTAACCCAGACTTTGTAAATATTTGTGGAGATTTATTTGCATGTGCTGGGTGAAACAGACCTGATCAGTTCCGCTATTATTTCATTAGGTACTTTAATAGAAGTCGGCTTTAAT
The DNA here is from genome assembly GCA_947563765.1 of Anarsia innoxiella. Taxonomy (NCBI): domain Eukaryota; kingdom Metazoa; phylum Arthropoda; class Insecta; order Lepidoptera; family Gelechiidae; genus Anarsia; species Anarsia innoxiella. Next base: position 12,593,105 of record OX387390.1, read on the forward strand.
TAGTATTTAGAAACAGATAGGGAAGTTGGATTCTGTACCTAGTATGATTGTATGAGAGTAGCAAGCATGTTATGAACTTATTGGCTTCCAAACAATAAGATGACACCAGCCATACGCCAAAGCGTTGACCAAAACGTGTACTAATGTTGATGCTCAACTAATTCGAAATGCAAAACACGGGACTAACCGCAGCTAGATAAGATACAAATAGAATGTTATTTATTACACAACTTGCAATTATTTGTTCTGTGGTTACTAACATCAGAAAATTGCAACGGACGGAAGGATATTTATAAACCACTTCATGAATTCATATAATTTAATAAAGTTTTACTTTGATTCAAAAAGTAGAAATTACTAATAAAAGTAAGTAACATAATAATAAAGCAAACAAATACATCGACTTGTTTTTTAATAAAATCGGAATCTACAATGTTATCCGACTGTAAACAGATAGCCTTCATTTAAATGCCTTTGTCGGAAACATGTAATTGCTCACAAAATTGAACTGACAGACCTATGCCAACGAACAAAGGAGTTATTCTTTATAATTGCAGTGCACGTTACACCAGTACGGTCCAGATTTGTAATTGGGCGCCGAGAACTTCGCTCAGACCTTGTATGTCGGTTGCCCAAGAACAATTGTTCTAAAGTATTATTTACATCAACGAATTGTATTACAAAACTGACAGCTACATGATTTGTTGAGTCTAATCGTATTGGTTTACGTATCCGGACATTCCTACAACCCGGAATCTTTAAATCTGTACCTATAAGTATTATGCTGTTGCATGGATGTGTGCATATTAGTTGGTGCAGAAGAAGATTTCTTGGATATTTTTAATTCAGAAAACGAAGAAAAGCTGAATTAAGTACTTCATTTGAATATCTGCATTATGCTGCATCTAAGCATCCCGAATTCAAATAGGTTCCCTCGCGGTTATTCACCTCCAAAATTAAAATTACATTCAATCAGCTTCCACCCACATTAATTACTAATGCGTTTACGATCCCGGCAAACGAAGAGCGTAGTAACGTCCCACGTGCGCATGAGTGGAGCACTCATTCATCATTTGGTGAATATAATACCACTGGAAGTGATACCGTCTCAATAAACTACTGATTAATTTAGTGATAAACTGCAGACCACCCGCTGATGCTCCGACAACTTTGAATACTTTCTCGCAGCGTTTTCTATTGCCGGCTATATTTGCTATTTCACATACTTGTAGTCATAATGATGTGCATCAAATGATGGTTCTATGCAATTATTTAGCAATGATCAGGTAACCGTAACGACAACAATCAGGTTTAGATAAAAAATTGTGGAGACGCTAATGTCACGTTCTGTTGCCTTATTATGTAGAATGAAGGATAGCTGTATAGATATTAAAACTCGGAACTCTCCGTTTTAGGAATATTATATCGCGTACAGAGTATGATCAACTTAACTTGCGTCAAATAAGAGGCAAATAAACCTACTTACGTAGCATTCGACACGACCGTTTGTAGAATAGACTCGAAAGAAAGAAGATACGACGAACTATGAATAGGCATTTAATTTACTCTACAGAGTAGTACCAGGTTAAACTATTAAGACACGCTCTCAAAGTTTTAAAAAGTAACAAAGTAGGTATCGTGATTACATTTTGAGGAGCTGATCGTTTGAATAAGCGAGAGTTCAACAAATAAAGATCCGTTATTATACAGTAAAATGTGGTGAGAGGTTCGCTACTTCTTAGTGCCAGTTGATCAAATATTTTTGTTTGCTAAATATTGTATAATTGGATAGCTTAGTTAGAGAATCAATAATATCTCGATGGTAATTCTTGTTAGATGAAAAGAGCAGCATTTGTATGAAGCAGTTGCCCCTCGGGCTATCTATAGCATATTTTTATAAAGTGGCTCTTATCAAAAACATTCAAAGATAAATATGCTTTGAGTATGGTGCGCAGAAATAAGCGATGGAGCTAAGCGTGCAGGGACCGAAACAATTGTTACTTTTGCCATTCCACCTCGGAGTGTATATTCGTTCAGAGACCACCTATTACATTTTATAAGTGACGCTGATTGTAGTTGTGGCTAGTCCAGAGATTTAGTAGTTTCCTACTGTAACACGAGTGGGTGTAACCGAGATTCTAAATCATGAAGCCACTTACGGCGCAGAAGACAAATTGAGCCATTTTGTCTGCTTCAACGTCTATCTGATACCTCAACCACGCAGCTAGAGCTCCGATATCGACACGAAAGCGCTACATTTTGTTAGGCTTGCAAACCGCGATTTGTACCTACCTATTAATCCTGTAAACTTATTGAGCTTGTTTCTATAATTATTGCATTGCTTTACTGAATAGGCACTTTCGAATAAGATAATACCGAAATAACTTAGAGAACGTCCAGCTTTTCCAAGTCAGCAATAAATAAAATATGCGATCGGGTATCTAACCACGGTGGTCGTTTTCATGAAACTGCTTACTTCCTTTACCTGAAGGAAAGTTCATAGATTTATTTGAAGTGCTTCTGCAATGAAAATTAAGACAGATTCCGCTTTAATTGTCGTAGGAATTCTGAATTGCAAAACTATATTTATGCTCAACTATCACGGATGTCACATACTTGATGACACTAGTGTCTTGCTTGACGAAAAGAAAATTGTACCTATCTTTTACTTATATTGCCATTTATTCGAATGTTTATTTGTTCCCTCATAATTATTATGTTTGCAGCACTTCAATAGCACAATAGCAACAGCAGTGCAAGGTCGTAGTAATATATTTTATAGGTACGTCGGTAGCTTCTATTATTTAAGTTTTAAAGCATGCTCGCTCTTTGTGCATTGAATCTGTAAAACTCGTGTAGGAAACGAAAAGGTTTGGCCTTGTAACGTCAACAGTTAAATGCTCCACGCTGGAACCTATGTTGAATGATTCGCTTCAGTCTAGTGAGATCTTCAATTTGAGTTTAACAAAAAAGAAGAGTAAAAAATCAAGAGCACTAAAAGATATTTAAGAGAAGGACAAATTTAAATAAACGTAATATTAAAGCTATATTTTTACTGTCGGTATTTAGAAGTGGATATTCAAAGAACTGGCTTCAAGTACTTGTGCTAGAGATAGTAAGTGTTGAGCTTATTATTATTAACTTGTACAAAGTACTGGGCTTTGAAACTTGTTGGGATGATATCATCGTGGCTGTCTGAGTCACTACTTCTATTAATTTAGAGGCAGTTCATAGAGCGGCTTATTTTACATCACGAACATTCTTATGCTGCTGACAGGCTACACTACTTAAATCGTGGGACTCGTATCGTTTTTTGTGAGAAGGTACCTAATATTTTGTTCGAAGTTTTCAAAGTCGGAATATTTATTCACACTTTGTATCTACGAGTATCTTCCAGTATTATGGACTCTTATAAACAACAACCGCAAAGTTCTCAAACAGCTCACTTACAAGAAATTACAATATTAGGTACATTGTTTTTTTGTAACTAACAAGTAGTATAAATATCAAATGAACATTTTGTTAGATGTAAACTTTCAATATTTTTTAAAGACTAGGAAGGGAAATGAGACAAATGGACCTAACTACCAACTAATTATTTAGGTAACTGACTCGAAAGCGTATTTTTTTTAAATGGTTATAATAAAACTATTTGAGAGTCCTTTGCTGTTCAATAGGTTTATTAATTCTGGGTACAATTCAAATCATTTTACCCGCGCTACAGTACGTTAGCATCTACAATGATTAGAAACGCTATCTTTAGTTCATAGCAATTTTACGAACGCAGAGTCAAATTAACCTAGATGTTAGGTGGTTTGAGGTGGTCGCTAGAGCCGAAGACAGTTGACGATCATAACGGACTCACCACCCGACCACGTGCTCCCAATAAGAACGCGGCATCCGCAAACAATATCGTTAAAACCAGTTGATGCCATAATTAGTATTTCAGAGTAGACGACAGACTTTATAAATCATAAATTAACAAACATATGTTTACTAAGGCCATATAATTTGAAGTAGATCTATGACCACTTAAAGGTATTTATAACTCTATTTTGGGCTTATCAGAATTTGTTGCTCTGAAACATAAGACGATTTCGCATATGATACAAATAGATGATACCAAGTCACTTCGGAATGTGAACTGGAATTACGTACCTACACTAACGTTAAATTAAAATTGATGTTAGTTGAAAGCGTTCAATACTAACGATGATTAGCATTTGTATTGAAAGTTCCGATGGACTGACATGATAATGCCATGCTAGATAAAATATTGATCTACGGTCAATAAACCTACGCCATGAAGTGCGACCGGTGGTGGCTTTATCTAGCACATGGGCAATTAAGGGCAACCACACTCATATACACACAAGATAATAAATCATTGATTATTTTACGACTGACGACGTTTCTCCAAGTCCGGCTCTTAGAGCTATAACCTCTTCAATAACCTCTCTAGAAATGGAGCAGTTTGAAACTCCAAGCTATCCGAACTTATTTCACTTCACTTACTTAATGGCCTTTACAATTTTTACTGTTCGTAGAAACCAAATTACACACCTGATTTATCTCTAAATGATCTGTGACATAATGTTTATTTATATAATCATGTGCGGTAAGATAAAAATCATGTAATGTCAGCGATTTGGCTCAAAATACTTTTTCTTATATGGCGTTACTTTCTACCAAACGAGTAGTATTAGCTGTCATCATTTGGGCCTTTGGGCGATTGATCACAGCTACAACTAAAAGTCTCTAAAACAGGTTCATAATTTTCATTCTGGCCAATAGGTATACCGTTTACATTTTTGTTAGAATTCATAAGGTTTTGCAGTACATTACTACCTTTAAACGATTTTGTCATTAAATAGCATAAGAAAGCAGTGTATGTAATTCGCCTTTTCTCAAGTAAGTTTATAAGTTTACATTAGCAACACTTTCACATCGACAGTCATTGTTCAGTTCCTATTCCTCTGCACTCAGGCATAATAACACCTATGTTTATGTTATAACTGAAGCCATTAGTCAATGTTCCGGCAACTCAGTGCTATTGAATGTACGTTCGGTCAATATTAGCATAAAAGATTTAAGATTATAATTATTAGAGATGAAAGCTAAACTACCGTGGCTGATGATAAATGATGTGGATATTTAATATTTATTTTTTATTCTAAATTGGTAAGTACCTCATAGCGCAGAGCATTGAAAGATAAACCGCTTATCCACAGGTACATAGAAAGGACACGAATCGGTCATTTAGTGAAATGGCGTCGATATTTTCGCTCGTGCCGTCGTAAATAAACAAGAAGGAAATGGACACCTGTGTTCGAACCCATGATTTTGCTTTAGTTCTCGTTCTGTTACGTAGTTACCTATATTTTCCACATTCAAATGTAATTAAATCTAGACGGTGTTGTAATGTAAACCGTAATTGAGAATATGACCGCTATCACCGATTCTATCTGGTTTAGGCTAAGTTCAATGAATTTATTTTCCAGTTCATGTCATAATATTTCAAAGAGTAGAGCGATAGAAGTAACAACAATGGTGTATTTAATGAAACCTTAGACAATGTCAACAATTTATCGCTGCGGTGACAGGGCTACGATCTACGAGCATTGTTGCAGTATCGATAAATTTCTCGGCGAGATATTAGAATTAAGATTCGCATTCACGCTCGAATCGATTTATGCATCACGTTGTCCGGAAACAATTATCCCAGGACCTACGAGTTGGTCTTCAACTGTGACAGAGAAATTATCTTCACTATTGCTAAATTGCATACTACGTTTCTTAATAGTTCCGTGACCGAGGACTTTCCTTCCGCGAGCAAGAAGATACTGCAAGATCGAAAGCTATTAGCTTATTACGAATTGAATCAGCCATATAATAGTACCTACAAATTGGAAATGGATTGCTTAGTCTTTCCGTTACTGTTAAGTCAATATTGCGAAGAGAAAATCTGATATTGGAAATAAAATCTTACGATATTGATTGTGCGTTGGAACAATGGTTCGAAGAATAGCGCTACTTTTGCGCCGAAACAATTATCACACGAAGCTTTTAAGTGGCAAATGCCTGTTACATAAAATTAGCTACAATTTTCACTTTGCAACGGTAAAACCAGTAACGTTATATCATACCGTTTGTAACGTTTGCTCACAGATTGCATCTTACCTGTTCGACATATGAGGTTCAGATCTCTAGATAAAATTAGTAAAATTGAATTAGCTAATTTGCATTCCGTCAGCCGGATTTTGCGAGGTGACGTTACAAGTTAATCAGCAGAACTGAGAACTCTAAAAAGATGGTCATCGGTGATAAAAAATGACGATTACTTAAATTGTCTATCTCCGATCGACATGAACCGTTTTGGAACATGTTGAAGCAATCGAAGCTTAGTGCCTATCAATTCAAATAGAAACTTGAGACATCATTTTTTACCTTATGCTCTATCATCCTTTATTACCTTTCCGTCCTATCCATTCTAAGGTCTTGCCTTTATCGTCTATCTATCAACTTTCAAAGCCATCATACTTCTAGCAACTTGTGTTTCATCACTCAGTATTATTAAGAGAAGGCTTTAGTAAACGATTTCTCCTTTACTTGATGTGGGATGAAAAATGTTAAGTATGAGATGGAGCATTCTGCGTCACTTAGTGAAATTTCATATCTCGAAAATGAAGCGGGTAAGGTGCGCGTGCGCTGCTTCACTCAGTAATAAGCACATAGCGGGCGTCGCACTGTCTGTACGTCGTCAGCCAGTCACGACCCGCCTTCGTTATTCCGCGAGTTGGCACTTATTCAGCAGGAAGTCTCTCATTTACACACTAAACAAATGTTTCGGCCCGTCTCCAAAGAAACGATGATAACAAGGAGGGAAAGCCTCATCCGCCGATTTGCATTTGCGAAGTAAAACATATCACAATAGACACGGCGAAGTTCGCACGAGATCAATTCATTCAGGTCTTTTTGTGATGAAATTATTACATACTTTATGTGCAGCGAAACTGATGAGCGTAGGTTGGCTCTAGACGTGACATAGACAAGCTTCTAATTAACGTCGATATCATTTGACGTATGATTACGGTATTTGTCAGCGATCGCGGGCGTAATGAGCAAGTAAGATACATAAGTGCATGTATTCACAGCCTTGACCAATCCGTCTTAGGAACTCATTAGGTAACCTCACGCCTTATGGATCAACATTTATTTACATATGCAAATTGAAACAACACTTTCATTAATTTAAGTTTCTATGTTTTCTTGTACACTAGCTTCTGTTCGGCGAGGTACTGTTTAAGGTACAAAAGGTCATTTTACATCAGTCTCGCTCGTGTGTGCTGATTAAGTTTTATTGTTCCTGTTCTGTAGTTATAGATTAGCCCACGTTTGTAAGCGTTACAAGTACCGTTACAAATTAGCTAAAATGCCGTAGAGCGTGTTTGACCGGCCATTCTTACTGGAATACAGTTACTAGCTATTGGTTCCTTTCCTGGTAGCGCATAATCTGAAACGCAGCTAATTACATCAGTTGACGAGGAACTGCTTTTGGAGTTTTTGCTCATGAGCGAATGATTCAGTGCCGGTTTACTTAGAGACAGTGATGAGGGGCTAACTACTACGAAATAATATAACACTATCTACTAACAGATAAATTGGATATTTTAACACTGATGTCAAAGATTCGAGATCTTAACACGAGAAAATGCTAAACTAAGGACGTTAACTTCACAAAAATAAATAAGTAGCTTATAAAGCAATAGTGTGATTTGTGAAATCTCAACAGTGAAAACGATTTATTAATAAGTTAATAATATCACCAAACGATATAACATTAGATACTAAATTGAAAAAGAAAAGGAAATAGTGTATGCAGCATCAGAGCCCTTGCAGAGAGATCGCCCCACACAACAAGTGATTGTTTACATTACCAGCAGCGCATCCACCCTCGACAACGAAACGCGACACTTTAACACAGACTACTATCGTTGAGAAACATAATAATTAGCTACGAATATTTTGATTTTATTCTAAAGAATAAACTCAAAAGACAAATTCACAAACAGCACAATCCGATTAAATTTACCCGTTAATGCAGACGATGCATACGTAGTGATGTGATAATTTATTGCAAAGTAGACGTTTAAGAGAGAAAGTCAATTACTTATCCACTTTAAGAACGACAACCGCAAGAGCTACTAAAAGTACTGAGTAATTTACAACGTTGAGTAACAGTGTCTGTGAACATTTAGTGCTCTGTACAGATTCAATCAGAACGGGATAGCGCAGCGGTTGGTGCATCCGCCCCTCGCGACCCGTATCTTAATTCGTTCCCATCAAAATTTATAAAATCCTCCTTTTTTGTTAGCCCCTAACACAACTAACACTTGTTAAATAAAAATTACGACGACAAAACGATCGATACACCGCACCGCTTATCTGCACTTAGTTTCCGAGATAGCTATAACATATTACTTTTTCTGGACTTGTTGTTAGTTGTTACAAAAATTGTTTCGAAACTGATTCAAACGAAATATCTACAAATAAATGTTAACAATCGATTGCCTAAAGATTTTATTTCAAAGTTTACTACGTATCAACAAATCTATTGATTACAGATAATTGAGGATATGATGCAAAATGATCCATTAGAAAGGTTACGTCTATAAGTTATAAGTTAGTACTCGTAGTTCTTATTGTTTGTTTCCATTTCTCACAGCGTATCTTAAAAGGATCGCAATTATCAAAATGAAGAGACAAAATCTCTTCTGGTAACAACTTAACATTCTTAATAGCCCTGTAATACATTTAATTAAGATTATTTAAGATACAGAATTAAATAACAAGTAATTGACTGATAAACCGGAGACGTAGAAGAATCTTAAAGCTCAAAACCGTCGTAAAATAAACTTCTTATCTTTATTTAATTAATTACTCTAGTAATAAAATTTTAATATTATTGATTAACATAAAAATATAGTAATAAACTTTAAAAACAAACATGAAAATGAATATGAGTAGTAGGGACGTAAATTGACGGATAAAATTCGAATTGAACAAATAGCTATTGAAATAACATCTGTCAGGAGACATTAGGCCGGGACCAGAACCTAATGGTTGGTAACAGATGGAACAACAATACTTAATTATACAGGGTGCAACCTAATAGCTAGCGGGTAGATTCAGTACCGACCACCCATTTCCAAAGAACTGTAGGTAGTAGGATTACCTTATAATATGAGTATTGAAAGTCGAACTGCTTCATCGAGCACTCTATAAGACAAAACTTTATGTTCTGACCGTTTTATATCTTAGGCATCATCATCATCATCATCATCATAAATTTAAGAGCGTCGCTATTGTCGGTCGAGTCTGCGCATTTTAGGTATAGAGGTATTTCGAAACTAAAAAAATCGTTTTTCTACAGTTCGCTATCAAGCTAGTATCCCGTATAAACGCATTACAACAAGCCAGCATGGGTAGTAAAATAAAGTACGGAAATAGACTGATCGACTGACTTTTACTCTAAACCAATAAAGCTATGACCCAAACAAAAATTATCAACAGTGAAAGCTGAGCTGTAAATGGATCCGTGTCAGTGCAATTGAAGTTAATCGATCAAGGTACAACAAGAAAGACTAGGTCATAAAACAGACTAGACCTGGCAAAGGTCGATGAAGCAGAGCGTGTAGTATTGAATAGCCACGCAAAAATGAGTTTTGCTTTCAATGCTATTGTGGACGATTAGCATATTTATTAACGCTTCCAGCTGGTTGAATTTAGTAAAAATAATGACAACTTTGGTAAAGTATTGATAAGTAACTTTTTTCATTTTTGTGAAACGAAATTTGTATACAAATAAAAGCCTATAAAATTAATTACTATTCAGAATATCTGTTAACAAAATCGTGTCTTAATTGATGAATTTTTGTTTACGGCAAATGTAATAACATCTATGGTAGTTTATATCGAAATTTATTAGTAAGAACACTGAGTTTGAGAAATAAATTGTTAATGACGTTACTTTGACAACATATGTATTTATTTCTGAGAATTTTACTAATAGCAAAAGAACAGCTAAGTTCCATAACAAATCCATGGAAATGAAATCTAGCAACAGCAGATAGTGACAAATTAAAACATTAAACTCATTTTCTTGAAATCACATGTAATTCCTGGCAATAATGACAGGGGAGGTATGAAATTGTAGCCAGGCATTGGTGCAGCTGTGCAAACGTTCGCCAAGGCTAGGTCCATGCTAGGCCACTCGTGACAAAGCCGAATGCAACTGTTAACCTAGTTAGCAACCTTCGTTTCCTTTGAAATTGCAACTTACATAAAGAATTGTAAATACTGAATAGATTGATCTACTTTTTGTTACTTAACGTTATAAAAACAACACTTATAACGTATAAACTCTGGATATCGATAGATATTTTACAGTTTGTGGATGCGAAAGTACGAGTATTATATCAACGGAATTAAATGTTATTGAAAAGGATGTAGGTATTACATTTCAATTAGATTTTAATAGTGGGTAATGAAAACGTATAATATCGTAATTCCCTATTTCGATAGATATAAATTACAGGCACAGATCGATAAAACCAGCAACTTAGTAAAGTAATTTTGAAAGTAGCACAATAAACTTTATTTATTGGTTCCAACGAAATACTAAACGGTAAAACTATTACAGACGATCGATACTTTGAATAAAAGCTTGGGGTAAGGGATCAAATCAATGAGTATGTAATAATTAATCACTGCTCCCTAGCGCATTTAGAAAAAAGATTAACAACTTTTTGCTCGAGAATTCTTTCACAAAAATTGCCATTGACTGCTATGGCTTGAGCTAATCTATGAGCGTTCTATTCTGTACTTAGGTACAAAGTATTTATCAATAAGCAGCTTATTTTATTCATTTCAATGTATAATTTGAAGACAATAGTTACAAAAACTAGATGCATATCAAGAATTTTATCGAGATAAAAAATGATTCGCAGGGCTGCCACAAACCTCTATGGTTTCTTACTTTACAAGATGACTGCCTTCGTAAAGCTTCAACCTTGAAACACCTATTTTTTACTCACTTTCTTATCTTCGATTTGCTTACCTGTAATAAAAAAAAAGTACTTGAGTACAAATTCACATACCTAGTTAATAAGAAGAAAAACATCCGTAGATTTGAATAAGTAAGTACTGTAAAAAATACAAGCCCAAAAGACCTTGGAGCGAAACATACGAGTAGAAGAGAGTAAAATAATTAATAAGCTATTTATTATAAGACACACCATAAACTCGAACGTAAGTTTCGTTATTCAATTTGGGATCTTATTTTAATACGCGTGTAGTAGAAAATACTGAAGCAAAGATGTTTCCTTGAGATTGACTGTGCGTTGTAATGTATAGCTACTCCAATAAATTATATCCAAGCTGATGCGTGGTAAAAACGATTTAATCATAGATTCGGCAACGATTCGAAACGAATTCGCCTTGTTGGAGCTAGTTACAACATTCTGTAATTATTGTTCTCAGAACTTCTCGCAAAAAACTTTAGGAAATTAGTTACACTTATCGAATCGCAGCGAATTTCCAATCGATTTAAAGCTTCTTGCTTTAAGCGCTACATGCTGACTGGTTTATACAGTTATTTAGAGTTTACATCGAAGTACAGTAAAGTAATAGAAATGAAGTCGTTAACTCATGCATGACTTAACTCTTATGTGGTTTCCACTAAGGAAATTATCGATGAAAATCGAAATTGTAGAAACCCTTCTATCACGTGCCCTCTAGCCTTGTAGCAGGTTATAGTAGTAGGTACCAATTATGATGTAACTTTAGGTTAACTTTAGGTTTTGTGGTATGAGTACATAAAGTACCTACACGTATATTTTAATTAAAGTACATAATTCGGTCTTAATCAATAAAAAGTTCAATGATATCATTTATTAGTAGTACTTCCACTTTTGATTGATTGTCTTACACTACCAAGTACCTATCCAATGTCGCCGATAAAAAACGTGAACACCTGTGTCGGACGAACGAAATATTTCCTTATTAATAAACCAATTTTTTCCCTCTTGCCACACTGGAGGTCGTTGACTACGTGGCCATGGAAAGAAAAAAAAAACAAAAGCAAAATGGCCACGATAAATCGATTACGTCAGCTAAGTAACAATGGTCATTTTGAGATGGCACGGTAGCTATGTTTTTGTGGTTCTACTGTAACATTTTCCTTCATTGCTATTTTATATTTCTTCTATAAGTCATAGTTTGACTGGTAAAATCATTGAGATTCAGTTTGCAGATTAACTTGATCCAGTAAAAGGCAGCCGGTCATCGACGTATTGTGATTTCCTGAGATACATTGTAATCCAGTAAGACACAAACATGTAATTAAATCGTGGGAAGCTACTCGTATTCAGTCACTTCGGCTACAACTCACTGTGGTAGTCAATATTGAGTTTCTTATAAACAAAAAATGAATAAGTACCCATGAGATTTTACGCAAAATGAAACTCGTTTAAGATTTTTACCTAAACTTTCACTCCGTGTCTCTTTTATCGATGGATGCGTAAGGGAATCCTTCGAAAAAATTGTCTGATAACATAAATTCATTATTGATAATGAATCGCCTTCATAAAGCACAAATATGGAACTAGATAGGTACTATAAGTAAAATGGATGTAGTGGTATTAACAGCATGTACTAGTTCATGTACTTACGCACATTTTTTATCAAGGCTTTTGACAACGTACTATATCAAAGTCTCGTGATGTGGACGCACAACATATCACGCGTAGGTATTTGCGGAGATAAAAAAAAAAAAATTGTTACTTAAGCGTATCTAGTTCATAATCTACACACCTCCGTAAAATAATGAGCTGGCTTTCACTGTCAATTTTCTATACAACGCTGAGTTTAATAAATTTGTAATAAACATAAAACTTTCAAGGGCAATACAATCAAATTCTTGAAAAGCAATAACCATATTTCACGCCACACCTTCGCCTTTGGCAATGCCTTTACCATCGAATTGTTTATCGACATCTTGCATCTTATCGTTTCATTCAACAGGTATCTGAGTGAATTAGCAGATGGAACTGTTCACCGTACGTACCTGGAGGCGAACTACCATCGCACTACTCTCATTTCCAATTAGAATGACGGACAGCCGTCAGTTTTGCCGTTGAGTTAGAGATCACGCCCGCAAATTATCTATTGTGCAACATAAAAGCACCTCACACTTATCTCTAAATTGCAAGAGTGTGGAAAGCATTATGTAATTTTAATACCAACGAAAATATATAAGCGAGTAATGTTTTGCGATTCATAAAAGTCCAATAAACATTAGCACTTTTATTCTACGTATAATGCTCGTGTTATGAAGTCCGGTTTCGGGGTTTTTGAGACAATTTACCGTGAAAGTTGCTCAAAACAAAGAATAAACAAAGCTCCTATGAGTTCAGTAGTGTAAAACATCCAGATCTAAAATGAAGTAGGTATCTTAAAAATCGTTGAACGCATTTGAGCTGGTAAATTGAAACTGAAGTAATTGCGGCAGCATTCGCTCTTGCCTACAGCGAGCCATAAAGATTATCTTGGCACATGTCCGCTGGTCGGCGTTTGCTTAACATAACATCAGCTCGCCGTGGCCACCCGACCGTGCGATACATGGTGGCTGAAGATTATCTCACACCGTGTTACCGCTACCATCTATTACTCTCAAGTCATCGACATTTATTACTTAATTATCTACAGAGAGAAATGTACGCATATTTAACAACTACTCGTAACAGAACGCGTTTAGAAATAATGAAAAAATTGCGAATATAACATAGCTCGGCCCCGTACTATATTTTATGTATAAACATCCTGTTAAATATAATTTAGGTTCGTGAGGCTACCGTTTTTAACAAAGCGTTCGTTCTTTTGAAAACCTTAAATTAATCTCTTCGAGCCTTCACTTTCTCTGAGTGGGGAAGTCAAAATTGGCCTTACTCCTGCTCGAGGCCTGTATTTAAAGCAATTTTGAAGTGTAATACTGTAATTTATACTTAGATTTTAAAATGACGTGCGTGTCCGATTAGATTTTTTTCTCTTAGCCTTATTTAAATTAGCTGTTCAGTCTGGCTAAATATGTAGATCCGCAGTTAAGTTGCTAATTATTGTATTTCATGCCTTAAGTGACACTTTACTTTAGTTTTGAATGGGTACCTAATTAAATAAAATCACATCCGCATCAAAAAAAGTAGTAGGTACCATAGCGAAAAAAGCGTCGGACAAGTTTGCGATAAAATTCCTTTCGACTTATGAAATAACTTACAAATAAGAACCCTGTGGTCAACGTAATAAAACCCTTAACTTAAAATAAAGTAAGCGACGTGTGCATCCGCCGTTGCAGGTGCTAGAACACCTTGCGCAACCAGAGCTTGGTGGAAAAAAACACAACAAAAACTTCAAGGTTCCAACCAGCTGTTGCTAAAGATTCAAAAGGCTATGCAGATTGTGGTTAAGTGAAAAAGCCAAGAGATCGTGACGACATGGCGGTGGTTTGTTACACTAATGCGTGTTGTGTTGAAAACACTGTTATATATGACACGCGCAGACTTGGCTGGGTAACAGGCGCATAAGTAATGTACTGTTATGGTGCTTCAAAAGATTGCGCATCCCGATATCTTTCAGAAATACTTATTGACAGTAGCTTACCTCAGTAACGACCGCAATTACATTATTCAATATTATTCAGTTCCTAGCTAGTACATTATGTTTTTTTCATCAGTTTTGATAGAGAATAGATTAATCTTGGCCATTTTTGTGACCTCTAGTTTAAGAATAAAGAACCTTTTGTTAGTATGATCACGCGCAAGCCTCTTTTAGTGAGCAGTACAAGGTTTTAGCTGATAACAATATTTTTTGAGTTGATGTTTCAGTTTAATGATAAAATGTAAAACTTGGCGAATAAATTCACAAAATAGGAAATGCCTGTCTCGTTAAAAAATTAAAATTGGTACACACAAAATAGTGTCAACAGTAATCTGTTGATCGGTGCCTATATTTATTTGAAAACGTCAACAACAGATTAGAAAGCGCAGTTATTCAAAAAGCAGGCTTTCAAGATGTAATCTAAATGGAAGAACAATGAGAAATCAAGAGATGCATTTTCACAAAAACTTTCACAATCGCGAATGTCACCCACGAAATTGTTTAACGCGTCTGTCCTCTAGTCCCACGTTGTCGTATTTTAATGTTGATGCAATTTATGTCATTATCATGCTACTGCAAAATGATGCCTACTAAATATACCTTAAAGTATAGCAATTTCACTTTCTAAATACATATTAATTGTTATTGATAAATAATTAGCCAAGTAACATAAACTCGTGATACGTAATCATG
This sequence comes from Anarsia innoxiella, assembly GCA_947563765.1. Taxonomy (NCBI): domain Eukaryota; kingdom Metazoa; phylum Arthropoda; class Insecta; order Lepidoptera; family Gelechiidae; genus Anarsia; species Anarsia innoxiella. The sequence continues at coordinate 12,608,510 of OX387390.1, forward strand.
AAACGTAATTAAAACCGCCGTAAAATAAGTAATGAAATCAAACCAATCAAGCTCTCTGCTGATAAAATAAAGAAAAATGTGAGAAACCATAAAATATATAAGAAAGTGAACAGGTCATAACAATCTGTATTTTCGTAATGCACAGGATATGGGCTTGTTTTAGGAATATAACTGCATCAGAAAAGCGTTACAATAACAAAAGTAATATGTACATGCCGTATGAACCTGGCTATTTTTTCAAATGTCTGATCAAGTGCATGTTCGATCAAAGGACAGAGGTTAAGAACGAACATGAATATTAATCAAAAAATGTCCATGAGTATAGAAATAAGATGCTAACCGATCCATCATAAGGCACAAGTGATTACCAATCAATCAATTACGTTAGAACTAATCGTGTGCCATTCAGAAGTGACTGATTTCTAGAGAAAGTGCCCACGTAATGATCATATAGTGAGATAGAATTAATACGTAGTGATAACGGCAACAATTTTTCACTTTAGCCTCGCTAATGAGACGTCTTTTGACGGTTCACTGCAGTAAGGTTAGAGTTCAAGTACAAGATTGTTTCGTATGCATTTGAGAACATTCCATTTTAGTTTGTAACTAACATGATAGTCGTGAGGAGAACGAAGACAGTACAAATGTAATTTAAAGCGACTGTAATACCAACGACAGCAGCGCGGACGATTTCTGAACTACTTAGTTTAATCTTCCAACATGAACAGCAAAAAGTAATGAGTTCTGTAAATCCCACTTTAGGGGACAAAAAATTCTAGTAAAAAAGGAAATTGGCGTCAAGTACGTAACAAACAATATTCACAACAATTTCCGGAGTCGATCTACCAGGGGCGACACCTTTCAGATGCAATTTATTATAAGAAGCTGCGAAGTCAATTTCCTCAGTGAATTTCTCCTGGTATATAGGCTTTTAAGCATTATGTCATAACTCCGGATGTTCAGAGGTCAATATTTTTTTGCGATAGATTCTTTAGGAGTAGGTATGTGTACCCTCTGCTGGTACATTCAGAGACACAAATGTAATTTTTAGTCTCTGAATGTACCAGGAAAGATCTTGCCATAATAGTTCCTAAATTAATATTAATAATGGTATATTTTAAGTAAAGGGCGCGAGACAGCAGCGGTGCCCTCTCAAGTTTGCTTTCACCCACGCATCGATGGGAACATGAAACTGTAAGCCACTTTCCAAAGTGATAAGTCATAAAGGATGTTCTACAACGTTTTGTGGAAATTGCAACATGAGCTTCTGCAATTATAATCATAACTGGTTTTGTATGGTAGGTGCCTAACCGTAACCGCTGCGGTCGTTGTTTTAACGAAGGAAGTTTTGGCCTTATTTTCACTTTATAAATATACCTACAGTATACCTAATCGTGAGCGAGATAATCATGGGGTAAGTTTGAAAGTGTGATCAAAAATATATTTTTAGTAATACCGTTTAAAAAGTGTATCAATTGCAAAAACCATCAGGAAGTAATAAAAATAACATTAATTATAATTAAGTCCGCTACCCACTAAAAAATTGTATCGCAATCAGATTTCGCATGTGTTGGTCAATAATGTTGCAATAAGCCCTTCACACCCACTTAGTTAATAAAACTAACGAGATACTCAGGCTAAAACCCCATCGTAAAAAATATCTGGAACATTTCCAGCGACCTTGGGCCCCTTAAAAATAAAGAATAGACAACTCACGCGCAGCTATAATTTATAGATCGCCCTCCTTTTGCTAATAAAAGGCGGCGATTGTGGCCGCCGAGAACGGTGTGATGATTGTTTTTAATGCAACAAGCATTAAAGTCACTGCGTAATATGAAGGACGTGGGCTTTTTTATTGTTAGAGTTTAGAAAGACAATGGCGTGAGCGTGACGGACTTTTCGGACGTTTACTTTCGTAATTCATATTTTATTCTAAGAATGCATTAATTGAACAATCGGAGCATTGAATTGAGAGTAACACTAATCAATTCAGCAAGATATGTCCATCCAGTGATAAAAAACGCCTGTGTTTATGCATACGCGACTAAATTTGGTGACAATCTAGGCCACTAGACTAATGGTCACCGTTTTAAAAACCAACTTTATTAACAACCTATTAGAAATATAGGCGAAGATATTTCAGGATTGAAGCTATGATGTAAGAATAAACACTTACGTATTTTTACGTATGTTTGCTGTGGATACTCGGATGTGTTTACAAAACAGTTAGCACTACTCGTACACGGTCGACAATGAGACAAGCACGACATTCGCAGGCGTGATAATTGCTACCACATTACATAGCATTACAACTACATCATGCCTGTTTGTATTTTTTCTGTCTGACGTTTAATTTTGTAATATAAAGTATACTAATAAGTGGCCCTCCAACGTCGATGGGTTGTATATTTTGGGCTATTGCCATGGGCTCACATGTTTTAAAACAATGCAAAAATTGGGTCAACTGTCGACCGCCTAGGATGATTTCAGCGTGTATACTTAACGCCATGCAAATATGCGACTAAAAATAAATGCCTCTACTTCGCAACATGTTATGAACGATGGCTATAAGTACTCCCCGCGTTTTGACCTACGTTTTGACCGTTATCTGTTGTATCCACAGTATCTCGTTCGTTTGACTAAATATTGCGGCGGGCTATAAATTTCTTAATACGCGTCAGGCTCTTAAGGATTCTTGATTATCTATTCATCTCTGGTTAAATGCAAACGTAGCATATGTACCCACTAGATATAAACTCTGATAATTAAAACAGACATAATGAAAACGCAGAGAAACTTAATGGGCAGCTTTTATTCATGTAACACGAAGTGATGTTATGAGGCCGACGTTTACTGCCAGTTAAATGAAAATGAATATGTGGTAAGGCAAACTCAATACGCATAGCAACCTCTTGTACGATTAATGGAGAGAAAATATTATTTCGCTGGCCATGTTAATCATAAATAAAATTTAGTACTTGTCGTACAAATATGTGTATTAAATTATGTCGGAGTTATATGAAAGGTTAAAATAAATGCCTTCTAAGTGTGTTCTGTACTTTCTTTGAAGTAGGTACCTAGATTACAAATCTTCCCTTGCAACAGTTTTAAATGTAATCATAGTCGAGAGAGCAACAATAGAATCTCTAACAATTTAAAATTCATCAGTACCTCCGTTGTTGAGGGGCCATTTCCCACATTGTGGCGCCGCTGCCTCTATCATCGGGTTGCTGAGATTGATAGCATCAAATAACGACTGCTATTCATCACCAATACGCAACTTGATGCGAGATTTAACGCCGTGCAACATGTGAGCAAAGTACGTAGGACCTCGGACAAAGTAAGCGATTGCCTAAATCTATCTTGTGCCAATGAAAAAGGCCGTGCCCTTTAGAGAGGTAACAAAAACGGATTGTTGACTTGTTAAGTGATTTTGAAATAAGAGTGCGTACGAGTGCCTATTTGGGTAATTACTTATGTTTGTTCATTAAAAAAAAAAGAACACTTACTTCTTGAAGATATTTTTTCCAATTCTGTATTGATATTAATCATTACTATCAAAATTAATCAATCAAATTAGTCGTATTACAACGTCTACAAATTTAAATATCGATGCATATAGTAATTACCCTGGGAAATAATATTGCTAAATAAACATATGCTTACTATTTATTAATAATATCCTGAATGTTATCTTCGAATGCTTTCAAACAATCGGACTACTTATATGATATATCTTTCTTATCAAAAACCATTTAAGACCGCTATATAATTGACTAGCAACTATCAAGGTAGGATATCAATAAAAGCATATTATAGAAACAATAGGCGTTCGTGTAACCTAGTAAGTGTTAGATGACCCTTTAGATTGTGTTCCGATTGCATCCGTTCTATTTATTAAATATCTATGCAATTGATTTATGGAAGAAATTGGTTTTGTTTTACGTTGTTTTTGATTAGTAAGACTTTCTATCTGGCTTTGTTTTGATGTCTAATGTAGTTCGATCAGTGTACAGGGAACTGTATTTTCATAGGATTTTTCAAAGTTTGTGTCGATGTTTGAAGTAGCAATAAATTATTATCGGTGTGTTACAGGTAGGTATTTATAGTATGTACATATCCGAAGTATAACTGATAACAAGAACAAATAAAATGCGCTTTCGTACCTATTCAATAAAATTCATTTTATCTTTCTTTTTAACTAAATAATTACAGGTAGTATGAATAAGATTAATAATTCTAATTAAAGATTGACAATAAAATTATATATGATGGCAAATGCGTACTTTTACTCGAGGTTATCGCCCGAGGCGTATCTTGATAAGACTAGTATAAAATACGGCCAAGTGCTGGCGACGATTTATAAGGCCGTCCGTCACACCGGCTTGTACCAACATAACGTTAATAAACTACCTTTGTAGATTGAGATACATTGAAGATCGATTTAAGGTAACGATCTTACTATCAATCTCTTCTGACTTTTAAACCTACGTACGTGAGCAATTTTAGGAAAAAATCAGTTCTGGTTTAAAAATATTTAGAACATCACATTTTCAGATACATTTAAAGAAATTATGACTTTATCATTAATAAACTTTATTAACATTGGCTATGAAATAAATAAGTAGGAATTTAAAAATCGATTCGCTGGCTTCGGTGTATGCAGCGTCATTAATTCAAACACCGTTGTCGGTAGCACCGATTCATTATTATTGTAATTGGACACGAGACACTAGAATAAATAGCCCTGCTTCTCGTTACTATCTGACGGGTCCAAAAACAAACAACGAAACTAAACCTTCATCCAATGACATAGAAACAACTTTTAATCCAAAATACAATTCGTGTGGAATTGAAATTTTATCTTGGACATCACATCTCAGCACTTTGAAATGAGTAATTGTGATTTGTGATGCTGCGGACAAGCTAGGTGAATAATAATTAGCCCAAAAAGCTAAGAATTATTATTTGGAATATTGGAAAAGAGTATATTTAGTACTCACTGAGAAATTATATTTGTGGTAAAGATATCAGAGATGCTTACCTGTAAACAAATAAAAACATCGTTAGTTTTGTTTTTAAACCAAACGTAAGCGTGTTATACCGATAGCACCGCTCGTGCAGAAAGAAGGTGTAAGTTGTTGGACTACACTCCCCCAACCAAACTTGAATACGACCTAAAATTATAACTAAAAATGCTTCACACCCTAAAATTAAAACCGTTACACATCATTTCTAGTAGGGCACTAAATAATAATATCAGTGCGCCAGATGTGGTCCCTCCCACAGTTTATGACTGTTGCGTTACTTGGAGCATTAGTCGTCCTATGTATACTTAAGTAATAAGGTCTTATTTATTCATCACAGTAATTTTACAGTATTACAGTAGCTCGAATTACGCACCGGACGCTTTTTTAAATATTTGAAGTCATTACGCATTTTATACGTTTCACTTCCCTCGGAGTTACAAGGATTACGTGTAAAAATAATGAAACTATCTATTAAGTGATATACATAAAATCGATAGCAAACCATGGCGCAGGTACGTGTGTACTTTCCGCTTACTCAAACAAGAAATAAATCAATAATTATACTAGTGTGCGATATTGACTTTTGCATAAACACCCACTCAAATCTCCAGTCGTCTGGCACAAATTGCACTGATGCTATCATGACACATGTACCTACACGTTGTCACTATCTCGCTGATAAAGCTGATAAGCCATTGTTGTTGTCACGATATTGATGTCATTTTATGATGCATTATGAAACATTATATTTTCGGAAATGTGACAGTAAATTCCGTTTATTTCAATGAAATAGAAAGAAACTTTTTGAGGTATATTTTAGTTAATCGAAGTCCCAGATTGCGCGAAACAGGTACCTATTCTGATACAGAAATAGACGCACAACAGCTTTCATTATTACAAACATGTTGATTCCGAAGTGACGGCACACCTTATTTCCCTAAGGGATAAGTTGTACCGGACCACACATTGCCTTATTTCTATTGCATAGTTATATACATCCTCTATTTGGAAAGCCCTCTATGCCCCACAGCTTGCCTATTAATGTGCAGTTGAAATACAAGAGAACAACTAAATCACACGATTCCGATTTTTCCTATTAAAAGTTTGTATCATATAACATGCTTTCTCTACTCTATGAACTTGATTATTTACGACATGATCCGTGCCAATATGCTGCTCAAACATTCGAGCGTTATAAATAGGCATAAATCAAAATGTAACAAGTTAGTTATTATTGTTAATAAAGAACTATTGGATGGATGGTAGAAGTTAAAATGTAATTATATCAGAGAGAATAATGGCATGATAATTAAACCTTATCCATTCAAGGCCAGACTAAGCATACAATTGCCTTAACTATTATGCCCTCAGGCGTCAAGTAAAATTCGCCGCCGGTTATAAATTACATTTTGTAGTAGACGAATTCTGGCCTAATGGCCAATTAGGTATGTGGGGCAAAAACAGATAAGTTCCTAATCTAGATCTTTGTATCAAGTTATACATGATCGCTGTGAGATTATGCTCGCTGTAGGCGAACGGGACCCGACGTCTTTTTTCCGAAAGCTGACTCCTTGTAGTTTCACGACAACACGTCGATTCTCGACAATTTTCTCGAAAAATTTCAAGATGCAAACTTTGTGATGCGACTATCACAATTTTCATGTATATTTGACCTACAGCTTAAAGGTACCGCACCGGATTCTAAAAGAATGCATAATGTAAAATGTTTTACCATAAGCTGTCGATAAAAAATCGGATCCGAAACGCGACCAGGAATGAGCTCAAAAGTCTAAACCGTATTTTCCATGGTCTGGATTCTCTTGCTTGCAGGTTGTAAGACCGAACAATGAATTACTGTTCTAATAGTAGGTTTATTACTATTTGTTCCGCTCCGGTTCTTTTAAACCAAGACTTGTGTAGGAAAACAGTCTTAAGGAAAATAATAACCCTAACAATTAACGTCATTGGATAACGCAAAAAGGCATAAATATATGTTTTAGTTTGACTAATAACTTAATATGGAATTTTCACGTTCTAGAGCTATCCGAAAATGAACCTAATAAAATGTTTAATTTGAACTTTAAATAGTAAATCAAACGGTTACAACGAGTAAGTTTATCTAGGAATAATTATTACCGTCTTAACAGGCATCCTGTTTGTAAACGGGTCAGTTGTTGGTATCACTGAGTTGCATAAGTGTAGGTAATGTTGGACATATAATGCATATGTTAACAACATGTTGAATGGGAGTTATAACTCATTCCTTTGTTTACACTTGTACTTATGTATACGTATTCGTAAATGTCGTAAGTATCCAATCCAAGCTACAGCCAGAATTAATAGCTTACAAAAAAAACTTATAATCAACTCGTAATTGATGAAGTATTTCTTATAAGCAGTAAATAAGTAATAGTTTGATGATGTAGATTGTAGGCTATGAGGTAGAATCTAAACTATTTATAAAGTCATTTCTTATGTACTTCAACAAAGAAATAAAACTGAAGAAATTCAGTGACGCAGCGTGAAATATAATGTGGATTTTAGTTTGAAATGATTCCTGTTTATAAAAATTCTCAAACAATACGCACGTTTATGAGCTAATATCAAGTAAACTCTCTAGTGCGCAGTGAGAAAATAAACAAAGAGCTACATATTTTGTAGGCGCCCACCATGGAAACCAGCATCTGGACAAAACTAAAATAGATGAACTGTTATGCAGCGGTTCCCAGAAAGGAAACTATACTCCATTAGTGCTTCCTCTGTCGACTCGACGGACATCACTCAAAGCAGATCACACGGAAACAGAGAAGCGGGATACCATCGTATTCTTATACTTTGTACCTTTATACAAGATATATATTACGAAAGATAAAATAATATGGAAAAAGAAAAAGTTCTTGCTTATTCACTTTGCAAGTGTCTTTCAATCCCACTTGAATATTACGATGGTGTGCTTATTATACTTTAAATCCATTAAAAATTAAAGGCTCTGTATGTTGTTTGCAAGTGTAGTGACATTAAAAACTGCTTTATGTAAGGATCAACGAAACAGTTCCATTCCGTTGATAAATGTGTTAAGTTAATCTTTAGAACAAAGAACCTCCCAACTTTCTAATAACTCGAAGATTTATGGCGTTTCTCATAATGCTAACTGTCCTTAAAACTGTGCGTTGTATTCTTTATTTCAACGGTTTAAGAGTTCCAGTGCTCAGTTCCTATTATACCATTTAGCTAGTTTATTAAAACGGTCCTTTCACAGTTCAAGTTACAAGGTTGGAAAGGTCAGTGTGAATAACCTTATTTTTTTTGGCTTTCACTGTAAATTCATTGCTACCTGACACGCTATGTGAGCTTAGCCTGCTAGACTGCATTAAGTAATTACTATGATTCAAAGCTAACTACTCCTTAAGGCATTTTGCTATCATGTTATATTTCGTAGACGCATGCTCCAGTTAACGACATTCAATAAAATTCTGATTTGAATAGAGAAATCGCTGTGATTCCTTCAAATTATAATATGTATTTTCTATAAGTGCCTAGTAAAATATGAATATAAAAAGAAATTGGTTCATATGCGTTAATGTTCCCTACTCTATACAGACAGACAATTTTAAAACGATATATCAGATTACGCTTTGGATAACAACCACGGTGTGTTAATTTGACGTAGCTAGCATAAATTGTAGCATTTGAAATGTGGTTCAATTGACAAGAATCAGCATGTTATAGTTACAGTGTAATGAAACAATGAGATACGCGTTCATGAAGTTTTGTATAAAAATGTGTATACGTTTCATGTAAGTTTTCAGTTACGCCGCAGATGCTTCAATTTCGAATCGTACACATAAGGCACTGACAGAGAGAAGAAACTGAGGGCCGATTCGCAAACTAAGCCAACTTAACCAGCCTGTTGAAGTCAAGCTACAACTTTCTTAATGAAATCTTTTAAAATCGCTGTCAGTTGGTGGAGTGGAGCCATAAATTGATTCCTCACCTGTTCCCCGCACGTGGCACGGCGTTGCGTGACGAGACGGCAGCCGCACCCATTACCCACCATACTCTACCGCCGAGCGCCTGCAGTCGACAACTAACCCGGCCACCCCACTTTACCCCCCCCCCCCTGTTTATCAATAAATCCACGATTGCAATGCTATGCAATAGATTCTTCAAAGTTTTCTTTCGTATCTTCATAACTTGAATACGAAACAGCACTGAACAAGATATAGAAAATTAAGTTGCAACGATGATGGCCTCTTTGATAGAGATACGTTCCAGGAAACTTTGTGATCTTAAACGAGTACACGAAGTACTTATACCCTCCCATGTTTTTAATCTGATAAGTACTTTGTAAACAAGATTTCTTATTATAACAAAACACGTCTCCGTCACGCCTCAACGACACATTACACGGCCACAAAAAAAATATTGTGTCCACAAAAACTAATTTTCTTCCCCTTCTATTTGTTTCTTCAACGGTTTACAGTCCGTAATTACACCTAACAATAATTATCGCCCCGTGATTTGTAAGGGTGAATTCTTTTACGCGACAAAGGGTGCGGTCAACGACCTCTCCATTTACCTAATGAAACCTCTCAATACTGCATTCGTATTGCTTGAAAGCCTACAATATTGTTATTTATAGAAAAGAAAACGTTCAGTTTAGAGTGAGGTTGTATCTGAAACCTTACACTGCCAAGTGTTTTGTTGTTGATTAAACAAGTCCCCAGCCCTCTCGTGTGTAGAAAGCTGCCTTCGGACACGAATCCCCCATTCACTTCTAAGTGTTTGCACTGAGCTCAGCTAAATATATTGATAGCCTATTTATACACTTAAGTTAACTAGAACAAGGCAATCTTTACTTATCACTTCCCTTAGCACCTTTCAGCGACTTCTGGCTACATTGTGTCAATCTATTTTCAAGAAAGTCTTTTTATATGAATATTGGTAACGCTGTTGATTAATATTTTAATAGCAAAGTGTCATAATAAAAATAACTTACACGGCAATAACATCATCAAACCCATTAACTTTAAATAAAGATTTTCATTGCAACATTAGAGCGACGTTTTATTTGCATTTTGCTCGTAAAATGTTGAATTGATATGTTATAATATAATAGCAAGCAGTGATAGTGGCACTCGCTAAATTAACGCTTATGCAACAGATTTATAATACACGTAGATAGAAAGCATTTTATCCGGATATCTTGCGTATGTTAAAACCCGTAGCTAATAATCGCAAACGTATTCATCCGAACGGTAAGCCCCTTGCCATTTGTCAGCTTGTCAAAGATACACACCTAATAGATTGGCGTACATTGAATCAATGCGATCTAGAAGGTCTGAGCTGATAGGATCAGTAAACGCTGATCCAGATAATCTTATTATTCCGAAAGCGTGGCTACGTCTTATTTTTAATACTATATGAATGAACTTTACGCTTTCTACGTTTTGCTATTTAATTAATTAAACATTACATTCGATGCCACTTGATTGTTACTAGGTAATCAAACTTTGATGTTTTTTAGTACATGAAGTGTCCAGTTTCTTTTGATTGGTAGTATCAGTCAGGTTCTAAATCTACACATCTACAATTTAGTACCGTTTTTTGACCCGCAACTTCAATCAAACGTATAAGTAACCTGTGGCGTAGCGTCCTACTCTTTAACCGCCTCACTGTTACCCGCGCATGCGCCACAAGGCCAGCCGGGAATTAGATCGTCGTAAATCTTACTATCCGTCTCTCACGCCGCCATCCATGATTAAAGCTATACAAAGTTCAATGCCCCAATGCTAATTCAAAATGGCCGAAGCAAAACTACAAAAAGAAGTAACCACCAGCCACTTACAATGTAAGTAAGTACCTAAATCATCTTTCCTGCCGTGAAAGGAAATAGAATCACAGGTAAACTAGGATTAAATGTTTCTTCGTTAATTTGCTGGAGACAATACTCGTATTTCAAGTTTCTCTGAGTAGGAGCTTTTGACAAGCAACCGACTGTAGCAATTATGAATTTGTTTACTTGTCAAGTTGTCAGTTTACTAATTATTTTATGAAATTGTTGAAATCAAGTAAGTAATTTGAGTGTTTTCCATAATAACAGAAAATGGCGAAAGCGTTCCTCGAATAACAGAATGCATACATTTTCAAAAACACGTCCATTGAATTGTCTTAGCTCTTAATACTTATGCGATACGCGCTAAATACGTAACTAAAGACAAAAGAGTTGTGAAAAGTTATTACCTCTGCCTACCTAGCAGCACAAATCAGAGAATAACCTTCGATTTTGACTACCGAAACGAATTGAACAGTTACCACAGGCCGAACAATCGGTGTAAAGTGAAGTAATAGTAATAGATAGTAAAATCTTTTTGCGCATGTGTTTTATCGGTTTATCGATTTTAAAAACGTGGTCTAAATAAAAATATGGAAATAAGTTGGGCATCGACAACAACGGGGCGAAGACGGCGACAGCTCCTGCACGACTTTTAGACTTGATATTCATGAATTCACTGAACGCGCTTTCTCACGTAAAATGTTACACAGGTAAGAAGCACACGCACGAAAAGGCATTTCGTTCTACTTTAACAGACAGTTTTCATCAAATTATAATCCTACGTATAAACGAATAGGTACAGAATTTTATCATCCTCTTCAGTGATAAAAATGAAACGCAAAATTTCAATTCAGTCCTTACAAAGACCTACATCATTTACTACTCTACCATATAAACTTTAAAGTACATTTCTCTAATGAGCTTTAAATTTTGTAAACGTGCAATGTTTTACCTACTTTAAATACAATGAAATGAGGTTTACGTCGATAAAGTTAATTCAATTTATCTGCTTTTTATGATAGGTATTTGAATTAGCTAACTTTGCAATCTTATAATGATTTCATGCAGATTTCTATTCAGACTTAAAACATTACAACATTTTCGATCACCGTGAATATAAAAAAATAAATAGTATTCATTTTATTCCACTATAAAAAAGCAAATAAATGTAATATCTAATGCACCCGCAAATTTTTACTTATTAGTAGATATCTCAAGAAAGTGAAAATATCTTTGATAAATACGAGTAGTCAGTTGAAGCACGTGTAGGCTGTTTTTATTTGGATAAAATAAATTACGCAAATGGGTTAAAAATATTTTGACTAAACGGAAACTGCGAGCCATGCGATCCCATCACAAACAGTAGACAAATAAATAAGTACTCAATTTCCTCTGAGCGACATAAACTAAACAAACCTTCAGAGAAATAAGATCTAATTTCCAGACTTGAAAGAAACTTTTTTATTTTGATAAACTGTAGCTGTATTCGTTTCGTCTTATTACAATATTGATTTGTATTGTTATGACTAAATACAAGATAGAAATATACGAGGAAAGCACGCTCGGCGTTCTCTTTTATTATTATTTAAAAAATCGGCATTCAAGTAACATAAATAATTTTGTTTTTTGGTTTATTAATTAGTAAGTGTATTGAGCATGATAGCAGTAGGTATTATAAGCAGTCATGTTTAGTCACTGGTAAGTATTATATTATTGTCGTTTTCCTTCCGTTTGTAACATTTATGTAAGTATAATGGTAAAATGTTCAAAGCAACGGACTAACCTAAACATAAACTGAAGTCTATAAAGACGGCAGTGGCGGAAACGCAGCGGACATGTGTTCGGATCCCGTCCCGCCCTTCGTCTCTCAGCACTCATTAACTCCAGCCAAATGCGGACGTACACATTGTTACCATCACAACGCCACTGAAGTCACATTCAAACGAGATGGAAGCATCGACTCTTTGTTTTGATTCTATAAACGTAAAAGATCACAAAGAAAAACATACGTTTCATAAATCGCAACATATTTCTATTATCCCGAGATACGAGTATCCTTGTCCACTTGATCGTGACATTCACCCAGAAGTCAGTGCACTATGACGCATAGGTACCTACCTAAATACCACTTTATACCATTTCCCACAAAGACTGGCTTTAATTGGAGCTTCTTTGTACTCGAGGAACTCATTCGATTGTCACTCATTTCAGATCCCGTCATTAAGTTCTTGGCGAGTGGAGTAGAAAAAATCTTAAAAATTTTGGACTCGTTATTCCGGACACTATGAGCTTGATTGCAAAATGCCGTTATTTATCGACAAGAGGTAGATATCGGGTGGCGAACTGGCGACCATGGCATTTTAAAAGCGCATTCTGGTGCAACTTAATGGAACGGGGATACGAGTAATGCTACTCTCATTTTTGCTCCAAATAGAGAGCCAAGGTAAAGTAATGCAAATATTTATGTAAACGTAGTAGTTGATACGAGTTTTTGTAGTTGCAAGGGAGTAGTCTGTGCGCCGCGTCCGTCGTGGGACATTAATGTGCAACGAACGCGAAGGTACGCATTTAATTACGACACACCGTCATAACAGAATTCTTTAAAGTGCAGTTCTCAGTTAATTTAAATATTCCTCAAATTCATGTCTACGCTACGATTATTAAATGGAATTCAACGATCTAATGTTATTTAACACTGCTGTTGTCGTAAATGTGTTTCAAAGTTCTTCATAATTTATAATTAACTATATTATCTTTGTGTTCATGTCACCGCTTCATTTAATTTTCACTATGAGATTACATTTTTACGATTAAAAGTTATATTTGGACACATTCAGACAAAAAAGGATGCAACGTGTCAAGTTTTATGGGTTTAATGAAACTAATCAACTAAATTACAACCATTTTGCTTTTCATAAACATAAAACTTGCAAATAGCAATTTTTATAAGTATTTTATGCGGTCTTTACTCAACTTCGAAGAAGTTATATAATGACACGTGTAGTTTTAATAAAATTGAAGGTTTCAAATGTATGGGAGTTTATGGGCGGTGCTCGACAAATTCTTTACTCTATTCAACGTTTTCTATCCAACAAGCAGCGTGATCGTTTTGTGGAATAGATATAAAAATAGAACTTACCTACTTCAACGAAATATTTTAAAACAAGATCGAAATAAGCAACGATTGTCACTGACGCAAGATATACGATAAGTACCTAATCTTAGAATCTTCTTAAAGGAAGTTAATTTTCTTTCTTGTCAATACACGTATTAAACAGTTACGAAACCTATTTTAAAACCGGAGATTGGAACCGCCATAGCTATCAGATAGATGTGACGATGCATCATCGGAGGCAAGGCGTTGCGACGGCAAGACGAGGCGAAGTCGAGGCAGCAATAGGAGTATCCCGCCTCAGATATCTTTACATTCTCACGCCTCGTGGGAGTGCATGGACAACATCTGCAGCGTTCACTTGTTACACACGTCATAAAATACCTACAGTAAACAAAAAAGATGCTTACCACCATCCACTCCTATCCACTCACGATTCATGAGTATTTAGATGGCTTCCTTGTTACCAAGGTAATGTTATCAAAATAATTAAAAATAAAAATGCATTTTTGCTATTTTGTGCCAAATTTTCCTAAGCCAAATTGAAAAAATAACGAAAGGCCTTATAGTTTGTGCCATCTTAAATAAAAAAAGGGTCAATAGATTAGTTCTTAGAACGCATAATAATCACAAAAAATAAACAGTTAAATCCTAAAAAGATAATACCTCAGAAATAGCACTAAGTTTTTGAGATATTTCGCTGAATCGTTTTATAACGATCATTATCATTGCTTTGTTTGCACAGTCTTTGTCTCCGCAAAGCTATTTTACTTTCATTTTCTTTGTTCTCATTATACACTGTATAAAGAGACGTCCATTTTGTTTAATAGAAGCTTGAAGAGTCTTTGTTAAGCATTTTGACAGATTTACATGCAGATGAAGTACTTCCCATATGCAACGCTGACTCACGGAAATATGACGTAAGGACAGCTGCAATTCTTACCTGGAAAGAAGAAAATAACACATTTAAGTAATCGAAAACTATAGATTGGCTTAGATACACTATAAAAACTAATCTCCCATATAAGTATAAGGATATATAAGGATTGATAAGGATATATAGGATATATAATTATAAGGATAAATAGGTATAATTATTTTCCTACAAGCTAAGTCAGATGCAAATAAACGATTAAGTTAAGAGATTTAAGATTTGCACCTTTTTACAAACCCATCGTAAAAAGTTGGGTGGTATAAGTTTGACCACTAAATCTGACTGTGTGTGGCCCCGTAGCTCTTATCTTAAACCAGTGAACAGATTTGGATGCGGTTTTTAAACACCTACTACATGGTGGAAAATGGTTCAAAATTTTATCTCAACCTACCAAACCGATAACAATCGGCATTATATTTTCTGCAACGTGATAAAAGATAATGAAAAGATAACGCTGACATTATCAGAAACAATAACACTTCATACAGCTTGCATCAACTCATGTATCTTTGTAGATAAAGAGAAATGTTAAATGCAACGCTAGCTTGATGAAAAGAATCTTCTATACAGACTTTAAATTAGTGAACGATGGAAAATTATTTGCATATACTCGTGAAAACTAACAACTTTTACTATGGGACCAAGTACGAAATCACAAAAAAAAATTGTTCCCCCATACGATTTTGACCTTGGTCCCATAGTAAAAGTTTGTTATCACGAGTACGTGCGTATCCTTTTCTGTCGTTCACTAATTTGAAGTCATCCTATATATTCTAGTCTTCATAAAAAAAGTAAGCAAATATCATAATAACAAGAGAATAATTTAAAAACTAAACACAAAACTACTTAGTATTTCTGTTAAAGCTTAAATATCTGGGTTTAGTTACAGCAATTCAGTCTTATGGGGTCATATTACAAAAGGTGGCCTGACTGACGGCGGAATTGATGAACGAGTCCCATTGTGACAGCCGGACAACGTAGCGTGGAGAAATAACAACAAGCGGAAATTAATATTTGTTTGGAGAAGTTCATTTAGCTATTTCGGCTATTTACCTATTATCTATTGATGCAATAAATACACGCAATAGATAGTTTAAGAAGAGAGTACCAAGCTCGTTGAAAAAAGAGCGGTTAAGCGCCAAAACACACGGTGAAACGCAACTGCAACGCAACTGAAACTGTTAGTTACTTTTGAGTTGCATCGCAGTTTCTGCTATAGACTTCCTTACAAAACCACACACGACACAAGTAGTTTGAAACGTTTCGTTTCAGTTGCTTTCTGGTGTTCTGTGTGTTCTGGGTCTAAATGTAAATTATTCATTAAATATCTATGTATTCTTCTGTTTTTTTTTAAATAAAGAGTTATAAGCGATAAGTTTATTAAAGACTTGACTTTTTCTTATGAAGCGAAATGATAAAGTAATTTCAGTTTGTTTTACTATAAATACGTAGGAATTATTTAAAACTTGAATTGCAAACAATGACTTAACAGGTAAT
Source organism: Anarsia innoxiella (assembly GCA_947563765.1). Lineage (NCBI taxonomy): Eukaryota > Metazoa > Arthropoda > Insecta > Lepidoptera > Gelechiidae > Anarsia > Anarsia innoxiella. The sequence continues at coordinate 12,624,919 of OX387390.1, forward strand.
TACTCCGAAGCTTATCCTGGCGGCTTATAAATGAGGTTCGAAGTAAATAATTGCATTTAAATCTTGATTGTATGCAGCGCAATGCATTGGCATGCACTTGCATTCGAAAGTTACTTACAAGTACTTTCAAATGTCTTTCAAGACTAATTAACGTGTTAGTCTTTGTCTAAGTAAGCTGATTTAAATGTAGGTAATAAAACGTTAGCGGAAGGAGTTAGGAATTGCTGGTTATTGTACTGGCCTTGTTTAAAATATTAACCACCGGAAGTATGTATCGAGTGAATAAATACTCAAAGGAATTATAATCATGATATTGTGTAGTGCGCATGCGCACCTTATTTTCTTATTGAAAAGGAAAATGTTCAAATTATGATGCCATAAAATCAGTATTATAGGAATTACACTGATTGAGAACAAAATTACCTCGCCTTTTAAAGAACATTTATGTTAAACTATTTCCCACATTTTAGCGGTGAAGAGAAATATGTTATTTTATAGTATCGTGTGTTGGTTTATTCTCGTCGTAATGGTTAGTCTGTATTTAACCCCATTTCGCAGCCCCGCGATATGGCCCACACTACCCGAGGCACGGTATAATGATCCATTGAAATGAAGAGATTACTAAGTCTTCTAATTAGGTATTACATACAGCTGGAATTGTGCTGTGACTATGAGAGACTGGCCCATTCAAACGTTATCCGATTAAACTTAATTAGGGTTTAAAATCTTAGATACGTATGAGAAATAAACCCTAGCTGAGACATAACAGAAAGCTTAAATTATAGTTGCATCAAAGTTAATAATTCGATATTTAATTTTCTTTAATTCTCTCTATTATATCGACACCAATTAAAACTTCAAGAATAAAATCGAAGTTCGTTAATTTTTTATTACTTTTTTAATTTTATACTACCTCGTGGTAAAATTAATAATTTGATTCCGCAGATTGCGTAAGTTTCTTCACATAATTACCGTCAGTTGCGCCAACAACAGCCATTAAGCCCACATCTCACTTTCATATCAAATGCATTGCGTAGCAATTTTATATCTACGTGCTTACTTTCGTGATCGAATTTAAACATTTGCGGTGCCTACCTACTTAATATTAGGTAGGCACTGCAAACTACCTATTATTTACTTCATAAGGCACCAATAAACACAGATTTTCTCACTTAGCGCTACATCGGTACTTGCAGCGATAAATTGTTACAAGCTAACTACACGGGCACTTATTGAAGTTTTCCTACTATAAACTGATAAATAACAGGTAATTATATTTCTCCTGAGAGGGATGTCGGAAAAATCTATCATCAATTTGAAAGCCGATAACTAAAAGACAAGAGACGCCGCAAGCTAAAGCTAGTCTGCACATTATACTGGTCCATGGACTATCATCTAAAACGATCTGGAGAAATTGCGTGTTCTGGTGTCAGAGGAGCGGCCGGAACGATTTGTCTTGCCGAGGCATATTCTATGTCTAAGGAAGGATGATAAGCGCCTTAGAATAAGTCCCAGTCAATGGAATTATGCAATACCTATTAAACGCATGGCCGATACGTCAAATCTATAAAGTTTATGTATTTTTCATTTGAAAGATCAACTGCCGCTATTTAAATACTGGTTTTAATTTATTTATATGTGTTCCTATTTTTACCCGTAGTCAGTCTGAGGCTGCCACACACAGACATAATCAATCGGGCCTTTGATATTGTTCTCTTTACGAATGTGATGAGGTACATAATGGAAAGGTCGATCGTTATTCTAGGTATTTAACAAAAATAACACTATACGACCAAGATATTTAAAGCAGCCCAAACTCGTGACACAACCGCTGTAAAAATTACAATTCCTAATAGTCTGGCCGTATAGCGGTCACTCAACCGGTCATATCATAAATCCGTAACTAGCAATTTCATCGACAATTTCCAAGTGTTTTCACTCAAATCGCTAACAAAATAATGACTAAGCAACGCTGCTCCTAACACTTTATCGTGGCTCTCTCCGAGACTAGGTTTTATTAAATCTTGAGCTATATTATTGTGCCTCGCTCGCGGCGACTAGAAATGACCCGTAATCGAAAGAGATAGCCTGATTGTAGATACGTGGTGACAGAACGTGATGGAGGGCTTCTCTATTATCCAATTTGCTTAGAAATTGTAAATCGATTCCATTTGACAATAGCAATAATAGCAAGGTATAACATGAGAAACAAATTCGAGAACAACCAAGGTTTATGTAAATAATCAAGTAGGTAGGTATATTGTCATAAATCAAACAAAGTGCAAGAGTTTAAGCAGATAGGTATGTATATTATTCAAAAAGCAACAATGAATTGCAGTAAGCTAACCTCGAGTTCTGTAGGTGCTCAGCACTAAAAAACTTCTCTTACCATTCATCATTGACCGTTTAATAGAAGATTACAAGGAATACAAATTGTTCCCACAGGAAGCACGAATAAACTAGCTTAATAACAAGAGGAAACTATTAAGTTGTCGCTGGCCATCGTATTAACCGTAGCATCGACAAAATAGATTTATGAGAGGCGCGCGCGCAACGTAACGCGGCCACACAAAAATAGATGAAGATAATCCCTCAGTGAGGCGTTTGACATCTTATTTTAGTAAAAATCTGAGCCACTTAAATAATTAGCTCAGCCTTCCTCTTGATTGATCGTAAACATGCAGCTCTTTCGATGAATGTTCACGCACGTTTCAGAGTATGGCAAAGCATTTTTACTCTTGCATCTAAATTGGTAGTACCGTGGCGCCGAGAAAATGCGACGAAAGTGGGTTGATTAAGAGTCGGCGCAGTTATGTTGTACATCATACTACAATCACCGTCAACAGTTTATCTGGTACGTGTGCTGTGCGCCCTCATTAAAACAATACAGTAAAACGCATAAGCATGACATGAAGACATCAAAAAGGAGCAATTAGAAAGCCCTTCGTGCACACAAATACCTGTCTAGGTACTCCCTAATGAGATTTTTGCGTGCACCCAAATTGATCATCAGAATCATTCCATACTTTTAGGCAAATACCTTTTTTCTATCGAAATTAGATAATGAAGGTGTAGAAGCTGTTTAAGTAATTTAGAATAAAGTAACAAGCGTACTTGAGTGGTGTTAAATTTTGGAGAATAAAAAAATAGGATACAGTTACAGGACATTCACAGATTATCTAAAATAAACAATTAAAAGCACGTTCAAGAAAACGCCGAGAAAGTAAAGTCAAAATATGTAAAAGCAATCTCTCACAATGTGCTTCCTTACCAATTCTCTCGTTTAGTTTCATAGAAACGGCAGTAAAATTTATATTTGGTAGTTTGCTACGGATTTTAGAGAACAGTTTCTTTGTGCTAAAAGCCTTAATTACTGTTAACCGACTTTTAGAGTCACGCAATCGCACTCAAGGTGAAAAAATAAGGTTATGTGAACTTAACCTATTATTTGAGGAAATGTTTACATATTTGTATCATCACAGTTTGTTATACGTGTATATTACCGATATTGTTTGTCCGAAGCTTAGAAATTATCGATGAATATACCATTTTCTTTTGTGAAACGACCTACTAAGCAATATTAGGTCGATTTTCAGAAGTAAAGCACTTCAAAAAAGTGTTGTGGGTAGACTAACGATGAGTTTTAGTTTTATTGATTGATTTATGGCCATGTGTGTTGTGGACGGAGCCAGCTGCTTCGGTATGCCTACTCTGACTTGTATAGTCAATTATAACAACAATAGCATCTGAACCTGAAATATCTATAGCAGTTTTAATTTTAATAACTTTTAGGACTGAATAAGTACAAAAACCATCACAGATGATGTTTTCGAGTTTTTACGTTTACTTTACTTATAAAGTAAATGGTATTGCACTCAGAGTAGGCGTACAGGGGGAACACTCGCGTTGTACCGACCGGCGACGGTTGCTGTTTACACACAGATAACACCTTTATCGCTGCGTAAATATTTGACGCTAAACCTAGATATCACATGTATTGGAAAAGTAAAAGTGGGCATGAGAACGTACCTACAATTTCTTTTTAATTGTGGCCCAATTAATTACGTACAAATATCCCGACAGTATTCAATACAAACCAGGAAATATTTTTAATTTTGTATTCCACATTTGCTTGGAAGAGACAACAATGCAATGTACGTGTTTTTGCTACTTTAGTGAGCCGGTTAGCATTGCTTATTTCATGGTTATTACAGTTATTCTTTGTTGTTTGATATAGATGTTTACGAAAGAAAAAGTGGTCCAAAACTTTTCTTACTTTGTACTTAAGTCAAACTACGTATCGCTTTATACCTCAAGCTTTCAATAGGGGATCTAAATGAGGCAATGTCGACTTGCAGATGTATAAAAACTGACCTAGTACGGAGAGCAACTGACTGCAGCAACGCATAACGGTAAAGTAAGATTACTATTTCGGTTGATGCTACTTTCTGTGTGCCATTGTTATAGCTTTGGCTTTGCGAATACCGACCAAATAAGTAGCATGCATAGAAATAATATCAGGGCTTCGCGCATTGGCGGTTGGGTTGCTTCCGCGGTTTTGACGTTTGATATGGTTTGTTTTTTTTTTGTACGAGTGCAACAGATTCCAATTCGAATGATTACAAAAGCCGTTCCGCTTTTAGTGCGTAAGATCTTGTTGAAGGTACCACGATATATGTGAGTAGCAGAAGTTTGGATTTAGGTCTAACTAGGTAACAAAAGCACGTTAAGACAACAATTAAATAGAGATGAAACAATGTTAAACCAGCATAGCTGCATTCATTAGCTATTATTTCACGACTCACGAGTAATTTATCTAAAATGATTTTCTCAGCTGAATATTCGTTAAAAAGCAAAAAAAGTAATTCCGACATTGCTATCAAACTTCTTAACTAGGTAACCAAACAAGGTATCAATTTTGGGAAAAAAGTAGAATCGTTTCATGCCGAAAGGCAAAACAAATTGCAATTAAACGAGCGGGAGAATAACTGGGGCATGAAGAGAACGTTGCAACAGTCGGACGCGCCGAAACCTGCGCTCCAATCTACCTACCGAACAAATTATAAGTAGATCGAATAAAAATTATATGAGCCTATTGCCTGCATACACCAGAGAAGAAATCTGAAGGTGTATGTGAAATCCACCGACGCATATCTGGCCAACCTGGTGGCCCAACACTCTCGTGTGAGAGAGTAGGCTCACCCTTTATAGTGAAAACGTCATAAATAGGACAGTTTTGTTAATGACGTCTATCTTATTATACGCATGTACCTACGGTAGGTAGGTAACCTACAATTTAATAGGATAATCAATAAAGAACGAGTCGTTTGCCCTAACGCCTATGGATACCTACTTGAAGACTGACTAACGATATTATGGACTAAAACTGATAATAGACATTATATGGACGTTATTCTACCCCTACTCGTTGACATAGATAAATGGTGTGGTAACTGAATTTGACCTAAGAAATTATCGATCAATCTATTGTTTTGAAATGTTCCGAACGTTTTGAGAACATTATCTGATCGTCACCTGCAAAGACAAGTGGAAAGATATGCAGTCAAAAGGAATATAAAGACAAAATCTTTCAGGAAAAGCAATAGATTAAATAATGCCTAAGTACAGCGCAAGATTCAGTAAAATAGATTAGGTTTTTTTTTGTAAATGTGACAGTTAAACGGTCGCCTATTCAAAAAATTCAATTGAGTTTCAATATGTTATATCTAGCAATAGACCACTCAAGCTCTCTAGGTCAGTGAGTCAATTATTCAAGCAGTTTAGCTTGAATCGTTTAAAATATCTAGTTTACGGTTTATTCTTCATATTTTATGGTACAATTTGACTGATCTATTACCAATGTGATGAAAGAATAGGTAGCAGATTTGTGAGTATTTTAAAGGTCCCAGAGGATTCCATTAATTATTTACTGGGTAGACGTTTCTTTCATTAATGTTTAGTAGGATATATCTCGCCACGCCAAATCCACAAAACAAATTTTTATTTTTGTTACTTACCTAACTGTCAGTATCATCTTGCAAACGCGCATTCAGCTCTTTCGGTTGTCGCGGTTTCAGCACAGATTTTATATTTGATATTCGTTTTCTTGTTTACAACTGTTTGAATTACTATTATATCGTTAATAAGTTAAACTTAATAAAATAAAATTTTCGAAAAATGTCGTCTGAAATAAAGTCATACATGATACTAATCATAACATCTATGTTCTTTTAGTATAATTTCTAATAGGTACAAAAATTAATTTGTTTTTAGTCATGCAATGGGTTTTATTATCGTGTATTCGTGTTAGATATTTTATTCAAATAATATCGACGGACCATAAAAATGAATGCCCAATCCATAACAAATGTAAATGTATTTTAAAAGGGTCCAAAAAAAGGTTCAACAAAATGGGACAACGTTATGCGGGCGCCTCGTCGCTTTCAATGAATCTTAAGACAAAGAAATAGAGTGAGTATAAAGCTTATCCAGGAAATCTTTATTGCACTGCGGGACATTCAGATAGATTTGAGATCCATAGAATTCCTTAAAATCCTGTAAACTAATACAACAAAAACAAAAAGACAAAATAATATAAGTACCTACTCCGAAGATTTTCACATAAAGCTTCCGCTTTGGTTCGTACAAGGTTATAAAATGGTTCTCAGCGGAGTACTAATTGAGCAGAAAATAACAGACCACGAAGCCTGGTTGTAAACACTAAGCTGTGATTGGAACGTTAATGAATCATCGCCGCCGCTGGCTGCATAATAGCTAATTATTCAATTTCACTAATACCCAGCAACCAATAGACCGTTGCCTCAGTTATTACCAGCACCTGCTGCCTTAACGACACTCAAAGTGCAGGGTCCGGCTCGTTCCAACTCATCAACAGACGATATGTTTGAGAGCAGCGTGCCATCATGTTAAATTCAACCTTTATTCTTACTTTCTTTCATGGAAGTGATAAATTTCGTTGTGACATTTTTGGAAGCCTGCCATTTTTCACTTACGCAACGGACGCGTACTCACTCATACGCACTATTTAAACATACGCATACTCCGTGAGTCAGAAAGGAAATGCCAGATTAGAATCACTTCTAAGCGACACACGCGAAAAAGGATATTGGCCGAATGAATTGGGCAACAGAAGTTACAGTTTGAGTTGAATTAAAGCGCTCTTGCTGGCTGGAGTAAAAACTATCTGACAAAGTCACGTTTGAAAACGAAGCCAAGCGTGCAACAAGTGGCAAGAAACCCGGCGAATTCTGAGCGCAGAAGTTTATTTTACGAGATCGTTATAGATAAAGAAGAGAGGCGACAGATCCACGTCGACAACCAAATTTATTGCCTTTGACGCATGGTGTTAAAATAACGATAATAGAGGCTTAGCCGAATGCAATTAGAGACGCTGCGATGTAAATTAGCGGCGCCGCGCCGTCAAGAACTTCCCACAACGGCTGACGACTTGTTTGTATTATGTGGAGCTAATTACAATGGATTAGGAGTCCCAGTAGTACTGCATGTTGAGATTCCTAATTGGGTAGGACTTTATTGATGGAACGAATATGGTGAATTGATGCAAAAGGCTAAAAGAATTTAGCCACCGCCGCAGTCTGGTAGCAAAATCATCATTAATCGCATAATGCACAAGCTATACAAGGAGTACGCAGCATCCGATTAACCTCGAAATTGAAAGTAGCAGACAACATTAATGCACCAGAGCAAAGCTGAGTATGGTCAAGGTGAATCGGTTTAGTCCGCTTATGTTAGTATTTAAACCTAAACTTGTAATTTTTGGAATGTTAGCTTAGTGAATGCAAGGCAACATACAACAATGACAAAATTAAGACACAATAGAATAAGAATCCCAAGTCTTGGCCGGAGTGTCAAGTAAGTATAAATTAATTAGTCGTTAGTACTGATGGCTTCTGAAATATACGAATTAAAAAGTACAGTTTTAGACATAATGGAGTTTAAATATTATCATGTAAAAATGCTCCGCGATTCCTTCACCAAAAGGCGCCCGCATGTGTATGTAAGTCAGGATAACCACAGCCGAACCGCACTCGCAAACTGGTTTTGGTGCACTATTATTATTAAGGGCTCGTGCCAATATACGGGGCGAAACGTGCTTCAGCCCAATACAATACAGTTAACAAAGCCTCAAGGAGAAAATATGTTTTAAGTAATAAAAAAAAAACTATACCAAAAGGACACGAATGAAACGTTTATTCACACGCTGTTAATTTTGATAGGTAATCAGTCCATCTATGTCGTAAATCCATGCATACACTCGCACATTCATTTATTAGTAAGGCACTGTGTAGATAATAATTCGGTTATTCGACTATAAACAGTTCCAAAAACTTTAAAATAAATTCACACGTTGAACACAACAGACTGTCTGCGTGAGTCGGCCATGCGCGGAGCCGGCGACTTGCAAACTGCTACGATCCGTTTCAAGCTAAACACGAACGGCCACGCGGAGTCGCGGAGGGCGCATTACCTACTCCTCCGTCTCCCTCGCCGGCCGTCACCGTATCACGAGTGAGGGAGATAGACACTCTTCACGCTTTGTCCAACTCTTATCGCAGGATAAACTTTACAACTTTTACAGCGACATGAATAGTTTCAAGCATTAGCCAGAAAGAAACGGAACGATTTGGTTTTTTTTGTGGATTTGGCAGGACTTTTTATTTGTTGGGTTCAGTTTTGATGTTCTATTTTTGCTATCGGAAGGCGTTCGGCGGAACAAAACAAGGGTGATGCACGCTTGAATGTTTGCGTTCGGAGGAAGCAACGGCCACGCGATTACCTACCAAGTAGTATCGAAGTCACGGATTTGAATATTTACTGGCAATGTAATTTTTAACAATATATCATTCAAAAATATACCAGCAGAACTACCATGACTCATAATCACAAATAAAAAGTAACATACCATTAAAATTAATAAAATAAAATAGATACAATACAACACCCCACTAACTAAACATACGAGATTTCCAACGAGAAAGACGTCAATCGAAAAAAGGAGTGCAAAAAATCCTAAGGTATGTGTAGGTACCTACTTATTGCAACAATTGTATTGAAGCTGTCACTTGCGTAATACTAGCGGCAGAACGGAAAACATTTTGTTCACATTCGTTTTGCACCATCATCATCGATTGGAAGCGCGATCGTTTTTCATCCACTTACGACACCGTGCCAGAAAATATTAAATAAGATTTTAATCGTTATACCAGAATGCCAAACTTTTCGCAGTAAATAAAAATATATTATGTCTACAACATTTGTATTCCGAGGAGCATGGATATTACGTAATTCGTGGACTTCGGGCTGTTAAATCACTTGTTTAAATTCTACACGCACGTATAATAACAGAAAATCGGATGTGAACATTAAAATCAGTCGAAGAGATATCTTATTGTTCATAACAAAAGATACAAATGTTGCGTGAAGTATTGTCCGAGAAAAAGGCAATATCAAAGAAAAACGTAATTGGTATCTGATGTGAGCTTACTTTCACCAAGAATATGTTACATTACTTGTTATATAGGAAGTTAAAAAGAAAAGAATTAAATTAATGCACATAAGAAACCTATAGTTTGCAATGACAACTAACTATCTAGATTCTTGTATGATGGAAAAGGAAATAAATGTAATGTACATTCTTTTGATGTGAATCTATGAGTAAAGACAATTTGCTAAGACAGTTCTTTCAATGCAAGCTGACAAAGAAATGAAACAACACTAATTAATAGCTGTTTACTTTTCTGATGACTGTTCTTGAAAATCAAAAGATGATGGATCTTTGCTTACCTAAACACAAAAAAAGAATAACACATTGTTTACGACTTATTAATTAATTAAAAATGTGAACTATGGTTGCTTACACGGAATCATTTCAACTAGGTATAACTACTGATGAAAAGAAACTATGCGAAATGGTAGTCAAATAAAATTTTCAATTCTGGCTATTATTAGGTATTCTGTGATTCTGGTGATTATGTGCAGTGAACTTGTATTTCGTAATAAGTGTCAAAATACCATAAAAGATAGATGTGTCACGTTTTATATACTTTCTCATAAAAAAAGAGTGAAAAAAGAAACATGACAAAATACAAAACAGTTTGAGACGAATTTGGATCGAGATTAACAATAGCGTGAACTGATTTACGAAAGATCTTCCAAGCTTTCACTCGGCTCTTCGGAGTCAGTCCATTGCCTGCCATTAGGGACTTTTCTCTTTTTACATGCAATAGGCTTCAAGGGCCACACGTACCTTTACGTTGGAAACTTATGCAACGCGCTATTCAACTCTAAAGTCTCTTTTGTTCTTATAAATAGAGTTGCCATATTAATGTCTATTATCCATTTATGAGTATTTACGATCGTCCGGAGAAGGTTTTGGTACCTTTGTTACATAACGTATGTGTCTATTGAATATTTGTTATATCTTACTTTAACAGTTATTTTATTACTGTTTCTTGATATTCGAATAGGTTTTCATTTGATAGTGTACGTACATCATAGTAAATTCTAAAGTTTTATTAAAAGTGAGAGCAGCACGCAATATAAGTGTTGAAACCATAACCACTATTGTGGGCTGCGCTCGCGCCTCTAGCAAAGGGAAAGAAATAATTGATTTTTAATGGGAAAATCACCGACAATCCCTTCTGTTGCGTAACGTAGTTCCGAGTTCAATCGAAAGTGATAGACATGCGCCGTGCGTGTGAGAATAAACGTTACATTTACATTGAATGCTCAGCTCAAGCTAGAAACTGTGTTCAAGTACAAAACAATCATCCATAGTCTAGCTTTTACTGATTTAAGCAAAAACTAACTAGAGTCGATGTAAATGGAAAAGATAATAATCGAACACACAAAATCTGTACTTATTTAGAACGACATCAACAAAAGATCCAGTCTTAGAACAATGGATGCTTGGACGAGTTTCCTTATGCAGCGTGAACTAAGCATTTCATGGATGTACCAGAGAACGTCTTTTATGCTCCCTATACTCTTACAAAACCGTTACAAGTTAAAAAGCAAATCTCTCACAAAACGACCTAGCAAGCCATTTGAAATAAGCCTAGAATAGACCTTCTGGTATAATAATCAATTTTTGAATGTGCCTATACTGTCATTAACGTTTCTTATCTAGTTGGTATAAGGTTGAGATTACTAAAAACAAAATCTAAGTAAGGAATAAAATAGCTCTTTGTATGGAATTGATACCTACTTTACATCTTTTGTTGCCTATTCTATGTCAATTTGTTCTGTTGATAAAATGTGTAAGATAATCTAAACACACACTGCATTATATTAAAGGCAACAAACTATCCTTCCTTAAACAGTGCTATGGACGTTATCTCCTCATTTATATCAAGTTACAATTACTCTCAACTTCCCGGCTTTAGCTGCAAAGGTGCAGTTTCCGTATTATTGGAGGCAGATATTGGATGTGCCGACGGAATCAAGATATCGATAAATGTGGTAGCTATTGCTTAATACCCGGGACCTTCATACTCTCGACATCGCCACTGCGTCTGCGATGAATATTCATAAATAAACTGTACAGAAAAGTCTATGATGCAGATAACGTAATTGTATTGAAATATTCATGATTTACATTCTTTTACGTAGGCATCTATCCACATTTAGAGAAAAGATTCATAAGTACCTATTTTAAAGGAACGTCTGTCGATGTATAGGTATAGATATTGTGGTTTTGAAGAAAAGTTGCTTGGTGTAAATTTCGGTAATTGATTACCATAATAACATCATAATTTAAACCATTTGTAGTTTAGTTTTCAATCTTATGCAACTTTTTAGCTAATAACTGTTACCCAAAGACCTCAATCCAACTTTAGTTTAGGAGTGCCTACTTTCTATCCCAATCCAAAACTTATCTAGCTATAAATCGAATGGGATAATTTTCGTGAGAGCCCTGCACATCTGCAGTGCTTTAATGTTGCAAGTAACGCCTACGGACGCCCACTACGACTGCGTTAATGATGATGCACTATTGCTCCGCTCTAAGTAATTTTAGTAAACCAATAATGGTAATTCACGCAACCCACGAATCCCATTAAAAATGTCAGCAACTCAAACGGTTCCTTAAAGGTTCGAGAGTCATCTAATTGTAGCAACTATATAATATATACAAACCATATACAAACAATTAATAATTGAAACAGAATGCTGAGTATTAGAAAATTTTGCAGTGCAGGAGAAATCGCGTGCACGACACTGCTGAAATACGCAAGAGATCTTTGTAATTGAATCGTATTTCAAGAAAGACTCTTTTAAAGTTATTTTAAGGTAGGTCCGATGTCCGATGTCCTCAATAATTCCACAATAGGTTTCACGTCGTCTTGCCCACTATAGCTTTGTAAATTCGTTCGCCCCAAGGCACTGTCGCGTAATTCCTCGCCTCTTGTGTGAAACGACCCGTGCAAAACGGTGGGTGTTCTGTACTGATGCAAGCCATTGCGACAAGTGGATTAGCAGTTACTAAATGTTCAGTTACGGTCACCGCTGATTAATGATAAGTAGCACTGATTTGATCCGTGATTGACTTTCTTTTCATTTCGTGACGGTCTGAAAATCAGCGCAACCATTCAGAAATTATCAATTTCTATCTTACGTCTGCACTATCACTGGACTAAATGACTGTTTCTGCTACCTGCAGGGTCGCTGGTGTACCGTAAACAAATTATATACAGCATGCAATGAACATGAGCGAAATTATTATTCAGATGATATTAAGTGATGTTTGTGATGAAATTCTTACGCAAAGATAGTGAATACGAGTGTTTACTGACGTAAGACCAGGAATCAAGTCATAACCGTCCATTGAGAGGTACGATTTAACGGTTCCCATTCGAATTACGGGGAACAAAACGTCGAGGCCGGTCGTTTGGCGTGCAATCGATCGAATCGGATCGACGCGGTGTCACGGGGGCTCCACGGACCGACGCGTCGCCGATCACTCGTGACGTACCCGCCGTCGCCGGCGCAAGCAACAAGAGAATACTTTATCAATATTACAAAGTACTTATTAGCCAAAGTCCCTTAGGCTAAGCTAAGGCTAATTTAAAATATACAAATCACTTACGAGTTATCAAGTCCGACAGGAGGGTTAAGTTTTGAGAATACACGCGAATTACAATCAAAAGTCTACCATTAAAAGGCACAAATACTTACATATAGATACCTACTGCAAGTTATACTGATTAGACAAATACACGCAACAAAACTAATCAGAAATAGATTTTATCGCTCAAAGGTTGTTGTTTAGGCCTTATAATAATTAAGGGTATTAGGATTATGCATCCGGTTATAAAAATAAACGGTTAAACACAAGTTTAACTGTAAACCCTTGATAGTTCAGGGTATAGTATGCAATTATTATCCTTAGTATACAAGTTGGTTTACAGTCTTCTTGTAAAGGCTTCAGGCTATCTTTATTAATACTAATAGACTAATAAAATGAATTAATGAAATTGATTGGAGCAATTTAAACTTACATTCATCGATAAGAAAGAATTAATAAAGCGCAGGCCGTCGTCAAACTAAGTAATTATTTTAAAAAAAACTTACAGCACCATGTATTTCACACAGCTTTAAAACAAAAGAGTGATAACATAATTCTAAATTCAAATTTTGAGAAACCATAAATGGAACAAAATTGTTTAAAAAACTGTCGGGGACATAATAATTAGGTGCTATTGCGTAGCAAAGATGTGTTTCTAATAAAGATTTAATTTAATTTTCATGTCTTTAATCTATAAAGATTGGTTATACAAAGAACTACGTAGATAAGGAAGATAAATTCTTCCTCCAGAAACACTTTCACTGAGACAGTAGGAAAGTGCTTCAGCTGTACATAATCGGCTGTCGGTAGTAACTGATTAATAGATGCAGCAACAGAATTTATGTTACAGCTAAACTATATTCTAATATCATTAAATAAAATTGATAACCAGAAAAGAAACAGCAATAAAGAAATACCTGTGAGCATAAAACGGCATAAACAGTTAACTAGTTGCACGACAGACCGTTAAAGTTATTGATGCATTGAGCAACGCTCCAACTTCTTACGGCTTTAGACAACGATAGTGTCGACTACGTCATGTTTAATGTATCTTTGGTTATAATGACCTATTCTGCTACTGGATTAAATCTCTCATTACTCGAGTGCTTCAGGAACTGATTTCGAACTAAAAACTGATTTGAACTACTAAATTCTTTGAAATGCTTATAAAAATTGTTTCTTATAACCTAAATATCGATACATTTTGAGATAAAAACTTTCGCCAACTTCAGGTAAAATTACTGAGCGTTGTACAAAAGTATTGAATAAAATAAAAATCCATGGTTATATTAAACAATAGAACATAAAATTATTAAATATACAATAATTTATTAATTCCGAGTGATTTGAATTATTCTTTGGGTTTAATGAATGGATAGATAGAATCAATTGTGTAGTGTGCATTAAAATGACGTATTACATACTGTAGATACCCATTAATGGTGATGTAACAATAAAAAAGTTACGGTTCAGATGTCATTGTTAGTATCGCCGCCGATATAAAAATGTCTGTACGAACCACGAGCTCGAATGCACGGAAATAACCAATTAGAACCCAGGCCTCTGCAATTAGATGCAAATTGTTTGTCGTGTGGTACCCACCCAATAAGTTATTTGCTTTTTATTGTTTCTCTTACTGTTGATACTCAGTTGTGTATTTGAAAAAATAAAATAGATTACCCAGTTTTAAATCATTTTCATTAGTTTGTAAAGAATGGACCTGTCTGATTCAGTCAACATCTTCGAAGTAAAAGTAGAGTATTTTCGATAGAGAAATCTACTGAGAAAAATGTGATCAAAATGAAACAAGACAAGGCGATAAAGGTACGTGCCGAGCTGCGGTACATAAAACAAGCTTATCTATTTAGTACGATCGATACAAACAAAGATCGGAATGACAATAACAACCTACGACAATACTTTCATTGTTCAACAATTATACCTTCATTACGATTAGTAATCTTTGAATTTTACTCCTAAAGGTTTGTACATACTTCCTAATACGAATATCACGTTATGTAACTTGAATACTTGCAATAAACGCTTTGTTTGCCTATTCCATAAGAATTCAAAGAATAAAATAGAAAATACAGCTAAGTGTAATAATCCTGCTCCGACTTGAATATAAAAATAGTTGGTATAATCAGAGCACGTACAGTACGGAGTACAAGCCTCGCATCTTCCCCATGATCTCAGGTCGGCGGTAATAGTTTCGCCACTTTGCCTATAACGGAGCCACAGCGTTACATACAAATTGCTATCATTTCTTGCCACACAGCAAACACTCTATGTTTACCTGCGTTATATCGTGCATAATATTTTCTATTTCACTTTTCATCGAGCAAGAACGGGTATCAATATCGTTCTTCCTTATCGTATATTTTATAGGTACTTACTATGCATACGATTGATTCATGAATACCGTTCTGCACTCGCCTTAACAACCAAAAACTTTTCATCTACTTACCCTTATTTGGCAATCGTTTAGGTCAGTTATTATGAAACGTACCTGTAACAATGAAAGTAATTATTACAAACTGCAAGATAGTATCGTTTAGTTATAGCTTGCGCAAATTGTAGGGAAATCGTGGGCGTACAAAGAGTGGATTCAAAACAAACAGTCTTTTAATAATGAATATTCAACGGCTTACAGCAAATCGAGCTTTCTGAAGATTGTAACACACTTGAATGCATTAAGAGTGTGGTTTTATTTAACCAACCATGATACTTACTTAGATGAGTACCTATATCTATCTATGTATATTACAGCATACAATTCATGAGTAAATTTACCTAGTTCATTTATCGTTTCGTTATAATCGTATCTTTCGCAAAAGGAACCAACAATTTGGCAATTACAAATTGTTATCGAACGCTTTGCAAAAATGACAATCACAGCAGGATGTTTAGCAATTTTGTTGTTGTATTTATTTTCGTGGTTGCGACCTGTCTATTGTTATTTTGGTTAACACAGCTGTGGTAAATAGTTGTCGGGTTCGAAGTTGTTATTGTTATTGAATCGAGCGAGAAGCCCACTCGAAGACTTCGGGCGTGGTTCACCACAGCCATGTCATCTATCACGAACATGAACACCTCGGTCACTATGAATTATTAACGTACATATTATTTATTGATGTACCCTTTCGATTCTGTGTTTAGGTTTCTCCTGTCATATTGTTCAATCGATGGAGTTACAACTCACCTAGACGCGCGACGCTTATGATTGACAGCGTGCAAATTATGATGTTAGTTTCTAATTTGTGGGTGTCTTGCAGGTGGTCTTCTCGTAATACCAACTAGATATCCGATAGATGAAGAGTGATATAAAAAATACTTAAAAACGCTTTGAGTTTTAGCTGTCGTGTTACTTATTGAGCAACTGTATATAGATTTTCATAGATAGCGCCGCGGGTCGATTTCATCACCAAATAAGTTAGTTGTGTAGTGTAGGAATGGTGAGGTAGCACGTACAAGACAGCACGAAACAGCGAGCTATCATCACATCATTTGTTACCTAACACAGTGTTAAGGGCTGCGCATGCGTACGTGGGGTTCGCGCAGGTCGCAACACTGCATTAGTCTGAATCCCCAGACCGTTGCCAACAACCGAGATATTGACGGATTAATTCTATAAATCATTCATTTTATCCGTTTATCTAACAGAATTATCAGCCTTATCTTCACCTGCTCACTGCAGTGTTGCAAAAATGTCAGTAATTTTCAGCAAGATATGAAATAAGTCACTCTTCATTCAATTCATGTAGGTTTAAAACAAACTATTATAACTGTGAGTTACTATAGTTTTATCCTCAACAATGCAGACCACCGGTGCAAGCCGCAACACTTTAAATATTCACGCTGCCAAAGCAACAAGAGAAATCTTTATGGAATACAAAAGCTATTCCATAAAGATACGTTGACAAAACCTCACACGGAGAGTTAAATCAAGAAGAGAGGGCAACCACTTTCGCATTGTATGCAGCATTACTGAGGAGACCTCAACGCTAGACCGACCACCGGCTACGATTCATAATGCACAATCGTATGACCACAAGCAATGTCATAGTAAGATTTGACCCCCGTTATGAAAGCACACAACAATTAGGTACCCAGATACTATCATCTTTTACTGTATTATGGACACGTGACTCAAATAAAAAGTACGCAAGCAGACAACGGATAAGATTAGCTTTTCGTGTCAAGTGAGAAACATGAAAACCCAAATTTTGGAGTTGTAGATGTATGACAGGTTCTTAATAATACCTAAACGATATAAAACAAAAAATATTAAGATATTACATGAGCTTTCATTCATATTAAATGAAGAAATCATATCCACACAAGGAAGTCACTATAGAGCAAGTGAACCCTTCATTTACATGACTATCGTATTTAAGGAACCAAAAGAGAAACTCAAGTACGACACGATTTGACTAGAAAACTCGTTAAGACAAATCTACGTCGAGTGCCTGGATTAAAACATTTAGCGGGTCTCAACAGAAATACTACGGTATCTCGAAAACTACTCGAATTGAGCCTGATCATTTCCTGTGAGAATATTCCCTTCATGGAATATTCTAAAGATGCAGCGCCAATATAGAAATATTTCTGACAAAATTACTTGGTCTACCTACGTTATTTCATCTATCGACCATGCAGCGGTACGCAAAAACGAATTCACGAACCTAAAATAAATTAAAAAATCCTTAAAGCATAGACAAGACGTTTTGAAGCAGTATGAACGCAAACTCCGTGACTCGAGAGTTTTATAAATGTTCTTACTAGAAAGAGGTTAATTCTAGCAACAGTGGTAAGAACCAAGAAACAAATGTGACGATTGTGAAACAGATAAACGTTAGACACCTTCACGACACTGACGAAAGGCGGTTGAATGTTCTCTTTGTTTAAGACGGCTGTAAGCAATACACGGATTTAATACAACACCCATTGGTCTTACACTTTCCGGGAAACAAAACTTTGAATAAGTTAAAATTATTACATTTTCTGAATTTAACTTGTACAATTCAAACAAAGAACAAATTACTAACGTCTTATAACAGAAAAATAACATCAAAATTCATGGAAACATTGCTATTACTTTGCTTTGGGCACGCATGAAAACTCTCAGATCCCCACAAGTCTGTTTATTTATACCGATTATATAAACACTGATATAATTATAAAATAAGTACTTAAATTAATTGCACGATCTTGTAATAAGTGCACGAAAGCCAAGTGAACGGCTGAGAAGGGTTGTACAGTAGCTAACACACACGTACATACACAAACCGACGTATTAAATTTCCTTAATTTCCAGAATAACAACACAGTTGGCATTTAGGTTTATAATACACAATGGACTTGAGATAAGTGCTTATTGCAATAACTTGCAAATTAAAAATAATAGTCCACGCTTTGCTCACGACAGGTCAAAAGGTTTGCTGATATTAAAGTGAATACAACGAGGCTAGGCTCAAACGTAATAATGGAATCCTAGAACCTAGCAACTTATGAAAACAGGCATGAGATAAGAGAGAAAGCATTGAAGTTGGGGTCATCGGGTAATGTGCAGAAAGTACGAGTAAAATAACTATTCTCATGGCGACTCGGCGACAGTACACAAATCGACCGTCACAATCTGATGGCTGGTCTGAATGGCAATTTTGCATAAATGGCTCTCTTTTGAACGTCCCGGGAGCTAGCAGCGACTTAAAGCGATACATTCTTAGATAAAACATATCGTCGCTGCGATCAAACGAAACATGTGTACCTACGTAATAATGACAAGCTCATTTTTCTGCTAAACCATTGATAGTAGCCCTGACTGCAACATTCGTATAGCTTTTAATTTATTCGGAGAAACAAAAACAAACTCACCATTGTCATTTTTATATGCCAACGTACCTAAATACACCATGCCTGTACTTATGTAGGGTACGTATTTCGCGACTATATTTGGGTGAACTTAAAACGAGCATTCACTATTTGTCACATATTGTTGCAGATTTCTGAAAAGCCTATGTTGTTAAAATGTAGTTTGTAGAGTGCCGTTGATAACTTTTTGACCTTTAAGATCTGATCGTAAAAAGGTAACAGATATGAGATAAGATAGTTTAAGAGAAGGTTTCAATGGAAGCAACAACTATAGTAATTTAACATACATATCTGTCACGCCTCTCTCCCATTGGGATAGGCAGAGACCACTTCCTTCCACTTGCTACGATCCAAACACACCTCTTTCGCTTCATCCACACTCATCAGCCGCCTCATAACCCTATAACCTACCCAGGTTAGATTAGGTTACTTGATAGTAATTTGCACGTTTAAAATATCACTTTTAAGAATAAGACGCGTTAGTTTTTACGGTCTTTGTGGCAAGTTGCCCTCGCTCAAGGCCCAAAACGAAATCTTACTGCTTAGGATCTAAGGAGCTAGATACCTTTTATTATAGATTTGGAGACTTAGCAAACAACAAGGATTGGGATTAGAAGCCTTCTAATTCCAATCCTTATTGTTTGCAAGATCTCCAAATCCAGTACCGGGCTCTTGTACTATAATAACGGTACGGACAATAAGCATCGAAGCTGAACTGAGCGACATATGCACGAGCTTGTCTAATAGTTCAATTCTATGTGTACAGTATAACGGAAAATTGTCACAAATTGTAGGGCTAGTGATTTAATGTATAATGTATTAACAGTTCAGCGAATAAAAGGGTCACAAGTGATAATTTTACAACTAACTCGACAAATACAATATGAAGCTGTTTTATTGACAACGTACATTTTTGTTTGTAAAAAAATAACGGAAATCATGTTTTTATGTGAAACTATGTAAGTAAGTAAATACCTATTTATTGTTTTATTCTTCGTTAAACAAATTGAGACATACTTTGTGTTTGTCTATTAACGGTTAAGATGGTACCTACAAAACGACTCGATGAAACTCGCTTACGATAAAGTCAATAATTGAATCACACTCTAGCTAAATAATGAATACCATAAGAAATAATTCCTAGATTACGTTATATGAGTATAATACAACAAACCATTTTTAAACGGAACCCGCCATTAAATCGACAAGTAATAAGTCGTAAAAGTAAATTAATGGAGGTTGGACAGGAAATATACACAATGGTACACACACCGGATATTTGAAGTTCGAAAGGGTCCGACCTTGTACTAAGAATATATAACGTGCAATTGTTATAAATGTCCTAACAGACGCTAAGGTTAATCTACATTTTATCGAAAAACAATCCTTGGAATAAACGAAAATGACGTTTAAATACCGTCTTTTAGCTGCTTCCTACAGCTACTTCCTAATTGTATTGTTTTCTAGGACATCTGTTGTCCCTACTCATTTCAATAAATACCTAAAGCAATTGCACCAATGTAAGGAAACGCATAAACATAACCCGTGCATGTTTTAAGACCAGCTGCGAAATTATAGCAATTTTCAAACAGCCGTAATTGTAAACCAAAATAAACGCGAGATTTAAAAGCTCCACTGGTAAGGAACTGAGAGTTAAATAATTGTTGCTTGAAGTAATAGCTGCCTTTCGAAGAGAGTTTATTAACTGGGCATTGGACGGACATCGATTAAATACGTATTACCTCCAGGATTTTTGTTTAATAACACCATAAACTTCTAGGTTTTTAACTTAACCAAGCATTTGGAGCCTGGGAAATAAAAAATCTTTCAGACATAAAATATGTTTAACCTTTTGTTTAACTTCGTTCTAAAATCAACTTGCTTGGTGTTTTGGCTAGACTGGATATGATTTTTTTTCAGTTATCGGTATACCTACATACTTACAATCAATGTTACTTACTAGAACTTTCTTTTCCGCAAAAGCAAAATATATGTATTTAAGTAAAGGTATATTTAATTTTTTGTAAATAACATGGTAATTGTAAATCAATTAAGGCTCGTGCCCGCATTCGCGCTTTCCGGTACCACGTGCTTATAATTATATAATGCCCCGTACAAGAATTATGGTCTCGTTAATGCTGATCGAGATAGCACGAAGACTTCTGAATGCCTGGCCACAATTTATTGGTAAGCCCGATAATGCTAGTAAAACAAATAATCTTATAATAATGGCTTTTAACGGCAATTTCTATTATCAGTCTTGATCTAGCCATAATTTTCTATATGTTTCACAATAGCGGTACCTACTCGTACACACAAATTGAGATTGAATAGATTACAATACCACTCGAACAGCTATGAAAGGTGTGTTTTGGAGTAAATAAAAGATAAGGTCGCATATAATTTCTATAGAGACAGTAATGCAACACCGCCAGTAATTTTCTCGTTAGTGGATATTCTAAAGTACCAATTTCAAACTTGTGGGTACTTGATATTGATGTTAACTAGTGGTGGGCCGAGTACCAGTTTTACCGAGTAACCGAGTACCGAGTATTACTCGGTTTAAAGTTTACCGAGCCGAGTACTCGGCCGAGTTACTCGGTTAACTTGAAGTAGGTAAAATTGTGCGCGAACAAGTTTGGGAGCGAGTGGTGTTAATTGTGTTTGTCACTTCCTCCGCACCCCGCTAATTATTATTCGAATGAAATCAATAAACGCGCGTCCAGTGGCAAAAAAAATATAGACAAAGCACTGTTTATGAAATTTTCTCCTGAATAATTGTGATAATAGCAGCTTATTGTATTGCTCCTGCTGGGCAAAGTACTAAATATGTATCATTAGAAGGAACTAGACTATGATCTGCCAAGCAGATCTAATGCACAAGGTAGATTTATTTGCACCGAGTACTCGGCATTTTAACCGAGTTATTCGGCCGATTACGAGTAGTGAAAAAAGTGCCGAGTACGCCGAGTACCGAGTATTAACCGAGTACTCGGCCCACCTCTAATGTTAACGAACACCTAGAAACTCGTAAGATTATTTTAGGATTAAATAAACGAAGATCGAAAAGCGGAAAATTGGTAATACATAAGCAGGAATGGAGTAAGGAAGTGAAGATATGAAATGAAGTGGAGAGCAAGTGCGAATCTCGATCCGCGTGACGGGTAGCCCCATAGCCGGACTTGACCTCTCACCCGCTGCTGCCGGCTCGCGTAAATCTCCACTCGAACACACTCTACGAGGCTTCCAATTCCTTTTACAAATACGCCACAATGCCACAATATACCTTATCATTTGATTAAGTATTCAGAATCATCAAATCAGTTGTTTTAGAATCCTTAAAAACACAAATTCTTTTCAAACTTATCTAATATTGATTGTTTCGTGATTCATTCAACGCGTGGTTGTCGCAGGCAAATATGGTAGTGTCGACAAGTAATTCTTGAACGTTTTGAGAAACTGCGAGAGGGTGGAGTTGCAGCGGCTATTATAATTAGAATGTACCTAGGTAGTAATTTAGCAATGCATTGACCAGTTTTCAGTGAATGTTGCCGCAAGTTAGCGATATTTTCCGCACTCTATTTTGAAGCAATAGCCGGTGGGCATGTAAGCCGGCATTGTTGGCTATTTTTGCCACATTACGTTATCAGCTATAGTGTGGTACAGCCACTTTCGCGGTGCTTTCTAAATCCTCAAGAAGATTAAGGTACGCAACACGTAAACGGCGCACAAGTTTATACCTACACATTGTCTTTATTGACACCTTCTTATACAAAAATATGTTAAACTTAAGTAGCTGCTTCGTTTCTGTGTGATTTAATATCGTACATCCGTACAAAGACGTATTATCGTTTCTAACTCTCGAGAACTATCACATGTCATTCATCAGTAGATTTCAACATTTCCTCATCAGTATGCTAATTGTTTTGTAGGCACGTTGTGTGGCTGGTATGAATCGAGTACGGCGTGACGGCAACCAGTTAGATTGGGATCTCTGCGTGTGATGTCGCCGCTCCGCCGCGAGCGCCGACCGCGTGAAAGATGCGCTTACACACCACACGTATCTCAGAGAAAGCAAGACTGTGCAGCCGAAACACGAATGCGATCGTAAACATTCAAGAAGTTTCGGTCGGTACGAAGCGTCTTCAGTTTATTTTATAGGACGTTATGTTCTTTCTTTCCAATAAAACTCTTTGGATTCTTTAAGTTACCACTTGTACGTAATAGTCAGTTACCTTTTTACAATAAATAAAGTCTTAGTTCAATATCTTTCTTAATTGCTTGTGTTACATAAAACGAACTTTTTTATATCAACCCGAAACCATAAAGTTGAAGATGATGATATTTTTAGGTACCTAAATAATTATTAATGACAAAGTTAATGATATAGAAAAATCTGATTTTCGAAATGTATCCACCGATTCTGCGCCTAAAACCCGATTGCCACTTTACGTAAAGTGGACGTAAAAAGATCACCTTCGTAAGTCGCGAAATCATTTTGAGCTGTTTGTCACTATCACTCAGTACTCGACAAATAAAACTTTTCATTTCTATACTCGTTTGAAAGTACTAACATAGATACTAGTCCATAATCAATATGCATTGAAAGCTATGATTGAAAGAAGTTTTCTACTTAGATTACTTGTAATTGTAGGTACTAACGTATATAATACGGGTATGTGGGTTTATTTACAGATTAGACGTATAAATTTTTACCCCAGTTATAAACATTTTATTGCGCTCGCTTTCATAGATCTTCAATCAGATGAATACTTAGTTACTCTTACTACGTTGGCTACGCGCACAATAACTAGACGCGCGGGTGCGTTTGCGCAGTTAATTATTGCAGAATAAATCGCGGCGAGGGAGAGCCGCCTACGGGAGCGAAAGGGGCTTCCGATCCGACAGATCTACAGCGATAACTCTTACACTTAACACTTAATAATTTACAACTTGTATGTTTTGGCTTTAGATTTTAAATTGCTTTACTTCATATTTATAAAGATTGTACTATACCGGGGTCGTTAATAGAAAAATTATGTATCGGGAGGCTTGATACAACTTTTTAGAATCACCGACTTATGTAATATACTTAGATATAATAGGTGGTGTGGTGTAGTGGTGCTAATGCTAAGCATAATGATGATACCCAACTACTTTTGAATGTACCTATTCTTAAAGCTTTTTTTATTTTTATAACACTTTTTAGTAAGTAATTCGAAATCAAAGGCAACTCCAAAAAGTACAAAAACAAGAAGTTTATATTACAAGCTAGTTTTTAGTAATAAAGACATAAATTCCAAGTCTGTATCTAGTAGTTTTCCTGGTGTGTCTAGTTCGGCTTCTGTATCGCCATTAGCTGGTAACAAGCTGATGATATCTTGGCTGCCAAGCTGCCATGTTGCTACCAATCACACTGGCTGATCCATACCACCACACTGCTTTGTTGTTACGATTCCTTGATGTCGTGGCCGTTGCATTTAATTGTTAGAACTAGTCAATTACCTTTTTTGGATAACGCATACCGTGATCTACTTCTCACCGGAATGATATACTTTACAGACCTAAATGCGATAAAGCTATCTTTGATTTAAATATCGAATCGTAAATTAATTTAAGAGCACATTTAGACTTAAACCCATCCGTAATAAATGTCAAAGGGGAAAGTAGGGCTAGAGTAGTAAATGTAAAACGTCTTGATATCTATACGAATTAGGTATTTTATAGATTCCCATTTAAATAACAAAAGTTAAGCGTTCACTCAAGATTAATGGGCTTCAAGCTAATTATCTTGTAATAAATAGTAGTAGGTTTTTAAACGAAAACTGTTTTACTGCCTAATGACATCTTCAACAAAGGAAAACGAAAGTTTTTGAAAGTATTTAAGTGTATGGACAAATTATGCAACTTTTTAGCTATTCATTAAGATTTTAGTTCATAATTAACAGTTTGTGCAAGTCATCGACTGAATTTGCAAAATCTAATATCTTATTCCATTTGTCGATAAAATCTCAAAAAGATAATATTTAGATAAAAGTATTACGTGGATAGGTACATTAGGATTCTGTCTAAGTGAAGAATACTTGTACCTACTTGTTATCTACCTTATACTAGTATATTATAGGTATGTATGAGTCAGTAAGGTTCATAATTGAAAAAAGCGTTTACTAATAGTTTTCTGTAGTTCCATGGCCGTTCATTATGAATGCGATTTTTCAATACCTATTAATTTTCTTAATTAATCATAAGTAATTATAAGGTATTACATTTAATTAAAAGCATATGCTTGTATGAGAACATTCAATAACTTAAAAAAAGAATCACAAAATTATAATTAAACCAAAAAAGGCATGCAACCAACATGCAGCTAATCATAAACATATTTCGTTTATACTTTTACTCGAAATTTCCGCGTTTAAGGAAGTCGTCAACAGATTATGGCCAAGATTTATTTTTATCTCTTTGATCTAGAGCTTAATAAATTAGATTGTATATTTTTGTAGCTTACCACGTTGCTTTGCTTCTACATTTTTAAGAAGTTTTCAAAAGATTATCGATCATGAAAACATGCATAAATTAACCTTGCATTGTAGTATTACGTACGACAGCTAAAATGATTTGTTTCTTAAAATAGAAACCTAATTTATAGAATCGCAATGAAAATTATTCAACAAAATAATTTTACCCGAAAAGGGTACTTGTTTTCGTATAAAAATTTACATATTTGATAAAATTTTAATAAAAGTTGTACCTACATACATAGGTACCGTGTTTGAGTTAGGTGATCATAGCTCCAGATAACCGATAGTCATGTCGCACAAATTGACTAGCAGAGGTTAATTCCGGCCGCGTGTGACCTGCGCTAGAAAGTTAGCGCAAACTCCATGGCGGACATTAGTCAATCAAGTTATAAATAAGTATCAGATAAGAGGCAATTTGTTCAATGATCGCAAGACAAAGATCTTCTATGCATTTGACCTTTTGCGAACACCGCATCGTGCTATAAAGTTCGACATTTTTGCGGCAGAACAATAACGGGTGTTTGGTTGTCCTCTTTTGTGTTACAAAAGATCAAAAGTTTTAGGTGATTTTTGTGTCGTTTGCATAAAGTAAGTAAGTAGATATACAAAATATCTCAAATCATTGCAGATTTTCTGCACATACTTATTTAAATAATTTGTTTTGGTTACGTATGGTTCTGACCGGATGTTCCTTATTCATTTTATTCCGGTTATGTTAATGTAAGAAGCAAAATATTTAATTGATTATCAATATTAGTCCTATCAAGGTACACATTAAAGTAATATGTGGTTTCCTTTACTATAAAAGTCAGCGGATGTCAAGTTAATTGGAAAGAAGATGCTCGCGTGATAAACATATTGCGCAACCTTTAGTATTTATATGGGCAGTTGAACGCTGGTTGGAGGCTGATAAATCTTCACATAGATCATAGTGTTTAACAAAGAACTCTCGCTCACGAGCTGTCGAACCTAATTAAGGGCATCTCTCCATCGGTTGCTGATTTATAGCGATCATTAGAGCGTGCAGCGCGCGTCACGACACCGCGACGCGCAATGGACGCCAAACAACAGGAATAAACTGCCGGGGCAAGGTGATGCTGCGCGCTCTTGCTCTTTACAATTTATTGCCAACTTACTACTAATAAGGCTGCTGATATACAATGTTCATTGTCTCACTACAATCTTATACTACCTATTCTTTTAAGCTCCTAAACAATGGATTGTAAATATTTTAAGGTTGTTTTTGCAGATGCACGTCTTTAAGCCGAACGCTACTGTTTCATACTTTGTTTAATCACAAAATTGGTTACAAGGACATTCAGCGAGTAAAAAAATATCCTTTGTGTACCGATTTTAACATAGTAAAAACATCTTTTACTAACCGTAAACCGTCACTTTATTCCGACTTGTACCTACACTACACAACCTTTTAATATGATGCATAATGAATAATGACTAAAAAGTACAACTTGGAAGTGTAGTCCTATAACTGGGACCGCTCTTGTGATAAGTACCTACTTATAAGTAAGGGAACTTCATTCATGCTTAGCCTCAATTGACATCCAGACTCCAGTTCTCACATCGTATACCATAGAAGCAGTCTCAGCTGAGCTATACATAAAATTGAATGTAGCTATTATTTGGTAGGGTTGTTTCATCCGTAAACCAACAGCTTACCTGATGTTCCCTTAGTTTCCTCAGCAGCTCATGGTAGGGGGCGGCTCTGGCGGCGGCAAGCGATGGAGGCGGCAACCGACCTTCCATCCCGTGCAGCCAACGACGCAGACATCGCAGTTCATGGGCTGTGTCTATTCAAATCATAAAAACAAAAAAGTTATTAAAAATTCAAATAAACATTACGCTTAAAAAAAAGTACTACTTACGCCATCTGATGGCGAACTTCAAAAGCATTAAAATTATAACTGGAATAATAAAAGCGCCCTCTAGAGTTGATGTAAGAAATGACTAGAGTCAAAGACCGCCATCTAGTGGTTTGATTAAACAAATCATAGCCACGGAAGAAAGCGTAGTGTTGTAAAATTATTACAGATGGCGCTACATGCAAAATCAATACCCTGTCGATATTTTGCAGCAAAGCATCTAATAAGTAAACGGATTTAAGGAATAGGTAATCCAAATCATTCCCTTTTCGGAAATTTTCTAAGCTTTATAGATTACTTACCGACAGTATCGCAGGTGTCTCCGTCCTTATTTTGCTGATCTGGACTGAGCAGCAGGCGGAGGCCTTCCCATTTGACGTTCAGGTGATCTACGCGCCAAGTAACCTTTCAAACAAATTAAGACAGTTATGGCAAGATGAAGCTAAAGACATACAAAAGGAGCGTATTGGTCATATTATATTCCTGTTATTTAGTTCAAGAACAGCCAAAGAGATTCCCGCTGCTAACGCAATTTTCTCTAGCACCAGGTCGACTCGTTAATACTGAGTTACAAGTCAATTTGGTAACAAAAATTTCATTTTTAAAAGACTTAGTTTACTTTTTAACAGAACCAACAGAAGAAGCGACGATTTTAGCGGTCGCCGGTCTCCTAAAGACCAGACTGGATTGAAATACCCATTAATGGCCTGGTAAAATAACAACTTTAAACTTCAAAATAACCCATACGGGTTTAGTAATATGTTTAATGCCCTTTTTGCAACCAGTGATACAAACGGGCTATTCATTATAATAACTACCTCAGCTCCAGCCTCTGGTATGCGTTCGAGGATGGCAGAAGCTTGCTCGATGAACTTTGCCCGTCGCGGCTCCACGGCTATCAACTCCGACATACGACTCTGAAAGACAAATCAAATCATGTTGACTGTGTTTTCTGTCCACGAACTTTATGTGTTAGGGCCTCTGGTCTATTACAGTTAATAATATGGTGTAGGCACACATTTTTATCATTGTTCAATCAATTAAATTAATATGTGTATGGTATGACGGTTAGTAACAGACCCTTCAATTTAGAACAAAACCACATTTGTCCGCATTATTCAGCGAACTGATGGTTTGGGCGGATATACCTCCAATATTATAAAACAAAGCATTGTTTCCTCGCAGTGTTGTGCAATTGCGGTAAATATGACATCCGTTTTTTTAAATGTGCCTTTGGTGTAACCATAATTCATTGGCAAAGAAAGTAAATAGCTGAAGGAGGCAAATCGCCAGTCATTGTGGCCTATGGGCCTGCCCAGGAATAGGCTTTTAACGCTTTGATAGACTTTTGATTTGCATGAATGTCTTTACGTGTAATTTTGGCAACACAATCTTCGGAAAGTACTAAACTAAACCTTACCACTCTGAGTTTCCTGCTAGACAGATTCTCGGGACTAGAATAGATTTCTTCCTGCACTTGCGTGAGCCACTGGCACAGCTCTGTGAACTCAGTGATGAGTTGGTTGAGTGACCACTGGCGGTTGAGTGTGGACGCCGGGTTGAGGATCCGCGGCCCGTACTGCAACACTGACGAATTGTTCGATAACAGCTCGCCGTTTGCTTCCTGGAACAATACATTGGCAATTTAAAGTGTGAAGATTTTAGAATTACTTTCAGTGCCACAGACAACATTTGTACAAGTATAAATAAAAGAGGAAAAAATAATACGTATTTAAGGCAATTTTCTGTGCTCCTCTGTTACAAAAGTATTTTTGTAAGCGCCGAGGTGGCAAGACTCTGCCTATCCTATGACTGATCAAATTATGGAGCAAGTTACGATAAACTTCATCAGTAGGTAACCATACGCATCTTCTTGGAGACACTGTTTCGGTACAATGGCCTTCTGATTAAGTAGTCTCTTGAATGGTGGAAACCCTTTTAAATCTCGTATTTCAGTACTTTTTTTAAACCAAGACCAATAA
The DNA here is from genome assembly GCA_947563765.1 of Anarsia innoxiella. Classification (NCBI taxonomy): domain Eukaryota; kingdom Metazoa; phylum Arthropoda; class Insecta; order Lepidoptera; family Gelechiidae; genus Anarsia; species Anarsia innoxiella. The sequence goes on from OX387390.1 coordinate 12,654,281, forward strand.
AACAAAGCGTTTAGTTATTAGATAATAAGATATGAGACTGTATTGATACGTGCCTTGCAAGTGTCGATGATCTGGTTGTCCATGATGTAGTCGTAGTGGTGCTGCAGCAGCGGCCACAGGTCGTCGCCAGCGCTGCCGCCGCTCGCCGCCGAGCCCCAGCTGCGCCGCCACGCCTCACGACATGGCTCCTTCCTGGAACACCAAAACATTTCTACTATAAAACAATGAAACTTTTGGTCACAGTCGTTTGTTAAATACAGTTGTTAAGGGCCCCACACATACATATTTCGGCGACAGATATCAGCCTGCCAGTTAACTGAAAAAGATGACACGCGGTACCCTGACGATTTTGTATCGACGATCAAAGCGAACCTTAGACGGCAAGCCGTCTGTTACTGCAGGCGGACTGTAAGTGTATAGGACCTTTTAGATACACTTGTCACAATATAATGGTGTCTAAACACCAAAGCCGCCGGCCCGGTGGCATAACAGGCCGTAAAACCGCCGGCATGATGGATTTTGCCGCCGGCCGGCCTAGCCCGGCGGCTTTTGTGTGTAGACGACGTTAGGGATTATATTATTTTACAGCTTGTTTACAGTCAACAAATATGTAATTAGATGATCAGATACAAACCTCTTCTTAGTGAGGCTATGGTAAGGGCGCTCGAGCTGGTCGCAGCGGCCGCCAGGGGGCGCCGGCGCGCTGCGCAGTGACGACAGCGAGAAACTACTCTTCATGGCAGAGTGCTCAAAACCTGAAAAGTTACACACGCATGGATTAGTTTTTTTTTATGAAAACGACCGTAGGTAGGTACTTTAAGAAATCTGATTTTAATTTAAAAAAATCAAAAGATATGAATGTGTTCTGAAAATATTGATTTATCACGAACTTTGCATTGCATTGCAAGACCCTAAAACAGCAAATTAGGTAGAAAAATGTGGTGATTATACTTACTTGTGGACATCTTGACTTCTTTCAGGGAACTTCTAATAAAATCAATTTAACGACATGAAATCGACGATAGGGTTCCCTTGCATCGTTTGTACTCGTCCTCAAATCCTTATTTGTACTAATTCGATTCTCGATACTTTCTTGTTACAATCTAAATTGCTTCGTGTTTAAATAGTGCTATGGCGACTAGATTCGTTATTAAAATTAATAAGTACAATAAATAGTTGATTGTTGTAATCATGTAATCTTGAGGCAAGACTCATGAATTTGAAGTGTATTTTGGTTTGGGTCGGTCGGTCGGTGGTCACATTTTGAACTTTGCCGGGCCCATGCGCCTGCTCTGCCGAAGCGCTGCCTGATCTCACGGTCCTGGAACAAAACACAAAAACTTATATTAAATTATAATCTTAATTTACGCAATTGTTCTGCTTACTACATTTAGAAAGTTTAATTACATCTAAATTAAATCATTTTACACAGCCGTATCATAATTAGTTGTTTGACAGAGCAGAAAATCTCGCTGACGCGTTTCGACTAGCATCGCATCGTTGAATGAAGTTCGCGGTCAGAATTAGCTCAAAACTTCATATAAAAACAGATAAATTGAAGTAAGTACTATCAGACATGATCATGAATATCAAATTTCGCGAACCATTCACTTTCTACTAAGCAAAAATCAATTGTTTTCACCCGAAGGGCAAATGGCATAGCGATCGAAAGCGGAGTCGCGCGCGCAATTTTCTTTTCACAGTTTCACACAATTTGCAGATTTACACGACAAATCGGCGAGACACGACGCCCGCCGTCGGTCGCGGCCGCAGGGCTCGCAGCCAGACCCAGGCTGTATCATTTTAGAGAATACTTCAACCTTGTCGAGGCACTGTCACTAAAGTTCGATTGCGTGCAACTAACGTTAACATTTACAGGAGTGGGTACCTAACATTAACTTTCTTTCATAACTATTATTTTCATAAAACATGACTTCAAAATATTTGCTATTCATTTGCTATTCACGAGCTTTGTGTTATAGACAATTCAATAAACCGGTATTGTACATCTTCATTGGATCTTTGAAAGGAAATGAACGAGAATCTGAAACTATATAGATAGGTTGTTTATTGTTAATAATAAAACGCCGTTAGGGAGCTGTAGTAAAGGTAAGTTCAAACTTTAACCTAAATAAGTATACTCGTAAGTATACCCGGAGTAAAGCACGTGCTTGCTTCGGCTATTATCGTCAACTGATACAAATCTGTGCCCCGGCGAACATATTCCGCAAATTGTTCAAGTTTAAAACGTTTACTTTCTAACAACTTATAAACCGTTTGGATTGGGTCAAATTGACCCCTGCCTGCAAGATATTGTACGACAATATAATCTGTCCGCTCTTAACGGTAACTGCATCGGAGTTTAAAATTTATGGACTTAAGATAATAGCCCTACGACGTGAGGAAACATTGAACGGGTAGTGCCGGATATCAATATTACTTGCCATTGCAATATTTATCATTTTGCATACATCTAGCACACGCAAACGGATTCCTACAATACAACAGCATTGCCTTAAGTATCTATAGTACTTAATAGGTAAATTGGTATACTTATATACGACCCTCTGACCAATAATATAACGGCGGCGTGGGCTGTTGTACATACCTAATCGCATTATTTTATTACCATCATCTTTGTTTCTTTGTAATTTAGAAAAACTATTATAAAATTACAATCAAAAGTGCTCACGGTAAAGTCCGAACAGAAATGACGTATTAATGATTAATGACTTATTTAATTCGAAGCGTGAAGAAAGTAGATTAGACTAAAACATTTATCACGATTACACCGTGCGAAATCTTAATACAAACAATGCAAAAAACATGCGAGTCGATTTCAAACTTTCGCCCCGCAAAAAGTTAATAAAGAAATGATTGCATTCGAAATTAATTTAAAAATAATAAGTTCCGTTAGGAACTAATTGATGGAAATGGAGTTCGCAAATTAGGCAAACAACTCCCGTTGTTCTCCTGAGGCAAAGGTACTTAAATAGCCTACTTAGACGCTTTAACCTGCGGAAACACGCCGCCTGTTAATAAACGAGTGTCTAATAAACATGATTTTTCTAATTAACTTTCCTTATGAAGAATCACGTAGTGTAAGCTACTCAGTACAACTTCCCATGCGCGGACAATGGCTAGTGATTTCATAAAGGTTTTTGTGTTGTCTTGTGTCAGGTGAGTCTGGGGTTCCTCTGTTGGCGCAAGTTACATGTGGTGAGACGGCAATGTACATTATAAATTCAAAAAAGACTATAAAGAAGAAACAACAAAATTTAACTGTTTGTGATGGTGGAACTTTTTAAATTAAAACATTAAGTAACATTAACGTTAACAATAAAATAAAGAGCTGTGTCGTGCCCGCATAGTAAAGATGAAAATCTATCTTTCAATTTAGGTATTATCTGGAACACCTCTTCATGAAAGTAAATAATAAAACAAGAAAAAAGCTTCCCTACTGAACTTAAGACACATTCGATTTCGCCTGTAACTTGTACCGTCTATGAAATAAGGTTATCAGCTGATCTTTGTGTGTTTAATTGAAGAGTTTGGTACTTTCCTTAAGATATGGTGCTACTGATAAGTAAATGTTAATGAGATACCTACTTGTTACGGGCCAGATAAAGTTTTGGCAAAAAGTCCCACGAACAATGGCAAGTTGTTGACAGGAGAAAGGGATCTTATTCGTAGCATGTGACTGATAGCAATACATTAGAATATCATATACCATAAGGAAAAGCAAAGATTTGGTTTTTATCTATTGTAAATAAAAAGTTTAATTTAAGATTGAGCAAGATTTTGAAAAGGTTGTAAAAGTCGTTGCTCCCAATGTTATTGAATCGAATTCTATTAAAATACGTTAAAAAAACAAAGAGGATCACCCATTCAAAAATCCAGTTCTCGTTGAGTGCGCTCCTTGAGAGGACGAAGTAGTTTTGAAAAAGGAACAATAAACGTAAGCGCGCCATCGGGCAGCGGCGGCGCGTACCAACCACGGCGCGGCGGCGGCGGCATGGCACCCCGATATCGTATCGACATACAAGTTTTCGAGTGCAGACCAATACTCTCTATTACAACCTACTTTCAGAAATGCGAGTTAGCAATCAAAATTTTTACACACACGAAGCTATCCTTTCCAATATTATTGGAAAAAAATTGAAACATAAAAATATTACCTACATATCATTCGAGTAACAGACTAATGGTTACTATCTTTCCATTACAGCAACCATATTCTTTTATTCTTTACTTATGCAATTTTTAATTGAAAACGCTACCGTGAGAAACAGCGTAAAATATCAGAAATATACCTACAACTAACGTATCTTACGCAAGTAATGCTAAAATTTTATAACCGACGACAAAAGTTCATCTAACCACGTAATGTCTCAATAAAGCAATCGATACGAGTACATACGTAATTGCATTAATCAAAATAATAACAATTGGATAAATTATCGAATGAAGGTGTTGTTAATTGCTGGCTTAACACTTTCCGCGGAACCGTATAAATCTTTTAATTACCTACTATGTTCATAATCGTACCGTTCGACTCGTAACTTTTTACTTCACACGTAAATGTTATAAGTTGCGAGCACTTAAACTTTATATCTGGTGTATAATGCCGTAAAATGGTGGTTGAATCAAATCATAACGCATCATCTCTCCCAGTTCCCGAGCAATCAGAGCACGGCCCGGAGCCGCCTCACAATGCTGTAATTATCTCGAATAGATCAAAAGGATAGCAAAGGATACAACGTTTATACAGCTGGTGTCAAAATCATTGTATTATTATTTTTAAGGGAACGTGGCTTTAAGTTTATTTTGGGATAAAGAGAGAAGACAAAAAAGCAAATAAAAATAAAATGACTTCTCAAGAAAAGGAAATTGAATTGAATTAATAAGTGGTGCACTACAGAGGTTTTTATTGTTGCTGATTACAAGGGATACGTAGTATCAATGATTATACTCCTAGTAATTTCAATAAAAGCTTCCATAAATTGAATTAATAATCTCTATACGTCTCTATGCTTCAATTTAAACTTTCTACGTGGGTAATAAAAGCTTAGAATCAATTAAGATGTAAATAAAGATATATTGCAAATCTTGTTTGAGTATGAAACACGTGATCTGAACACTATCTTGTTTAAGAACGTACCTATGTGATATTCCTGGTCTATTTATTTTTAATGGAGTCTTACAGTGATCCATTAAGTTACGAGTAGGTATTATACACATTATTTAGAACATCCTGTGTTAGTAATCAACTGTGAATCACGAAATACACTTGTAAAGCAAGACGAATCCTGCCGGAGGACGGATCAACAAAAACTCTACCTTTTTTATGAGCCGGAATGCAAAGGAATGTCTACACTACCATTCCGTCCGAGTAATATACAGTCATTGCAGTTAAGGTCATTAAAGCTACCAGGAATTAAAACTATATTAAAACTAGACGATACTATCATTGTAAAAAAACAATAGAAGATCGCGCAATGTTTAATGGGCATTCAACTTTAACGGATTTTCATGCAACTGGATATTAGTATCTTCTTTTAAATATGACATAACAAAAACACGAGTTTAACTTACGTAAAGCGTTACAGTTCCATTTCCATGTGCTTATATCTGATAAAAGTTAATTTGCGATGGTCGATAAAGGAGAGTAAGTGGGTTAACAGATCAATGGAGTGCGCTGGCGTTGACTAGGTTACCTAACTGCATTGTCGCAGCCGAAAACTTTGTAAATGTCATATTCAAAGATGTAATGAACTACGAGTACATGTTCTATTATGTTGGCATGCATATTTGGACTGTGTTTAAACCTTTAAGCTAGCTTAACTACTAGCTTAAAGTAATTTAAATAACTACTTAGTATTAATCGCTAATACCTTATTCAAAACAGATTTCGGCAAACTATATTTAACATGAGTAGTAACTTTCAAATCGGTACTCTACTTCAATTTACACCGCTTCATTCATATACAAATAATCTTACATTACCTAATTAAGAACTTTCTTAAAACAAGTTCGGATTTAAAAACATTGATAAGTAGGTAGCACTTTTACTCAATCTACCTCAATGTTAAATACAAGGTTAGTTTAACTGAACTTTGCGAAAACTTATTTTTGTACAAAACTTTTATATGATTATACCTTTGCTTTACTTGTACTTTATCCTGCCTATATTATGTTGCATATTATATTTAAAATGTGTTAATTCTTGGTACAGATTGAATATTACCTTGTAGTATAGAATCGAAAGTAAACATCTATCACAATTAAAATATAATAGACATCAAACTGCCAGCCGTAATAACAGGCTACCTCAACTTTAATTACTAGGAACCAGTCTTTTACTCTTAATTGACGAAACTTGAGATTAATTCATCCACCGATTTATACTGTGATCAAATTCAATGATTCTACTAACATTAAAACTAGTAAAGTACGTAACGAACGACTCATCGTAAGTACAGACTCCAGATATTTTGGCGACTGTAATTGCGCACAAATGAGAATTGCAAACTGACCCTTTTGCTGTCAAACATCATTAGAAAACGGCATTAAATTTGTTATTATTAAATTTAATGCCGTTTTCTAATTATTTAAATAATTTAATTTTCTGAAACAAGCGGACGAGCGTAAAGATTACGCGTGCATTCAAAACTCCCCGGAAACTTAATTTTACTAAACAATCAATACCCACACGATATACAAACAATGTTATCAGATTCTCATTTTTCAAATCTTTTTAGTAAACTTGTAAACTTTCTATAACAATTTATAAGATTGCAATTTTCGATAAAGTTGTAAAACTATATGAAAGACACCCACACTAAACAATCAATAGGTACTCCTAATATTTAATATTGTTCCTTTCTCTGAGAGAAAACAAACACCGTTTACTCTAAAACTCTACACTTACGACATAATTTACTTAACAGATTTTCACTTTCGTTAATTGAAATGCTGAATAGAAAGATCATTTAGTCGAAAACTTACATAAACTCACTGAAAGTTCACTTGCAAACTGAAAACAATAACGAAAACTAAGTGGTGATTGGCATGAAATCATTACAAGAAAGAAAAACATCCTGTTTACGACACTTGTGTTTACCATGACAATGCCATCAGACATGGCAACGAAAAAGGGCTTATGAAATACATACGACGATTTTAATTATGTATTCCCAAATAGATGCGCCAGCAAAAACGAAAGTGTCCAAAGCAATATTTACTTACCAAACATTTTAGGGCTGGTAGCTAATGAATCGAACATCGCATTACAAAATAGAAACCGCCGCTAAACAAACATTTCCTAACGCACTTTAAGTCTTAATACCGCAGAAACAAGAAACATATTCGAAGTTAAAGTCCAAGCGAGATTGCCACTAATGTTTGCCTTCTGGTCACAATAGGCGACGAGTTATTAGAAGATTAAATGTGAATGAAAGAGCAAGCTTTTAATTTGTATGAAAGCGTAATGGGTGTTCAACAAATTAATCTTAACCTTTTCAAACTTTAATGACATTCTGTATTTCGTAAAGGAATACAAAAGTGCATACTTATTATTTTAATATAAGTTAATGGTGTAGAGTAGCGTCTGTTTATGGTAATTACTTTAAAGTTTACATTTTATCAACGCATAACTTGTAGTTAGTCACAGCAAACAATTTGTACGTAAATGAATGGCTAGTTATTTAAATTCAACTCTACGAATGTCTAGTAACACGCGATGGTTAAAATTTCATAGCATAAACATTTCGTAATGTAATTTAATAGGTTTCAACTTTACGATTCAATACCGGTGAATTACAGTTTCATAGGAATCCGTTTATAGTGCAATAAATAAAGGGTCCACAGTGCTATCGATACTCAAGTACTTTGGTACTAAACACTAACATATTTCTTATCGTAGCATTCGCTTTGAATGAATGGAAATAGGTGCTTGCTTATTTTAATGAGTATTAACAGCAGAGCCCTGAGAAAGAATAAATTATTAAAAATTAATTGACAAAATATGGACGGCACTAATGACACTAAGCGCCGCCGCCGCCGCTCGTCGGTGTAAAAAACGTTTAATTAGGCGGCTTTTATAGAATATTGACTTTGAGGGTCGCCAACGCGATGTGTTAATTGCGCTTATAAACTATCTCTTAGTATGCTACCGACAATTGGAAGTATAGCCTTAAGGGGCGATCTGATAGAAAAACTACTTTTTTATTTGATTTACAATTAGTTTACTACCTACGTACCTCACAGTAATACCATGTCAATTGGTATACGAAGTATACTTATTGCTATTTAAAAAGTTGACTAGACAAAATACAGCAAGTCCTTAATATACATAAAACTACCGCAGCGCACAATCCGAATCAATTTCGGGTGACTGAAGTTCCTCGCTTTACCAAATCCTATTTAGGGAAGTGAATGTTGGATTAGACGATACCGTGCCGATACCCTTCAGTTCTTGAATTGCTTTTGAAAATACTATTTAGTTACAGGTCAACAACCTTAGCCGACGAATACTTTACACGCGGAAAGAGGGGTTTTTACAAGTTAAAAGAAACTTTAGAGACTTGTCATAAAATGTGTTGTACTGTAAAGGATTCGGCGAGGATTCGCGTGACAAAGGTCGGCCGGCACGCGAGGACATCTGACGAATTCCAAATTAGTTTTAACCTCAAAATCGTTGTCTTATGTTAATGTTGGATTGGAATCAGTGACTTGTTTTTCTGATTAACAAAACGCTGCACATGAAGGCCGAAGTTTATGTTTCCTTGTTTTTGTAAGTATTAAATCTAATAAATAAAAATGTAAATAAATCTTTAAAAAAATAAGTTTTATATCTCTTTGTCTGTAAATAAGCTGCTTACAAAAACAGACATCTATGGTTTTCATCAAATCATTGCTCGAAGAACTTACGCATTTACAGATGTTAATTGAATAACTCCATTGATTGAACGAGGAAGTGACACTGTTCATATAATAGAAAACAGCCTGTCAATTTGTACAATAAATCTGATTACACTGTGAAAATTAGTAGCTGTTATGTAATAAAGCCTAATGGCTAGAGTTGCGATTAACACTGCATGTTTTGAATAGGCTCTTCAATAGCCCTTAGATTCAACTACTGAGCAAATTGTATTTAGAAATGTCATTTCTCAGACCAAGTGCACCAGTCGTAATATAAATATGTGATGGGTACCTATCTAAAATAATATTAATGCATTATACATATAGTATAACATTAGGGTATCAGAACAGGCTAATTAGTTCTTGAATATCTGCAAAAAGTGTCTAAGTAACTGGATAATAAAATGGAGTGAATAAAATGGTTGCTTACAAGATAAATGTTAGTATCATGTCTTCCGTGGTGCGTCATTCAGTTGCATAGCAAATAATGTGGCCGACTGGTACAGAGATTGAATCACCAACTGACCGCAGATTTCATAATACTTCGGACATCTACAATTAGGTGTATCAAATTCTCAAAAAAAAAAATAATGATACCCATATTATATTGTTCTAATGCTTTGATTTCTATTAATAACTCAGTACTTACTTAACACTTAAAAAAAAAATCTGCCCAGCTATGATATGTGTTTAAGGAATAAAGCCGTATACGTATAGACCAATTAAGCAAAAATCAAGATAAACCACATGATTAAAGGAATTAAAGGGCGGAAAAACAAGAATAAATATGTGTCACAAACCACAACAGCTTGATATGACGAAGAAGCATACACCGAGAAATACAGCCGGATTGAGTTTCGGCGTCGATGTCAAAGGCGCGCGCGCGCAGGACAAAGGACATCTGACACCGGCCATATATTCATAGTGACGAGGTGTCGTCTCGCCACTTTGTTTTCAGGCAGAATATTTAGAGCGAATACTCTTAAAATGCTTATATTAAGTTTTCTAGGTCTGGTGCCCCACTACAAAACAAAGACCTCTGAACATCGCCCTATATTTCATTAGTCTCGAATGAAGCATCCTTTTTCACGGTCTGGCAAATTCGGATCTGTTAATATAGCAATTACCTACCCAACAGACTGACATCCTAACCAACATTATCTTAATGCTAATAACAACGTACGTTTGCAACTAAATGTTTATTTCCCAAACCGACACGCTACACAACAATCCAACTTTCGCAATCAGTAGCGACAATGTCCATACGGTCTTTACCTACTTATCGAACCGTTAGCAACCAACACAGAATGCCAATGAGCGAGTGACCATTTAAAATTTACAGGTTCCTTTACCAAACTGTGCATCGACTAAAAACGGTCAAGTTAATTTCCCACGAAACGTTGCACTTTGAATTCCGTCTCTTCGTACCGGTGATGTAAATTGCCTCTCATAAAACTAATCAGAACTCCATCGGTAGAAATTGCCGTATTAGAATTCAAACGCGTTGACATGAATGTAATTTTACCAGTGAAGACGCTTTCTTAACAACGAACGCACTTTACTTGTCAGTAAAGTGCGTTCGTCGGAGATGTCTCTCGGTCTCAATTCTTATTGTTATGAATGAAGATATGTACACAATTGTAGTTCCGTGAAACTTGATGATATGTGAAAAATGTCACGACGACACGAACATAAGAATGATTGTACAGACTCGTCATTAACGTAATGTATCTGCTTCCACGTGGAACATGGTATTGACCTGAAAATCGCGCGATTTCACATAATCGCTTCGGCGCAAAATATCGTAAATCAATCATGAGATCATGCCTGCTTTATAGATTTCTGTAATTTTATAGCTCAGGTTATCTTTTTCAAGTTTAATGTTCGTGATCGGACTGATCGGTTTAATCGAACATGGCCTAGGTAACCGCAGCTGGTCTAGTATCTGTCTGGTGGTGAATACTATCGATTACCTAACATTGGAGGTTGCATCTCTCGGCATTACCTCACCGCCGGCGCAAGCGCGGGCGAGCAGGGCAACCGCGCCGTTCAATGAAGGTCGCCTACCTACTGTCAAGCAAGCGCCAACATTGAGTACAATATACACGTCAGTATATTACTTATATAAAATCTGCACGTCACAGAATGTATAAAATACCAATATTGATACTTGGAATTGAAATCCACGATTACGATGGCTTTTGTTTATATAATATTAGGTTGGGGAAAAAGTTTCTTCGTATTTTATATGAAAATTCAAAAAGTTTTTTTTTAATAGTTTATTTACATTTGACTAAAGTATGTAGGTGCCATTTTGTTCCATAACTTTTTGCCATCTTGTTGGTAGTGACATGATCCCATTGCTGTAAAAATTTTGAGGCTTGTGATCGAAAAACTGCGACAAGTGGTTTTGGCAGTCCTCTCGTGATGTTAACCTGACACTGCCTAAGGAATTCTGCAGAGACCGAAACAGATGAAAATCTGAAGGTGCAAGGTCAGGACTATACGGCGGATGCATTAATACCTCCCAGCCAAACTCTCGTAATTTTTGCTGAGTGGCTAAATATGTGTGAGGTCTAGCGTTGTCATGGTGAAAAACCACACCCCTTCTGTTGATCAATTCTGGCCGCTTTCTCTCAATTTTTTGCTTCAATCTCATCAATTGTTCGCAATACAGTTCTGAATCGATGGTCCTGCCTGGCGGTAACAGCTCATAATGAATGATGCCCTTCCAATCCCACCATACACACAGCATTACCTTGTTGCGAGTTAACCCGGGTTTTGCCACAGTCTGTGAAGCTTGACCGGCCTTTGACCACGATCTTTTTCGCACGTTCTTGTCGTATGTGATCCACTTTTCATCACCAGTTATCAGCTTTTTCAAAAATGGTTCGGTTTCATTACGTCGTAATAAAGAATCACAAATGAGTACACGGTTCATTAGGTTTCTTTCAGTGAGCTCATGAGGCACCCAAATATCGAGCTTTTTAGTGTACCCAGCTTTATTCAAATGAGTCAAAACCGTTTTGTGGTCAATTGCCAGTTCTTCAGCTACATCGTAACTACTAATATGCCGATCTTGCTCCACTTTTTCAAAAATGGCATCAATTTTGTCCGTAACAGGGCGACCAGAGCGAGATGCATCTTTGATATCAAAATTTCCGGCTTGAAAACGCTTAAACCAAACTTGCGCTACTCTCACAGATACTGCATTAGGTCCATAAACATCACAAATTTTTTTCGCGGCTTGAGTTGCATTTTTACCTTTTTTATAGTAAAATTTTAAAATGTATCGAATTTCTTCTTTAGATTCACTCATTTTAACAACAACAATAACAAATGAAAATCACACAAATTCCTAATTTGAATTTGGAAGTGCCTTCTTTAAAATTAAAACTTTTTAATGATACCAAAACCAGCCAGATACAAATGGTATAGCCAAAGAGATTTTAATACAAGTTCATACATACTATATGCGAAAAGACTTTTTCCCCAACCTATTAGGTACATGATACAGATAGATAGACCAACGCTAGCAAACGAAACCCCTCTGTCAAACATTATTGCAGGCAATACCTAGAGAAAACAAACGGAATAAAGTTCCCCTTCACAAACGAAAGTTAATCCCTCGAAGCGACAAGAACAAATAAGGGGAAGCTATACACGTAACTCATTAGGTAAAACAATGAAATATTAAATAACGTTTAGCTTCAATACTGTAGACATTTAAAATATGATTATTACAATGCTCGCAGCAACAAATGTAGGTACAAATTAAATGCTTCCGGAGTAGCTTTCTAAATGAAATAGATATGTCGTTTAATTTATCAGTACTGTTGGATCGCTATCTATTTGTGTACCAGCGTGAACCGATAAACTTTTAATGATAGCTTCGGAAAGACTGATAGGAAGTCATCGAGCCGTTGTTTGCTTCTCCAAATAACTAGGTATATCGGGTAACATTGACCAGGATGCAGTCCGTTATTCTGTCAACTTTCATATTAATAGATCTTGATTACATTCTGGCTAATCTGATTAAACTGTTGAAGTTAGCAGAATTAGATAGAGACATTAATATGGCAATAAACTAGTGGACACAATAACAAGAAATACATCTTGAGATTTTATTCATAGATGATAACCAAGATTAAGTGCACATTACAACATTCTTAATGTTGGCAATAGCTATTCTAAATTGCTGTAAGTCACAAACGCTTATCGTAAATTGTTCGATATTTTTCTTGCATGACAGTAGAACAATGGGTACATTTAAGATTAGGCGCGTCCATAGAACTTGCGTAAGAAAATAGCCGTCTTAGTTTTTACTGAAAATAACCTTGGTTACTTAAAACCGTGAAGTGAACTGCGCTAAATTCTATTGCGAGTCAGCAATGCAGTGCGACATCGCCGTTTCTGTTTAGCTCGGGCAAATATTTCGACCAGGAAATGGCTAAGCTCGCAGAAATTTTCAAACACCCGTTGTACTTACAAACGTTTCTAAAGCTTGTAGAAATTACTGTGATATGTAAGGTATGTGATACGATTGACATGAAAAATCATCCATGTTAATTTATAACGGTTTAACACATGTCTTTTCATAAATATAGGAGACAAAGTGGTCGCCATGGCCGAAATCGGTCGGATTAATCGTCATCAATTTAAGACGTGTTCATTTATAAACAGACTGTAATTTCACGTTTATTATTTAAACACATCTCAGAATTCACAATTTGTACTGTGACCTGTATTTTTGTATTTTACTGAATTGAAATCTGGTAGATCAATGTTTTAAAAGAAACAGAGAATAAATAAGATAAAAAATAGGAAATTGAGGTCCAAAATATTCAGCAAAGAATGCGTATCGCATTCGGCAGAGGTCACTCTCATGGCCGCCGAGTGCATTTCGCCGCCATACGCCGGCGCCGGCTGCACAACTGACGTGACGTCACCGCAGCTGTTGCAACACGATTTAGGTATTATATTCCACAAACCTTATAAAGTATCCGCACTTCTCAAAGGCGTGTGTTGGTAAGCGTAAATCAAACCGCCTGCCAGTTACGCCTCAACCACACTCATTAGCACAGATGCAATTTCTTAGAAATAGTTATGCCTTTTTCATTTGTAGAGATACAATACAAATAATAATGATCCACTAGCGCATGGCGGGTTCGAAGACGTATATCGCATCAGGAAATCATAAATAACGTTTACTACAACGCTACGTTCCTAAGTTTTATTGACACAAGCACTAATTTGTTGAAGCACTCGCGTGTTAGTGCCGACAGTGCCGACGCTAACGTAATTTGCTGATAAATAGGTCAAAGAATGTGCTTGTAATGCGCTATGATTTGTATTGTTGTTGTTGAGCAAATAAGTGGATCACAAGTTTGATTTTAAAAATCTTCTACTATTAAATATACCTATAGGTATTGTACAAATATTACCTTACCTACTCTAATAGACACTATACAAACAGTCATAACGTGACACATAGCTGTACCGTATATTTTGTATTAAAGATAATCATAAGTCATACAGAATTATAAAATAGAAATATCCACGTGAAAAAAATAATATTTAGACATTAAATTCGCACTCAACAACACATTATTAAAAGTAATATGTAGTTTAATGGTATCTACACACCAAAGCCGCCGGCTTTTGTGACTGCTGCCATTCGTTTGACGTAAAGCCACCGGCCCAGCCCGGCGGCATGCCGGCGGCTTTGGTGTGTAGATAGCATAACACAACATTAATCCAGTTTAGATTAGATGTTCAATATAAACTAACTGAGGTAAAACAATCCCAACAATATTATTGACGTAATGAAATATCGTAATAAGAAAATTATTATAGGCTAAGTGAAAGCCACTAAATTCGGTGCATGTAGGAAATGTAGTGTGTTGAACAAGACACGCTCCAGCCTCTAAGCCTAGAGGAAAACTGTTAAATGTCAAGAGAATATAGAGTAGAACATACCGAGGGGAAATTTATAGCTTGTACGATTACCCTAATCAAATTACCTAGTTACGTATTACGGAAACTATTTTTTTCTACTTCAAAGCAAAATGAACAGTTATGTTCATATTGGCATAGAATAGTAGGTGCCTACTACCTTTACGAGTACGTACCCACCCATTGCGTATGTACCTAATGTCAGTAATGTTGTACAATAAATGTTGTTTCCACACCCGTTACATTATTTTATTGAAGGAATCAGAAAAAATACGTAAATACAGCGTATTTTAAAAGAAATAATAAATAGGAACTTACTGACTATATTTTAAAGTAAGGTAAGTTTATTTAAGGAAGTTACTGCAACGTAACTTTTAGTCAGTAAACAAGTATTTATGAGACAGAAAATTATTTTCGTAGTCAGAAATCAGCTTCTCTACTTTTTTAAATCATAATATACAAACTTTCGAGAAGAAATGGAGTGTAAGTATAGAACTACTTTTAAAGTAATACAAATAAATTTTCTTACAAGTAATTTAAGTTAATTAGGTAAGAACTTTAAGTGAAAGTTGGTCTAGACGTCATACACTTTAATTGTCAATTACAGTCTACCTACGACAAAATCAAACCGTGTTCCTTATTCCGGGAATTGACGTTTTATTGTTAATCAAATAAAACTAACATAAAGTATACCTAGTCAATGCATTCAAAATACAAATTATAATTTACGTTACAATTAAATATCAGCCAGCTTTAAGGTTGATATTATTCGATTGTTTAATGTATTTACAGACTATTAACAGTTTGTTCACTCGGCCAGCAAACGTGAGCCGAATGCACTTTAATGAATATAATTTTATTTGATTTACGTCTAGCCTTAGGCATCGTTTTAAAAGGCATTGCAGAGCGGTGTTGCACCGCGGACGTGTTGCAAATGTCCGCGTCGGCCGACCCCGTCAACCTGTCGCCTCGGCTAAAGGGCGCAATTCTCATACACCACACCAAAGACCAAAAGAGAAGTGAAATCACAACCAACAAACTGAAGGCACGCCTGATAAGTTTCTAGATCAAAACATAAACTTATCCACCAACCAAACCAACTCGTTATACAAAAGGATAATGCAAAATGGGATTTTGGTATGTTGTGTTACCTACTCAATCCAAGACGTAGAAAAACGTGATATAAATAATAGTAAAAAAAATATTCAATCGTCTCTTCTTTAGTAACTTCTTTGCCAAGAAAAAAAAATTATAATCAATAGGTACCTAAATAAAGAATATGCTTATTCTGATAAACTTCTTAGTCAGCCTTAAATAAACAGTTTCCAAAACACTCGTGATAAACACGGAGCTGAATGAAACGTGTTGCTCCATCAGCGTGACCTTTAATGTCACAGGTTTAGGCATTAATTTAAACTAGACACAAAGCAGGGCGAAGTGAGAGTTGGTATTGCACAGCAGAGTTGCCATTGCAAGCATTCAAGGCATATGCACGCATTGAGTAAAAGCAATAAAGTTCATGGGGTTTATCGACGTTTTATCAAACGGAATTGCGGTGAAAGTTCTATTTACCTATATTGCTTATCAATCTCAGCATACACTCAAATCTAGGAGTAACTACGTATCTAGGAGACGTACGAGTACATACCAAAGTAATTTCGCTGAAAACCCCAACTCACTGAATACAATGAACGTATCTACGGGGAATCAATATGTTCTTAAGTGAACATTCTTCGCTCTTTCCCTTCGTGATCATTTATTATCTTCCCAAACATTAATTCGATGACAATCTCGAACCCACGTGAGATTGAAAAACAATATTATACATCATAACCTACGCGAATACATTAATAACTAACTATAATGAAAGAACGAGTCGTAGAAAGCCAAGATCGATGCAGAAAATTTAGTAGTGAAATCAAAATAGAAATTATACATAACATTTAGGTTTACAACCTAAATATATACCTAGGTATTCTAATATTATCTATTTCATGACCATCCATTTAACGAACCTTTAATAAATAGAATAGGTACTCGTTATAGTCCATAATCGTGTTTTAATATAAGATCTCTAGGTAATAATAATAAATAACTTATGTTTCTAATATAGGAAATACATTTTTTTTTTTTTTGGAAACTGGGATCTTCCCAGTTTCCAATATGAGTAGGTAGGTAATATTAATAGAAAATAATTTACCTACTCGTAACGTCTGAAAATGGACTTTCGTGGAAAAAACAAGTTTTGATGATTTTCAGATAAATGTGTTTGTTCCTTTTGAAAACATTTAGAAAGATCCTTTCTAGTACTTATGGCAGGTAAACAAAACCTAAAAATATCTGTAAAGAGAAATTTAGTGATCCAAACAGCGCCACGGTTGTTTCTAGGAACATTCCATTCCAGTGATCCAGTCACATTCCAGCAATTAATGAAAATCTAAAGCTATAAACTTGGTGTCTCCACACCTACGGATATACCATCGGAATGCTGCGATGCAATTCAACAAGTACTTTGAAACAAGGAAATCGATGTGCTTGACTCGTCTTCGAATCGATCTTGGAAAACGATGCTATAAAATAGACACAATCAATCTCTGAACGCATTGTGCTCGTAGTCAGTCACTAAGTTATATAATTTGGAATTTACCACATTCTTAACTCATGTAAATAATTAAAACATTCCACAAAATAAGTTCTAAAAACTAAAACCCGCCTACGGTAAACTTGCGATCTTAAAAGTAAGAAACAAGAAATAAATCTTGTCTTCTTAACTACCCCATAAATGCACAGACGTAGCGATTTTCAGAGGATAGCCGTGGTCGTATGCCTCTGTGCCTTGATCTTAATTACGGTGCAATGTCGGATACTGTATGAACTACCTGTGTAATGTAAGTATCAATTGCTTGCAGGCAACCAATTATATATGGAGGCATACGACCACGGCTATCCTCTGAAAATCGCTACGTCTGTGCATTTATGGGGTAGTTAAGAAGACAAGATTTATTTCTTGTTTCTTACTTTTAAGATCGCAAGTTTACCGTAGGCGGGTTTTAGTTTTTAGAACTTATTTTTTATTTCACACTTTTTAGTTAAACCAGTGATAACTACGTAAATACCCACTACAGAACTCTACAAACATATTTAATTATATGACAACTGTTCAAACTCCATGTTACATTTCCAATCTGTCTTTTCATCTAAACATATTGTATTAGCGGTCATCCGCGATTTCTCGTACATTTGTTAGACAGTCATCTACACCTCAGTTACTTTTCGAGATGGACAGAATGCAACGTGTTAATATAGGGTAGCAATCCTAAAATATTGCAAATTTCTTTAAAGCATACATAACACTAAAAAAGTACACTCAACGCAATCCTTGTCCGTAGTAAGCAGCGTATTGTATAATTCGTTTTAGATAGCTCTCTTTACGTATGCGTGTGGATTAAAGATGCCTTTTATTTTATTTCAGCGAGCGCTGCGCCCCTAAAGCCCCCCAACATACTGATAACTTTGTCTAATATGCGAGTGTATGTTTAAGATATTTCTTTCTTTATTGAGCGGGGGGCTGCGCCCCCCACACCCCCTACGCAGAGTCTACTTTGTCTACAGTAATGTTCAAGAAGTATTTTTATTTTATTTTGGCGGGGGTCTGCGCCCCCCAAACCCCCTACACAATGCCCGCTTTGTTCACAGAAGAGTTCAAGAAGTGTTTTGTTTTATGTTGACAGGGGCTACACCCCTCAAACCCCCATACAGGGACTACTTTGTCCACTTCTAGAAGTGTTTTGTTTTACTTTGGCGGGAGGCTACGCCCCCCAACCCCCCCACACAGAATCTACTTTGTTCACAGTAATGTTTAAGAAGTATTTTGTTTAATTTTGGCGGGGGGCTGCGCCCCCCAAACCCACTACACAATGCCCGCTTTGTTCACAAAAGACTTCAAGAAGTGTTTTGTTTTATGTTGACGGTGGGCTACGCCCCCCAAACCCCCCATATAGGATCTACTTTGTCCACAGTAGAGTTCAAGAAGTGTTTCATTTTATTTTGGCGAGGGGCCACGCCCCCCCACACCCCCCACCCCACACAGAATCTACTTTGTCCACAGTAGAGTTCAAAAAGTGTTTTGTTCTATTTTGGCGGAGGGCTGTGCCCCCCAAACACCCCGACACACTTACTACTTTGTTCATAGCATTAGTGTGAGTTCATAAATTCTTTTATTTTATTTGACACGGTTTACAAATTGACATCACTACTTGAACTCATGACAATAAACATCTTTGAATATGGGATAACTTTGTCAGCGTCCAAAAATGTTTGCTTTTTCGTACAAGTTACGCGTGCAAAATTACTATTGATAATAACCTATTGAGGGACCGAAAATTTTTGGATGCCAACAAAGTTGGTTCCGTAGTAAAAGTTGTAGGTAATTTAGCTTAAAACTAGTCAAAACAGTCAACATAATTCTGAAAAGGCCTGATTTGGCAAGCTGTAGGTAAGTAATCAGTAATTTCGAAGTGATTTAGATAGAAGAGACAAGACGTTAAAACATATGTTTACAAGTAAAACTGCGTGCTAAACCTAGTGGTATATATTATATTTGGAATGTACTAACTGAGCCCTTTCATTTGATACCCCACACATTATACTTTACAAAATTTAATATTTTTCGCAGCGTATTCTTGTCCACTAGTTTATAAGCAAATCCGTGCGCAATACCTAGTGACATTATATATTTTTGGAATGTACTCGCTGAGCTCTTGATTTTGATATCCCACACAACACCATTTGCAAACTTTTAATTTTTTCATCGTGACTTCTAGCCCACTAGTGGGCAAAGTATTGATTTTATTACAAAACTAGGTATCCTATGTCACCCGCCGTATTATTACGAATCTTTTGACACCTCATTCATTAAAATCGGTTCAGTAGTTTAGACGCTACGGTGGAACATACATACATACATACATACAAACATACATACATACATACATACATACATAGACTGCCAAAAACATTACCCTTCCTTTTGGCTTTGCCGTAGTCGGGTAAAAAGACGGCCTAAGCTAAGGCTAATGTGTTCGCCACTTCGGAGTTACTACTACTTATATGAGAAAGCCCTTATAAAAGATAATATCAGTTGCTTAACATTATAATTGTTGAATCTATTAGAAACTACTTGAAGTCACTTAATCGTGACACGGTGTAGGACAATGGTCAATAAACATTATTAATTCTGATGTAACGTGGATGTAACTGCGTGTTGTCGTTGAACTCACGCAACACAACTGTAAATAAATATCATCGTACACAAGTTACGTTCTCATTGTTTAAGTAATAACTGCGAAGATAGCAAATAACAATATGTAAAGGGTATTTTTATTAAATTTTTATGAGACATGTCCTCAGAATAGATTTTTTTTTTAATAATGGGAGGTTGTCAAGTAAAATCCGTTTAATACCGCGAGTTAAGGTTTCGATGTATATCCTGAAAATTCTACAAACATTTTGTACTTAAATATAACTTTATGATAGTTGTAATTTGTCTAGAGCAAACATTACTAGTAAACATCACTATCTAAGATAGACTATCATTAGTTCCTTGAAGAAATAAAATATTGAATAACAGACATACCTAGCCACATCCGGTACCAATATTTAGGAGTGATATCGCATTTCAAGCAATTCCTATGTGTGATGTTTAGAGATTTGCCTATACTTTGACCGCATATGTTTTGAACGTCAAATAAGCGGTCTGTCAAGTCGTCTAAACTAAGACCCTCTGGCTAGAGTTATTGTGAACTATAACTTTGGAAGGAAATAGAGATTTCTCGCTCCGATAGTATTCGTCGCGCCGCTAAATGTAAATAGGGTCTAATTCGTTGCGCCTGCGCGTTTCAAGTACCGCACTAGCAAGGTGAAAGAAAACCAAGTGAACTGACGCTAAGTAATAAATACAGTTAACAGCAGCCACGCGACCAAACAACTAAATAAAGGATTGGGATATGTATCGTGAAGCCGTGGAAAGGAGCGGGACCGATAGGAACGACATATTATGTATGTCCTATCCTATTAATATTATAAATGTCAATGTTTGTGCCGATGGATGGATGGATGGAGGTTTTTTACTTCATCACGTAAAAACCACTGAACAGATTTTAATGAAATTTTACAATAACTTGGCTTAGATATCAGAATAACACATAGGCTATATTATTTTAAGATATCATTACTTTTTTCCAAGATATGACGATAAATGCGTACGAAGTCGGAGCCTCTAGTTTATCATAAATCCATTTCAACATCTCATTTATGTAATGAAACATTTTGGGTAAGTATGTGGTACGTGTAATAAAATAATATTATTCTAATAACTATATCTGCATAAGAAAATATGATTCGAAGTCTCTTTTCTGTAGCAATGCAAATTGGCAATAAGTACAGACATTCATTAGGAAGTTGTCAAGTTAGTTACGCAACACGCGTCAATTAAAACTTTAATAATGAATCAAGCGATTTATGATTCAATTAGGTATAGACAAGTAATTATAAAATTAATAAGGGCTTGATAAATATCTCAATCATATAAAATTGTGGTACCTAAACCTAATGTATTTAAGTGAAAGTAACTATTTAGGTGAGAACGAAAACGTCATTACTTCAGACACAAATTTATTCAAAAACATAAATGCTTCGAGTGTATGTTACGTGAAACCTTTGAAGGTATGAATACTAGTAATAAAACATGTAAGCTACAGTAAAATACTACGTAACCGTAAATAGGTGCGAGACAAACAGCCTACTCAGGGCACTGTAATTCCCGTCGTAGTCGTAAACTTAAATTGGGAACTTTCGAGACGAGTCGTCGTTACCTGCTTTTATACTTTAAACGTTTATTTCTAGCTGCTGCACAACGCTGCACTTAGA
The DNA here is from genome assembly GCA_947563765.1 of Anarsia innoxiella. NCBI lineage: Eukaryota > Metazoa > Arthropoda > Insecta > Lepidoptera > Gelechiidae > Anarsia > Anarsia innoxiella. Next base: position 12,676,085 of record OX387390.1, read on the forward strand.
AACCACGCTCTGAACTCCGACAGATCAAACAAGAAGACAGTATAAAAGGTTTTAGCTAGGTTTTACCAAGTTGTTTCAGAGCATTTGCAAATACATAGTAATATTAAGAATAAAAAGACTTCGATAAAGTTTTAGTTTTTTATATAATGAAAGTCAATTTACTAACATATTACTAATATTATTTACTTATTATAATTTACTTTCATAAATCTATAATTCTAGAGTAATGACCCCGGAACCCCATACTACTGGCTTATAAGTCAGTTGTGCTGTACCTAAATTGGAATATGTCAAGACGTTTCCTAATTTAATTTTAGCGGTTATATCGTATACCTATCAATCTATCAAATATTGTTCATTTACGACCAATAAAGTTGAAGTGTCTTGAGTAGAATTGGACGCATACACGTACCGACCACCGACATTTTATGTCGTAGCTGGTGTCGTGTGATGTTGAAATATGGTATATGGCGACAGCCTGTTGGCCGCAAACGTATTTTACTATTATACAGATATGTCCGTATATTGACAGACATACCTCAATAATATAAATAAAAAAGTTGTCAATTAAAATTGATTTTTTTTAAGACACAAATTTGAAGTAGGTAACCCAAACTGAGATTTTATTACTTATACGATATTATTTTTCTAAAACAAAAAAGCAATTTCAATCAACCGTGTAACAATCTTGCAAAAAAAAAAAAATAAGTAATAAATTTCATAGAGTAAAAACTATAATATAGTCGTACCATCCTATGGCCATAATTGTAAAGTGAAGTTGGTAAAAACATACCGTGACCGATTCAATATACTTAGGGCAATCACTGAATGGGATCGATTCCACGGTGGTGTCGTGAGAGCATTCTCGTCGGTAAACATTACGACACCCGAGGTAGCCGGCCCGATAACAAATGTAGGTTAACACTACACCTTCGCCTCAAGCCACACTGTAGAAGAAAAATGGAAACATTGTGGGCAGTTAAGTAAACCGTGATAGGATTAGAGTGGACATTACCTACTCCTACATCAAACAAACTTGTGTAAACTGCGCTGGACATCGGATTAAGACCACGTTGCATTATCTACGATAGTCACAATGACGAAATAGTTTAGAAATAAATACGCTGTTACATTCAATAATAATAAAAATAGGTGACGATTGAGAACACTAATGAAACAGATGCTGAGCCATTAGGAAATCATTTTTATCTACTAGATACCTTGTTAGAAATGTTAGAGTACCTAATAGTTTTAATTCTGTTTGCTCTGCATTGGAGTTAATACCAATGTTTATATTCCGTCTTCTGTTCCCCTCTTTGTTATGAAGTAAAATCGGTAGGTAGGTAGCTAGCTGGTGGCTTATATTACAGTATGATATGAACAGAACAACCTCCTTTTCGACGAAAAAGTATGAGACTAATTATTCCGTTCGCAAATTTTAAAACTCAACTGCACTTATCATGCAAATGAGACTTCTGACATCTGACATAACGATGATACCTACAACAGAGCTATAGATCAACAAACCTTAATCAAGAGTAATGCGAAAAGCATGCGGGACATGCATAGGTAATTATATTAATTATATAATCACAGACGGAATTGAGCCAGTTATGCCTTGACTTGGAACGCTGAAACGAGTTCAAGTACTTAGCTGCCTACCAAGTAGCGATCTAAACAAATACATTCGGAAACTGACGTTTTTAATATCAGTGGCCTTTAAGATTCTCGATCATAAAGAGGATGTTTTCATTGTATAAAATAAGACTAGACTATGGTAAATGAAGTAGAAACGTCAGCGGTTTTTATAAAGATTCCTGTTTTACAATCCTACGAAATCTTCATCCACCTTGTAGCTGATACTGTTTGTGAATTCAGGGATGAAAACAAAAAATCCATTATTAATAAGCCTTTTTTATTGCAAACCAATATCGATAGAGTTCCTCGTAGCTAGAAAGCATCAAAATTGATATTATAGAGCAATTTTAAAAGAATCGAAAATAAATCTAAATTGCTGGCGAAACACGAACAATGCCATTTCTTTGGGCTACTTATGCCAATCTACCTTCATAATACTATGCGATTGAACTCTATGTTTGGATTACCTTAATTCTTATCTGCTGTAGAAAGTACTCATATGTAGGCCGCAGTTAGTTTTCAGTTTTTTGATACAAGAAAGCAGTAATAATAAATCGTCATTATTCCTCATAAATGTGTAGTTTCTTGTACGAGCTATGTTGTATCGCGGCAAGCAGATACTACCTACAAACCCACCTACAGTTTATCTTGTCGTTAAATCGTTTGATGACACTTTTGCTGTTTGTCACGTACGCTCAGGTACGTTATTTACTGGAATTAATAAGAAACTTTTTGATTGCAATAAACAACATCTTAATTTCTCTTCGGCAATCGCTTTAAGGTCAATTTCTCCTTCAAATCCATGTAAGTAAATTACTTGAATTTTAAAATTATGGTGGTCACCGAGAAAACCACTTTTAGTCTATATAATCAATAAGCTAACGGGTCTTTGGTGTTGCTGAACGATACATAAATAATTATGGATTTATAAATAAAGTTTACTTCGATTTTATACTGCTCCATTTATAAGCAATTTATGGAAGTGAGTTTTACAGTATGTGTATATCTCGTTTTAAAGTACTTTCGTAGCTTCTTGCGATGGAAAGTGACCCAGACCTTCTTATCCTAAAGTTAAATTATATCTAAACAGTTATAATTACAAAGGCGCGGCAGACCGGAATCGACAAGGTAGCCAATTTCACTTTTATTGATAAAAAATGGAACAATCAGAAATCGCTTATTGCAGAAACCGGCATCCTAATAGTTTAAATCAGACGCCTAAAGGGAGAACCGAACATAAATGATCTTTACCAAGCCAGTGTAGCATTATAAACAGCGATTATCTCGCGAGCAGTTTTTGTAGCATCATCGGAGCTATTTATTGTAGAAGAACACCCAGCAGAATTTAATGCGTTTGTAATGTTTTAGCACATCGGCTTTCAATTTTATATTAACGATAGAGTCAATACACTTCACGTTCACGAGATTTACAATTCTAGAAAGAAAATTGTTAGGTAACCAGTCAGTGTCAGTGAAAATGAAAGTTGATTATGCATTCTAAATCCCTTTAGGTTCCGACGCCCCCTCGATTTAAAAGACGAAAGCAAAGTTCGGGCTCATCCGATAGCATCAGCGCATCACGCGCGTTCAATTTTGTTCAACAATCGGAGAACTTTTCAATACTTTAATATAAACCAACCGTATAATTCTGACGTTTTTCTTTTTATTAGATATTTATAAAGACCACACAGCAGAACAGACAAAAGTTGCCTTAAGAACCAATATCTAGTAGGTAGTAGCGTTTTTGTATTTTTTTAAATTACGCTAAAAAGAGACCTCGAGCAAAATCTTTACACAATGGATTTTACAGCGAACAATATAGCGAAGAGGCCATGATCTCATGCTGTGAACAATATCCTCGCGAAAATCATTTAGAGCCGGATTCACTTTCGCTCTTATAAATAACGTTCGCCGATGGCCACAGCTGATTAGCTGAAAGAATGTGAGAAATTGATGGCCTACGCGAATATTCACGACGTCAAATTATTTATTTAATAAACGTGCCCGCGATTTGACTGTCTCTCACATTTGACCTTCTCGCTACGGTAAACATAAAATACTAGTACTAGACAGCCGGTGTGGTTTAGTACCCAACACTAATGGAACTAAGTTTACAACCACATCAACTCAACACGTAGGCTCTTATCTATTGATTCGGTACTACATAATTCTTATCAGTCGATGGAAAGGTGAAATTTTCAGGGTACTCGAACTGATTTTCTGACTAACTAATTACCTAAGTTTTGAATTATCTTGTTCACCTACCTAAAAGAGTGATGAACTCTCTATAATGACCCCGTGCTTTACTACTTTTCCATAAGGAATGTTAGTAACATCTACTTAATTATTGTCATGGCAAGAAAATTTTCTTGTTCAGAGAAAGCAAAATATCTCATGCACTTTCCCGCGGTTTCGAACAGTTGGACATTATGAATACCAAACATTGTTTTTACTATTTACCTGTACGTCTGGCTGGACAAAGAATCTGTATTATTGATGATAATTATGATAAATATCTACTTGTAAGATAGCTTCTAAGCTATCAACTCCACATCTCTACTGAAACTGTGCTAATGTCAAGCTTTTGTTGATATTTTGGTTGTACGTTACAATTTAACCTTTGGTAGCGATCTCTACATGTTTCATGTGTTTTACGTAACATAGGGCGTATTAGGTACCGATATCGCAAAAGATGGGCTGTTCTATATGTGCACCGGATCGATATAGAATCACGTTATTTTGCAAGTGCTAGGAATGATTAATAGACAGTAATGAACACGTTCAGTGACCGGCGCCCGCGCATAAGACGCGACGGCCGCATCGGCGCGCGGCGTCACGCACGCGATATTTGTGCTTCGAATCTACAAGCCTCAGCTTTCCGGGAACACCGCCTCTATAAGGCAGTTCGTGATCTTTGCTCTGCGCATTATCAGTGACATGTCATAGCTATGTGCAGTATTACAAAAGATAAGTTATTTACCAATCTTCCTATGAATATCCATGTCAACCAGTTGCTTACCTGCAAAAGAAAAAATAAATAGTTACACAAAATATATTTAAAACCAACCACATCATAAAAGAAACGGTGACTTGTTTTCAATTATATCTGTAACCAAGACAATCGTCGCGGTGTTTTCTAATCGTATAAGTAGGATAGGAATACCGTTCAGCGCAATGACATCACCAGTTCCATTCCACACACGGCGGCAATGTGCCATTGATGAGGTGCTCTTGCGCATAACACTTGTCAATCACCTGTTGGCGACATAATGTGCACTGGATATGTCATGGATCCCTATTCAAAAAAGCTATTATCAAAAGAGACAAGATATATTGTTTGTAATTTAATTATGAACAACTGTCACTAACTATTTCATCTATTGACTTGCGAAAGCTGTAATATGATCTTCAAATTAACTTTTACTTTTGTGGCGTCTGCCGTCCGCAAACTTACTGAGCTAAGTTCTTTTCTCTTAACATTTCAATTAAAATTATAGCGGAAAGGTACGGTAACAGCTGAAACTACAAGTGACGATTTTTTTATATAAATTATAGTTGTTTTAAACTCAAAATTGATGTGTTGAAGATTATGTCTCTTCCACAGGAAAGTTTCAAATTCATAAAACTCACAGTGTACGAGTAACATGGCGCCGACAGCTGTTTGAAATTTTGAATGGAAACAAGCGGACCACGATTTCCACCGCCTCTAAAGAAAAAACTGGTGGCCATTGAAACGCGAAGCGGCTCTATTTATGGTCAAGTTAGGGTCAAGATGATCAAGTACTTTTAACTCGATTCTTTGGTATGTATGCGGTTAAACAACTATGATTATGTTACTCGCATTTGCGTAAGCATTTACCTACATTAACTATCAAAATAGATACGTCGAGTGTGTATTCTGTACAGAGGTGTTATAACATTTCCATAGGTTAAACCTAATACCACAGATAACTAAATAGTTACTCTAATACCAGCACCCTTTCAGAACTTTTAAAATAAGTATGAATAAGTAAACGTAGTACCTATCATTAGTGAACGAACGTCTTTCATGTTAATAAATTACGTACGTCTATTAATCACTAGGTACTCCTATTAATAATATCTGTAATAAAATCATTATAGACACCTTTCTCAGTTTCCCCTATTTCCCCTTAAGATTTTCTCAGGCTTTCCCGTACCTACAAGCATTTAAACCGGTTCACTAACGATTGATTATATCAGGCTGAACGATAAGTGATTTAAAGCTGTATTGACAACTTGGAATGGCACAAATGTAATACATTGACCAATATTGTTGCAGTTGGCTCATTGAACTTTAATATAAGCGTAAATTAAAATACGACAACGTAAAGGCAACAAAACTAAAGCGGTAATTCTAAATACGGAATCTATAGAATACTCGTAGTTTTGGAGTTTAACACCATCATGAAAATGAGGGAGCAAATGCAAAATGGCGGGCAAAAGCTAGTAGATAACACAATAAATGGCGCGAGAGTGCTGTGGGCAATGGGCGAACAACGCCGCTGCCTATGTCGACTGTCGACTCAATGAAACAATCCTACAACGTAAGCTGACTGCAGGAAATTGCTAACTTGTACTCCAAACCCATTTCCTGTAGCTAACTGAACATAGGTATTCAACAGATGAGAGGTAGAGGCACTTTTATTACCATTTCAAAACGAAGTGATCATAAGTCATAATCAGGTACTAAGTTATAGGTAATCCTACTAATAATATTTTCAATGTTTGTATCTATGGATGGATGGATGTTTTTTACTCTTTCACGCAAAAACTACTAAACAGATATTGATGAAACTTGGCAATATTGTAGCTTGCACATCAGAATAACACATAGGCTATATTATTTTACGATATCATGATTTTTCTTCAAGATATGACGATAAATGTGCACGAAGTCGCGGGACGCCTCTAGTGATAACATAAAATGTTAGTCTCGTTACGCAGACTCTCTAATAATGCTGAAGTTTCGTTGAGTTGGTCTACATTATACCTAAGTACGTGCGTGGTTAGTTCCCAACCTCCCTACAGCAGTAATAATGCGCCTTCTCTATAAAAGGCGACCACGCCTCATAATACACGTTAATTAGAGATTTCACACAGCACAAGTAAAGTAACCGGTATAAATACTACGCTACCAGTTACTGAGTCGCCGAGTCACAGTGACATCACGAGTAGGTGACACATTTACAACTCGCCATCTTTGGGCACTAGTTGTCGAAGGTAAAATTGTATGTACCGTTTCTTACATTACGCGTAATTGCATCAAGTGTTACTTTTTATAGGTGAGGTACTTAATTATTATTAAAAAGTAAGCGGAGATTGTCATTTGATAAGCGTGATCAAATTAAGTGTTTTATGAGATTTATTGAAATTAATATATCGTTTATACTTTTACCAATGAATCAAAATAACGTTTAGTAAAGCACATTTAGAATAGGTAATTCACATGATGATAGACATTCGCTTTTTATGCACAGCATTACAATTGTCTACAAAACTCATTCTGTGGGAGCCCTTACAGAACGTAATCAATACATCATAACATTACTAAGATTGCGCGAAACATACGCATCGCCAGCTATAAATCCGGATATGTTGACACCAAAAGTAATCACGTTATTTTAATCCCGGAAAATATGGACTTCCTCGTATGGAGCAACGTTACATAACATACGTTTAAAAATTTATTGCCCGTAGATAAATAACAATAATCATATCTATTAGTTTTGTAACTCTCCTTCAAGGGTGCGATGCGATGGAGAGATATGGCTTTAGTTACATCGAAACACGTAATTACAACTGAATAATTTCGTTACACAACTTTCTTTAGATTCGAAAAGGGCTTTAATTATTGTCTTTACAATTTCATGAATTGTAAGTGTTTTCTATTATTGGGAAATCTATAATAGTATAAGTATGAGGTCAAGACAGAACATTTCTTCATGAGTCATGCGGGTCTCGCCCGCCGATAATGTACAGCTGGAAAAGATTGGTCCAGTTAGAAAGGGACAGTTAGAACATTTATAAGCCCATAGTGTACAGTTATAAAAAAACGTTCGAATTTCACTCGAAGTGTGTCCTACAGTAGAATATTTGCGTGTTAAGATTAATTACTGGGAAGTAAGTAATTACATCTACATTGCGCGTCACAATACAAGTCTTCAATCAAAAAGAAAGTGAAGCTGACCTACGCTGGCAACGCAGACCTGCAGGTCATTAGCTTGGATAAGCCACGACGTTATTAACTACAATTGTTATAAATCGCAAAGCAATAGCAGCGGACAAATGTTATACGTAACTTCGCCGGGTATAAAAATATTTATAAGAACAATCAAAGGTATGTTTATATTTTGCATTGTGTACCTATCTATATCTATAAAGTTGATCTACCTAATCTGCCTCCTTAAAATGTGATTCCAAGTAATTTTTTGATTAAAACCATCTTGGTGTACCCTGTGATGCCTTAAATACTTGCTTTATTGTTGAAAATTTAGGGCTGACTTTATTGATTTAACAAGTTTTTTTTTCATAATTAATAATTTTCTTCTAAACAATAAGTAAAAAACATAAACTCCCACGATTGTTGGCTGCCTAAAGCTCAGCATTATTACTTTAATTATAATGCAATTAGAATTTCATTACCGACAAATTGAGCCACTGAGAACCCGTTTGATATGAAGAACGTGAACATAAATAAAGAAAGCAATGTCTTTCTTACGAGCCACACTTTTTATTTTTGTCCACAACACAACTTCAATCTCTATGTTGAATGACATAAGAAAAGTAATACAAAAGCCGATTTGGTCAAGATTGTATTTTACTGTACGGTATAAAAAGTGTAGGTAAGTAGGTAGTATCGTAAAAGGCGTCATGAACATTACTTTGAGCGGATATCCGTGAAATACGTTTATGGAACAGCAATAACACTTCTCACTCGAAAGTCGTTAACAATTTAGTCAGTATTTTACTCGAATACTCGAATAAAGTTCTACTTTCTGATATATCAGATATTATTCCTTATTTGCCTTAATAACTTACTGTGGTGAAAATAATATAAATAGGTACCTAATGTAACTAAACTAGTCGTATAATGAGAAACAAAGCAATCATCCAAACAAACGTATTTCAAATTAAATATTTCTCTTAAAATATTATAAAGGGTCCTGTTATGTTACATAGTAAGCGAATGTTCCCGTAAAAGGGCCGGCTAAGATAATCGTGTGGGTCCAACAATAAGCTAGACGGGAGTGCATTTACGCACCGGAAAGGGCGCGATTGTTGAACTTTTGGCGAATGGCGAGACGCATGCGCATCGCTGATTTCAATGCGAGAGTGCTACACTGAGTCACAGGATGCCAGTATTAGAAGGAACGCGACGCAAACGTGAACAGAATAAAAATTACCGATTAAAATGGTTATTATAAAATCTTTCAGTGGATATGAAGTAATTTAATCATTATTCTAAGACATAAGTACCTACTGCAAAGAGTTAGGATTTTTTTACCTAACTACCAAAATGCTGCCTACAATAATATGGCACATTAAAAAAACTCACTAGTTTAAATAAAAACATAATAATTAACACTTCGTGGATTATTTTCAATGTCATATTGCAAAGTCGCTGAGGTAATTAAACAAAAATATTAAAAAATTACAACACAAGGGAAGTAGAGTTACTTAGTTGAGCATACGATGCGACGTCCTGATTGCTAAACCCTCGCCTTAATCAAGCCATTAGTATGAAAATATTCGTCACGCTCGACGGAACATTCAGACTATGAAGACTGTACTAAGTAAAAAAGTTAACTTTAGTTACTATTATCGAAATGGTGATAATTGTATTTTACGAGAATAGTTATGACAAAAAAACGAAGCAGAACACACAAGATTCTAATCTATAACCAGCTAACTCAAGGATGCCATACGTCAAGATTTTGTCGTACCAGGAACACAAATACGTTCTGTTTATTTATTATCAACTTAAACCTACTGCGCTGTAGAAGCAATTAACCTTTTGGCTGGTAATGAGGCAACCGCCTTTGCATGCCATAGAGCAGAAAACTAAACGTAGGGATACCTATTGGACATTTAGTCAGTTCTATCTTCAGATAAAATAGCACATTTTAATGGTACTTAGAAGATTCTAAAACAGTTATCAGCAATTCAGTACTATCTAACAAAGTGACAGCTCTGAAATACTCTCCGTGTCAGCAAGTAAGATAAACAGATTAGCTTCAAAATACGGAATCGTTAATAAACACGTAGTATCTATCTGTAATCTATTTCTCAGCGATAGTTCTCGCATGATATCTCGTAGTAAAACCTCTGACTACCTGGGGCATGGAACTAAATTACAATCGAGGAGTTATCGACATATATCGAATGTGCTGGGAGCTGGAATTATATTAAAGGCGCACGCAGAATGGGCCGACCAGGATATGGATAGGCGTGACTTGAGTTAGGGTAAAAATTACCGTGTGAAGGGCAATGATCTATGTATACCTACAAAGGTAGACTCTACTCTAGGTAATTCTAACTTAAAGGGATATAGTTTAGAGAAACTTTTTAACTGATCAAAGAGTCAGTAGCTACTGACGAATATAGCTTTTAACGAAGGTAAACAAATGGTACGAGTATACTGGAACTAGCATCACCATCTACGATGATCAAGTACCTACAATAATGCGTGCAGCTAACAAAGCCCATTTTCAAAAAGTACAGTGCATTACAAGAATTCAGAAGAGAAAATACTTTAAAGTCTCAACCATACCTATCGATTAATCGACAGATGAAATAAATACGGTGTTAGATTGATGGAAGTCTTTCATGTGCTCTCTATCCACACAAGATTATGAATCATTGCGTCACATACCACGACATGATGTCAAAAGTTTTTATGCAATTGTAACTTTTCAATTCATGTTTCTGTCATTAAATTGCTATTACCATATAAAGTTGGAAGTCAAGGGTAATGACCGCATTCTACGAGAAACGCAAACTTAGTTATTTTGATATTAGTCGAGTAATTTCAGTAAACAAACAATGTAAATCATTTTGTATCTTCTAACAGAAACGTAGTTTATAAGCACTCTATAGCTTTATCTTCATAAATTATGATTCATTCTGGTAACATTTATTTTATTTTATTACACGAAATGGATTCACGTGTTTTTCTCGCAGCCTTCTTCATAAACATACTTCATGTGTTGAATTTTAACGCTTTTTGTGCAGAGATTTAGAATTTCCGTGGCAAAACTGGTTCTTGCGCAGATACTATTAGTATTTAAGATCAACCGATGTAATGTTAAAAACTAGCGTGGCTTTTTAAGATTCTTGAATTTAAGAAAAAAGAATACCTGTAATGTTTTATTGTAACCAATCTGAGTTTAATTTTAGACTTACGTGCCTTACACACTTTTGTCAGAAACTACCACCTATACGCACCTATACGCACCCATTTAACAATCTTGACCAAGAAACGCCGTTTTCCGGATTATAAATAAAACAAATTTCAAATTACCTTGTAAAAGAACACTCCACAAATCAACAAGTTTATGGCCCATATCTACTACTGTTGCAAAACCTCGTAAACATGTAATAATTGGAGTAATCTACATTTTTACTGCCTTCACTTGGACTACCTCAGCGTCGTGGATCAGTAATTATCAAAAACCGTAAACGTACAAACAAACCACACGTAATTACGAAATTAATGTCTTTTTTTAGTAATTCACAATTTTATTGGTTCCACAAAATATTTTGGAACAAATACTTGAATTTGTTTTTACAAGGCTACTTCTACTAGAGTAAAAACTCGTAAGTTTGACTCATCAGAAACGCGAGTGAAAAATGATAAACTTACTTTCCTGTCTAATCAGTTATACTGCTAAAAATACAATTTCAGACTGCATAACGTGATAAATATAGGTATAACTTCTAAAAACATATTAACCTGTGTTTAAAATCTAGGAACGAGAATGAATTACTAGTTAATAATGGTTCTATACTGTTAATATCCGTGCTACTAGGTATACAGATAATTTCGAAGAGCTTTTACGTGTGATATTACTAATAATTATAGCATAATAAATAAAAGCTTACTCATTAAACATCAAGCCTTCCTCGGTAGTTAAGTAACAAATGAAAGTACATTTCCATTGCCAGTTTCATGCTCAAAGTATTTAAAATTGATCAACAACAAACAATAACTTGAAACCAGAAGTAGCTAGATTTGAATTATTACCGGACAAGTGGAAAGTCATACGTGGCTTTCCAAAGGAACAGAAACGTAATTGATAATAGTTACTCTTGAATTTATTGTTGGTTTTTGTTCAGACAACAACTTTCTAGCAGACTCCCGAGGAAAACTTTTAACTAAGCAATTTGCACTTACGTACATTTTAAGCACTAACGCAATGATTTATGTTATAAATGATCAAAATGATATATAAAACAAATTGTAGTAAATTGAAGTAAGTACCTAAGTACTAACAGAAAATTGATTAGAAAATAGCTTCTCTTTAATCGGTTGATTACAAATTCAAATGAGGCCCTAGAAAACGCAGTTGACCGTAGCCACGGTCGGGACGTAAAAACAAATAAGAGGCACCAACTAGAAAACGGTCTAGGCTGTCTTGCCACCAAATATGGCAGTAGCGAGCTGAGCGATAGCGCAATATCAAGGGCAGCTGATAATTTACGCCGATGAGAGCCGCTCGAAGCCGAATCAAAGCCGATCGTGACTCCGACTGCAACTCGACGAATACTCATAATAGGCTCAGGCGCCCATGGCCCTACAATCTCAGGCACCCAACGGCCACGCTAAATGTAAATGCTGATAACATTTCTTTCGCAGTCAATGATAGACTAGCGCTGACCGCTGAAATTGATTTCGATTACATTGACTACATAGTAATAGCAAAAACAATATGACACAACAAATACTTTCACATAAACTGAGAAGAAAATGAAGATCCACCGTGTAGTATGGTCATTAGAAACTCTATAAGCTAAACATATCCGAACATCTAGAAGCAATGCTCACGATTCAATATTTTGTAGCGCTCGTGACGCGGGGGTCAAGAAGCAAACACAAATAGCTGCCGATGTGACTCTTGAAACCCAGAATTTCAATCTGTGCCTAGGTCAAACTCTCTAGGGCGACACTTTAACCTAGACTTTGAAAACATAGGTACTATTCACACTCTAATAATTTTGAACAAAGGATTTGTTAACTCGGATGTTTGCATTTAGCAAGACAAAAGATGGAACGAATTATTTAAAGAAAGTGTACCTAAAGTGACAATATCGATCTGTGATAAATTTGGAGCACTCTCATGATACTTTATAAGCCTGCTTTTAAAATTAAGCCTATCTTGACCTCACCTAAAGTAGCACCATTTGAGGTCGAATTTTTGCTTTGTATAGAATTCACATACAGTACTGTAAAGTTGGAGAGGCCGCCCGAAGATAGTAAGTATATGGTAACAATTGCATCATTTTTGCAAGACTTGTGCTCATGTGTTTTAATTACACCAAACTATTTTCTTACTTCCGTTCACTTTTAAAGTCGCTTGGATTTCTTTAAGAGTTACAGATAATCTGAAATAATGAAGGACATGAGCACCTGTAGGAGACCTTTAGCGATTTTATACAAAGTATTATAGGCATCAAAATAAAAAGAGCAGTCTAGATTTAAAAGTGAACGGAATTCTCAAGTTCCAGTTCGTTTCGCATACAATGGAGGTCCCACTTGTTCGCGCTGATTCGCAATTAATAAACGGCCTGACCCACTATCCAACTGAAATACTGCCGAATCATTCTATACTATAGCTCTGCTATTAATTAATTCTAAATCTAAGCTTTAAACTACCTCCGGTTTGGCTATGATGGATACGCACGCATGTCTGTTTAGTAATGAAGTTATTAATGTCACTTTCTTTTCGCTATCTGTGAATGTCACTGTCAAAACTATTAGCTTCGGTTTGAGTTTATTGAACCGCAAATTGTGGAATTCCAAGATTATATTCATTGACACCGTGAAAGGAGAATTGGTGGAGTAGAAGAATTAATGGAACTCAATAATGAGTATTTTCTAAAACTTGAGATATCATTAATCGTTAAGGAACATAATTAATTCACATTGGGCATAAAATATGGAAATGAATATGGCAGGACAGGACTATGATGACTAATCTACGATTTAGAAGCATGGTGCTGATTGACATTGAACTAATCACACGCTTAGAATAAATTAAAATGTGCGTCGACCTCCGCGACGCTTATAGAATTATGTGGACAAAAAGACATCGAATCAAACTAGAAGCCTTCGAGGAAGGCTTTAAATTAATTATTAATTAATTTATCATGAATAGCCAATATCAAATCATTAAGGTCAAAATGAAAACAGATTTCAAGGAGGTATACACAATGTTTGATAGATGGTTGTGATGTGGCCTAATGGCTGGTGGTATATTAACAAGCCGATTAACTTACCTACCATAAATCAAGCTCTGGACAGGGGGAAAGCAATGCGTATCAATACTCCGGTAGTCACATGAACTCGATCACAAAACCACTTTTTGTCTCGCGTTCAGTGAAACGTATCGTCTATGCTATAACCAAACAGCAAAATTAGCACTTTTCACTAAACATACGCTCCAATTTCACTCCACTGATAGAGCACTAATTCCGCTGACTCCATAGCACTGAAGACCTACACACGTTTCTTCACAGTTTTATTAAGAAACATGTGCATCTGTTTATCTTTAGCGTAACAATGTGAAGCAATCAAACGTTCGAATCGCAATGCGAAATTTAAGTGACCACGAAATGTTCGCTGTTTAAAAGGCGACAGTTACCGGCATTACCGGTCGAAAACGTTCCAAATTCGAATCGGCGAGTCGGTTTACGTTAGCGACGAAAGTCTGCGTACACGAGCGAGCTGCGCGGGCAGCGCGAGCCAACTGAAGGAAGAATCCGTGCGCAACCACGCGACGCATCTAACCGACTCGAGTGGACTTCAAACTTTTACCCAGTTCAGTTGAAATCCTCATCAGCAACTAAGTACTAAACGCAACCTCCAGACTTATTTAAACGGCATCGCATTACATACACGTTACCTACCTTTACCTGCAAAAAAAGCCTGCATTTACATACATGGGCAAGTCACCTGGGAGTGGCTCTTAAGAAATTACATTCATGCGAACGCATCGATTACAAATGTGCTTAATTACAGGAAAAGATGGCTGTGATGCTGTGCAGCATTAACATAAAAGTATTAAAGGTTTCAATACGAAGTAAATGCACGGCCTGGGAAGGAAAATGTGCAACTTTAGATAGAATTGAACTAAAAATACCTGGGTACGTAAAAAAAATATGGCGTATAAATCGAAAGTAGTGATGCGCATCCAAATAACCTGTTCTCGTCTATTAAATTTACATATCCACTCCAATGTCAATAGCCATAACTTATAAAGAGCAAAAATTGTGTTCCAAGTGAGTAGCTAAGCGTGAACTTGATTTATGTTGCTAAATGTTGTAGTGTTGCCGCCTAGTAGGTTCTTCCTGTATTCAATCCAATTAGGAATGAGAGACAAAAGGTGATCAGAGAACCTCAAGGTACTTAATACATTTTCGTCG
Organism: Anarsia innoxiella; assembly: GCA_947563765.1. Classification (NCBI taxonomy): domain Eukaryota; kingdom Metazoa; phylum Arthropoda; class Insecta; order Lepidoptera; family Gelechiidae; genus Anarsia; species Anarsia innoxiella. Next base: position 12,691,385 of record OX387390.1, read on the forward strand.
ATATAAGCAGCTTATTTTTTTGTTTAATTTACCTTGACAGGTTGGAGGCACACAGAGTAATATTGTGTTAAAGAGTTGGGTTTGCTGCACGTTCCACAACCCACAACCTATGCAAATGGGTAGCAAATAAGCGTAATTAAGGAGTATGCAGATAGCCGCTTCTGGCATTAAACTGGATTCCTTGCTCATAACCATGAGAATTTGCTGCTGATTTCAACTACAGCGGATATTTCTCTGGAAAACGTTTATTTTAAATATAGTATCGAATAGCTTAGTTATAATAATACAAACCTATAGGTAATGATTCTAATGTATCACCACAAAATACAGTAAGTACCTACTTACACAAACAATTAAAATAGGTAAGTACTTGGTAATACCTAGATGTCTGCACTGTTAGGAGTTCATTGACAAATATCAATATAATTATCTAAAATGAGAAATTAGAGATAAATGTAGATCTGGTAGTATTTCAAAATGTTTACAGCGCGACCTATTTGGACATTGCAGTAATGACCACACGCAAAGTAACTGAAACTAATTGTAATCTCATAAAATCAGTGCAGTGTTTACGGAGCTTGTTCAAGAATGAAATGAGGCTTTAAAACTGTATTTTAAGGAAGTCTTACAAGGCGTAAGTTACGCGTTTTTAGGCCACTTATCTAATTAGGATCACATTTTTGTATGAACATTGATAAGGTGCCGAGTGACATGAGAATGCCTCTAATTACAGACAGTGACTGGCTAGATCGGGTAATCATCATTGATAATATCGAATTCAGCTAACTACCAGTTTGCTCGCTCGTCTTATTTGTAGAGCCAAGTCCCTCTGACGGGTAGTGTTAAGTATTTCTAAATTATAGGCTGTGCCGACTATGAAGACTGGCGACGGACGACGGATCGAGTGCAAAACGAGATCTGACTGAGCTCTACTCTTCACATCATATTAATATTGTTTGTTTTGAAATGTGCTTTGAATTCGCAAATCATGCTTATTATTTACTTTTATTAATCAACATCATTTGTGCTCTAGTGGTGCGGATCATCTCTCTTGGCTAGATGATTATTTCACGATGTTAAAGTATCACGCCAACTCATAGACTTAGATATCTAAACAGCATAATAAAATGTCGTCACAGAGGTACATACAATGCTCTGGAAATTGCAATGTACCGCCGCTTACAATGTAAAGACTATGTAAGATCAAAGGTAAGTTTACAAATATTGCACTACCGTCATTTGATTTAGGAAGATGAAGCGGCGACGGCTGTGTCCGACAGTGCTCCGACGAGCCGGATGGCTCGCATGCGGTAACAGCAAGTTACGTCAAACAATGCTCGACAAACGGCACCAAATAGCACTATCGTGACGTTCCCCCCCGTTAAACACCTCACGTGAGATGTAAACGCTTCCTAGGAAATTAAATTGAGCTATCGGAAAATGTTAGCTCTTGAACATTTCTTTAGTTCGCTAAACGATATTGAAAAAAGGTTTAAGACCTCCAAGAAAATGGACTCTTCGATATAATAACCCAACAGAGTTTCTTGCTAGATTCTTCTCTGGGGAAAACTGCACTCTTGCGAATCTAGCATTAACTTTAAAAAATGACCCGTCTTATGTGATGTCAAACTCGTCCTACAAGATTAAATAAACATTTCATTTCATTTCAATGTAGAAAAGCGGACGTGTACAAGTGTCATGAAAAAGACCCGCTTAAAAATGCAAGCTTTTTGCAAGTAAATAGGTAAATATTACTTATACATATAGTTACATAAATTAATTTGGCTATAATTTAATTATTAATTTTGTTTCCGACTTTGTCATCATCTTTCTAGCTTTTTCTGTTTCTGTCTTTGAACATAAACAGAGTTTTGCACTTCGCGTAAATAAACAACAATCCAATGTGAATGTTAAAGTTGCTTTGGAACTTTAACACTCACTTCGCCGCGCTATTATTACGCGGTCCGTACGCGGCATGGCGACGGCACGTAAACGTTGGTATTAGGTCTTCAGTAAAGCGTAAATATAGCCTATACATTTCCTCCTAACCTATTTTAGTCAATCTTTCACCCGCTAATACAAGTGATTGCTCTAAGGAGTTGGAATGTGGCTGGCCTCATGGCACATCCTTGTCAAGCTCAACATAATTAAGGTGTAACAGCAGCTAATTAAGTAAAAACAGTACGGGAAGAGTGGATTACGTCACTTGATATCGGCGATCAAGTGGAATACGCACCTCGTGACAAGTCTGTCACCGTTATTTCACGACAAAGACAATTTCACGATTGCAAAGATGTCACGGTTTGATTTTGACATAAGGAATTTATTGGGAAATTATGACCCGAAAGAGATAACTGTCACGCCACGTATGTTTAGGCGACGGATCACACCAAATTCACTTTCCAGCGATTCCCCAATGCTCGCAAAAAAATCACAATATCGTAATGATACTTTTTTAGAAATTAACTAAAAGCAAAACGCATTGTAAAGCAAAAACGATAAAGTATTGATAGTAATCAATGAACGCGTGGATTAGATGTAAATCTTATACTTTTCGGCAGATTTCTCTTCATGGTTCAATTAACGCGATTTTTATCAGTTCCTTATTATACTCTTTATAACTATTTTATTTATCTCTATCGTGTGATAATGATAAATGATGCATTAGTTCGTTTTGAATAAAAGTAAGTTACTTCTGAGTATATTTAGCTTTCTTCGAAATAGCTACATTCCACCTGACACTATTTATTCGAACTTTGTAATAAAGTTATGCCTCACCTGTTTGTTTTCAAAGTCAGGCACCTGCTTTAGCATAAAGGTTAATTATAGCAGATGTTCTCGCAAAAAATATTATTGATAGACAAGGACCAAATTATCATAACTTCAGGTATGAAACTATGAATGTAGGTACATGAAGTTAACCGCTGCTAAGAACACCTTTTTAATTATTATAATTGATTTCAGGTATTTGTTGTACTAAACAGAATTATTAAATTCATGTCAAAAACAAAATATTTTTAAGTATAATTACCGAAAAATACTTAGTAGGTACCTTTTACGTAATCACTGCACTGGTTAACCGCTCACCTAAGATTTAATGACTTTATCTATATTCGGCAATCTTTCATCACCCGAATCTACGTTAGCACTTGACAACAAAATATAATAACTATTAAACAAAAAGACCAAAATTAATTTGCGTTAAGTTTTTTTTTAACAGAACTTAACGAGCCGGCGCAAGAATGTGTTCATGTGAGGATCTTTGGAAAAAATATGGGCGTATATTAATAGTACGATCAGGTTCTCTTCGAGACCACAGAGCGACAAGGTTATCCACTTGCGCCTGCGCTGTCTAGCATTTTTTATAACTCGTAACTTTGCTAAACTGAGAAGAAAATAGTTTCGCGCCACAAAAATGACGGACAAGCGGACACAGGTAATATTATGATGTAAAAATAGTGTTGAAATAAATCTAAATGGAAGCTATTCTTCCATAAGAAGTTATAAAGTGTATTTCAATCTTAGCTCCAACGTTACTGCCCATTTATTTAAATCTTTCGATTTCTGAGATGGAAACCATTGGAATAAGTACCTATTTCAAAATTCTACAGGTTGATTTCAGAATATTTCTTAAGATCAAACGCATTTATACAAGTTAAAAGATCGTCAATTATTACGTAGCTCATTATAATTTAGCGCAGAAACATTAAGGACAGCCAGAAAAATGTGTCCTTCTTTTCCCCAGCTACTTAAAAAAACTTGGTCCCACTTTTTCGATGAAACCTACAATTATTTACCTCTTTCTTATATCGCACCCTCAGAACGATACTTAACTTAACTCAAAAAAGCTGACTTTTGGGAAATCGCAAAAAACAAAATTTTTTTTCGAAGTTTTAACTTTGATCAGAATTATTTTACTGTTATTGTTCAAAATCTAAATATTTTATGTTTTTATAGTGAAGTCCAGACATTTTTCTTTTGATAAGTGCCAAAAAAAGTATATTATTAGCGTTATTTATATATTTTTTAATCTTTCAAAATTTTTTGGGAAAATATGAGTCCTTATTATTCCGAAAATCTTATTTTTAAAAAGACATTTTTTTAAATGAGCCTATTTCATTGTGAAAATTTTAAGAAAAAAGATCTTTATCTCTGATTGATTCTCTATAAAACTAAACCAACCATATAATTATGGAAAACTTTTTGTAATAAGCCTTTTCATATCTAATGGTGACTAAAAAAAACGTTTAAATAATGTTATTAATGAAAGGACTTAATATTTTTTTAATTGAAATAAGTGATATAAAGTAACAGAAATGACTTTAAAACCAAAGGCTTTTCTTAAAATTAAATCAGACAAGCAACGTGTCGTCACTTAAGTACCTAATTAAAACATGTTATTAACAAAGATAATGATTTTGTTATTAATAAACAAGACATACTCAGAATTATAATAAAATCATTATTTTGGTTATTATTAATTTAAGAAATCTGTTTCAACACAAAATAAAACAAGTAGATAGATACCTAATTAAAAACTCTTGAAAATACGCATACAGTAAACAGTAGACTATTTTAGGCAGAGATTTCTATCTGCGATCGTACTGTGTGGACAACTAGACATACTAGATTACTCTCCTTTATTTAGAGTCGTAGGTACCTATATACTTAAAGCGTTTATACTTAAAGGTATTCGGTCATCTGTAGTAAATATAGATAACGAAATAAACGAGCAACCCAGCTTACATTCAAGTATGTAGTAGTACCTATACTTTTTGAGGTAGGAACTCGTTATTCTTTTGGAATATTGATATTATTTTCTTAATATCGAGATAACATTTAAAAAATCTGCTTATATCAAAATCAACACGCCTACCTATTATTTATTAAAAGAAAAAGTTATGTACCACAATCAGGTAACACGTAACACGTCGAAAATATTTGTAAAAAAATAGGATATTAGACAGGAATCAAACTAGTTTTAACAAAGTATTCCATGTCATTGTGCTTTGGCGGGATATGTCAGTAGGCTAAGAAAATAAGCTTTGGTCTTAATTTCAACATCACACATCTTCTGCTTCTTTATTTCTTTATTAAAAGATGTCGTTTTGGCGACGATACCGTGGTCTTGACAGAATCGCTGGAGGAAATAAGACAAATGCTCAGAGACCTCAATAAAGTTTCTCAACATATTGTGGGTCTTCGAATGAACATGGACAAAACGAAGATCATGTTCAACGTCCGTTTAGTTCCCACTGTAATCACTGTTGAGAACTCTCTCTACTCTTAAAGTTGTAGTCCAATACATTTAACTAGAACAGGCAGTCCGATTAGGTAAATCCAACTTCGAGAGAGAGGTCAGTAAACGTATCCAACTCGATTGGGTAGCGTTCGGTAAATTACTCAAAGTCTTCTCGTCAAAAATACCACAGTGCTCGAGGCAAAGGTATACAACCCATGTGTGTTACCAGTGATGACTTACGGCTCTGAGACGTGATGCTTCACTAAGGTCAACATTTCTGCAAGTCATTCAGCAAGCTATGGAGAGGGCTATGCATGTCATTTCTCTACGGGATCGAATCAGAAATGAGAAGATCCACAGAAAAACTTCAGATTGCCCCTAGGATTAGCAATCTGAAGTAGCAATGGGCGGATCACATAGCGAGAAGATCGCACGGCCGATAACACAAAAAGATCTAGATTGGAGACCGCGTACTACTAATCGTACCGTGGGATGGCTACCTGCCTGGTGAACCGACGACCTAGTGAAAACCAAGGGATCTCGTAGGATGCAGGTGGCAATAAACGAGGCCTATGCTCAGCAATGGGCAGCTTTAGGCTCAGATGGATGGAATAAAAGAACGCTAAGTTTCGATATTGCCTTAATCCCAATACGACTGGAATATAGTTTTAAATAGAAAATGATGGCTTACGGCTCTGAGACATGGTACTTCACAAAGGGACTTTTCCACAGGCTCAAAGTCGCTCAACGAGCTATGGAGAGGGCTCTGATCGGCATTTCTCTACGGGATCGAGTCAGAAATGAGGAGATCCGTATAAGAACACAAGTCGCCAGAAAAGCCCGTAGGATTAGCAAGCTGAAGTGGCAGTGGGCGCGCTACATAGCGCGAAGATCGGACGGCCGATGGGGCAGAAAAGTTCTAGAGTGGAGAACACGCACTACCAAGGGAAGCGTGGGACGGCCGCCTGCCAGATAGGACGATGAACTAGCTATAACTACGAACTCATTCGATGCAGGTGGTATTGAAACCATTCGCTTTGGAGAGAAATCGGAGAGGCCTATGCTCAGTTGTGGGCAGCTATAGACTGAGAAGAAGAATTTCTTTGACGCTTGCAAGATCGTTTCTTAGCATTCAAGTCTGTGAGATACTGAACGTTTATTAGAGTTAATGCTGGCGCAGTTCCCGGTGTTGCTACTACCGAGTTTGACGGGCTAGAGCTGTTACTGCTGCCGCTACTGCCACTACTCATTGAAAATGATTTGCATGCATTGTCGAGACGTGAACGAGGTCTTCTGCTGTATCGGTAAATCAGCATCACTTTTGTCTGCGTTTACAGGAGACATGCGGTAGTTTTTTTGCTGGCCGAGTTCTAATACTATATACGTCTTACCAAAAAGATAGCTGTAACAGAGAAAAGGTCTAAATAGGAATCCAAATATGGCACTTATTATTCTAAAAAATAACCATTACTGAGTCATTGAATTGGCATAAGAATATAATAAGGTAGGTAGTTAATAAGTTATATTTGTTTAAATTAGATAAGTATTCATAAAGATCTTTGAGATGTTAAGTTTTTCTTCCCGTTATCCCGTAAAAAGAAAAAGTTAGTTTTTAGTACCATCTACGTTTGTTGTAGATAGTAGAAAATATTATTCGTAAATTAGGGCGCATCGGCACTAGCAATTGTGACTCACGGTTGCGGTTTGAAGTTTGTTTACCGAGCCGCAGCTTTTGACACGGAAGGTGATTGACCAACAGCTTTAGCGCGTTTTTATATCAAACGTCAAACAAACGCGCTGAAAACACAGGAGTGGAAGCGCCCTTTTAGTTATGATTAACTTAAGATTTCAATATTTGTATCACGCTTGACGCATATAGGTACACTTGTAGTTGTATTTAAATAATCACTCGACTGTTTGCCTATCTGAAAGTACCAAGTAACATCTTATTATTAATATCATGTTTCTACTCCTAATAACAGTTTGTATTAAAGTATCTGAACATAATTACTTACCTTTAACTCCATTTGCTAATTTCTATACACTTATTCTAGTATTTTATCAGCTTTTGTCTTTATTTTTACAATTTAATTTGAAATAATAAGGTAACAAATACAATAATCGAAATTGATTTTCGGTAATAAATAGTCCAATTACATTATAAGACCGCTTAACTACATTTTCATATGGTACTGAAAAGACTTAAATTGAGATAATAACTAACAATGGAACATCTTTAAAGTATAAAAGAAACACATTTCGGTTTATAACTTATACTTATAAATGTTTTTAATCGAGAAGAGACACAATTTGATATACTACTACTTTGTGTTCATAGTATTAGGTATGAAAAAGGCACATTCACTAATAAGTCCTAGTAATATTCACTCCATTCTGTACATTACAGACCTATCAGAAAAAGTGCCTGTTCTAAATTAAAGAACGGAATATATTTACCGTTTCACTTTGATAACTATAAGGTCCCATTCGGTTTTAAGCCCGTTCACCAATAATAGAACAACGTCCTTTCTGTATCAATTTGGACTTAAAACTGATTGCATCACTTTCGCACTGAATCGACAAGGCGCGAAGTCTCAGAGTAAAAGAGACGTAAATATTTTTTTGGCTGTTTTATCATTGATACGTCTTTCTTTTAATATTCATCGGATAGAGCATACTCGATTTAGTCTTTCTATGATCGTAACTCAGTTTCGCAAAATTTTGAGTTAAGCCCCTTTCGTTCTGAGGGTGCGATATGTAGCTATTAAAAAGAGCCATTTCCGGAGTCATAAAGTATGGGATGGAAATGACTACGTCGTGGTAAGTCTTGTTTCACCCAATTGCGCTACAAGGGTTAAGTTTTTAAATGCGTGTATGTAGTTCTCTATGATATATCCTGTAGCTCAAACGTGTCCTTGGATTTGCCTTAAATTGTGTAATAGAGCGTCACGGACCTAAAGTGCCAGAAAACAAAACATGACTTAAAATCGTCCAAATACGAGTACATTTAGAAAGGGAAGTTTGTTAGAAAAGCTAACATTTTAGATAAGGAGGCTTAAGTGTTATTAGATTGAGGGCCTAGTTTTGAGGGGATCCATCTGGGTTACATATTTTGTATTTGAATTTTACGACGCAACAACGAGCGTAACGTTACGGGCACTATCTTGTTAGATTAGTTTCACAATGCGTACCTACGCTGTGTTGCAAACCGCGACGAATTCATCTCTTTGTTTGTCATTCGACAAAACTACGAGACCCTCATATCTGTAGTAGCCATTTACTCTAATATACCTACATGTGACGGATTAAATGAATATACGGCAGTATAAAATCAGTTTACATTCAACTTCCTGAATTATGCAGATATCTAACTGTTCGTATAAATCCCGCAAACTTGATCGCTTTCAGGTTACTACGAACGTTAACTAAGAACATGCTACCAAGAAAATAATAAAATATCATAATACGTAAGTTCATAATTAAGACTGCCAGAAAACGCCGTATCGTCGCGGCATATCGGAATCTTTCGACATGGAATACGTCGAACCTTGTGAGCTGAATTTGAATCACTTTGGTCATAATTGTATAAATAATGCTTCCGAGTACTTCGAGAAACAAATCTGACGAGTTCTAACTACAATGGTCGATGTACATCGTGTCGTACCGATTATTATTAACTAGTTATGATAATACTGTGACACAATCATCGATCGGGGACAAGTGTCAACGCAACGCCTTTGGATGCTGATGTTGAGCATCAAACTCAAGGCTAACCTTCTGTCAACTTAAATCAAACTATTAATATTACATTGTAGTTAAGAAATATGGAGCACGGAGCACGTCACCACGTCACCACGTCACTTATTGGGAGGTCATTCTTGGCATAAAATTCGAACTGCTGCACGTCAAAACTTTGAAGTAGATACTGAATGTACCTTCTTAACATGAATTCTCTTATCGTTAGCAAAGTCTATCGTAAATGACAATTAGGAATCTGCAAAATTCAAAGTAAATAATAAAAGTTAGATAAGAATATACTGTGTACCTATCTGAGTAATAAAACGATTGCTAGCTTTTTTCATTTACTTTTTCGAAGATTGCCTAGTACAGAAATTAAAGTACAGAAAAATTGGTAAATATTTCAAAAAATCTTTATTTCATACCTGATGTAGGGGTGTACGTGCATAGCGAAATCAATTAGTCATGTTTCACAACAAGTATCACATAAAATTAGTGACGCAACTTTCGTAGTTAGTCTTGCTTAATTTGTATTAACATAAGAACAACAAGTCTATAAAATCGTTAAAGCAAATCATGATTCTTCAGCTTTCCATGTAACGCCTATGTCTATTATGTGTGAAACAATAAAAAAATAACGTCTACTTAACATGACCTCAGTGTCAGTAGAATTTAAACGAAGTCAAGTGTTTTGATATGCTGGTCGACAACCATTCAATCCCAACGTGTATGAACGCTCGCACCGTTTTGGGAAGAAACTAATTAATCAAGCTGAGCGAAATCGAAAGTTGCTAAATTTATTGCGTGGATGTCACAAAGAAAATTGCAGACAGACGCGGATCTCAATAGTCCTTGACAAAAGCTTTTTAAGCACCATTCATTGTGGCGTTAGCTCATGTCATGGAGCTAAACTTATGCACTCTGCAACATAATAATGAAGCTGTTTATCAAAGTAATAGGAAACCATAATACAACCAAGATACTACGAGTAGTACAAACGGTATTGTTTATATCTTATGCTCGTTTTAATGTACAAGATATTATACGAATCAAATGTGATACATTAATAATCCGTAAAACAATCAAGTCGGTCACAACAATCTATAACGAATGATGGATAGTTAAACGACCGGCATTACTTCCATCTGTGTAATGACTCAAACAAATCGTAAGCTTATCGGAAGTAACAAAACAGATCCGGTAACTTTCACAATACGTGTGTTCCTAATAGTTTCAACTTGTATCATAAATTATGTGACATTTAAGTTTCGTCGCACCAAGATCTTTCACAGCACTTTATTAAACCAAAACTTTCTTCAGGCCGTTTCACGGACGGACCCCCGTAACAAAACTGGTCTAAGTCATTATATGCGCTTTCCAATAAGACACATATACTTAGGGGCTACTGCTAGTCTAGGTATAGTGACTGTATTTAGAGGCGTAACACTGGGCACTAACCAGGAGGTGGTAATTCATAAAGTTAAACATATAAAAAATACCAAAAAAACTGTCATTTTACGAGAAAAACATGGTTAGTCAAGAGTCTCCGCTATAAATTACGAGAAAAACATGGTTAGTCAAGAGTCTCCGCTATAAACACAGTAGTCAATGTGTTTGTAGTTGGTAAATGGAGTAAGGCAAGCGTTCAACAATACAGCTTATCAGTGGCTATCTCTGTATCGGCCCTGAGGGTTGACTACATGCCAGTTAGACCGCTTTCCTTTGAGAACCTGAGAATTATCTAAAATCGAAGAAGATTAATGGTTAACTCAAGTTTAGTAAGTGGACGGCCATATAGCGCGGCATTGGCCTAGGCAGACCTAGAACGAGATCTCACCGGTATAGCGTGTTGTTGTTGTTTAAATACATTGCTGATTACACACCTATAGAATAGAGATTGGCATTGCGGAGTGAGCAGGTTACTTTAGCAAGTGGATAAGATGATACGACATTTATTTAAGTATTCATTTTAAAATAATATCTTCAACAATTTCACTGAGTACAAAACTGTGTTCACATGTAGTGGAAAATCTAGATAACTTTAACTACAATGTAGAATTGGCACTAATTGCAAATAACAGAAACAGTGCAATTACAATGTGACTAAAGCTAATTTTCTTTTTTATACAAACTGTCAACAGAACGACAGACAATGTTACGTGAGACACGCTTCGAGGGTGGATGAACGCTGTTATTGAGGGTGGGTAAACTTTCGATTATTACGAATTTTCTTTTTTATTAACTTTTTAAAGAAAAAACGAGCTTTTAAAGTTACTGGGAACTATTCAAAAAATATCTTCTTCAACTAAGTATATGTCTGACGATAATTTTGATGTAGTTAGGTATGTATTGAAAAACGCACTTACTGCTTTGTTACTTCTTTCTTGTTACTCTGTACTTACACTTGTAACATACAGCCACATATTTATTCATCCACGGATGTAATACAAACAAATATAAAAGAAATTCAATCACAACAATCCATAAACGAAAGTAAAACAAAAATAGAATCAATCGGAGAATGCGGAAGATATAAAGCAGACACCCGTAGGATGGTTTAGCATGTCCAAACTCAACACATCAGAGGATCTTGCGGCTAAACTGGCGCCGTCATAAATCCGAAAATCGTGACAACACTATTTTGGTCATAATTCTCAAGTGACGATCAGATATAAATCACGGAGGCTCTTTTGAAGAAACTAGTCCAAAAGTAGCAATCCCTCGACAGGAAACGTGTTTCAGCAATCCACATTTACTACTGCAACAAGATAGGGATCAGATCATGTTTACGATTCTCTTGTGAAATATCCCCGAACTAAATCAAATACCATCAGATTTATAGGTACGTTCCGGTAATCAAATAAATACGAACGTTTTCTTTTGCTGTTTCGTAATATTAATGTATCCGAGTAGAAAAAGAAACATAATGCTTCCTTAATGTAACCCGATCCAATAGCAAAGTCCGTCAATCCGAATTTCCTCTGCGGCTTGATTGACGTTTGCATTTGGTAAATAAATTATCTTTGCCCATCCCTTGGCATGTCTGGGTCAAACTGTGAAATTCGATTAGACTATTACTCTCGTGATGTAATGTTTCAAAGTTGCCTTTGACTTCATATTATAACTGGTCACTTCGTTCAGACACATTCATAATAAGCCTATGTTATAGAGAAATTAACGGCAATGGTTTCTATAGAAACATTAAATAGACGGCAATTGAATGGCATTACGTTAGCAAATATAAATTGAGCCGCGGTGGGCATTTCAATCACTATAAAATTATAAATACATGCTTCCGTTAAATTTATCATCACCAATTAGCCAGTGGCTTCCGCATCTAAAACTGGGGCTTTTCAACTCTTCGAACGGACAAAAGAAAAGAAAACATAAAGAACGACGACAGCGCACACTTCCTCCTTTTGCACAAACATTTCAAAAATGACTCGCTCACTCTCCTAATGCTTATGCTAGCTGAATATAATAGCCCTTTATTTTTGTGTACACAAACTCTCAAGGAAACTCGTCTATTTAGAGTTCAATATTATTTTTAGAACTGGCTTCATTTGTGCATTACTACTAATTGAAGATATTCAATCAAGACTTCAATTAAGAAATTACACAGCACAGATTACAAGTGGTTATGCCATCTAACAAAGCTTCTAAAAATTTGTAATCAAAACAATCCATACTCTAGCTTCGTTTGTACATTCCAACAAAAATAGCTAGTCTTCGTGCATGGTTTGAAAACTGAAGTCCGGAAACGTTGACAGGTTAGCCAGTGATAATGAGCTGTCAAGATGACAAAGTTAGGAAAATAAAATTAGAAAATTATAACTTCTCATTTTCCACATTTTTCGGCAAAAAATGAACTTTCCAAAAAACAAAATGTAGTTAATTATGATTTTTTAAATACGAATGCAAAAGTAAAAGCTGTACATAATAGAATGTAAAGTTGTTATTTCACTTCATTTACGATCTTATCTTCTTGTTTAAAACTAAAGATACCAATGATATGATATTCATATTTGACAGGTGCATGAGTTGTAAACTGACGGTTAAAACAAACTAATATGACAGACCACCACACGGCGGAGATTGGTTTTCTGCTTGTTTAATTAAATATTTAATCGGTGAGCAAGCTTAAGCGCCGTGTGAATAAGATAGAAAGTCGTATAACGCTGTGTTGTATATGAAGCAGCATGAGTTTTGTTTTGATTACAACTAACATCAAGATGTCATACGATACCATTGAAGTGTACCGATGTTGATTTCATAAGTTCATAGAAATTACTCTCATTTCTCATCAATACTAGATCAGTACCCTTTCATTTTACCAAACTGATACTAAAAATTAAATTAAATATCCGTTCAGTTAAATATCTGCATTTCTAAATGCAAAACTTTTCTCAAAATAACAAATTCTATCTTTGAACTTTAACAACGTAGCTTATATAGTTATATTATTACACGCCGTGATTATCATAAAAGCCGTTATTTTTACAAAATGAGCAGATGTCAAAGAAAGTCTCAGAACGTACCATCTCGAATGCTTGCACATTCTCGTACCTCTGACACGCATAATACATATTCATATTTACCGACAACCTAGCCTGTACTAAATGAGCCTTATTAATGGAAATATTATGTAGCAATGCTGCACTATTCTTCTCTGGCATGCGCATAACGTTTTATGCGACAATTCTTTTCTTGGTGAGCATTGTTAAAACGTATGACCACGAATTACACAACAGTTACAAACGGTATTCCAAGGTAGTGCGAGTATAAACAGTGCAAGAACCGAATATGGGATTTTGTAGTAAAACAAAGGCATCAATAGAAGTTATAGATAATACCTAGTGAAGAATGTGTATCACCGTCTATTATGAAAGATTTTTAATATAAGTTTAGTAAGCTTATTACGAATATTCTTTCCATTTTGTGACCACATCTGACACGCGCCAAACTTCAATTTTAAAGAACACGTTTTTACGCGTGTTAATTCAACCGACACTTTCTGTAAAATCCATGAGTAGCTTTTTTAAAGTAAAATATTGACTAAAGGACTAGTTGTAATGTTTGTTTATTTTTTCTTTTTTAAAAGACACAGGTAGGTACTTGGATATTGCGGTACGCTGAATTTGCTATAACACCACCGCGCCTCTGCTGGTGCGGTTTCTAACAAACATACCTATAAACTTGTGATTTACCTAATACGTTATTGTGCTTAACACGAAGCCTTGCGAGTGGTTGTACTGTTCTCATACGTCATATCGAAGTTATTGCAATTTACAGGAAAAGCACACATAGGTGCAGTCGTGATCCACCGCAGATAATCACTTTCTCAAACGTCTAGATGCTAGTCAGAAAATACAAGGCAAGTTTGTCATATCACTCCCACGTTGATGAGGTTACAAATGTGAGGGATAAATGCATGATATCGTGAATGCCTTATCTACATTCTAGATGAAGTTCAATTGTGAGACTTTCATTTTGAGAATCAGTACCTACCTTATGTGACGAATCATTATTCGCTTTATTATGCGTATTCACTAGTATTCAACTGTGTGTGATACTGTTTTTTTAAGTTTATGTTAACGTAATTGTTAATTGTCTTTCTACTGTCACGTGGTCACAATATTGCTTAACAAACAGGAACTTCAACAGTGTGACGACGTTACCGACACGTTTGACACATCGTGATCTTTTCTTCACTTTGACATTTAAACATTAACCATTGTTTTCCTTATTGAGAACCAGGGTAACTATTATGAACATTATGGGCAGTGGGTGACGTATTGTAAGTGTCAACACATTAAATGCACAGACATTAGGTACTTTTTGTAGTTTTTGCAGTTGGTGCCTTATTTTACATTAAATATATACTCTATGAATATTTATAATTAATCTGTGTTACTACTCGTACTTTGACTATAAATGGTTTACTAGGAAAACCAGTAATAAAACAACATTTATAAACCTAAGAGCTACCGAGAAGTATTTAGTTGATCAAGTTGATCGTCTGTATCCATTAATAGATGGTGTTGTGCGTTTTATGTCCGAGTGTAAATCATAGGTAGCAATGGCCAGTTGAAAAGCTGTGACAAGACTGCCTTGGGAAAGCGAATATGCTTTATCAAAACAAGTCGAAACTCAGTGGGCATGCCGCGGGAATTATTTTGAAAAGGTGTTCACTGTACAAGTCGCATAATCGACAGTTTAGACGTAAGATACACCCACGGTACGGAAACTATCATTTTATAGGGTATTCAGCTTTAGAATATGCAGTTAGTCTAAACTAATTACATTTATTTAATACTTTATAAAAATATATGTATAAGTGGTTAGCTACAAATAAATACGTAACTACTGTAAAAGTTTTAACTAAGTATATGCACCTTTAAAGCTTTCCTCTTGATCATGTTTTTGCCAATATCAAGAGAGAATGTAACAAACTTTAGTCCATTAACGTATTCGTGAAACTCGACCAACAAAAACATAAACATACTACGGCAAACTACATCATCATTTATTTACTAATGTAATCGAAACTGCGCCGATGTTGTTGTAATTCAAAGTTCTTCTACTAGTTTCTAATGTCAGAGTGGAGTTCGTACCACCCTTCACGAAATAAACACTAATAAGCGGGCTTTCCCATGTCTTTCAATTGGTCATTTGGCATTCATTGCGTCTAAACGTGAAAGTGTTCCTAAGACAAATGGCCTCCGCAATGGTTAAGCACTAATAAGTCTTGGAAGACAATGCGCGTGGGTGGTGCGAAAGCGAATATTTGATTATATAGGGCCATGCCGTTTCCTATGGACAATCTTAACTGGATAATCTACGTATCTCGCATATTGTATGACTTCCTTATAAAGGTTTAATATGCTTTTTGTCTACATTACCGTAACATGCATTACTGTTTTGCGCAACTAATCAGATAGCACATGTCTGTGCGCATTCTTTGTTATACTTTTTAAGACAAAGGTACCTATCAAAAAGTTTAGTTGTTTAAGCTTTTTCTTGTCATTTTCAAAAAAATATCTGACATAGCTAAAAGACACGCTCGTGTTGGGCAAAACCTCTAGTGTAAATAGAAAATGAATTCGTCTAGTTAAATAATGTAAGCCGATAAGTGTTCAATTAAATTAACATTATCTACGAGTTATCTAATCATCAAATCAATTTTGTTTAACTATCTTGTGCCGACGATTAAATTAACATAAACTTTCAAGCCTAATAAATCTGACCGTAACCTATAACAGAATTAATAAGATTTGCGAAAAATGGATGCGACAATATGTAAGAAATAGATACCTATTCATAAAACGTAATGACGTTTTGCTCTGCAATAATAACCTCAAGACTTCTAGAGTCTACATTAAACAATTTTCTCTCCGTGTTTTAAAATATCGTTACCTAACCCACATTTATTTGTTGAAAAAAAAACTGTATTAAATGAGCACATAAATGAGCAACCGATTCCTACGCCATATCCAAAATTGTATTTAAGTGCAACGCAAGTGCTGTCATTGTTTGTCTTCTGTCAACTACCGACAGCCGCTTTCCCTTGCGAAATTCACTTTCAGTACCTACGGCGAAAGATTTTCTATCATTATTCATGATTTTCCTTTATGAATAGGATATATGGAGCTACTGTGTAAATATGTTGACCAACCGCGCTTCAGATTTATTTTAGGAATCGATCTACCTGCTGCTAGAAGCTCTTCACGCTAGCATCAAACAAACGAACGTCGCATTTCATATTCGATAATGGAATATTTTAAAACGTCAAACCACGGAGACAAAACCAACTGCCAATACCCAAATATCACAGTATCAATTCCTAGCTTTAAAAATCCCCATAATAACTTTAGATATTATATTATCAGACATTATAAGGATACTAGAGGTATATTTAGTGAGAATCTTGTCTGGAATGCCGCCCGATCTGGGCGAGCAGTTTGCATAATAATCCTTCTATTTATCGCACAAAGTTATTTCGATTATTTTAAACTTAGACTATCCGATTAGGAATAACTATTAAAATGATTAGAATAACACAGAGTTCATCAAGTAATGTAAATATTATATTCAATATTCCTAAATTCATTGTTAGTTTGATGAATGCAATATTGTATTAACCTACTTACCTGCATTACTTTCGGATCTTTTCATAATTAAACTAATCTTCTGTTAAATATTTAATTACCTACCTAAACAGTTTTTATTTACTGGACTATAGCTGTTTTGGAATATTACGAAAGACTCTATAGAGGTACCTTTTATGAACAATTTCATCGAATACTTAGCTTCATTACCAATTCTAGATAAAAACAAAAACAGAACCGCAAAGCAACGCAAATAAATATAGTAGACACCCAGTGCAGGTATAATACGTAAAACATGAAGTTTTTCTCACATAGATTGAATATAATGTTTCCTGCCTTGCCTTCCCTTCTTATTGGTAAATGAATAAACGATACCTGTCTGGCTGGTATAACTAGTACAGGTATTTGTTGTACGTTTTTGTCCTGAGCAGCATCATAATAAGGATAAGCTTTTATTAGATTCCACTCGACGACTCATCATGGGAGAGAAAGAAAATGCCTTTTAGTAAAGATGTTGTTTCCAACTTGATTGCTCTTTGAAACAACAAAACTAGCTTCAAAAACATGTTTATGGCAACAGAAAAGGCAATAGATTTCAAAAACACGTACAAAATTAGGTATATAAGTATTTCGCATCTATAACTGCGATCACAGAATACAAAAGTTCATCGATTCTAACCTGGCTGTATCGCTGCACGTTTGAAGTGCGGCAACTTATCAAGATAGTAAAAGTATTATGGATACGAGCGGATTCTGTAATGCGTTTCCAGGAACGCGATCGATGCGCTCGCGCACGTCTCGTTCGCACGAGTTACGTGGCGTTTAATGCATCACCAGGTTTCGCAGCAGACCGTGGACAAGCTAACAGTATAGCCGACAATTTCGATAACCTATAACTTCAAATAGATTAGACAATTTTAATTTTGCTTGGAGTGTCAAAGCATCATACTTTTTCATTTATTAAACATGCTGTATTGCAATGATTGAATTATAGCACACCATCTATAGCACGCCTTATCAAAAACTTACCCACGTCTTACTTTCTCCATTTTCAAATCGTCAAAAGCAATAAATATATTTTTCTTCGGGTTTCTCTTGCGACAACCTCACGGCTCATTTCAGCTCCTATTTGCTCTTCCGAATGGAACTAACGCGTATTTAATGCTTGGCTCGGGGCACAGCCTGGCATGCCATGACTCTATTAGGAATTCATTAAACAACTAATATCTCGAGGCCAAGCGTTCACAATTTTGTTGAAATGGATGTAAGTTAATTTAACTGCGTGCTTCATAATTAAATTGACTAGGGGTGAGTTCTGTTCGAGAAAAGTAAAAGGTGGGTAGGTAACTGAATAGAAACAGCTCGGAGTCTTAATTGGGGCATTAGGACACTAATGGCCTTTTCTAATCAAATAAGAATAAGGAAAAGAGCATACATACGTTGCCGAAAGAAAACCACAACACAGTACACCTACAGGTAAATTGCAGTTGATAATGCACACACACAAAAGTAATCAGTCTGTTCAAGTTACATCATAATCAGACACCTACGACTCAGAAACGATGCCCATTCATATTCATTAAACTATCGCTTTGTTTGGACATTTAACCGGTCGGAAGCAAAGCCGAAGTAGCATTTGTATACCCGTTACCAAGTGGGCTCGCTCCCTTTTCTTTGATGATTGTAAACCATCACCTACGTCTCTATTTTAGACGTTCATGATTGTGCAACTTAGAATCTTTTAAGGCTCTTAAGAATAGACAATTACAAATGAATTAATTCATTTTCCCCTATAAGTAGGTATAAAATAGATCTTTAACAAAATTTTCCTTTAGTAAATACCTACCTATAGATATTTATTTTTACAAGAATCCAGAATCTAGGACGTAAGTACCAAGTAAGTTGTTTAGATTTTTTCGTTAAAATGTATACTTTGGAAAGTCTATGACACCTCTAATGTGGACTTTTATCATTTGCATATGAATAGATAAGTCATAAGAAATTAGCAAAACATATCTGTAGCGATGTTTGAAACTAGATACCTAATTGTTCCGGTATTTAGAAACGCTACGGCAGCGTTCGCCTTTGCTTTACTCGAGCGTTTGGAATTTAGTCTTTATTTGTCTCCAACGGTCAGTGAACTGTCTCAGTATAGTACAAGGCCATCGGAATTATCCTCGTCGCTTCAAATCAGTTTAATGGCTTTTATATTGCTTAATTCCACCAAGAGTTCTGGCCTACGTCTATCGGTAAGTAATTAACAGTTGTTACTTCATTACTGGGTTTCACAATTTTTATCGAAGATAGATAATAGAGTATACAACATTTAGGCACGGTTATAAAATAAACGTAACTATAAACATACAAAGAAATAATTGAAGCTAACTAATAACGTATTAAGGTTCAACAAATAGCTAAAGCAAACAAGTCTAAAAGCTTTACCTTGTACCTTAGAAGTACGCTTACCTTTTCGTCGATGGCAATATATGTATAAAACACTTTATTTGCTTTGGTCATAAACATGAAAATGTTTATTAAAATTTTACGGCATCGATTTAATGGCGGAGCAATATGAAAGTAGATTGCCTAAGTAATCTTCGAAGTATCCAAGCCGCGGAGCGTAAAATTAGTTGGTTCAAATGCGCGACCACCGTCCACTGCTAGTCAACCATGAGACGATGCAATATCTCTTTCTATAGGTCATACAACAATGCTAGATTACTTCCACGAAGATGGCATTGTTACAAAGCCGAGGTCAATTAAGTACGTAAGTCAACTGACCCTTCTTATTTCTTAACTGATTAAGTAATTTGACCAATCATCTGCCAAAATATTCAAATAATTGTTGATGAATCGCGTAAGTAGCTGTAGAAAAATTTGAAAAAATAAGAAGGTGAATTAGTAACTTATACAAATATCTAGCTTACCTATGCAACACTCGACATCCGTACGATTAGTCCTGCCACGCCATTTACCTGCAAATACAAAGTCATGTTAAATAAAAACAAACACCGAAACTTTAGTTCTATGTACCATTCCTCCAGTAGGTATTCTAATCTAGGCGATGACCGAAGCAAGCTTTGGCCCGCTGCCAACTCCAAGTATATTTCAGGACACCCTTTTAAGTGTTTTATTAATTTGCTTTCAAGTTATTTTCTTCGTGGCTACTACGAGAACAAAGTTACTACGGTATCTAAATCTAGTCGAGTGCACGCAGTGTTTGATGTCCATTACTGAGGCGATGTTGATGGCCAATATAAAGTCCGCTTTCTATTCTTCAATGGATAGGGTTTTAATTGGAATGGAAGCCGTTGCATAGTTTCAGCTGCATTTCAAAGGCATGACGTGTTCTGGAGATTAAAGCCGTGTCGTCACTCATCGAGGAAGATGAGATTTCATCCGATTTAGATCACTCTATTTTATGGGGATTATCACTTTCTCTTTTATTATCAACGGAAGAAATATAACACGTGTTATGAAATATCGAGGTGCTGGGAATAGTGTCCATTAGATATTAAGAGTGAAGCACGATCGAATCAACTTAAGCATATTATCTCCTTGCTTTATGTGATCTCTCCATATAATGCCAATTGTTAAGTTACATTTTAAAGTGTCCCTCGACCTAAATACTACGTACATAAGTATTTTTATAAGAGATATAAAGTTGTGGAAGTAATCATTACTCTATATGCCCGATTCGCGTTTTGAAATATAGAATAAGTTTCAGATAGCGCTCGTTAGCACCACAATGATCGTGATGAATCACCGATACTCCTGGGAACTACTCTAATTACTGGGAGAATGGATAACAGTTAACAGTTGTGCAACCTGTGACATTTTAGCGGCACTATTTCAACTATACCAGTAACTTGCCAATAAACATAGATTTACGAGTACGTATCACTTTAACATCGAATGACTATAAAATTAGGGCTTTGATGTAGGTTTTGATTTGGCCTTTAGGTACACTAAGTAAGAACTAAGATAGCTATACTCTACCGATAAGCACCTGCCAAATACAATTACCTACTAGACTGAAAATGAAATTAAACAAAAAGTTAAATCACACGAAGTATTCATACAAACGATACAAACTTGAATTAATTTAAACCATAAAATTCCACTTTTGCATAGATACAAAATTAAATACAAACTGAAATACTCAGCCCTCTGTCAGTAATAACCAGTGGTTAAGCCATAAATTATGTTGAGATCCGAACAAGTAATCGAATCTAGTAGTTTAATTCACCGAGTCTTATTGTGACCTGATAATGGCAATACCGAACTAAGCACCCACTCATTAGTTGAATAATTAAACAACGTTGGCGGTCGCTACATTACTAACTTAGGCATGGCACGTTTCTTAGAGATCTCTCGATATCGACATATCTGGGTATATCTATATTTATAAGAACAAAAACAGTAAGTAAACCTATGGTGATGACTTATTTAGTTAACGATAACTAAGTTAAGAAAAATCATGATGACTAGAGGGGTCTAATATTACCTACAATCTGCCAAATCAAATCAATACTGGTTAAATACATTACACACACTATTCAAGCATTTCAAGTATCTATAAGCAAGTAGCATATGCCTATGAACGACGAAGGCACCTAATTACGAACACCGTTGTGACTGTATGGTTCCCCCTTTCATTATGCACAAGTTAACAATATACAATGCTATCGAAGTGCCCCATCATCTAACAAATGCTTATCATGCACAAGGCTGCGCTTACTAGCGGTCCGAGATAAATCGATTGAGATGCATTGTTGGAAAAGACAAACATTTACCGAATAACCTAGATGTAGTCAAAATACTTTGATTTCTGAATTAAGTACGTGTTTTGTTTTGCCGATGTGATTTGGATTGTTTTTTTTTCTGTTTTCTTGCCGGTAAAATGTCTACCAAAAGATATAGGTACTTTAAGTATGAAGACTGCTATATCCATAAAAAGATAGACGGATAGACGATAACTCTGTTAGCCAGCCCCTGAACTGTTTTTGCTAAAAAAACCTTAAATTCACATTCTACAAAGGTTTGGTAAACACCGACCGTTACTCTACTACTGTTCGTAACTAGATTTTAACACTTAGACCGACCGCCATAGTACATGTAAAGGAATACTATTTATGCATTCGATTCCTACAGGTGCTTAAGCTAGGATAACAGTACAGAATTCAACGCTTAGGCCAAGATAAAGTGGTTGTCAGAGGAAGTGTGTGACGAATCTCTGATCGAAGGGCGTGATTGGCCGATCCTTTGACCTGCCTCGAGGCAGGTGAGATGCGACTGATCATCGGAAACTATTAACACACATCGGCTCGTATGTGAAACTGTCAATTATTTGGCTATCACCCTATGTTTATACATATAAAATAGTCATGAATCATACAAAATAGGATAAACAATTATATTTTGTTTTCTTAACAGTTATGTTTGTATAGATAGATATGTAAAAGGTACAACAAGCAAGATACCCTCAGTAACTAGCTAAGTACGGTACTTATCACACTATCGCGTTCACCCCGAGTGTGATTAAGGGATAATAATCCTAACACCACGGTTTATATGTCTTGCCCTCAGCTATCGGTCACTTTGCCGACGTTTCTAAAACGTTCTCTCGCAGACCACCAAAGCATTGAATTGTATACTTTCGTTGTACTTACTTATATCTAGCGCTGTAACGTGGAGCGGGTGAAAAGTATATTAAAATTAGACGCAATTTAAATAATATCTCAGATGAAATAATAAGAATAAAATCAAATTACAGTTTACTACAGCGAAAATGCTTATAGGTAAGTAAGTTCGAGTAGGTACCTATAATATACTCGTACTTTGCTATTCGATCCGATAGTAAATAAAAATTATTTATTGCCTATAAAACGAACAATAGAAACCTGTGAGTAACTACTTAATTAAGTATAAATTATTATAATAAAGTTTGCAGTTACTTGGGGCTTGTACGCATTGGTTTAACTTTTGCGGTTAAATAAAACCATTTCAGTTCTGTAACAAAATTAAATGTTAATGCCTTAAAGCCCAATTATTGTGCTAGTAATATATTAATAGTTTCTCCAAATGAATAGATATATAAATCGAAATAGTTACTAGTTAATTTAAAGCTTTTAGATTTCAGAGAACACGATCGTAATGAGAAGTGAGTGCATGTAAAACAACATCTTTCAGATAGTCTATGTCCGTTAGATAGTTGATGGTGCAGTACTTCGAAGTTTCGATCTAATATCGAATAAACGTTGATACGGTCTTTGAAAGCGGAACAAGCGTTCACACTAGCGGTGGTGCTTTCCTAAAATCGCATAGATATATAATCGTATAGAACCAAAACCTTTTTCGTTATATTTTGAAACAATATCTAGGAGTATACTTAAGGTACCTTGACCTACCACGAGTAAGCATATGTAAGTAAGTCGCACGTAGGTACCACGTGCCGACCTTCTACAATTCTACATTATGTACCACCTACATAATAGAAACGGGAAAATAATTGAGAATCAGACCCGCAAATCAATACTAAAACGACAGATCTTAGTACAAGTAAGCACAAAACAATATCTTTAAAGTGCAAGCCGAAACCCAGTCAGTCACGGGCCAAGTTGCCCGTGTATTAGGGTCCTACACTCACTCTGTCGGGTCGCCCATTCTAGATAACTGTACATTATATTGACCATAACCTTTAATAAGCCCCCAATAGAGGCCGACCGTGTAGTTTCCACACTTAATTCCAGTTTAGCAATAACCACTACAAAGGTAACTTTATATCCGATGTACCAACAGGTAAGTGAAGATTAGATTTCAATTCAGTAATAAGTAACTACGTAAGTCATTGGGCTCTCTATTGAATGAACGAAGCTACACGGAATATTCCATAACGATAGTTATAGATCTTCTTCACCTTATTTCTGAAATCTCCTCAATTTAAAAATCTGGTCGCTAGGCCTAAGTTTTTAAGAATAGGCTACTAATGAGTGAGGATAAAAGACGGCCAAGACATGTACGAAATCGAATATTCTATTCTTACGCATTTTTTTGGATTTTACAATGTAGTTAGGTTACCTACCTAAATTTATCTGTCCAACTCTAAGTACTCATTTAGATAAACATAAATTTCATTAACGCATATCATGGGGTATTCTGTTAGACTCCCTGCGGTGTGAGGCGAAGCAGAGATTATTTGAATAACTACTTGTAATTAGCATTTGAATCTGAGTATAACTGTTGCGCTAAATGCATTATTCACAACCACATATCTGCTACATCCGAATTCCGAAACCTTGCGAAGTTACTCGATATAAAGTGCATTATTATTTATTGTTTTCACAATAAGCTTTCAAATGCATTCAACCTATTTGTACGAGTTAAACTTTGCTTAAACATCCATGTACAAAAAATGATAAAAAAAAACTTTTATTTTCGTCAGGGTTTATGTCGCTAAAGCAGGTATTTCTTGTGTACTTTTCCAAAGTGCTTGCTCAACCATTTATTTGCGTTATCCTAAACTAGAAAATACAACCGAGTTTCAGTCCGCTTGTGAGAGTTACATTTAACCTGCAGGTCATACATTGCATAAAAGCAACAAGCTACGCTAATATTTACAAACAACAAAGCACATTCACGAAGTGGCTTGAAATGACGCCCATAAAACGAAATGCTTTATCCCAGAAACACCAATGTTAAGGCCAAGCGGAGGCCAAGCGGGAAAGCGTGCTAACTCATGCTCGTCACGAGGAAAACAATAAAGCTGGTCGTCATCTAAATTAGGACTAGCCTCGCCTTTCGTGGTTTCTAGCTCCAAGGAAAGTTTATAACGACAAAGAAATCTCACTATAAAATCTACCACATACTATTTTAAGTACTAACTTCCAACACCTTTACATTTACGACAAGTCAGCAATAAATCACGTGTCTGTAGACTTTTACTCCTACTGACCCCAAAAATTACCCTGAACCCATTTCGAACCTTCATAACACAATAGCATTGTTTGAACAGTTACACCTGTTGTCTGTTGTTTCTAACGTTTATTTGGCAATTGTTTCACGAAAAGAAAGAGGGCAGTTTCAAACGTAAATTGTTTTCAGCTCTGAAATGGTAGGTAGGCAAGTACCTAAGCAACTGAATAAACATACCTACATATATTATACAGTTCATTGAAACTTTAGATATATAGCCAAATTTTCAAATATTTAATATTCCCAAATCACAAAGAAATCCGCGTTTCTACAGGTGCCTCTATGAATATGACATTAATATTTTTAATACCTATCTACGTGTACTTCGTACTAACAGCGAACTGTGAAAATGCTCCAAATAAATCTAAAAAAAAGAACAGAAATTTTTCTCCCGTCTTTTGTTGCTGGCAGAGTAATTAATGAGAATACATACAGAAAATAAAAAAAGTTGTTCCCATAGGTCACGTTGAATACTGCAGTTTATACTAAACTGAAGCAATTATTTCACTTTAGCCACAAAGTGAAACCTAGTGGGGCTTTGAGCGACCCCTCGAGATTCTAATTGCGATAATAACTGACCACCGTCCACGTTTGATATGTTATAAATAAAGGTGTGGCGAGGAACATGTGAATTAAAAAATTAGGCGTATTTAGATGGAATGACCAAATATTTCTTTCACTGCCGAAAGTGTTTCGAAATTATCAAAATACAGGAGAGTTACCTCTAAAACAAACCTTTTTACTCTTATTTCATTTCATCAAACACAACAAGTAATTTCGACCCTTTTCGGAAATGTATCAAAAAAGTAATGAAGGCCGCCCTATAATTATATTCTTTTCTTTTTTACCATTACGATTTCATGTACCTACCTAGATGGGAACCACATTGTCTTTTTATTTTAGTTTCATTATAATGACATTTAATGATTGTACTATAGCCAGTACGTGTTCGAATCACAACGTATGAAATAAAACAAATTTAACTAAACCTTTGAACTGTACAAAGGTCTTTTAGAACAATAGTTTATTTGGAAAAACATAGGTTTTGTATCGTTATCCTTACTTGCTCAACATAGGGCAAGTTTGATTTGTATCGGACGTTTCGCTTAAGCGCAATTTAGGTTGATAATAATGTACCTATTACGTTTAATCCCCTTTCCGGCAGGCCTCGTTAGGCGTGAAGGAGCGCTAGTAATAGCAGGTTGTCGTGCTTGCTACAATACTTGATGATTTTGATTAAAAATTGAGCCATTATGGTCATTAGACGGGAAACGCCCTTCTTAGTCCACTTCAACTTGTCGAGGGAAACCTTGTTGGCCATCGCTTTGCTTATTTAACAATATAACTTTAATAATATACATTTGAATTGCACTGATATTGAAAGATATCATCTCTGTAGCATCTACATATTAGCACTATTACAAAACATAGTTTTTACTAGGAACCAATTGGTTAAAAAAGTATTTGCGTAGTCATGGTAAAATATAGTTGCGAACGCTTCAATATAAATTGACACTAGACAGGCTTACCGATGGTCATTATTTCTCCTATTTATACAAACGTAACGACCGAACATTCCACTTTCGCCGTCATGCCCTGCTCCCTAGTGCTTTCTTCTGTCAATCTCAATGGTTACCTTTAATTGGTACAATATTGTATCTCAGCAATGTTGTCTTGCCAGAACATAGTACCTTTACTTTATTGTTATCGAGAGAGGATCTACCTACACAATTATTATTATGATACAAGCAAACGTACAAATACGGCTTGCGCTGGATAGGGCAAACAGTAAACATGCGGCATAGCTTATCCATGTTGTTTTGCCCAAATTAATAATCTTAGGTATGATTATAGATAATTATAAAGACTGAAGGCACAGTGTTGGATACACGTAGATACTTAGGTCTGTACGTGAGTTATTGTGCTAACAATAACTTGTTTTAAAAACAGCTGCATTGAATTGTAATGTAAACACAAAAATCTGGAGAATTTACCCCCGCTGAGCTACGCCAAGCAGATCACGTCAGCTCTTGTAAGTAACACTTAATTATAACCAACTTATAGAGATCCCTAAATTTTCTCTACCGCCTACCAACTCGGCTGCATTTAAAAGGTCTTTCCAAACCGGCAAAAGCTTTCATCTCGTCATCGTGGGAATTGTGGTCTAACACTTGATTACCCGGTCAGGAAAATAGACATTATTTTTGCCTTGACTGATTTTGTAAATAGAAAAAAAGACAGATATTTATTTCTTTATGTACCTACGATTACACTTCAATTATTTTAGAAAGAGAAAGAAATTATAGAAGAGAAGAAAAAGCACATCGCGTTCGAAAAATTTGTTGCAAAATCAAATACCTAGATAGGCGCATTTTTGGGAGCACGCGTGTGTTTTGCAATGGTTTTGCATGAACGACAACCATTATTTCTCTACTATTTCATTACATAACAAATTATATCAACCATATGTGACCTCTTTGATATATCGAGATTAAGGTGAGCCTAAAGACTATAAAAAAGGAGAAGCGCAATGGTTTCAAGTTTACATAACACTTATCTACAAACTGTATGATCATGTCAACATCTCTCAATCTGCACACGTGATCAGTGCGGCCTGCATAGAAATAGCCAACCGACCCTTTAAAGGCACAGCGTAGAAAGCCGGAAAGTCGTGACAGATGTCAAGATTGCGAGTGCGACATCAAAATGTAGCATCGTATGCGCAGACGGCGACATTCTGAGCTGGCCGCCGTCAAACGCCACTAGAAATGGATTGCGAACGATTAACGATACCCCTCTGGCCGAACTTTGAGATAGGCAATATGTAGATATAATATCATTGGAGCTACCTAGGTAAAAAATGTGAATAGTACTTTATTTTTTTCATATTCCATATTTTATAACTATTTTGTTAGTCTATCGCTTTCAGTTAATATTTTGGTCATCATCATCATTAAACTTAAGAGCTTCGCTCTTGTCGGTGGAGTCTACGCCACTCTGTTCTATTTTCTGCCTTCCTTTTAATGAAATATGGGACCTAAGTACATTATTCTAAAGTCAAATGAAATTGATTCTTGAAAGGAGCGTACGTAGTAATGAAATGTGCGGCCCTTCGTCAAAAACGTGCCCTAACGTCACAAAATATTTACGACTAATAAACATGCAAAGGGCCACTCCAAGAACGCATGATAACAGAATTCATAAATTACATAATTAAAAAGAAGTAAGGTTACGTCTAAAGTAATCAGCGTCGGGTAGTTAACTTAGCACGAAGTACGGATTTCGTGACGAAAATCAAACAAGTAAATAATATTTTCGTTAAATGAAAATTAAAACGCCATAACATGATTAAGACTTTGTGAATATCGTCCTAATCGACTGACTGTAGAGAACTAGTATACAAAGCTTATTGGATTCAAAACGGACCGGCTCTTCTGTGTTATAGGTCTGAATTAATTTATTTATGGCTAGGTACGTACTTACATTTCGTTACGTAAGAATTTACTTAGTAGGATTAGAATCTCATCTGTAGGTACGCTGAGCTTGCATCAAGCTATCTTTATACGAGTAGTATTCAATCTTAATTAATTGTGAGTAATACTTAATTTACTTGTAAATCATACTTAATTTTAGTACTTACTTTAAAATGTGCTATTTAGGTAGAAAGGAAGGAAATGGCCTCTTTTTTATTTTTTGAGTAGGTACATAACTTGGATAGTTAAATGTTCTAACTTATAAAATTTAAAATATACTACCTACCTATACAGGCCCCAGGGCCCAGTTCATTTTAAGTAGGGTCAGTTGGTACTCAGTGGCTCACTTTTTTTCCGAAGGCTGTAGCACAACTCTCAGCAGTATTAGGATGTACCAATACTGACTAACGTAGGGTGTAAACATTCTAGTTTCATAAATATTATTATTTTTGTCGTTATTCTTAATAGGAAAAAAGATATCGCAGTTTTTTTTAAAACACTGAAATTAGCCACTGTGTACCAGGGGGTCGAAACAGTGGTTCGGGGGCAAATACACAGTGGATCAGGGTAGTTCACAATGGATCATGGTCGTAAATATATTCAGTTTTGTCAATAAATGCAACAAATTCATTCTTATTTAATCACTCATTTATTATTGTACTCATAATCATTTGAATCCAGGGTGTCTACAATAAATCTTCTTAGTTCTTGTTTCTACATTATGCCTGATGAAAACCGTGGCTCTGGCTAGACTGCATGGTTCGGGTCTGCGTAAACGGAGATCACCATATCTTCGCCTAAAACATCTAAGACACTCCTTACACATTAATTGATGAGCTTTCCAGTTTTCGGGCATTATTAAGTCATTAACTTCCGCCATTTGAAATGCGACTTTTCGGCATTCTTTTTCTGAGAGCCCACAGAATAATTCCATTAAATACAATAGTATTAAAAAAAAATTCAACTCTTTCTCGTCTTCATCATTAAAAACTTTGATTTTTAGATGCCTCATAATTCGGAAACGACCTCTGTATCAATGACGGTGCATTTTTTTTTAACTTTAGATAAAAACGTCGCAAAGTTATAAAAGCAATGCCGAATGTCTTCGATGCCTTTCTAGCACTCATTCCAGATTTCATATATTCGACAGTTTTCTTCATCTTTGCGTCAGTATGGGTCCCTCCCGGTGAACCGCGGCTTGTTCGTCTGAAGCATTCTAAAAGAAATAAATCTATGTCACTATATTGTGATTTTCTTTACAATTTAAAGAAATTGTTAGGTAAATAATTATAAATATATATCAAAAGTACACAGTGGTTCATGATCCACTGTTAACCTTTCAAAACTGAGCCACTGTGGAAGCTTACGCCGTTTTGAATTTAAAACGTTCCCAAGAAAAATATAAACAACAAACGACACTGAAATCTGTATTAATTTAATCTTGATTAGACATAGAATCTACAGAAAATAACAGCTACCCATAATAACACATTAATAAAAAGTTGGAACAAAATGTTTCTTACCTTAAAGACGACTTTTGTTTTAAGAAAAACATAAAAATCCAATAACACAAAAATTTCACATAATTTTCGCCTACTAACTGGAATGAACTTGTACACATGTCAACCGCTTTCGAAAAGTAAATATAACGAATAGATATCTCTGCCTCTTTCCCAGATACTGTAGGTGAGCCACTGTTTCTGGTATAGCCACTGTTCGACAAGTGACCCTAACTACTATAAGTACATTACAGTTTAGTGCCGCTTTATATCATAAAAATTAAAACACGCATGGAATACAATACAGGAAGGAAGAAATACAAATATCACGCGCGTTGCATGGAGTCTGAACAATAGCAATGTTTGAGATTAATCAGACGTATTATTTCTTACTTTTCCTTGCCTTGACCGATCGACAACGATGTACTCGCTACGCAAGTAGGTAGGTAGCTTCACAGATAGTCAGCAACATTTTAAAAGCCCCCACGTGACACCGCACGCAACGCCTCTTCACTGCCCTTTGTGGGCAAGCAACCAATGACTCAACATGTTATATTGATTGCACCTACTTAAGTTTTCTTTTGTTTACGAATAATCTTTGTTGCAATAACCTAGGCGGTTTCTTTTGTTATATGCGAGACGTAGTTATCTCACCTACTTGCGACCTTCTTGACTACCTTATAGGTGCTTGCTTATAGTATTAGCACTTATCAAGAGTTTTCTTCAAATAGACTCTTATAATTAAAGAACAATAGTAGATAGAGATTTTCTTACAGTTTAAATACTTTATACTAAGTAAGTACATAGGTAGTTTAGATTACGACTCATTAGTCGGTTTTTGCAGATGAATGAAATGATCTTATACTATAGGGAGTGTTTGAGGCGGACGATGTCGCTGGCAAAAGCTCGTAATATAAAAGTGAGTATATACTTATCAACTCACCGCAAAACAACTAAGTATACGGTATAAATTGCAACTACGAGATTGTCGCGCTCATCTATTTTCATATCAACAACGAGGGCATTAGTATATTTTCACTGTGATGAGTTGAAAGCTTGTACAAAACAGTTACAATTTCTTAGAGGGAATGGGAAATGGTGTAAACGTTTCTGAATCGCGATAATGACGCGGAAATACGTTGACAATGTGAGGTAGGTACCGAACAAGAGCTGGAAAAGGCGCGGTAATTAAACTTAGAAAGTGGTGCAGAACTGGTAGAGCACGGGATCGGATAATTTCTAAATTGACCATTGCCGACGCGGAAAGCGGCTGACCTAAGGACTAATTACACACATCGATGTTATGCAACGCTAAATACAGTGTGTAGTAGCTACTTAGAGATTGGAGATGAGTATGTTACCTACATGGTAGGAAACTAGGAAGGAACCTAAAAGAGGGGGTAGATATTATTATAACACCCTTTAGGTAAGTATATCTTGACTCATAGTCTAAAGGTTCTTAGATACTATTTCGAAAATGAATGTGTTTAGGCATCAAAAGTATTTCCGCTTGAATCATCTTCTGAGTAAGTAACAAGCACCCAATTTAAGGTAAGATTTTTTATCTATTTAGGTTACAATCTAAGTAAACGCCGGTAGAACAATGTTAATCGTAAATTACCTAAATTTCAACACCTGTAATAAAGGGTTTCTGATAAGAACACTACTTGCCATAATGTACTTAATAAACGATGCTCGGAAGTAGGTATGTAACTACTTTCTTAAAATTAGTTATCTAGATGAACAAATATTTACGGAAATCGAGATAAAAACTATTTTATAACTCGAGTTTCCTTTAATAACTAGTTTTTCTGCAGTACCTACAGATGATATTCAATTAATGGGGAACTGTATAATTTAATTTATTAAAGATACACGTAAAGTTTTTCTAGTAAGTAGATACTAGTTACGCTAAAAAT
This sequence comes from Anarsia innoxiella, assembly GCA_947563765.1. Classification (NCBI taxonomy): domain Eukaryota; kingdom Metazoa; phylum Arthropoda; class Insecta; order Lepidoptera; family Gelechiidae; genus Anarsia; species Anarsia innoxiella. The sequence continues at coordinate 12,723,338 of OX387390.1, forward strand.
AGTAAACTACGCAGGCACGTAAAAATATAATCTTGATATTATAGTGACCTATATCAATGTCTATTTAAGAAAGTCAAAGCCACTTTTAAAAACTAAGTCATGCAATTTTTAATTTTGTTTTGTTCAGAGAAAAAAAGCATTTTACGGTAGGATAGTCGGGGGATTATCGGTCGCCGACCTCACACGCGCTCGCCCTCTGTGGGATTTAGGAACCAACTTCGTAATAAATAATACTCAAATTTCTTTTATTAGAAGTTTTCTCTTGAACTTTTCTCTTATAAGAAGTTTTAACCTAAACATTATATTATATTTGTTTTCAATATTATTTCTTCATTATCAATAAAGTTTCTTTTTTGCCTATCTACATTTTCTTACTGGTAGGAATTATTTAAAATTCATTTTATACTGAAAGGCTGATCTATTGGTATTCAAAAGAACTTTAAAACTTTCTTCAATGCAAACATAGTAATTGTTCCTTAATTTGAACAAATTATTTTTTACAAATTGATTCAGAAAGAGTATGTACCTATGAGTTATATTAATAAAACTGATTTTTTAAAGACATGGATAGGATAGGATAAGAAATGAGAAATAAACTGGTTACAGAATCATAAAAGTAATTATGGTTACTTGCCCAATGAATATCTAAGTACAGGCAAGTGTGCTATTTCTGTGTATGTGCTAGTTGTAGGTATGTAGTACCTATGGTATGAATACAAATCCATTACATCGGAACATGATAAAAATTACAATGTACCCATTTATATGTTCCAATTAACATCTAATTGGTGCAAAACGTTTTAGCACACTAACAATTAAACTTAAGGAACACAGTTTTCTACTTAATTAAGTGAGAACTAGTAATTTAGTACTATTGACAGGTAATAATAATAATAATAATACCTTCAGGTACTTTCATAACAACTTTTTTTTTAATTCTTTACCAATGTGAAACACAAATCATTTCTACAACAGTGCTTATGCTTGGAAAGGAAATAAGAATCATTTCTTATTTCTTGATCGATTCATCTCAATCAAGGGCCTTCTTCAATAAACTTTTAAACTTATATTTTTTAAGAATAGATTTCTTCTAGTGATGGTGGGTCAGGATAGGATGGAATGATGAAGGATATGGAGCTGGGATCTTCAAACTCTCGCAGTATACTGCAAACATGAAATACAAAAGATCTTAAAATTTTAAATGCTGAGTACATAAATACTTATTTATGAATTAAAATATCTTAATTTTTCTTTTCATCCTCTCTCGCTCTCTGCTCTGTCTCACTCGCCAACCAACCCAATTAGTTTTTTTTTTAGACTTGATTTTATCATCATTACATTACTCATTTCAGTAGAGCATTAGCCATTTAGCCCTATCCTGAGCCAGTGCTTTTGTTTTATATGCAGTTTAAAAAACTCTACTTGTTCAGAGCATCTTTTCATACAAATACCAAAGATAGGAGCCTATTCTATCAATTAACAAGATACCTATTAGAAGCAACTACACCCTTGCACAAGCAGGAAGCTTTCAGGCTTATGTATTAACTTCCTACCTACCTATCATTAAACAATAATTAAACTATTAAGCTCCAGACAGGATATGATAATAAATCTGAATGATAATAATTTAATTAAGATTTTATTTTGAGATCCTAGGTATTATATTTAACTAAGTACTTCCACTGACATGAGAAACCACTACAGTGGATAGGTAGGTAAGTACTTATGGAATTCAATTCATGAAACCTCAGTCAGCACCCTAATATCAATAAATAATGCGTAACGATTGGTAACAAGGCACGGTGACGCATTTAATCGATATAATCAAGGTTGGTTCTATGAACATTGCAATTTTCACAACCATGTGAACATAAACCAAGTTCGTATGACAGTATAACTTATAACTTAAAAACACTCGTTTATTACGTAGCTAGTCACTTTATGCAAGGTAAATCTCGTGTACATGCCTCTTGTATTCATTAAAACAGGCAAAATGGCATATAAACAATTAGTACTTACCCGGCGACAGGTGACTCGACTGCAATGTGCAACCTGCAGTTTCAATGTTCACAAAACTTTATACACTTCACAAAGTCAACTTAAACTATGGTTAAAACAATAGTAAAGTGGTAGTTTGAAATTAACTTCAAATAACGGGACCAACAACTATTTAGTAAGACCGTGTAAGATCCAAAAAGAACTCAAACAGCTCAACTTAACATGCAATGCAATGCAACACACAGACGACGGCGGCCACCAACCAGAGCGACCGACCAACCAAAGCAAAAAAAAGTACATTCAAGTCTTGTTTACATTCACCGACTTCAGTCAGCACGCAACGAACGCGTCACGTTATCGTAGAGCATTAAGGCTGATTTACATTGAGTCAATAACCCGTCAGTGATCAGTTAGTTAGGTACTGACTCGAGTACTGACTCAATGTACTTATGTGTTGTAGGTACTGAAAACGTAGTGATTACTTACTCTGTGTTGTACTGTACTGACTTGAAATCAATTTACACTATGGCAATACCGTCAGCACTGACTCGTCAGTGCAATGACGTTAGTTACTGACTAAATGTAAATCAGCCTTTATCGGAGGGTAGAAGTCTATTTGGTTATCTGTGCTAAAGGACTAGTTAGTCGAAGATCAATGAATGAAAGGTGGGTGGATCTTGACTGAAGGATTATATGAAGATTGACGACCGATCCACAAAGACCGAGTAGCCTCGCCCGAGGCCCGCCGCGCGAAGTATTTGCCACAAGAAGCAGCTGGATCAGTGTGGACGTGCCTGCGAGCCACCTTTGAGCAAATCAAAAAACCGACACGGCTCGGTTCCGCCGAGCAAGCGCTCGCCCAAGGCTCAGCATGCGCCTGCCTCGGGTAAGGAGCGTCCACACAAACCGAGCTGCCACGCGCGGCGGGCTTCGGGCGAGGATTCTCGGTCTGTGTGGACCCGGCTATTTATTATTTATTATACTTCTTCTTTCTCTATAGAGCATGATTATTATTATTTTTCAACAAAGTTTGCGACGTCGCGTCACGTTGCTTGAGGCCACAAGGTGAGATGACTTCGGTTCCGTCCGTGAGACGTTCCGGTTCCGTGACGTTACGTGTTCACTTAGATTAATAATATAGTGTGTTCCATTGTGTGTGTGTTGCTGCTCGGGTGTGGTGGTGGTGTAGTTGTTGTTCTTCTATCCACAATCTATCCATCACAACTGAATGAATGAATGAATGAATGTATGTCTGTTGACAGATCAACGTACGTCAAGTCAACAAACAAACCGTCAAACAAACTGGCCGGCCCACTGAAGCAGCTGAAATAAAGCGCTGAAATTAAATTAAATTCTGTAATTTGAACAGCTGTTTAATAATTCATGACTAGGTATTTTAGTTTATTCGTAATATACCGGGTCGTAAAAATGAGGTGACGTGGATAATATTTAAACAGTACTTCAGTGACACATTCCAATTTGCGCTTACACAAGCCCTACTTTATAAGAGATCATACAACTTAACACAATGGCCGGTCCTCCCCTGAAAATAGGTTCTATGATATCATTCTGCGTCGTGTTATACGCTGTTTACTACCGCAAAACTGAGTTCGAAGACACTAGGTTGCCTTCGGTGAGGGAAAGTCTGTTATACTTAGAAAGTAGGAACCGCGTGGGCGATGGAGAGCACCAGCCACGGGTTGCTCTGGGCTACGGCGCCTGCATGGACCTGTTTGTGAACGCCACAGCGCTGTTGGACGCGCGGAACCTCCTCGGTGCGCCACGGCATTATAACGAGATAGCCACCAAACAAGAGTTCCTGACCAGTTTCGCGTACTTCTTTCAGCATGGAGCTGCCGCAGAGTAAGTCTTCTATTATACATCTATAGTACCTGTATATCTTTCTCTGTTATTAACTTATGATTTTTTTTAAATTCACAGACGATTTGTGTCAGACAGTAAACTGTATGAAGATTTATTGGAAGAAGCATTAAAATTACCAAATAGCAGATGGGCTCTTGGAGGTAATGCACCCTTAATGGCCAAACGGTTCCACATGGAAGGTTGGAAGGTCCTTCTAGCTGCCAAGATGAGTAAGAATTTGAAGAATTTTATTCCTGAAGAAATTGCAATAGTTGGTAATGAAGAGAATGAGGAAGTTAAAGATGATGTACACATGATACTGGAGTACAAATCTGATGAAATGTTCGGTGAGCTGGTAGCCCCGCGAGCCAATAGATACATTGTGCACAATGATGAAAACAATCCCCTTCTTAGTTCCCTAGAAAAATTTGGTGAACACATTCCAAATTTTAAGCCAAATTTGCTAGTCATTAGTGGTCTCCAAATGATGGATAATTACCCATTTATAAAAAATGGCATTGGTGAGTTCAACTATGTTTTCAAAAACTGCATACACATTACACACATCTCACACAAGATTATTATTTTACATGTACATAAATACATAACACAATAATCTATTTTATTTCAGATATGCGAGCTGAAAGGCTGAAACTAGTCAAAAATCAAATTCTATCTCAATCCCCAAGTACTTTAGCCCATTTTGAGATGGCTAGTTATGTTGACTTGGAACTTCTACACCTATTGACATCCAATGTGCTGCCGTATGTTGACTCCGTGGGTATGAATGAACAGGAGCTGTCCAACTTGTTAAATGTACTAGAACATGGACAAGTCACTGTGGTGTCAGATTCCAATCCCAGAATTGCTACAGCACTAGATCAAATGAGGCAAATATTTAAATTAATACGAAACAAAAATAAGATGCATCAAAGTGCAAGAAGTCTGACTCGTATACATGTGCATACTTTAGCATACCAGGCTATCATGACAGTGAAAGATTCTAAATGGAAAAGAACGGAAGCTGCAGCGGCCAAAGCTTCCCTAACAGCCCACAGATATGTTTGTAACAGCCCTAACATTGTCCTGGATAAGTCCAAACTGCTTCTAGACGATAGTTTTTCTACTTCCACTGATAATGACAACAGCAGTAGAGTGTTCTTTGAGCCTTCAAAGCCGGTGTCATGCTGGAGTGAGGTGATTGATGATGTACATGTGGATATGTGCGTGGCGCCAGTGCTCATTTGCCGCGAGGCGCAACTCACGGCTGGTGCAGGCGATAACATATCGGCTGCTGGGCTGGTGTTGCAGCTGTAGTTATAAATCTAAGTCATTTATGTATTTTTTACAACTATAGCATTTAACATTATGGTAATTTTATATCAATAATTGTTTGCAAGGACATCTGATTCTGAATATTCATTCCATTACTTAAACTTGCATAATAAATCAATAAAAAGACATTCAAAAATTGCTAAACTATACAATTTATTATAAAATGATTTTGTAATAAATTCAAATAACCTGAATCAATATCTGATAAAATATAGAGTAGTAATAAAATTTTTAGAACAAATAATTGATGTGGCTAAGAACAAGTACAGCGTGATAATAATTTTTACACAAGTTTGTACCTATTGCTATTTTACATTTTTAAAATAAAATTATGTAACATTGATAAAATATCATTCCTATTTAATTTTGTGGCTTTAAAATTCTTAAACTCTAGTTCACTATTTGTTCATAGCTTATTGATTTATAATGTGCTGTGTTTTTACTTTGAATTTGACTGAAGTTATGTGTAAGAGATTGTTGTACAAATAAATGTTTTATGTGTCTTATCCACTTGTTTTTCTGGTAGAATAGAACTGAACTTTGTAACTACCCAAACAGGTATCTACTTTATTTTTGTAGGTAAGGTTATTAAAGTTAAAGAATCATCCCGACCAATAGCATAAAAACGATGCTTTGGAGATAACTTTTCAGAAAATTTGAAACCAATGCTACAAGCACTACTTTCGACATAAAAAAGCAACGATAATTCATTGAATAAATAATAAGTTTTCGCTGACACATTTAAGGTAAGGATTCCAAAGTAGATATTACTCAGTACTGTCATAGATAACTAAATAGTTACTATAGTACTGTATTAATCGATAATATTAGGGAGGTTTCATCTTAAAGATAAGCTGCGATGGATGCGTAATCCTAATCACTCCTTAAAAAAACAAGTTTTCTATTTGTTGAATTTATTTATTACGATTATATAGAACTACAAACTAAGAATATATTATGTTTAACCAAGTTGTGTCTTATTTGGTGTAGTGAAGGTACGCTTTCTTGACATTTTCTTACGTGAGACTTGTAGTTGATGCAGCTGATTGTACACCTCGCCCCAAATCTCGCTCTGTTCTTCTTCAGGGATTGTTTTTCTGGAAAAGAAAATTGTTTATTTTAATAAAATACCATCATTGAACACGGAGGTATGTTCTTCTCGAAGGCAGTACCCAAATCAACTTCTCTACAATTAATTGTCATAGTTGTAATACAGCAGATATAATTTCTGTGAAAATTTAAAATATATTCACCTATATTGCTTCATTAAATCATATTTCTCCCACGGGGTCTTTCTGAGTTCTCTGCGAACACGGTCTTTTTCTTTCAAGTGTTCTTCAATATTGGAGACACCTTTGAGCTCCTGCCTTTCCCATCTTTCCAGCCAGGGCCTTGGCTTCAGTTTTACCTGGAAATATTATAATTATTTGCTATAATTTTGCAAGTTTTGCAAGTCTTTAAAGCAATTTAAGACACCTGAACTCATTTATCAATTTAATATACAACTGTGTCCATCTTGACAATATTTATCACTTATGTACTTTTTTTTCATTAAGTTGTTTGCAGCAATTTTTTTATGAGACCGATTACCTGGACAGGATTTACAGGTACTGGAGTTCCCTCTGGCAATATCTCTGGATCCATATCAAAAGAAAATGTGCTGTATTCAGGCAAAGCATCTCTAAGGTAAAACAATTTCTCATCAAGTCGCTTTTCAAGCCGAAGTACTTGAATGCTCTGTATTGTTGGGTCGTAGAGTTCATATCTAACCTGAAATTGATTTTTATTTATATAAAAATAAATTTAAATTTTCTCATACTAGAAGTTAAATATCCTCTGCAGTTTTCCATAAGAACTAATAGGTTAAGGCATTTCTTCAAACTCATAAATTTTACTTTCTTTGTTTCTTGTCAAATAAAAAGATATTTCAGTAATTACCTCAACACCTTGATGATCCACGACATTTCGTAACGTGAACTGAGCACTCAACCCACAACCCTTGCGTTCGATACATATTCCCACAAACTTATTAGTCTTTCCTTGAGCATGGGGATCCGAAATAGTCACAGCTAAAATAGAGCCTGTAAATTGAATTTCCAACATTAAATGATAATGCCTAACAATTATTACACAGTAGAGGTATCTTGTTTTCTTCGAAAGTACCTACCAACATAGAACTCTGGTATATCAATCTGAGTCCTTCTTTTCAACATATCAGCTCTCTCTAACTTCTCACGTAAGCTATTTCGCCAATTGGGGTTTGGATCGGGAAGGAATTCGGGGTAGGCATGCCTGAATTCCAGCACAGGGTTACTGGGACGTCGTCCTGAAATATGCTTCTTTTTCTCAACATCCTCAGCTTGAACTTCCGCCTTTTCTGGTAGAGACGACAAAGCCCTGAAATCTAAACAATATTCCATTTTGTATCACACTGAGAAACAATTGTGTTACGTATAATTAAACGAAATAAGAAATCCAATTTCTAACCTCTTCTGATGAACCATTTAGCGGCTGCCACCACATCAATACCTTTCTTCATAACTAGAGCCATAATGCGATATATGGCCAATACCGCACTTTATTACAAAATAATCGACTTTATCATAAATACAGGATATTCATGAAAATAAAACCAATTTCAAATCACGTTCCCTCTGTTGAGAGAATGAATGACGTTTATTATTTTATTCACAATTGTCACTCTTCATTCATTCTTTTTATTCGTTCATTTATTATTCTATACCATAGACAGGCGGTATTCTAATGTCAATAAAAAGCATCTGCGGACGTCCTGCGATACCTATTATTTTTCACTGTTATTAATCGTTTGAATAAGTCTAATAAGTGTTTTCAAAAAATGTGCAATAGGTAGTGTTTAACCAATTAAGCTTAGAATCGTAATTCTCTTCTATTTCCATCCAGACTGTGCTGTAATTGACGTAATCTTAAGAACTATGCAGCAGTTGTGATTTTGGCTAACATTCTTTATAAACAACCTTAAACTGTTAAATTTTGTCAGTTTGACAGTTGACATTGACTTGACGCAATCAATCATAGATGAAGGCGATTGTTGGATTCAAGGATTAATTGAACAAAAAGAATTAAAAACAGGAAATTGTTTACCCCAGAAGTTAAGGCGGAATAGATCGAGTTTTCTCACTCCTTTCTATTGCAAATTTTGAGAGATGTCGTCTATTATCCAGAAGTGTAACGATGACAACATCCCTTTGGCTGATGACGACCCACAAGTGATTATAAATGACGACCTGGAAAACAGTCATTTGGATCATGGTCGTTCAATGGACTCTTTGCCCAGCTCATACACAGGAGGGTCTTCAAGCCCGGGCCTCAACGGGCCCGCCAGCTTCGAACCGGACTCGGGCATCGACGAGCAAGAAGAAAAGGCTCGCCTAATTTCACAAGTCTTGGAGTTACAGAACACTTTGGATGGTAAGAATGTTTATTGTATGTAATGTAAAGCTTTGTTGTGAAAATGCTAGGCCATTTTTTGTACTTATTAACTTCAATCACTTATGATGATAAAGATATTTTTTATCCATTGCAATTAAACAATTTTTGTTATTATATTCACAGATCTTTCTCAAAGAGTGGACTCTGTAAAAGAAGAAAACTTAAAACTGCGTTCTGAGAATCAGGTCCTAGGTCAATACATCGAAAACCTCATGTCAGCATCTACTGTGTTCCAGTCTACCACACCCAATGTTCATAAGAAGTAATTTTTATACAAAATTGTATGGTTAGCACCTTTTTGAAACTTTGTTGAGTTCAGTATTGCAAGCAATAATTGCTAAAGAGGCTTTAGCTTGTTATATTAATTATAAAATTTTAAATGTTGTATTAGTGCTGTATTTTAATAACTGTTTGTATAATGAGGAGCAATTTCTGGAAGTAGGATAGATATCTCTTTAGGTTACTACACTAACTAATACCACTGATGATGCAACTTGTTTTTAAAAATTGAATTTGCATGCTTCTTCTGACAATTTTATGATGTTGTATTTTAAAGTAAGACATTCGACTTTTGGGAACAAGAATTATTCTATTTAATTTTATTAAATAATATTTTATGTACAATTATTATTAAATACAGAACAGCTAATAAGCAATACAATTAGTGTAGTGAAACAGTAATATTAAAGTAATGATGTCACAAATATTTAGTGGGGTAACTTCCCATATTCAATATAAGTACTAAATATTTTTAAAGCACATTTAATATTCTTATTGAACACATTCCTGAATGTCATTTAAGTATTTTTTAAATATAAGTAACTGTTTGTGAAGCTCTCTTACTTTTACTAATCTCAAATACTTTTAATGATGAGAATATGTTATTTATGTTATTGTAAGCTTGCTGTATTAATAAATTAAATTAAAAATATTGTGGGATTTTACTTTGCAAATGTGGTTTAGGCTAAGAGAAAATACAACTGGTAAAGCAACTCGGTACCATAACAATAGAAAGTACACACAGATAATTATGATACTACATAGTAAAGACTGACATCAAAATGTTTAGGTAAGTATGTAATATTACTATACTCTGAGTATGATGTGATGAGTACCTAGGTAAAGTAGGTAAGTACCTAAATATTTAAAGAATTGGTAGTAGCACAGAATACCTAACAGTAGGTGTAGTAGGTAAGTACTTACCTATGATGATAACTGAAATACCTACCTACATTTTATTTTGTGCCCGTGTTGTATTCAGCCTTTATAATCTCTAGTAACGAAGTGATTAGCTTCATCTTTTTTGAGCTCCTTTTTTTGTTAGTTACCTACCGGTCTAGTTTCTTCTTACGTTTTACCAATGATTGAAGGACTCAATGGCGATGAATCATGCGCAAATGGACGATGTTTGCACGCGTTAATTCTCATGAAATATCTCGGGGAAGACACTGACTAAATTAAATCATGATTCAATAAAAAGACGTCGCCCGCTCAACGCAACATGCCACTTGGCAGTTAGATGAATACATGCAAAAAAGCACGTTTAATTGATGCCGCTCGCCGCCATTCCTAGTGGTTTTTGTTACGATCGCGTGGAAAACGCGTGATCGGTACGTGAATTACGTTGCGTCAACACTTCCCTTTTTTTTAACACGCTTTTTTATAAGGAAGTTTGTATCAATAGTTAATGCACTGGCTGGCTGGGCGCTATTTAATATATTAAGAGCTATAGGTAATATTATATTGTACCTACAAAGAACCGAGTATTAAAAAATAAATAATTATATCAGAGCAAGCTCTCTAATTTATTAAATATCTTTACAATAAACCTAAAAACTATTTACAATAAATTCTTATAAACTAAACTTAAATCCCTAAAATTAATTTGTCATTTTATCCATTTTAATAAGTAGGTAAAGGTAAGTACCTAATTAATTTCTGTGATTAATTTTAAATCTCATGAAGGCCGGACGTTTGGTATAGCAGGATGGATGGATGGATGGAATGGATGGATGGATGGATTGGAAATTTGGAAAGTCAAAACAAAAGAGGAAAGTGGAGGGAAGGCTTCTCGGTAGTCACTTAATTTTGTCTCTCTTTAATTCATGTAACTTATTGATCAAAATGTAGTCTATTTCTTTCTAATAGCCGAGGTGGCATGGCAGCGACGATGAAGTGAGGGGGAAGGAAGAGAAGAGGGCGGCGGCGAGGAGGGCGGTAAAACGACAAGACGGCAACATAAAAAAAAGTTAGTATTCTTCAGTCAGCTGTGGAGGAGTTACGTCTCGCGTGCGAGTTTTTATCAGTTCATAACTGTAAAATTATAAACGTAGCATTATGCCGAAAAAGTTAAAAGTTGTGGTGAAATCTTTATATTCTCATGAGATTCGTAAAGATGTGAGTCTCGCTGACCTAAAGTCTCTCAAACTAGAAGATGCTTGGCCGTTTATCAGGGATGAAATAGAAATCGAGATCGGCAGCAGTCAGTTGGTTTGCATCCCTCACATTACAGAAGCCGATATGTATAATGTGACTTCGCTATTCGTTCAAAATGACAAGGAAACAAACGGGAAAATGTTCACACCTCTAGGTGTCCTCAGCAAGAATATAAATAAAGAGAAATCCAACCAGGAATATGTGAAATGGTTGGACGAGGGCAATTTCCATGACACCGGTTATAAATTTCCTCACGAGAGCGTCAAAGTAAGAGCATGTTATTATTTTTTATAATGTTAAAGTACTTAATTGCTGTGTTTACTGTCTACTTTATTGGTTGAGTAACAAATGAGGGTTGTGTTGTCACCCTAATATTGACCTTGACGTGTCCCCTGACAATGTGGTGTAACCAAGAGGTACTCCAGTTGGTTTAAGTTATGAAACATAATTAAGTAGACTCTCATTTTATGATTTTTTTAAACTTTTTATTTAGTTAGGTATATAATTTTTTTTATAGACAGGATATTGGGTGCCTAGTGCCTATCTAGGTAGCTACTACTAAGACACCTACCGGTTTTACGTTACATTTCTTAGCTATCCACTTAGCTGTCTGAAATAGGTTTTTTTTTCTATAGGCAAAATCCCAGTGCCGCACTGGAAGGCAAAGGTCTTTCTCAACCTTTTCTAGTATGAATGTTCCCTGGCCCCATGATTCAAAAATAAATGAAGGGCAGAACATTACTACATACATTTAGTTACTTACCTACTGGAATGTTAAATAAATTTTGTATCCCAGTTAAATGTATAATTTAGTATTAAACACATTAGATTTTAATAAATTTTGTTTGATTGATTGCGGTTTAGGTTGATAATTTATTCCTAGCTTATCATTCTACTGTAGCTGAATTTTATGGCCCATTTTCCTCCTTGTCAAAACTACTTGACTTTAGGTGCTGTAGGATTCAATAGGAAGCCGTATAATCAGCTTAAAATTATTAATTTATGAGCTAAAGTGTTAGTATGGTGTTATGGCATTGTAAAGTTGATTATCTTATCTTTTATATCCTGCGATAAAGGTACTTTACCATAAGAATCGAGGGCATATCTATCTATTATTAGTCATATCAAAAATATGCATTGTGTAGCAAAATATGTTTCACTTTTGTATGTGCTAGCTGCTGCCCGTGACTTTGTTCGCATTTGTCGTCATATCTTGAAAAACTTACACATTGTCTTAAAATTATATACCTACCTAGCAAAGCAAGCAAACTACAGTATTGTAAAGAGTAACAAATATCCTTACATCCATCCATTTAGTTATAGGTTCAAACTTGACATTTATAAAATTAGTGGGACGTTGAAGCCCAATAAACAAATAACTAATTTGAAGTAAGAATCGAAATTACAAATACCAAGCTTTTTTAGTAATTGTATGTACATGGTAGGTATTCCAAAAAATATACCTATTTCAATGATCTATGTTCCATCATTATTAATTTCAGTAGGTATACAAACTACTTATTCCTGTAACCTAAGCTGATAAATAATTCTATAATCGAATTTCTTAAAAAATCCTTTTTTTTTTCTTTACATATTTTGTATGTTTCTTTATGTTTTATTCTTCTTTACTTATTTCAGATAACACTGCAAGATGAATCTATTAAAAACAAAGTGCGTGTAATCATGGTGAACTTCTCGCGAGCCATTGTTCCTAAAGACAAAGACTTCATCAACAACATCTACTTAGATATGAAGAATAAAGGTAAATATGATTGATGGATGTTGATTTTATAAACGATATCTATCTCTCCTGAACGGTTTGCGTTTTCAAACATGAAGGCTGGGCGCATACATACTGATTCCGGATCAGGTTTTCCGTATCAGGGTTTCAGATTCGAAAACCTGAATGGTCTGCCTACATGCATACAAAATGTTCGACAACGCGCACGCTCTTACTTTTTCCGTAAACATAAGATCAGTGTGCGCCTTGTCGATGCAAAGTCTCGAAGTATTTATATTAAAGGCGTTGTTTATCTTTACAGATCTGAAAGGCAAAAAGTCTGTTTACATGATCACGAACGTGCTTATGGCTAAAACTATAGAGTTCAGGGTGACGCGAGGCACGTCTTCTAGAATTTTCCACCTTGGTAACGCATCGCCTCTCGTGTTCGGCCTTGAGGAATTTCTCATTGGCGACGACGGAAAACTTGTTGCAAAGGTAAGGATTCTTCAATGCATTTTTAATGATCTATTCTACTCCTGTGGCTGACTATCGGCCTCTACCGGTATACGATTAAGATAGATCTAGTAATTTCTGTTTCGGAAATGTTGCTTTACTTAATATTCAGCCATGAAAGCACGTTTTTGTGCAACATTTGAAATCAGTTTTTTAAATAAATGCCAACCGCATATCTTTATAAAGAGCATCGATTTAAAAATGTATAACCGATGAAAATCAGATTTAAATTGCTTCAGTTGGTAGTGGTTGGTAAATGCAATATATTTTAAAATTACTGTCAATGTCACAATAGTTTGTGGGAGTTACACAGCATGAACATCGATTATTTTAGCGTGACAAATTGCTCTAAAATATACAGGTTTTTCTTTCTTAAACCTACTTAGATTACTTGCCTACACGTAAGTACCAACTATACGTATACGTAAAAAAACTTTTTATCAAAGTCTGTAGTAGTGGAATAAATTAGACAACTGAAATTTTAGTCACAATTTCTTTTTAAGTAGGTACATATTTATCTTTGTCAAAGTTTGTCGATATTTTTATGGAAGCATGTTAGAACATTTGTTCTACGCTTGGTATCGCTAATTGCATTAGCTTGGTCACGTTTCATATTCCCTTCGAGCTTGGTTTAGTCGGTTTAGTTAGTACAGTCAAGTCACAGGTAGGTATAATATTGCACAAGGCTAAACGCTAATTATTCCGAACGAACTCGTCTACTATAAATAATTTAGACCACAGAATTATATTAAAATAATAATTTAGCTACGATAATATTACTGTTTCGAAATCGAAGTCTATCAAAATATAAATCTATCTATAGTTTCGATTCGTTACGAAAATCTTTGATTGGTCCTTTCGCAATCCGGAGCTTACTCGTATTCATGGTTAGAAGTTTCCCATGATATGAAAAGCGTGAACCGCGGTAGGTGCTCGAATCGCAGGGATTTAGCGCGGTTTAAAAAAAAGTAGAGGTACCTATGTGATGAATATAACAAAGTACCTTGATGTCTATAATTAGAAAATGCGCATGCCGAATGTCGAATCCCACCTTTCCCGATCAATACGCAATAAAGCGTTGAAATGTTTTGCAAACTCAGTAAAGTTATAAATGCTTACGCCGCGTCGGTATCTTTGTTTGTAAATATTGACAGGTATGCTCTGGGTATGCTGAATAAAGTTTATTCCTACGTTACGCGATTCCAATCAATTTATTTATGTCACGGTCATTTTAGTTCTCAGTAGTGAACAAATGGTCTTTGCGCGACATTAGGGTTCTAGTTTTCTGTATAAATAAGTACCTATTTAACTTTTTGTATAGGTACCTACCTACTCATACTAACTAACCTATTTACTCATAATTTCTACTGAATAATTTTGCACTAACCTAAATCATTAAAGTTTCTCTATTTGATTCAAAAGAATATCTACTCGTAAATAAGTAGTTTTAGTTATAATAAGATAATTAAGCTTTTCGCCAGTATAGATTGGCACGTGGTAGGTATGCCTTTCATCTTTTTAATTAACTTGGCTTGTGTCCTAAAAAGTTTAGCTACTTTACCTATACGCTAATGAAGTCATTCCAAAAATCCTTCTAACACGACGAAGACTGTACATGACGATGCTCGCAACCCGACTGCCCAATATAAAATCGCCGCAATCAAATCGCCGAATTCGTTTAACCGACCAATGTAAACAACTCAATTTAGGTAAGCGTTTCGGTTGTACTTGTACCCAATGCGGCCGCCGCCTTCGGTGACCGACCTAATGTAAACGCGCAAAATTCTCTTATCCGGCTCCGGCTGACTCTGATGAATTCTAAGAAGAGATAATGATAAAAACTTATAGGAATTTTCAAGTAGTTCAGAGTAGAATTAAAACAGCTTTGCGTTCTTAAATATGATCAAACTAGTCGTGTGTTTTATTAAGAATACAGTTGCGTATTATTACACAATAGCGTTTGTAGCACATGTGTTTCTCTTCCCATAGCTACTTGGTGATACATATACATTTATAACTAAGGAGTAGTTGGGTGTTATTACTTTTAAATAGGTATGATACAACTGCTACTTTTAATTACTTCTTGTTTACTCTTTCGTAGCAATAAAACTGAAATTGTTTTGCTAACATTGTACTTCATGATGGCTATAATATAATCCTTTTATATTTCCTTTTTGTTTAATAAATTAATGTCTTTCCAAAGTAGTAGGTACTTACAATGCCTTTAATATTTGAGTAGGTAACGATAATTATCCACCGATGAACGTAAATAGCGCATTGTCGCAGCGCGGACGACGTAATAAAAGTATATACCTTATTGTTAGATACCTATAAATGAATGCATTATTAACCTTGTACGTTTGCCCATATATTATCAAGCTTGATTAGATAACAATCGGTGGGTATTGAATTTAAAATAAATTAATGTACACTTACTATTTGTTAGATAGGTAAAGAAGTACGAGTATGTGAAACTTTTCATCAAATTGCGTATGTATTTATTGTACCGATGCCATAGTGTAAAAAATATGATTGGATGTTTGCCATATCAGAGTCAAATTCGTTTGGCTAACGATGCTGAATGTGCTAAAATAGCTTACGTCTAACGAGCGATTAACATGTCGATATTAATGATTCAGTTGTAGGTAAACAATGTTACTGTGTTTACTTTTGCACCTGAACATAATGCCTATTTAATTTTTGCAATACCTGCTTATTCATATACCAGAACTTTTGATTTCAAATAATTAGATCTTAGTTAGTACTACGTATCAGCTTTTGTAGTCTCTATCTGCGACTGCCAAGGTACTTACTATATGTGAATTTCACGAACAATGTCAGAATTACCGCATTTTTTTTTTAAACTAATGAATTAATTTTGCTTCCAGGAACCAGTGACTATTAAATCGAAGCTGTTGCGTTGGCAGAAGGTGGATCCATCGGATCATCTGTATATCCCCGCAAAGGAAGGCGCTTGTGTAGTGTAAAAAAACTTCAATACATAAACATACATTCGGCTATCATTTAAAAGCCTACACAAAATCTTCTTCGCCTCCTATAATTTATTGCGATTTTTAGCCGTAATGTACTAAGAGTTAGGTACAATTTTTATTATTTTGGTGTAGGATGTTGCGTCATGGAAAGGTTGGCCTTCGCGGGCAATGCTTATCAAAATGTTACACTGCACGGTACTTAGAGGTACTTAAAAAGTAGTAGTTTTTAACTACTACTTTTTAAGTACCTCAAACAGCTACTTAAAAAGGCCCATAGTCGGTGGGTTTAGATAATTGAAAAATAATTATGGCTGAGCCATAACTGACTAATACCTACTGTTAATGTTTAACAATAGTTTTAATAAACTGTAGGACAATCAATTTATTTAGTAGGACTTTCTATTATCAGTATTTTAGTGCAGTACCAAATGGTATTACCTATTACTTTTATTTAATTCAGAGACAGTTTACTTTCTGTATTACAAACAGATTGACCAAATCATGTATTCACTATTGTGATAAAATTACCTAATTGAATATTATTAAAGCAACTACATTCCAAAATGTAATTTCTCGGTCTCGTATGGTTGCTCCTTACCAAGGAAACCCAAATGTACGACGTACTTAAATTCTAAAACTAAGTGAGCGCCTGCTATCTACCAGTTATATCTGTGATTTTTGTAATTTGAAAAAAAGTAGCGTTTTATGTATTACCAAATTACCTTCTTAATTAGGTATGTTATTATTTATACATTGTGTGATTTGATTGTGATTACCTTATTTATATTGTATTATTGATTTATTGACTCATTATAGAAATAGTGTAATCTCCATTACGGTATAAATAACCTGATAGATACTAATAAATATCTCAAAATTCTATTCCTATCATGTTACGGTTATGCCTCTTATGAATGACATCAATAAATTGTGTGAAAATTATGCTGTTGATTTATTTCTTTTTAGTTACTTACATACCTACCTAATTTAATTTGTACCCCTCTTGACAAAGGGGTTTGAATATAATGTCCTACCTAAACTTGTGTATGTACCTTTTTCGACAAAAATGGCGGCAGTCTATAAAACCTTCACTAATCTAAATGCTGTAACTAAATGTTGTAGGTGTATATCCCACCAAAAACATAAATGTGAAAAAGGGTGGCCAATTCAATATGAAAATTATGTTGAGAGCTTTGCCGTAAAAAGTATGGAGATCTAAATGAGTGCCAATTCATAGGTATGCAAAATAGAAATATGTATTTTTATAGAAAAAAAATAATGCCTATTATGAACAAGTATTAGTAAACTCTATTTCTTTGCTTTGTTGGATAACATAAAACAATTGCTGTTATTAAAAAAAATATAAGATCTTAAAGGAGGTTAGTTTTATTTGGCCAGTTTTCATCAGAATTAAAATATTGAATAAGTTTATAAATAAAATGACTGATTTAATGGAAACTGGCCAAATAAAACTAACCTCCTTTAAGATCTTATATTTTTTTTAATAACAGCAATTGTTTTAAGTTATCCAACAAAGCAAAGAAATAGAGTTTACTAATACTTGTTCATAATAGGCATTATTTTTTTTCTATAAAAATACATATTTCTATTTTGCATACCTATGAATTGGCACTCATTTAGATCTCCATACTTTTTACGGCAAAGCTCTCAACATAATTTTCATATTGAATTGGCCACCCTTTTTCACATTTATGTTTTTGGTGGGATATCATTACTTTTTGTACAGAGAACTAGGCAAGTAGTAAGATTTAGTTCCTTTTTTTGCTTTTCCGCTGCGTCGTAGAGTGCGTGCGTTTCATAAATATTCTTAAAAACGCACTATACAAGTACAACGTAAGTTTGCTGCTAATGACGTCAGTGTAGCGTTTTCTCACTGGAACTAGGACTGAGTGAGTGAGACAACAGCGGCAAACTTATAGTGAACGGGTTGTATAAATACCTAAAGTAAGCAAAATGTTTTTTTCCTTTGCTTACTCGTAATTACCGAGCTGGATTCCAAAGGGGTTTGAATATAATGTCCTACCTAAACATGTGTATGGTAACTTTTTCCACAAAAATGGCGGCAGTCTAAGAAACCTGCATTAATCGATAGTTCAAGTAAATACAAATCGAAAATATAAGTAGATGAAAAAAATTGATAAAGCGTCACGTTCCCGAGATATAGTGTGCTTTTCCACCAGAAATGTGCTATGCTACGTTGCTACGAATGCGTTTGAAATCCACCAATCATATTCATTCTTTGTGGAAATGGATTCAGCTAAGCTATGTTTTTCATATAGAAGGATGCGTGCTATGGATGTGTGCTATGGATGCGTGCTATGGATGCGTGCTATGGATGCGTGCTATGGATGTGTGCTATGGATTCGTGCTATAGATGCGGGCTATGGATGCGTGCTTTCGAGCAAAGCTATGTTTTTTTATATTATCGAGATACGTAGCATAGCTCGAGATGCGCATCTTCCTCGCACAGCCACGTCCCGCCCTTCAGTACTCCATTTAGCACGTATGCAGAGCAGCGCAGTAAAAAAATAAACGGTAAGGAGTATTTGAGGGGGCCATGCTTTTGGGAGTTGGTTGACATAGGTTGCTTCAAAAACTCTTATTTTTCAACCACTATAAATTCCCACCATATTTATACCTAAAATAATAAAAATTATAAGTAGTCTGAGCATCTTGGTGGGAGGGAGGGGCGTTGCTAAAATAAGCCAGGATACTTTATTTAACTGCTAGTATCAATTTCCAATACAATATGTGCCATTTAATAACACCAAAACACAGTTTTTCATGTTCCAATAGTTATTGGCGCCACTAGTCTATCTTTGACAGCCTATATCTCGGAAAAGTGACGCTTTATCATTTTCTTTTTTCATCTATTTTTTCTATTTGTTTTGACCTGAACTATAGATTAGTGAAGGTTTCATTGACTGCCGCCACTTTCGGAAAATTAAAAAAAAAAGTTGTAGAGCACTCTCCACACTAAAATCTTCAAACCCCTTTCATCCTTCTAGGTCATTTCGAAGTAGGTTAAGATTAGCTACTTTAAATAGTCAGTCAATCAATACTAACTAGTTCTAAATTTCAACTCCATGGGCATAGTGTTAGCTGGCCTAATGGTAAGCGTCATGGTAAAATGTTTCTTTCGATATTTTTAGGTCCGTGGTTCGATCCCACATGAACGAATTTAATTTTTCAACATTTTTCTTTTTTGTTAAATATAAATTGTGTCTCGATAACTGTTAATTTAATAAGTTTTAATTTTTTATTACTTTTCTGATACATTTACCACTATAAATCTATATATACCACGTAACGCCATCTATAAAATTTAAATCCGTACCAGTCTACGTTTCTGCGATATTATGTGGCGATATGTTACATTACATACATACAATGAATATACATACACCTAACGTTTATAATTTAGATCAGAGTATCAAATAAGCAGATCTAAATTTCGTCATACTATCAACAGTTATGGTTGGCGCAATAGTTAAGCGCAAAGTAAAAACATACCTGAGGTCTTCGGGTCGGTGGTTCGATCCTACGTGGATACATTTTACTTCTTATTTTTATTTTATTTTTGTTCATTATAATCTATCTTCAAATAAATCTAATGAAAGACGCAGCATAAAACGCATTCTAATAGGCGAGTTTTTTCTAGACAACCGGGCATAACGAAGACGCTGGCGCGAAGAGCATACTTTGGTTCGTTCGCATTTTAAATCGTATATCGCTTGTTTTTTGTTTGATTGGCTGGAGTGACAGATTAGATACTTTGAATAAGCAGATCTAAATTTCGTAGTACTATCAACAGTTATGGTTGGCGCAATAGTTATGCGGTAGTAAGAGGTCTTCGGGTCGGAGGTTCGATCCTACGTGAATACATTTTATTTTTTATTTTTAGTTTTATTTTTATTTTTTTTTGTTCATTATAATCTATCTTTATGTATCAAGTCATGTCCTTGTTATTAAATTAAATCTAAAAGAATTGTATAATTTTTTATACCACTTTTAGTGTATATTGCAAGTTTTTTGTATGGGGATAACAAAAAAAAAAATGACTTTTTTAAAGTTTTGGATTTTTTCCTACGGTCAAATGTAATTATAGAGCTGAATTCCAAATCTCAACCTTGTAGGTCATCTGGAAGTAGGTTAGGTTTTGCTACTTTAATCAGTCAGTCAATACCCTATTTTGCGATTTTTGGAGCTTCATATCTTCGTAACCGTTTAAGCTAGCTTCATGAAATTTGGGCTTCCTCGTGACGTTATGGATATGATTAAACATGCGTAGTTTTATGTCTTTACGTTAAAGAACTTTTGAGTTATGGAGGGGTGAAAAGTCGTACGAAGTGGTTCGTGTAAAGATACACTGTGGCGCTTTGTCTTTGAATTGGCCTGACACGCTGCCGGCGTGTCTCGATATGGTGGGAATTTAGAGTGGTTTGAAAGTAAGAGTTTTTGAAGCAATTTATCTTAACTCCCAATACCATCCTCCCCCCCTCAAGTACCCTCTATCTTTTATTTTGTTACTGCGCTGCTCTGTATACATGCTAAAGGGGGTACTGGAGGGGGGGATAGTATTTGGAGTTGACATAGATTGCTTCAAAAACTCTTATTTTCAAACCACTCTAAATTCCCACCATATTTATACCTACAACAATAAAAATTACAGGCTGAGCATCTTGGGGGGAGGGAGGGGGGTCGCTAAAATAAGCCAGGATCCTTCATTCAACTTCTAGTATCAATTTCCACTAGAATATGTGCCATTTATTAACACCAAAACACAGCTTTTCATGTTCCAAATTCCAATACTTCCAATACTGGCGCCACTAGTCTATCTTTGACAGCCTATATCTCGAAAACGTGACGCTTTATTTCCGAGCGCTTTATCAAAATTTTTACATGTATACTTTCGATTTGTATTGACCTGAACTATCGATGAGTGGAGGTTTCATTGACTGCCGCCCTATGATTTTTTATAGGCATAATATCATTGCTGCCGCCACATTTGGAAAATTAAAAAAAAAAAAGTTGTAGGTAGGACACTCTCCATACTAAAATCTTCAAACCCCTTTTTAATCGAATAGGTATATTCATGTCTTAGAAAAAATAAGTGACTTGAGTGAACTGGATAACGTAAACGTAGAGTCTGTCTACGGCAGCTACATTTCATAAACTGATAAATCTACAGAGAAAATTTAATTATTTAAACAATTTAGACCTGACCTGGATCAGAATTCTCACAGTTATTAACTTTTGTCCATCAACAGTAAGTGCACGTAAGTGTTAGTTTTAGCCCAGCTGTGAGTTGATGAACAATTTTTTTACCCCTACCTAATTTTACCTTTTAATTTTCTCAGCTTTCTGGCCACAGCAGTCCTGTGGCTTCATTATACTAACTCGCAGTACTCGCAAAATAAAAAAATTTGGCTGTATGCTGTTGCTTTTTTTGCCTTTACATAATATGAAAAAAAAAGTAGGGTTACCAAATAAAATACAAAAATGTACCTATCCAACGATTTTCTCTCACCCAGTCTAACATGACGTAAATAACACTTTTTTTTTAACTTCACTAAGATTTGGATTTGAAATACAAAAAAAATAAATAAAGTCTAGAGTTAATCGATAAAATAATAATAATTTTTCCACGGACCACAGAGCACCCCCTACGGACACAAATATTCAAAGTATGATGTTTTTTTCGATATTATCGTTACTGGGTTTACTGGCAACACTCTTTCAGACGTGTCAATTTTTTTTGCCTGTTTGCCTGCCTGTTTGTCACGATCGGTCGGTGTTGTGTCGATCTGCTATTGACGATTTTCAAAAGGGTAAATAGAAATATCTATTTTATCTAATTCTCATTGGAAATAAATGCGCGAGTTCGTTTGTAAGTTGGGTCCGACGAAGGACATGTAATCAGTCGTCGATTCTTTCACTCAGTGTTTCAAAAACTAAACGGGTAGTTTCATGAAAGGAAGTTCAACTCCGAACCTACAATTTTGGTTAAATACCCTACAAGTGGTGAAATATTGCCGGTAGTCTTGTGGCAAGATGGTGAAAATTATATTTCTTCATCCTGATTTGGGGATAGGTGGAGCAGAGCGTCTCGTTCTGGATGCGGCGCTAGCTTTCCGCAGCAAGGGCCACGAAGTTTCATTTTACACCAATCACCATGATCCATCACATTGCTTCGCTGAAACCAGAGATGGAACCTTCCCCGTAACGGTCGTCGGTGATTGGATTCCGCGGTCGATATTCGGAAGATGCAAGGCTCTATTTGCTTACGCGAGGATGGTGTATGCTGCCGTCTATCTATCTTGGTACGTTATACCTGTGGAGGAACCGACAATTCTGTTCTGTGATTTGATTTCTCTCTGCATACCATTTTTGAAACTGGCTAGAGGTCCGTTCCGAATTGTATTCTATTGTCACCATCCTGATAAGCTGCTAACTTCTGAAGGAGGGACATTGAAAAAGCTGTACAGATTGCCATTGAACTGGCTTGAGGAGGTTACAACAGCTCGTGCCGATAAGGTACTTGTGAATAGTAAATACACTGCGCGGGTATACCAAGATGCGTTCCAACGAATTAAAGATGTTCCTGATATTTGCTACCCCTCCATCAACACAGAGTTCTTCAAGAATACTATTCCCAAACCCCTGAAAGAAGTTGCACCAATTGCACCTGGAACTTTCATTTTCCTGTCAATAAACAGGTATGAGAGGAAGAAGAATCTTCCATTAGCTTTGAGGGCATTAGAAAAGCTGAAGTATCTGATACCCAGAGATGATTTTGTTAGAATTCATCTCATTATGGCTGGTGGATTTGATCCCATAAATTTAGAAAATATGGAACATTTCATTGAGTTGACAGATTTGGCTGAGGAATTAGATATTGTAGACTATGTCACCTTTTTAAAGTCACCAAAGGATGAAGAAAAAGTGTCATTGCTGGCTCACTGTGGTGCGTTGCTCTACACTCCCTCCAATGAGCATTTTGGCATTGTTCCTCTGGAAGCCATGTACTACGGCAAGCCTGTGATTGCTGTGAACAGTGGTGGCCCTACAGAGACCATTGTGAATGATGTAACTGGATTCCTGTGCGATCCTACAAGCTCATCGTTTGCTCAAGCCATGGCTACTCTGCTCTTTGATATAGAAGTTCGTGAACGTCTTGGGAAGGCTGGCAGGAAGCGGTTTGAGACCAAGTTTTCTTTTGATGCATTCACTGAGCAACTGGATGGGATCCTCACAAGAGAGCGACAAATCATATCTGAAGCTCAGGCCATTGAGATTGAACAAAAGAAAAATAAATAACATGATGCAAGCGCTCCAACAATATTTGATATTGTTTAGAGTGCCTACCAAAGAAATTATTCTCTCCATAATAATTAGTAAGATCATTGTGATTGTTTTTGAGTTGTAAGTATAATTTTATTGCTGTGGATGTTAGCATTTTAGCTCTGGCTCTTAATCGTATTCCGATTTGACATATAGTTTTGTTAAAATGGATGTACAGTAGTCTTTTCCGCTGAGCATTGCTGTCTGTTAGTTTGTAGTAAAAAGTTATAAATATCTGTCATATTTTCTTGGATAGATTATACTTGTTAATATTGTAAGAGAAGTTTATATAAGCTACTTAAAAAATGAGGGTAGGCAAGCTGTTTGTTTGTGGAAATACAAGTCTATTATGTATCATATTTATGAGTCTTATTAAATATTATTATACATACATTAGGTCTAGAGTTAAAGAAAAAGTCCTTTCACATCTAAGAGGTTTTGTAGACTGAGTTATGTATATTTTGATTATCTATCGAACAACACTAGATGACTTTTTGGGTCACATGAAAACTATCTGTACTTACAGCCCTTATAGAATTTACAAGCGAATTTCCAAAACTGAACATTATTCAACCATAACTCAACAGCATAACTATATTACTTCTGATATTTTAAAAACATGTTCATGTGAATTCAGTGATAAAAAGTATCCGAAGTAATATGTGCGTTTAGCTGTTGAGTTAATTTGAATTTCATGTTCAGTTTTGAAAATTCGCTTTGATTGCATACTACATAATTTTTTTAAAATCTGATGTTACTATAGCATTTTAAAATATTTTAAGGTAATAAATAATTATATGCTAGTTAACACATACGCTTTATTTCGGCACAACTAAGAAGCCATTTTCTCTTACCTTCATTGTATTTGTTACTCCAAGATTTTTTTTGTGAGATAGAAAGAAATGCGTAAGGCGATCTTTTATAATTTTCTTGCTTTTGTTTTTTATTATCCTGTTCTTTTTGCTTTTTAACTTTTTTTAAATTTGTTTTGTAAATACAAATTTTACATCTGCAGATTTTTAATCAGTTTACTTAATTTTATTCTTGTTGAGCCCATCTGGTGTGTCAAAAAACTAAGTCACCGGTAAGTTTAATATACAGATATTTTTTTAAATCTGTGGTAGAATTATTTTAAAAAAATCTTAGATTATAAGTTGTTGGCTGGTAGAATAAAAAACTATTAATAAATGGTGTTCTAAACTTTGTATGGTGTATTTTTTCTCCAAGGGAAAGTATTCATTTATGAAAAACAGTCTATCTATATAAACATCTGTATTTAAATACAATATTTGCTTAAATCTAATTACAATGATACTGTTACTCAATTATAGTTTTAAATCCAGGGTCGAATGTTCTTTCTTCTGTTTCTGGTGGCAAAGGGTCTATTATATTCAGTTGAATATCATATTGTTGATCTAAGCCCATGTAGCTATCACTCATTATGTACACTGTATAGATTTGGCGACCTGTGAACAGTAATATTTATTATTAGTTACTTAATAACTACAAGCAACTGCGAAATTATATTTAGCGAGATTCTTAGTGATTTGGCGAATTCTTAATTTCTATGTTATTTTTTTGTTTCTATGTTATAAAATAATCAGTTTTATTTTATGTAGATGCTATATATTATGCCGAGCTTAGCGAATATAATTTACTTAATTTCAATTCCTTACTCTTTAATTAGAACTTTAGGCATCTGTTTTTAACTTAATAGTTTTGGGAAACTAAGTCCACGAGACTACACTCAAAAATAAAAGTTTCATTAATTTTTGCTGAAATTTATGATTCATTTTCTGTAAGACATTTCTACTTACCAGTCTGGGACGGTGTGAAGAAAGTAACTTGAGTGGTGCCTTTTGGCGAGGCTCTTTTGAGAGCATGCAGTTCACCGTAGTCGACAGTTCCCAGAGTGATGAACCATCCTTCATTTTTAGACCTTGGGAAAAGCGGACAGAACACATTGTTCACTGTACCGCCTCGACGATGCATGCAGACTGACAGCGTGTATTCCTGTTGACGTGCCAATGTTAAGAATTTGCAAACTGATTCAGACCGCGTTTTGCGAATTTATGCTAGTTAAACGATTTTGTGCTTAGCGTATAAATGTTAATATATTCGCATTATTAAGCACAGACATAGGACTTTGATAAACATGTTTTTGGATATGACTATTATTTTGAAGCCTTTATATTAGAATTTTATAACAAAATAACATATTAGAATGGACTTTTTATAAAATAATAATGATACTTTACCTGATCAGCATGGAGTGGAATCCAAGTGTCTCTATCGCATGGCTGCTTTACTACTTTTTCTTGTTCATAGTCCGCGTCGTACCATAGCCCACGGATGGACAATTTGATGTCTAGAGTAGGCAGGTCGCATATTATCTGTAGAGAAGAGTGAACAATTTTCAATCAAGATCATAAAGCACAGAGAGAAGGTCGGGGGTCGGGGGGGAGGCTGTTGCCCAGCAGAGGGATATACCAGAGATTGTTACTTAATTTGCTGTTTGCCATTCAAACTCATTACCAAAGAGTCTCATTACGTACCATATGAATCTGCTCAATATGTTTTTCTTCAAATTCGCGTCTTAAATATTTGGCAAGAAGCTCATAATTCTTCATGCAAGTAATTTTGAGGCCGTTGAGGGTAGTGCACGGTTTATTCGTGTCTCTGGCCATTTGCGTGAACATGTACAAATGTTGGGAGTCCACATGGGGCAGGGCTGTTAGAGGCGAGTCCGTCGGCCATCTTGCTTGTACAATACTTTGCATTAGCATCTGGCAAGATAAACAGGCTGCAAGCCAACCGTATTCCGCTGTCGTATCTATCATAGCCTGAAATATTTCGAATTATTAACA
The DNA here is from genome assembly GCA_947563765.1 of Anarsia innoxiella. Lineage (NCBI taxonomy): Eukaryota > Metazoa > Arthropoda > Insecta > Lepidoptera > Gelechiidae > Anarsia > Anarsia innoxiella. The sequence continues at coordinate 12,749,902 of OX387390.1, forward strand.
TATTTATAATTGCGTATTTGCGAAATGCGAAGTTGCAAACATATTTTTCTTTGACACTTTTATAGTTACCTGAAGAATTCTTATAGACTGATCAAGTACAGATTTCGTGTCTGTAAGGTAGTCAGTGTTGGGTAGTGGCAACCGCGAAAGATGCGCTTGAAGTAAAAGGAATGTTTTTACATTGGACGAGTCGAGAGTAAGCGGGTCCACGGGCAGTCGGCACAATTTCGATAGTTCCCTGCGAATTGGTTAAATTATAAGTTGTGGTAGAGACAAGGCCTATGTTTATTTGATAAATAATATAAATATGTTTTGCTTTAGAGGATCAATTCATTGGGACACTTTGGAAACCAGGCGCTACTACGATCATGCCTCCACAATATTTTTAATAAGCTGTGCTATTATTTGCCTTGCGAGATGAGATGATTTTGTTAATGCGTGGTTACTCTTACTGCTACGGATTCTAAGGTACTTGCAGGGCGATTTCGTGAGCACATTTTTATAAACATTAGCGAACGTTAAGTTTATTTTTCAATGTATTATGTGAACTTACCCATTTTGTAAATCTTCGTTATGCCGGACGGGTAAAGTTGAATATTCCTCGCAGTCGGCTAGGATACGCAATAGATTGTCGATCGGTATATTACTTTGGAGGTTAGCATTGAAATGCGCCATTGTTTTGTGCGACAAGTAATAGTACGATGCTATGCGGCCTACCCAAGTAGTGTGGACTGTGCGTAAATCCTATAAAAAATAGTTTATGTGAAGGAAATACATTTTTGATATAATATGAGTACCTAGATACTTATAGGTAGATAAGGTAACTAAACAAAGTAACCGTTTGGTTGCTATCCGAATGCACAGACGGGAACCACGCAAAGTGGACCCGCCTGGCGTGTTCTCGTCACATATTTTTTGTTGTTGCGTGCACATACACATGTAAACATCGGACTTATACGACAGCAGAGAAACAGTTACATAAAATCAAGCAAATAGTAAATAAACATTTCCTTACTTCTTCAATCTCAATGCAGCCAGCGTCGCAAAGCACGTCAAGAGAGTTCTGTACGAGACTCGACAAATAGTAGTTAATGTCTTCAGGTTCCAAACTTTCCAGCTTGTAGTATGCTGGGTTACTCAACAGCCGCCGGAAGAAGAACGTCCATGTCATATAGTCTATGATATCTTGCTTTGTGTGGACCGTGCCTAACAAGTTAATAGGGTACTGATTAATTAAACTGTGATCTTCAACAGCGAAGTAATGTGCGCGCTTTCTAAATGCATATTTTTTTTCATTGGACTTTTAATAAATAACGATAGGTAAGTGCAGTTCTGTTCTACTTATGTAAAGAAAAAATAATATAATCTCAACATTGAGAAGTAATTTTACCAGCTACAATCTCAGCGTTCAAATGTTCAGGTAGCACGTTCAGCAAGCTGGATTCAATAGGGAACGGCTCGTAGAAGAACTTTTTGTAGAAATTCTTCTTGGGCTCATGAAGGAGAACGACAGCGACGCCGTAATTGTCGTACTGGAAGCAAAATGATTATTTATCATTGGTCATTGGTTTTGATTCTTACTTATTAGGTTACCTTGGTTCCGAAAATATGACGTGGTCGCGTGTGCATAGTGAGCTCGCCAGTCGCGTCATATTACGGCAAATTTTTATTACATAAATAGTGTTTACCTGAGGCCGACCCGCTCTGCCGATCATTTGCAGTACGTCCGTAATGGGCATATCCACGTAACGTTTCTGCTTTCCGTCGTAGTATTCCGTGCCTTTGATCACTACCAAATGGGCGGGGAAATTCACGCCCCATGCTAGCGTTGCTGTGCAGATTAGAATCTGTGAAATAAGATTAAGATTTTTCGGTTCGTCGTTATCCGTAATTAATAACTTTGAAATAATCATAGCATTACAAGTAGTTATGTAATAGCACAGCACAGATAACAGAATACTAGAATAAGAGGCAGACTAAAAAGACGAAAAAAAAAAAAAACATGTAATTTGTGTCATGTAACATTGATACAAAACCTCGTACAAAACACTGCATTAGCTCTTTTATTGAAGAAGTCTAAGGGCCAATTTCACCATTTACATAAAAATCTGACAGATATAAACCATCACTGTCTAACTAAAAAAACATGTTTGATGAAATAGACATAGATTTACCTGTCAATTGATAAGTTTGAACAAATTGATAATCTGTTAGTTGTGAAACGTCCCTAAGATCCTTTAAAAATGTTTACCTGAATCTTCTGGTTAACAAACAACTCCTCAACAGTAGTGCGATCTTTTTCGTGCAACCCTGCGTGGTGGATGCCTATACCGAACGCCAGCATCAGCTTGAGATTGGCGTCCCGAATGTTTGACAGAATCTGCTCCATTTGCCCTTCGTCCATGTGCAGCCATTGCTTCGGGTTTTCTTCCGCCGCTAAGTATGTTATTAAGTCTTGTGCTGTAAGTCTGGAGAACATTTGCAGGTTAGCATTTGCTAGTGAGATGTTTAATTATGTGTTTAGAGTTTGCGTTAATTGTACCAACTATTTTTGTAAATATAGTGTCGATTTATAAGTAACTTAATAACCGCTTCACTGAGACTAGAGATCTATGAAATAGGACAGGGCTTAGCACGGCGTGCCGCGACAATTATCTCACGTCATGCTGTCCTTATCACATTTAAAACTATAGACAGAGACGTAAGCGTGACAAACGCATGACAACGTCTTGTCACGGAGTGCATGCTAAGCTAGCTGGAGTCTTTTATTTGCATCACATGAACGACGTAAAGATTCAACTTAGTCACGTGTTCTCTCCCCTATCATATGATATACACTCTCAATTCTGTAGCAATCATTAATGTACCTGGTCTGCCGTCGACTGGAGACGAAAACAAGTGCCGGCGAGTCAGGGGAGTACATGCGAATAGCTTGGAAGGTCGGCTTGTTCATCGTCATCATGCGAGGACAGTAATGGCGGCCCGGGAAACCTGATACATGGATCTGAGAAAAAATAAGTTCTTTACTCTTCTGCTCGTCCGTTCCCTGAATTTGTGTAACGTTTTACTAGTTAAAGGGCCCGTTTTATCACAGATAAAATTTAACTGACAAACCTATGACTATTTAATAAAAGAATACGTTTTAGACGATGACAGGTGTAAAACTGTCAGTTAATTTTTATCTATTTTAGTTTTCACAAGACTTAGACGTTTTCACAAGACTTAGGAGTCTTAATAGATAGTATAAGTACCCACCTGTATTGGGACTGGTCTGATATATGGCTTGAAGTTGTAAAGACCGACTTTCTTGATGTTGAGCCAGTCGGCGAGGTCGCGAGCGTTCGCCATTGCCGTTGACAAACCGACGATTCGAAGTTTTCGTGACGTATGTGACTCGATGAAGTTCGCTCTGGGAATGAAAAAAAGAGAAAGAACTTGTAGAAATAGTACCATCAAAGATGGATTATAAACCTATCAAAGTTTTGTAGAGATTTTGTTGGTGATCGTTTTAAATTCTCAGTACCATATCTCAGTGTATGGATAACAGTGCCAATGTGAGCTGCCCAATTCTGACTATACGATTACTTGAAAAGAGAACCAAAAGATTAGTAGCTGATCTTTAGAATCGTGTTATTCTAACCTTGAAACGATGACCTCAAGGACAGGCCCACGTTCGTCACCAAGCAGATGTATTTCATCAATGACAATAAGCGCTACGTCTTTCACATAAGATCGCGTTTGCCACGAACGACTGATTCCGTCCCATTTCTCTGGAGTGGTCACTATCACTCGCGATTGTTTGATTGCTCTTACGTCCGGAGAGACGTCACCTGAAAGTTAAATAATTAGATTATTGCGGTTTAACAAGGGCCCCTTTCACTTCTTACAGATAAAATTAAACTGACAGATAAACCTATGTCGACTTCATGTGACAGTGACAGGTATGAAATATCTGTCAGTTTAATTTTATCTGTAAGGCCCGGCTTTTCAATAGCCAGATTAATAAAAACTGACAGATAAACCTATGTCCATAAGGAATGGTCCTTAAAACATGACCTTAGACGGTGACAGGTATAAAATATCTGTCAGCTTAGGTCTTAGGACTTGTTCCTGTGATAGAAGTCAAAAAAAAAATTGTGTATGTTGCTTACCAGTCAACTCGACCACTTTCATGCCAAGCTGTCCCTCTAGCCTGACGCTCCAGTCTTTCATTCTCTCCTTCACCAGCGCTTTCAATGGGGCTATATAAACTACCTGTAAGGGAACTTCTTTTATTTAAAATGTCTATGCATTTTGACATATATTCTTAACTTGCAATAGTGGATGCAGTTGGCGAGGGATAGGAAGTTGTGGAGGGCTTTGGAGGAGGCCTATGTACGAAGAAGGACGTTAGAAGGGCTGGGGTGATGATGATGATTGTTTACTTATGATAAATTTTGTGATATTTGAAGAAAATGTAAAATAAGCCAGTTGGTATTTCAGTAGGGATATCTATATTCTCCCCCTTACTACCTACCACGAACAATCCGTGTGGCTAGAGCGGCAGGTGAATGGGCCACAGATCAAAAACACATTAAATATGCCCCCTAAAACAAACCTACATATCTGTCCCCTTCGTAGTTGTGGTGATACTCGTATCAATCGAAACACGTTCTATAGAATACTGGTTAGACACATTTAGACAGATATATAGATTTATTAGTTAGTACAATAAAAAGGTCACTAACCTTACATCCGGGGTACATATTAAACGCCCGGAACATTGCGATCTCAGAAATAATTGTCTTTCCAGAGCCAGTGGGCGCGCCAAGCAGCACATTGTTATCACTATGGTACAACGTGTGGAAGGTTTGAGTTTGAATCGGATTGAAATGAGAGAACTTGTACAGCGCTTCGTAGGATGGGTTCCTAAGAGCAGTTACCGGTAACGGACGCAGGAAATGTAAATCTGTGAGAGGAAATTATATTTTATTAAAATACTAAAGGCTGCCCGCGAATATATACGAATTTATCGTCATATCTTGAAAAATAATCATGATATCTCAATATAATATAGCCTATGTGTTTTTCTGGTGTATAAGCTACAATATTGCCGAGTTTCATCAACATCTGTTTAGAAGTACATGCGTGTAAGAGTAACAAATATCCATCGGCACAAACATTGACAATTATAATATTAGTAGATTTACAATATCGATATTTTTGATGAAGGTTTAGGTGAGGTATATTAAATTAAGACTTACTTATCTGAGGCGGATGTTTTTCTGGCAAAATCAAATCTTGGAACGACAAAGGCAGCACGCTTTCAGATCCTAGCCACCTGAAATTAATGCGGGATTGAGTGTCTTATATGTCTGAGATATTTCTTTGAGACTTTGTAACAACTGATCAAAATTCAAACAGTTGATCCAAAATAGAATAACACTTTTACCTTTCCGACGTAGCTCTGATGTAGTATTGAGGTGGCAGAGGTTCCATTATTGGTATCGTTATAATGAATTCCTGAGGCTCTTTCGCTACGACCTACGAAACAAAAAAGAAATATAGTATCTACCTTAAATCGTGTTTCGTTTCATCACGAATGTTTTTATATGATTTAGTGAGCTATGTTGCCTTTTAAAAAAAGAAACACTATTGCAGGAGAGGAAATTAAAGCTAACACTCTCAGTTAACGATTGCCTATTGGATCGATAACTTAGGCCCACTTGCGCAGCTAAATAAACCCGGAGTTAGTTGCTAACACAGGGTTAAATAAATAATTTGTATTGATTTATCTTGATTTAACCCTGTGATAGCAGCTAACTCCTGGTTTATTGAGCTAACCCGCCGGTACGCAAGTCAGCCTTAATGGTTTGTAAGGAAAGGAAAAATCAAGTAAAATGTATGATTCAGCATCTTCACCTGCTTCTTTGAGATGAGAAAACTCTCGTGGTAATACATTATATCACTCTCGGGGTCTTCAACCCAAATCCAAAACGCCTCTGGCGCTTTGCCGTGATATTTCTCATTCCAACTGTAAATAATATGCACATTCAAATTACGACATAGGTGCGATTAAATTAAAGATGTTTTTTCACTAGAACGAAGTCGGATATGTAGTGCTAAATTGTGATTTGTAGTTAAATGTTCTTTATTTGAATTTTTGACTAGCACGAAGACGAACGAAGCGCTAAATTGTGATTGGTCGTCAAATGTTCCTTACTTAAATTTTTGACCAATCACATTCCATCATTCAGCTTTATTTCGGCCAATGCGTAAGTAGTATATTCTATTAGGACATAAGACAATTATTTTCAAAAAAAGTACAAAGAAACACCGTGTGCGAAAAATGCTATAGTACTTAAAATCTTACATGATTAGAATGACACATGCCAATCCTCGTCGAATAGTGATGGGATGAAAATGTTAAATCGTGGTGTAAGCGAAATTTTGCTTGTAAAAAGGTCTTATTAATAGAAATATTTTTAAAATAACTAGTAATTACCAAATAGCCTAATTAAGTACGTAATTAATTCTCCATTTCGCGCTCGGTTAAATATTCGCAGGTACTAAAAAACCAAATAGTAGTGACACCGTGCATCATTTCTTTAAAATTCATGAATCTACTATAAAAGCTCCTATAACCTACCAAAACTACTAAACGCAAAAAAAATACTTATAATTACTATTTTCATAGACCTTATGATAATGAAAAAATATCGACTTACTCGATTGGTCACATCCTTAATTTTTTTTCATGATGATATAACCTTCTTAGAACACAAAAATATTTAATCTCATTTTATTGAATAAGTATTATGTGTGTTATTTAATATTAAGTTTTATGTATCTTTACGTTTTATGACGAAAACATTAATTTTCTTGTATGTATAAATACAGTTCATAATTTTAAATGGTTATAGTTGTAAAAATGATTTTGATTTTTGCTGATGCAAATTACGACACTTATGGGCCGCTAGTATAAAGTTACTTCGCTACTTTTAGTAACACCTGCCATTCTAATCATTTAAGATTTTAAGAACTATAAATGTTCTTTATTTGAATTTTTGACTAGCACGAAGACGAACGAAGAGCTAAATTGTGATTGGTCGTCAAATGTTCCTTACTTAAATTTTTGACCAATCACATTCCATCATTCAGCTTTATTTCGGCCAATGCGTAAGTAGTATATTCTATTAAGACATAAGACAATTATTTTCAAAAACAGTACAAAGAAACACTGTGTGCGAAAAATGCTAGTAACAGGTAACTTACAAACTAAGAAAATTTATCATTCGTATATTCTACGCCTGTTGTAAAACATACAATTGATAATAAAATATACTAATATTATAGTAAATATATCTAATAATATTTTTTCGTCAATGCTTACTTGAAATTCGGTATAACCGTGAGTCGTATTCTCAACACAGTTCTAGTGATCGGCTGCAAGTTCGCTTCCATTTCCAATAACGGAAATTCATCTGCACACCTTTTCAGATGTCTCGCTGCTTTTGGGTTACGAATTAAATCACCTGTGTAATGATTACAATGAATATTATTAAAAGAAATATTTGAATAACTAGATAATATTTATAGTTTAGGAGCTGTATCCACTTTCAATAGAATCGCTATAAGATTATTGTATTCGTCCAAGGATTTCCTTTTAAGGTGAATGAATATACATGCGCAGGAGCAGCGCGTTTTATTGCATACATTGCTGTTATTGTGTTTATGGTGGTACATCTAGTAGCTCTAAAACTCCCTACTACATTGAATCAAGAATGAATTTAGATAAATAATCCTACTCACCTAATTCTTGCCAGTCCATATCTCTAATCTGGTCGGGTGAAAGCTTTGGATTCTCAATGTGTCTTAAAACTTCATAGGGGAAGCAGTTGAACTGTCGCATATCACTATAAAAGTCCCACATCTGAAGCTCCATCATTTTCGCCATTTTTAAGTATAACGCCGCCATGTACGAGTTGTTTTTTCTTAACGTAATTTCGAATAACGCTCTTACAATACGTACAGCATTCTGAAATGGAGATAGGAACAAATTTTACTAAGAAATATAAGATTTATTTAGCTTAAAGGTTAACGTTCAATATTCTTAATGCAGATTGTATTAAAAAATATTTATGTACTAAAGGCTGCCCGCCACTTCGTACGCATTTATCATATCATGAAAAAAAAACATGCTGGGTATCTTAAATTTATATATATAGCCTATGTGTTATTCTGATGTATAAGCTACAATATTGCCAAGTTTCATCAAAATCTGTTTAGTAGTTTTCCGTGAAAGAGTAACAAATATCCATCGGCACACACATTGACATTTATAATACTAGAGGTTGCCCGCGACATCGTACGCATTCATCGTCATATCTTTGAAAACACACGAAACATCTGCAAATAATATAGCCTTTGTGTTATTCTGATGTCCAAGCTTAGTTATTGTGAAATTTCATAAAAATCTGTTCAGTAGTTTTTACGTGATGAAGTAACAAACATCCATCCATCGGCACAAACATTGACATTTATAATATTATTAGGAATAGTAGGAAGTAGGATTTCGTTAAGCAACTGCAAGCGACTCTTGTAGATACCTATTTCAAAAAGTCACAGAAAACAATTGATAACATTATAATAAATATATTGTATACCTGGCTAATGTAATTTAAGTCTGACTGCAAGGACGAAGTGTTAACCCGCCCCCTAGATAAGTACACTTGGAGTAGGACGTTTATCTTCCAGTATATGTCTTCTGCGTATTCATTCTCTATCGCTAACTCGCAATAGTTCTTCTGAAGCGTTCTCAATTCTGAAAGCTCTTCCTTTCTTACCTTAAAAACAATGAATAATAAAATAAATACTTATTGCACAAAAGATAAAGTCCAAGATAATAACGTAGCCTTTTTGATAAAGTCAATAAGATTTCAAAATTAAGAAAGAACTGTGGATGGTTTCCTACACGTCTGCACCAGAAAGGCGGCCATTAGACAGGAATGGTGGCCACAACAGTTGAAATGACGACCACGACCTCTCTGTCAGGAGTGTAACGACGAAGAAGAAGAGTATTTCCATTTCAATATCCATCACTTCTCAATTTATTTATTCTGTTACAATTTATTCTTGAACTTTTCTATCCTTGGTCTAATTGTTGATACCTTTAAGTATAGAATATATAAGGAGGTGTCACATTTTTTTTCATATACAAATGAGTTTATGACAGCGTGCCAAGGTTGGCGCAAGTTTTTCATAGTTTTCTTGGTTTTTCATAGTCAAACGATGAGAAATTCCATACAAAAAGGTAGCCATTTTGCGCCAGACCATTCACGCAGATCCAGACGGTATGGCACCTCCTTATATATTCTATACTCAAAGGTTGATACTACTACGTAGCAACTTAAGTACCCTAATATAATTAATAACTTACTTTAAGCTGTTGAAAATCAGAGCATCGCGTTAGCATCTTAAGTACATGTGATTGCGTCATCGACTTGAGTACCATAGAGTTGAAGACTTTCATAGTTTCGCAAGTTATGTAGTAGTGGCTAGCTGTGCGACCGAGATCTGTACAAGAGGTCCACTTGATTATTTAAATAGTAAAAAAATCTATGTTTTTTAAATTAGGTATCTTGCGATAATGACATTACGACAGACTTCCAAAAGTAAAAGAAAGTAAACATAATTCAAAGAAAGATAACCAATGTTTGGAAAAAGGTTATCAAACTTATGTAAAAGAAATTACTTTTGTAAAAGTAACGGAATATAATTGATAAATAACAATAATCCTTTGCTGCAAATGGCAATAAGATGTAGTCCACTGCTGGACAAAAGCCTCCCCCAAGGATCTCCACAACGACCGGTCATGCGCTGCCCACATTCAACGGTTTCCCGCGACTTTAGATCGCCGGTCCACCTTATTGGAGGCCTTCCCACACTGCGTCGTCCGGTGCGTGGTTGCCACTCGAGAACCTTTCTGACCCATCGTCCAATAAGTTAAAAATTTGCAATGTAAATAACAAATATAAATACCAGTAATATCAAGTTCGCCTGTGCGCTCGTCGTAGCGCAACATTTGCGTTTTATCGAGCTCCATTGCGGCGGCCGTGATCAGTTCCCGCCGTTTGGTATCCAACATGGGGTCGTTTATCACGTCCTCTCTTATTAGTCCGTATACCTACACAGATAAATAGACTTTATTGAGATAAAAATTAAACATAGATTTCACATTGCTTTCTCATTGCTCAGCTTTAAAAAGGTATGCTAACGGCCCGTTTCGCCATTTACAGACATAATTTCTTTTCTTTTTTTTTCTTTCTTTTTTTTGTTTCTTTTTTTTTTCTTTTTTTCTCCTTTTTTTTTTTTTTTTCTTTTGTGCAATAATGAATATTTGTATTGTATTGTAATTTTACTGACTGATATTTAATACCTGTGACTGTCTAAAATGTCATGTTTTATAAAATAAATATAGGGCCCTAAACTTTTTGTAAGTATAATTTAATAAACAGAATAAGGTATTAATTACGAATTTCTCGATCAGCCCTATTTCAAGTTTAAACGATCCTAGAAATAAAAAACAATCGATGAGATGACAAAATGACACAATTTGTTTTTATAACTTACATTGGGATTGATTCTCATTCTGACGAATAAATACGTGTAACTCAACCATTCTACAGCTTCCTCAATGTTTGTCACTGTACCAAGTGCGACCTGAAACGAAAGTACTTATAATAGAAGATATTACCATGATAATTACGAAAGAAGTGTGTCATTTACCTCTTCACATCTGATAATAAATAAGCTAAGACAAAATCGGTTATTGACAAATATGTCATGAACTGCACAAAAAGAAAAAGGCAGGGCACGTAAAGGACCATAAAAAGCATAGACAACTCCCACATACCTCAGCATTCAAGTTATCAGCAAGTAGATTGATAAAGTTGCTCTCTATCGGGAACTGGTTAGTCATAGACCGGAGATAATGAGCCAACTTATTATGCGTAGTTATAATAATTCCAGTTCCTGATGTATCGAATTGTGGTCGTCCCGCGCGCCCGAATATTTGCAACACGTCTAAGATACTGAGATCAACAAACGTGCCTTTGGCTTGATCGTAGATTTCTGTACCCTGTAGATAGGAAGTAAAATGGGTTTTCATTAATGAAATGCAGTTTTCTGGCGCAAGGCGTTAGCATTGCCATACAAAGGGGCAAAGCGGTCATAGAGAAAGTAATCATTACATGCGGCCAGCTTATTGGGGACTAGGTATGCCTCGTGGTGACGCTCTGTATGCCATTTTCTTTTTTGAATAGTTTTTTATATATTTTGTGTGAATTATTCATGAAATAACAACTATTATGTGAAAAGTACGGTAGTAAAGGAGTGCGTAGTCTACATAGTGCCAGCTTGTATAAAAATAATCCTGTAGGTAAAAACGAGGAAAAAACGTGGGTAAATTAGTAACTTACTCGAATAACAACCCCGTGAGCTGGCAAGTTAACTCCCCACGCAAGTGTCGATGTGCACACCAACACTTTGATGTACCCTTCCGAAAAGTATTTCTCGACCAAGTTTCTGAAAAAACAATTGAAAGATGTGAGCTTGTCTGTGGTTTAAAAACAAATGCTAGCTGGAACTGGTAGAGGCTGGATGATATTTAAAAAGAAGTTACTTCTATTAAAATCGTGCGCGGACGAAATAACAGCAAATAAGACCCTATTCGAATACTTTTAAGTTTTCTTAATAAGACGCTTCCGCCGCGCCACCGCCACGTCACTTTGGTATAAACCGCGCCTAATGACTTTAATTATTTATTAACCGTTGTTTTACGGAGAAATATAATCAAAAAGGTCTCAATAAAATACACACCTGTCACTTCTCAGCATACCAGCATGATGGCAAGAGAAACCACTCGCGAATAGCTCACCCAGCTGTTTGTCAGGACTGCAAGCGAGGGATTTCAGCGCTTTAGTATAACCACCCGAGTCTTCTGGCTCAAAGTATTTCAAGTGACCTTTCTTTTGAGCGATTTCCTTCAGGATCATAGCCGTGTTATGTGTGGCGACACGAGAGTGCACAAACACCATCACTTGGTGGCCCTTCATGACCATCTCCGTTACTTTTTCGTAACATATTTCGTTCATTGTTTGGAGCTGTAATGGAAATGGTATTATTTGACTTATGAATGTGGATGAGGCGAAAGAAGTGTGTTCGGATCGTAGCAAGGTATCTATCTAAACCGATGGGAGAGGCGTGAGAGACGCGTATGTATGTATTATTTGTGATGATTTAGAGATTTGGAGTAAATGGAATGCCCATGAATGGATCACGGGTAAAATAAACAAAAGTTTTGGAGTAAATTGAATACCCGTCAATGGAACACAGGTAAAATAAAGAAAAGTTCTTGAATATGTACCTGTCGAAGTTGCATGCCACCACCGCTGCCAGTTTCCTTTACACCAATGAATTGCTGTTCTAAAGGTACAGGACGAAACCGATGATCGAAGTAAAACAGCCCAATGTTTGGATTCACTCGTAGGAACCTGAAAAATACTTCTTATATAATTTGCCAGGAAGAAGTGAGAGGACGGCGTAACGTTTAATCCATTTTGGTCTTTTCTTTACTTGGTTTTCTCGAAATCAAATAAACAAAAGACAGATGTGATTTAAATTGATTCGGTAAGTCAAGCAGTCCAAACTCTTTGTCGTCATAGAAAATACATTGATTATTAACAATATTTTTACCTAGCAACGTCGACGTAATTGGGTAGTGTTGCGGACAATCCAACAATGCGTATCATATTTTGAGTTGTCTCAACTTGTCTAAGCGTTCTGGCGACTATGGCCTCCACGATAGGCCCTCGGTCTCCGTGCAGAAGGTGTACTTCGTCTATGATCAGCAGTTTCACTATTGAGGCTAGCTGAGTGTCGGCTGGAATAAATAATTTCATTTTTAGGGCCTGCTTCATTACTTGCACATAAAATTGAAACGACAGATAAACCTATATCTATTTCATAAAACGTGACGTTTTAGACAGTGACAGTTATAAAATATCTGTCAGTTAAATGTTATCTGTAAGTGAAGAAAAACCCCTTAGAAATTCGACAAAATTCAGAACTAATAGGTAACTAAATCATTTATAAAAATCTTGGACAAAAATATAGTTGTAAATTCCATGTCATTTTCAACTTATACAGTCAATCAAGACGTAAAGTATGAATGTAGTACATAAACAGGAGATATCTAATAACTAGGTACGAATATTCAGAGACGCAATAAACAGAATTGTATCTTATAAACTTACTGGCTCCTTTTCTAGTGACGACGTCCCACTTTTCAGGAGTAGTGACTATCATTTGAGTTTGTTGCAGTTCCCATCTGGTGAGTTTCATGTCCCCTGTCAACTCCCGTACAGATATGCCGAGAGCTTGCAATCTCTTGCCGAAACTAGCCGTCATTTCCGATGCTAACGCTTTCATAGGTGCTATGTAGATTATCTAAGAGTAAGTTTGAAGAGGTTAATCATAGGTTTCAGTTTTTTTGTTATTGTATGATTTAATATAATGCTTGGTCAAGCTGTCTCTTCGTCAAAGGTTATGTAGTTAGCCTAGCGGATTAAAGAGAAGCAATAGTGCGAGAGCGACACAACTTTTGTCGCGGCTAGTTAGACCTGCCGATTTGAAATATTATACGCGAGTAAGAATATCGCGAAAGATGTGCAGTATGGACCCAATAATTAGATTAACAATTAGTTAACATATTGCATAATGTGAAATGATTACCCACCTTAAATTTGTCCTTTAAAATTACGTTATTTTCAATATACTGTTTGATTTGATGAACTACAGTTAGAAGAGCAATGTTAGTTTTTCCCGCGCCGGTGGGCGCACAGATCAGGAGGTTTTCGTTAGTATTGTAAGCGGTTTGGAATACAACTGATTGTATCCTATTCAGTTCTTTTATGTTTTCAAACGCTAGTTGGCCAATCTGAAATCAAAATATTTACTTTACCTCCTGAAATTTCAGAACACAATTGAGAAATAATAGTATAAAAAATATGGATCACTTTAAGTTAGCAAACATTTGGCTTTTTCCTTGCTTACTCTTCCGTCATCAGTCTCTTTTCGACCCTAATAAAAACTCATAATTTAAACATTAGTAGAATTCCTAGAATAATTATAAAAACACTTGTACCTCATCTAGATCAGCAATTTGAATCCGATTGTTCCCTATTTGTAGCGGCGGAGGATCGTTTTTAGGAATTATAACTTCTTCGTATTCCTTTCTATTATTTCTTATTGCATTTGATGGGAGGGCTAATGTTTGACTTGACACGAAACCTGTAATATTTTATAGTATTTTAACTATTGTAGATAACAATAGGCAAACAAACACAACATACATATTTTCAAATAAAGATTTGTCTCTTTCGCGCTTATATTGGAGACAAAAAGAAACTCGTATTACAGAAAAGGTCGACGATATTTTGCTATCGTCTTCTGTTTTTGATAAATTAATGTTTCAGCTGTTTTTTTCAGAGAACGTTCACTTTCACGACCTTTTCTGAACCTAGCTAGAAGTAATCAGCAACTCTGCGAAGCAATTTACAGTGTGACAAAATGATTATTTACCAGCGGAATTTTTTGCGTCCATAGATGAATCGTATACATTAGGATATTGCACTTTAGTCTGAGCGTAAGAGATCCTTTGCAAAGCTGGATCTTTATTGGCTGATGAGCTTGTCGCCGAAAACTGTGGCACTGGTCTGGAGATCTCCATAGCTCTGACGAAAAAAAAAACGTTTTTATCATCTTTTAACAAGTACATCAATGTTATTAACAAGTGCATCAATAACAATCATAGGTGAAGATTGGTAATTGGCATTGTTGAACATAGAAATCTATTTAAGGACTTTATTTTACTGTAAATCTTTCATAAATAAATAAATCTTTAATGGGTAACCTGTTTCCATAGAACAGTCTAGTCTAAGTAATACCTACTTTATTTTTTGAAGAGTAGGGTAAAATATGGGATGATTTTGTTATAGCTAGCTACAACAGTGTTGCCGCTGACTCGAATGTGTAATAAAAATTAAGTATATTTTACCTTCTAGCCCTCATTTGTGCGATATCAATTGTCTGTTCATCATCATCATCATTTCCTAAATTTCTTGAGTTCTTGTTGGCCTTCTTTTCGTATTTGGAAGCTTGTTTGTTCAATGCCTTCTCTTGATTAGTCTGTACTGTCACTTGGCAAAGGTACTGAGGCATTGCATTTGCTGTAGGCTTTGGTCCAGCTGTAATTGAAATTAGTATAAAAAAATTGTTTACTTTCGTCATATAAAAGGTTTTATAATTTGATTTTGGGACAGCATAAATAAAAATAAAAAAAACAATGACAAGAAAGGGTTAAAAAAAGATTTAGTATTAAGATAAACATTAGGAAATTTAATACCTAACTAAAAAACCTTAATCATAAGTTGCTTCTAATATTTTCGCTATCATTATTACTGACTTTTAAAGGCGGTTGGATTAACCAGAAATTTATCAATCAAATTAGACCTCCTTACCTTCCTGAGGTCGTTTTACAGGTACATGAGCTTGCGCTGTCAAGTTTCTCACAATCTCCTGTCTGTGCGTTAAGATATCTTGTATGAACTCAATTTTCTCAAAACCAACTAATTCAAAAAGTTCGTTCTCCAATTCTTCATTTGTTTGATCGGAGTGTATAAAGTTAAGTACAGATTGGAGGTAGTTGATGCAATCGTCGCCTGGGAACTGCCTTCTCATTTCTTTTTCAAACCAACGTTTTGAATACTGTAAATATTGGTCAATAATGCTGAGAAATGGCTCTTAAATATAACATTATTGGTTAGCATAAATTAAATCTGTAATTTTTAAGCTAATTCCTTCAAAGAGATTGCTAACCAAGAGCAGTCCTAAAAGTTAACCCCAAAAGATGTTTTATGAAATAGACATAGATTTATCAGATTCAGGTCGCTAGAAATAATCAAGAGAGAGACATACCCTTGCAGGTTCAGCATTTTCATTTACAGGAGGTACAGTTGAAGTTGTATTATCTTTATAAGCCATAGAGAAATCTTTAGTAGAAGATCCCACGGTAGCAGGCTTTACATTCAATTTGGAAAGTGGTTTCTTTGTCAAACTGTATGGCTTGTAATCACACTGAACTTTTTCTCCCCACAGTTTTGTTTCATTATTAGTATTCCAAGCTTCAATCATAATAAACTCTTTGGTTTCTTCTGATATTTCTTCAGCTATTTTGGAAACGATCTGGAATATAATATATGTATCATCGTTGGTTGATTTTTGTTACTCTTTCACACAGGAACCACTGAACAGGTTTTAATGAAACTTTTCAATAAAATACATAATAACATATAACACTGTAACAAACATACATTGATCATAATAACACACAGGCTATATTATTTTTAGATATGGTATTGTCTTAGTTTTCCAAGCACAAAACTGCCCTTAGTGACATCATATCTTATCATATCACATTGGACTAATACAATAATCTACTTAAATGTTTATTACTATGCAACTGCTAGTGAATGAGGTACATTTTAGAAATTATTCTCTATTACAATGACAGAAAAGATAATCTAACCTCACTAATCTTCTTGGCTGTGGAATGAGGAATGTCACCGAACTGAAGACGCAGCTGAGATAAGTCTTTCATCATGACTGTGCTATGATCTAGAAACATCCGGAGACCAATGAGGGCGGCATCTTCTACTAAGTCATCAGTTTGTTGAGGTACTAGTTGCTTGCTAGCTTCTTTCAGTTGTTCTAGCAATGCCGATAGGGTTTTATGATTGCTTTCATTTTTGTCGATGTAGTCACAGATATCCGTGAAGGATTTGAATCTGGAATTGTGCAGTCATTTATTTTACAAGTTTAGTTATTATTGTTGTGGACAGGTTCAGGAAAAATACAATTTGTTTTCCCAACCATGACGTAATGCAATCTTCAATTAAATTATTCTAAGACATAAAACAGTAGGTACAGAATAAGATTTACAGAATTGTATATACTCTTTTGAAAAAGATAAATAAAAAATCTACTGAGAAAAAATATTCATCTTGTCTCTAGTGGTCATATTATAATATTGTGCAATATTTTCAAAACAATTTGAAATCTTAAACATTTTAAAATGTACCCTTTAAAATTATTGTACTATTTGCCAAGATATGGTGCAAATAACAAAATTCAATTAATAGCCCTGCCAATTCTATTTTAGCGAATGGTTTCAAAGGAAAATTATAAACTTACCTTTCAAGATCTCTACGTTTCAATAGGAATGGTAATGTTGGGTCTGCAGAAGGCTTCAAAGTTCTTGGTTTGTCGAGCTGGGTGTGCGCCCTAAGGGCTCTCGTTATACGAGGAAGTTCGATCATATCTATGAAAAATTGAACAGGTGTAACATATTGTAGGTAAACATTTTACAAAATATGGTGTAAACTTTATTTTTAAATTTTTTTATATTATTATTACCGCTTTGCTGTTTACCTAACGGACTTGTATACTAAAATCAAAAAATGCTAAGTTAAGCAAAAGACGGTCGTAAGAAATAAGTTTTAAGTTGATACCACATGTTTACATACCGGCAGCTCGGCAAATGTTAATTAAGAATAGAGATTAAAACTTAAGTAAGGTAAGTAACAAAACTTTCTTTAAAAAAATCACATTTTTGTACACGCATACAGTAAAGAAAATCTCAAACGAAGTAAAATTATTCTCAATGCAACGGGGACGAGCAACGAAGCAAGAATTCAGCAGCTATGTGGGTCTGACATTGACATTCGATTGACCATAACATTGACAATGCTGATTGACAGCAGATTGACAATTTACAATGTTGTAAGCTCAATTTTTTTTACCATATTAAATTTAAATAATTCTTATTAATAATAAGGAAATAAAGAGGTTTGAAGATAATGTCCTACCTAAACTTGCGTATGTACCTTTTTCGACAAAAATGGCGGCAGTCTATGAAATCTTCATTAATCGATAGTTCAGATCAATACAAATCGAAAGTATAGATGACAAAAAATTGCAAAAAAAGTGATATGGAGATATAGGCTGTCAAAGATAGACTAGTGGCGCCAGTATTGGAACATGAAAAACTGTGTTTTGGTGTTTGATAATAGACGTTAAATGAAGGAACCTTAGCGAACCCCCTCCCTCCCCCCAAGATGCTCAGCCTATAGTTTTTATTATTTTAGGTATAAATATGGTGGGAATTTAGAGTGGGTTTAAAATGAGAGTTTTTGAAACAATCTATGTCAACTCCAAATACTATCCCCCCCTCCAGTACCCCCTTTAGCATGTATATAGGGCAGCGCAGTAACAAAATACAAGATAAGGGGTACTTGAGGGGAAGATGGTATTGGGAGTTGACATAGATTGTTTCAAAAACTCACAATTTAAAACCACTCTAAATTCCCACCATATTTATACCTAAAACAATAAAAATTACAGACTGAGCATCTTGGGGGGAGGGAGAGGGGTCGCAAAAATAATCCAGGATCCTTCATTTATCTTCTAGTATCAATTTCCAGTACAATATGTACCATTTAATAACACGAAAACATAATTTTTCATGTTCCAATACTGGCGCACTAGTCTATCTTTGACAGCCAATATTTCGAAAACGTGACACTTTATTAAAATTTTGCCGTCTACATTTTCGATTTGTATTGACCTGAACTATCGATTAGTGAAGGTTTCATTGACTGTTGCCACTTTTGGAAGTAGAAATAAAAAAAAGTTGTAGGTAGGACACTCTCCATACTAAAATCTTCAAACCCCTTTTCTATTCCCAATTTGTTGTCCCTACTAAGCAAAGCCATTAAGGAGCAACCGGGCATATTACTAATCTCACTAATCTGTTAACAAATACAAACTTTTTGTTAACAGAAACTGTGCACAGGAAACATTATCTTGAAATTGGCAACACCAATTGCCCTAATGAATCCTTTTGCCGGAACTGCTGTTTTTCCGGATGGAGTCAGTCCAGTCAGGTCCTGCCCGCGGTATTTTGAATTTTGATTTCCATTTTATACCTGCAAAAGTTAGCTTATATTTATTTACGAAACTCTTGCGTTAAGAGTTATTATTATTTTAATGCTTAATTAAGTCGTCATTCTATCTCTATTATTTCAAACGACATTCCAATTAAAGGTTGTCAACGTTAATTTTATTTTAAAATAAAATCTATTTTTTTGTTTGTCGGTGTTTAAACGTGTTTTAACGGACTCGCTAAAGGTCGCTAGGGGAAACAAACAAATAAAACACAGATTAAGTTAACTTTTATTTAAATTTGCTTTATTTTACTGAAGCAATAATTACATAATAGAGTACATACGTACATAGAGTACTTAGGTAATAGTAGGTACCTACCGCTCAGTTAAATACATGTTTTTGTAATGAATACATATGGATTATTTATTTATTTAAGTACTTAAGTGTTTTTCCTTCTAAATCTCACTAAATCATGGAGTTCAATCAGAAAAGATTTAATGGGCTATCTTGTTACGTTATGTATATGTTTTAAGTCGATAAATATGTACCGGCGTACTGTATTAAAATAGACATTGTGAATATAAATACTTAGAGATTCGTGAATTTAACACGCCAGAGTAAATATTAAGTATTACTACATTCATAACATTAAGTTAAGTAATTTAAATTTATACATATTCGTTTCAACAAGTAATTTTGCTAGTTGGTATTACAATATTATCGTAATAATTAAAAATATTATAACTACATTCAATGTTCGTACTGTTAGTTAAAAATTCCATTTTGGTACGTAGCTAGATACGTTTTTATAAGTACCTAGACGTTAACATGATACATATTTCCTAGATCTGTATCCGTAAGTGGTAAGATTGTAAATATTTTGCGGGTTGAGAATGTTGACAAACCTACATTAAATGATCTACATTTATGTGACTGCTTTTTATGTAGGTAGGTAATACAAAATTGTACTTTTAATTAAATAAATATTGGAACTAATATTTTTTTTATCTACTACACAAAATTCTATGTTTACTAAGTATTATACTAAAGTTAATAATAAATTACAAGTTTGTGAACAAGTTTACACAATGACAATTATATTTTTGCTAACGAACAATGTAACACAAACGTTACGACTATATTGACACCTATTAACGCAATATAACTACAGACTGGTTTTCTGATAGACGGCCACCTTTTTACACCTTTCACGGGGTTACAGCATCATACTGATGCAGAAAAATAAAATAAATAGCAGCCTTCATCCCCTTGTGTTCACAAAGGTAATTTCTGAATGTTTAATGTTTTGTATACCTACCTATCTGTTAAATCAGAAAACCAACCTGTATTTAATGTACATATATCTATTTTTTGTAGGTAAGGTGCATTAGGGTAATTGTTCACCTTTCTATAGAGGTATAAACAGAAATAATTTAGTACCAACACTATCAGTTTTTTCGCAATCATAATGTCTTTGTTAAAGCTAGTTTATGGAAGAATATTTATCCTAAGGAACGAAAATGAATAATAGAAAATAATCACATAGTCAGGTTTGCTTTAATTGCATTTTTTCATCAATCTTTGCTGCAGGAGAACCCCAATGCACCAATGTATGAGTTACATTTTGTTACCTACATTCCAAGTATTAAAGACTAATCGTATTAAAATGATGATACATTTCCACAGAAGTTTCAGCAAATAAATATAAATTATTTTATTTAAATGTACACACAGATATTTTACACGCATCTAACTAATATATACCTATATATATTATGTAATTTATGACAAATGACCAGGGGCCAAGTCTGCTAAGTAGGCGAACTAGTTATATTTTGTGTAAAATATCCATGGGCTACCGATTTATTTTAAAAAAAGAGTAAGTATATTTATTTACGTAGAACTTACAGTTTTAAGATCATTTTAATAACAATTAGTATTTATAAGTATCAGCTTAAATATAAAGTCTATGTCTAATTTATTCAACGTATATTTCTGGTGTGTTTTCATTACCTTACAGTGAATGAATGAGCCTCATTTTCCAAAACACAATCAACCGCTTTTAACATTTTACTAACAGCAACGATTGTATCACATTATACAAAAGAGGCAGTATTATCATCTCACTAATCGTAATCACATCATTTTCTGTAAGTAGACAGTTACGTTGACATTTAACAAATATTCCGAAGTGTACTATTATTAAGGCATCTTCTTCGAAGCACTTGTTATTGCATTAGGTATTAATTGCGACATTTTCACATGTCGAGAACACATTTTATTATTGCGTTTTAAAAAGTGAGGCAGGACCTTATAAGCGACAAGGGTGCCTTCCCTAAAAGGCTCTCAACAACAACGAGGTGCACGTTTCAAACTCTTATCTAACTCTACTTTGTTACCCTTCATTACAAAATCGACCTTCACTTCTTTTTTTTTTGGGTTTATTAGGGATTTTTTAATTTAAAGGTCGACTTTATCACAAGGATCACGATGGCTATTTGCACAGATCTTGCTTTATAGCATTTCATTTCGCTAATACGTATTGACAAAGGTAATCGTGTGAGTATTAGTTAGTAGGAGATTGTTGATTTAGCATTACAAACACAGGAAACAATTTTAGATTACCTATTACAACATTTCACACATTCGTTACGTTTCAAAATAGTTTTGTCATCCTTGGTAAATAGTTACCAAGGATATGTAGAGCTGTAGATTCTTCTCCTCCTAAAAAAAGACCATTTGTATTCTATACCGAATAAATGATCTAAAATTCTGTGTAATTAATTGCTTAGTTTAGATCTTAATGCATCTAAAACTAACAAATATGTGCAAACAGCCATTATTAAATATTATTTTGCATCTAATCGAACGTTAAAACCTATCAAATTAATAGTAATACGTACGTCTAGAAACTGAATCGAATAACGTAAAATAATATTCCTAATTTAAACATAATTTATAAATAAACGTGGTAGATATCATCAATTACGATGGATAGTATTTAGCTTCAATCCAGTTGTTAATTCTAGCTTAGCTACTTTTTACCTAGTTTAAGATCAATTATACATACGTAAAAATCAATACCTACTGCCTGACTAGAACAAGAAACTCAAATGGAAATTGTAGGTAAAGACAAGTATTAAAGGTAGATACATAATAAAAAATGTTGGCTTGTTGATTTAACATCATTAAATATGTAAAAAGTAAACTCGTCCTAAGTTCTTAAAATCTAATCCTTCTAAACCATTACCAATAACAATGTCAAATAGGTGATTACAAATGTATGTTTTAAATAGAAATGATCTAGCAAACGGCTACCAAATACGTGGGTATATATAACATCATCGCAAATCGTTCTAAATTCTAGGGACTATTAAGTTCTATTTGGATAAGTAATAGGTACTTTTGATTGCTTCCTTGTGACTTAATTTACGTGATAAATAGATATTACATTTATTTCGGCAGCGAGAATGTTTATAATTTCTGGGTCATGAACAGGTCGGCTCCAACCGGAAGAAAACATTGAGACTCTAAGTGACAGGTGGATAAATGAGTTTCATTACAATGCACACCAAATGCATGTTACACACAAAATTAAAGCAGTACCTAGCATTCATCGAAATCCTAAAAGTCCCTTTACTTATTAATATAGGTAATAAATAACATCTAAAAGTGAGTTACGTTCGTTAAGCATAGATAAACATATGCATAAAATAGATTGTGATACTCATATCAAAGATCAACGATAAGTTAAAAGTGTGGAAGTCGAAAATACACCAAGTATAAGAATAAAAGTGGCTGCCAACTTCATCCTCATTTTGGTCCAAACATCAGAAATAAACACAAAAAAAAAAAAACTTCGAGATACGTCTTGGTAAGCCTTATTTGTGTACGTAATAAGTAAATATAGAAAACACCTGCTGTCGCGTGCTAT
Organism: Anarsia innoxiella; assembly: GCA_947563765.1. Lineage (NCBI taxonomy): Eukaryota > Metazoa > Arthropoda > Insecta > Lepidoptera > Gelechiidae > Anarsia > Anarsia innoxiella. Next base: position 12,772,880 of record OX387390.1, read on the forward strand.
CGGTAAACTTTATAACAAAGAAGTTCATCTAAAAATACTCTATATTAATTCTGCATATTGATATTTTACTAGTGATTATTACTTTACTTCTAAAGACAACATTTCTAGAATGGTTCAAGAGGTACTGATGTACTCGTATATTTTTACAGCATAGGTAAATAGTAATTTTTGGTATAATTTTATCTGGAAATATGTTTATCTGATAGTTTGTTGCAACTTCATTTTTATACATCTACATAGAGGGAAATGTCTAAATAAAATCATCTAAATGTTTTGTATTAATGCCGATGAAGCCTGCAGGTATGAATCTGTAACAAACATTAAACGTTATAGTATGAAATATGGTAAGTACCTACTAACAAATATATTCGTATAAAAGATCAATACCTCAAGCTCACGTCCTCGTTGCATGGCGTTTACAGACCTGAAAACATTTCCACACATTATTCCTCAACATTCGGTTAAAAACAAAAGATTGTGCATGGGGTTATGATGTAGTAAATACAAATTGGGTAATTGGTAAACTCGATAATAAATTTGAAACAGGTGATAGTGGGTAAAACTACATGCATACTCGTTAAAATGCGATTATAGATTTAAGATGAAGTTAATTTCATTGAAAGTATAAAAGACTAAGTCTGTTCATCAATGAATAATAAAATAACGAATTTATGTAGTACCGACAAACAAAGATAAGTTTTTAAACTACATAGAGCCTACCATTAGAAAATATTCCTATTAGTGACTCAATCTATAGGTGATTGAAAGATTTCTTAAATTAAAATACTTAAGCATTTTTAAGCAAAATCGTTTGAAGGCAGGTATTAATTATAGACACATAGTACATACATACTTATAGATAGATACTAAGTTTTTTTCAAATGTATAGTAGCTAAAAAGCCACAGAGGCATGATGACTAAAAAAATTGTTTTACTCCATCACATAGATTATTTTAAAATACTAGACACGTATTTTTTCTTTTTTCTCTTAAACCAAAAATAACAAAGATACACTGGGTTAAAGTTGCTCGTGACGTCACGTTTGAGTACGATTTTTACTCGGTGGTGACGTAAAAACCTCCCACACCGTAACTTTGATGCTCTGTATCTTTGTATTTTTTTATGCATTTGATCCGGTAAAAAATGTGTTTCAAATATTTTTTGATAGCCTAAAATACGGACTAATTATAATTCAATTTTTTGAATGTAGTCATCAAACCAAGTAGCTAGTGCCCCTCTTTTTGACAAGAATAGACGAAAGGTATAACTTGCTAAGCTTTTCAGTTACGACAGGCAAATATGTCTGGAACATAATTTTAGATGCTATAGAACTTATTTTTCCGTGTTTCTAAGTGAATAGAAGCCGAGCGGTGACGTCAAAGTGCGTCCTTCAAAGAACACAAATAAGGGTAGGTAAACTTCTGTTATGTTTTTGTTATTATAATTATGTAACCTATTAACTTCATAGAGTAACTTCAGAGAACAACCTACAGGTCAGGTTCATTCAACTTTCAAGTATTGATCACAAAGTTGGAACTTTTCTATTTTCAAAGTTATTTTGGTGACCAACATTTATCAGCTAAAAGTAATTATAGTTTCATTCGATGTAATATTAAAGGTATTCGTTGTAAATGCTGCTCGATTCAAGCAATAAATAGCAGAGCTTCCAATTAAAGCAAAATTTCATTTTATTACAAGTTTAATTTGTGTTATAAAGCAGATTTTGCTGAAAATGCGGAATTTTTCATAGATATAATTTGAAATATACTCGTATATTGACCTAAAGAAAATCCTTCAAACGGCAAGGAGGCAGTCTTAATTAAGTAAATACAGTTATACGAAGTACAGAAGATAAACAAAGCTTACACGATAGACAATGACAGACAGATAATACGATTGCCCACTTACCAAACTAAGCTTAGTACCAACAATGAATTAAATAATAAACAACAATTGTTATTTATTTAACATTTTAACTGTAACTTTTAAATTAAATTTCGGTTACCAAAATTTATTCACACAAAGGATCCTGAAAATGTTGAAAAACATTGTGATATTAGTGATTGTGGTAAGTTGTGTGTACTATGAACCTGAGAGTGCAACTGTGAATTACGTACAGTGCAATTTAAAAAAAAAACTTACCGATGATTAAAGCAAGAATGATGATGCCGATAACAGCTGCAATTATCATCATCTAGAAAAAACATACACGATTAGAATTGCTAGCTACCTACTTAATCAAAAATCTATAGACTATCTTCCAAAATTATACTATAAAAACGATATAAGAAACTTTATTAATTAAATACCTTTAAATTCTGAAGCCAAAATTTGCTTTTCAGTTTGCCAGCTTGTTGCTCAAACTGCGAGGCTCCTTGTTGAAGAGCATCTAAAAAAGATATTTCGATTTATGAACAAAATGTCTATAGTAAGTCTATATTGCATTTTGCTATGTAAAGCCAAATACTCACCAGCTCTATCATCGAGCTCCGAAAGTTTCTGATCTCTTTCTAAAACCTTTTCCACGTTGGTTTTCATGATGTCTACAACCTGAAATAGAATAAAAATCTTATAACATACTATTAATGTCAGGATGGCAGCTATAACAAAACTATTTTAATCTAAGCAGATTGTGAATGTATGTTAATCAACGCGACGCTTAAACCACTTATATAGGTACTAATATAATAATTGTAAGCTATTTTACCTATTTATAAGAGTTTTTAAGGAATTACCTCGTCAACTTGTGCCTGTGTCTGTTGCAGACGACGCTGGGCGGCGATCTGCTGTGGCGTCTTCGGTCCGCCCACGGGCATGTCTCCGTCGCCGCTTGGCGCCAGTCCGCCCTCCGTCGCCCTGATAAGTGACACCCAATAGGTACTAATATTATGTCATCGTCCCTACCCTTTTGAATACCTCAATAGGAAAAACATGATACGACTAATTTGCGTGTTTTATGCCGGTTTTTCGCACATTTTATGTTTTAGCATGATGCACGTGGGTACCTACGACATTTTCTAAGACTATTTAACAATTTGGTATTTAATAAATAAGATTGATTTTATTTTTTACGGCGATATTTATAATTATAGTATACGTAAAAGAATATGCATTCTTTACAAATTGTCAAATGTCCAAAAAAATTGTCCAAGAGTTCTAAATTATGTTGTTGTTTTACAGTTTTATTTTAAGAAAAGTTAGCGCCTAATACCTAATTTGTAATCCTAGTAAAATCGATAAGCCTTTAACCAGTAGTGGGACACAGACAGCTAGATAATAAGGTCTGTTTTGCTAGAAAAAGATAAAAAATAAGCTAATATCTTGATTAAAGGATATAGACATGTTCCTAGAAATAGACATTCGTTTTTAGGTTTAATATGATATACTTACTTACCGTACCGTACTAGATGTTTAGTTTAGATTAGTTTCTTCTTTATGACCTAAAGTCTAGACTCTAGTATTAGGTGTATTAGGAGACGTTACAGGTAACAAGGCTGCAGTCGAAGCGCGTTGTGATAGCGGAAAATTTTTCCGCTAACGCTCCACTACCGCTGGTTTTATAAAAGTACGGCTGCAATATGCCTTACTCTAAATACTTTATATTTATATAGCGGACATAAGTAAGTACGTGGTACTTGATAACTACTTTTTTATCTTTGTATTTGTAGTTAATTTATTACGAAACCATCACATTTTATGTAACAATAGTCATACGAGTATCGATTGGGAAGTACATATTTCGCAAAGCCTCGCTTAAGCATAAAAAACCTAAGTACCAATGTAACTGCTTGATGTTTAAAAGTCTAGCATCAAGAAAAAGTGTAAAAGGTAAACGTAATGAAATTGGAAATCGAAAAAGTCTAGAAATCTGATACATATCTTTGTGAAAAAGATCAGCTAATAATGCCGGGGGCTGTATTCCGTTTCACCATCCCTTTTTACCCCTTTTTCAGCAAATACCAAGCTGCATTACTCGTATTTGCTTTCGAATTGGCCTGCGCAACATCGTTTGGCGCGAATTACTATTTTTTATTTCTAACTAAGTAGAGGGTTTTTGTTCAAAATCACAGGTTTTGAGTTAGGCTTGGGTTATAATTGATACGGTTTCCTCTTCTCTATATCTAAACCTAATGGTATCTACACACCAAAGCCGGCAGCCCGGCGGCTTATATCATTTTCAAACATTTTCGATGACATTTTTGACAAATGAAGGCCGACTTTGGTGCTTAGATACCATACAACACGTCATAAATTCTCAGCAGTGGATAAAGATAGTTAATCCAAACATCTAAAGGAAAGTATCTTAGTAATTCATAAGAATTTTACATAAGTACTACAGGTACGTAAGTATCAAACAACATCGAAGGTATTGCAGCTTCATTTTACTTTGATTCAACAGATCCAATATTTCTCAGAAATAGAGGTCAGAGAGAACACAATAAAATGTACTTGTCTGAAATAATCCGATAAAAGCCATTTCTGTGGTGATTTGATTTAACATTTCTGCCGTCTATCGAATTAGAGTATCCAATAGCTTTGATTTTCCAACGACTAAGTGCTCTCCGTAGCCTATTCTTTAGTTTGTATAAGTGACTCCTAATTGGGTTAAATTGAGAGTGATATAAGTAAGTACCTATGGGAAGCGTTTTAAAAGTTATTCGTCACTTAGGTAATTAATGTTCAAATCGGAACCGTTTTATTAATGAGTTTCATTACTTATTTTAAAGTTTGGCTCCACTTGTATGGATTAGATAGGAACTTTTACTTACTTACTACAAAATTACCTCTATTTGATTGGTATTTAGTCTAGTGAGCAGGTAGGTTATTAATACCATTGATAAGTATATTATAAGTATATATAAAGTAGTATATTTCACCAGGTGTTCGACTTTTTGTCACACCTAGTCGCGTTTGATACATACCGAAGAATATGCTTTATCCGAAAATGAGTTAACGTGTTTTTCATTAAATTATTAATGTAGGTGAATGAATCAAATTAAAAATCCGTAGGCTATTTGTAAAATAAAATAATGTAGTAGGTATTAAAAACGTTAAAAACATACGTATGGCCGCTTGAACGACATGCTTAGCTATGCACAACGGCCACCGAGTTCTATTAACTTATTGATCGTTTGTTACACAAAATATTTTCACGAAAATGCCTGTTCACCTGCAATGCTCTGTCTCATATCTTATTCAATACGACAATGTTTATTCAAGCCATAAGATATTTACGTGAAAATAAGGGTTTAACAATAGTCATTTAATATAAAATCCATTAGAGTTAATAAACCTAGTATCACGAAATCGAATGAATTGATTTAACGTGATTCGCACAGCATTTCCTAATTTTGATGAGTTTCATGTGATAGTAGATTTATATTTTTTCGTTGAATAAAGAAAAGAAGGTAGAAATAAATCTTGCGAAATCGACAAGTAAAATTTATCTAGCACCGTATTTAGATTCTTTTCCTTAATTAAAAAGCGTAGAATATTAGAAATTTTTTTTTTTAAAACCATTGAATTTTAAAATCAACTGATTTTAAAACTCGCTTAGCAATAAATGAAAGAAAAGTGACTTACATTTTGCTCGAGCTGCGTGAGGTTTTCCGGAAATAAGATGCTCCTTGGTGGCCTGTTGTATCGCTTGAGTTACACTTTAGCGTTAATATTTAATTTTAGTTAATAATATTTCACTATAAAACGTAAACGTGTAAAAATTTTCTCTGAGATCTGTATATCTTGGCCGCTGAACATCAAATGAATCGTTTCATGAATGGAAACTCTCACTCGATTTTCCTACAAGTAGATACGTTGGGTAGCAATCTATTTATAGTCAGGCCTTCCACAAAATTGCACCTAAATTGTTTAAAATGTTGAGATATTGTTGAGATATGTTCGAATTAAATATTATTGCAAATAAACCTATGCAAGTATTTTAAAATATTATTTTTCAGAAAATATAGTGAGAAAGTGGAAACCTTCTGCGGCCGAGTTTCTCAATTTGTATGGTAGAGGGCGCGTCTGTGTATGCCGTAATAGGCGAATTATCTAAAAGTACCATCTGCGTGAATGCGGTCTCCGTTAGCTTCTAGTGTTTCGACCACAGGATTTATATTTGTTTGGCTTAGAAGCAAAGAGAGTCTTGTGTTCCGTTTGCCCCGTCGCACATGCGCCATGGGCATTCCACCGCCTCGAACAAAAATCAATCCCGAGACAGTGTGGAGTACGTGGGTGTTACGTAATGAGAGACTAGTGTAGACACCGGCCGCACTTGCCTTTAAATGGGATTAACCCCGTTTAAATACAAAAGAAAAACTGCGCAGCCGATGCTCTCATAAAATACTCATACTTATTTAAAGAACATTATGATAAATGTCATAATTGCACATAAGTATGTAAATATAACATAATATTATCCATAGTGTTTTACACTGTAATATAATAATTAAGTTAGCTAATTTTCTAAAAAAACCTACAATTAATAATCATTCTCATTACCTACTTACTACAATATACCACGAGTATAATGATATGTGCAGTCAATTGTAAAGTAGAAAACAAAAACCAAGTTATATTTATAAAGATGTTTTTAAGCCTTAGCTTTGTCTAGTCCGACAATAGCTACTTTAAATCCAAGAAAAATCCATCTGATAGCTATTGAAATCGAGAGTTGTAGGATAATCCAATAACTTTGAATGAACAGAAATAATTCTAGCGGAACTTTTTAATATCATAAAAAGAGAAGTAAACAAACAGCTAAATAAAAATGCGAGTAGGAAACAAATGCTTTAAAAAATAACAATAAAATAAAATTGTACCATAAATGTAGACCAGTTTTCATTTTATGCAATATGCAATTTTTTATCATGTACTCACACTTGAGGAATAATAAAAATAATGGAATATGATGTGTACATAATAACACCTGTTTTAACAATTATTTTTGGTATGTCATTATAACGCTTTTTAATTTAAAGGATTCCTACGAATGACTTGTAATTAAATTTCACTTACTGTTTCCAACAGGTTTCCTTCCATTGTTCTCGTATCAGCATTATGTGTGGGTAAATACCACTTACGTTTAATAATTTCGTACTTTGGACATGAAGTAGGTAGGTAATAACTATAATTATGCTATCTGTTAGTTCGGCTAAATCATTACAATTCTGTAGGTATGCACTTTTGGTATCTACTTTACGATAATCTAAATAATCTCATATGTTATTTACCTACAGCCCCTTAGTTGGTGCATTCTTGCAGATCAGTGCAATCACACATACTTTGGTGCTTGCGGATATGATGAATGGGAAAATCAGACTAGATCTTTTACGGATATTTGCGACATGTATGAATATAATTGTGACTTCGAAAGAGGTAGTATTCACATAGTTTTACTTTTTATGGAATGTAACAACTGTCTATAAGGCTCTGACGCTCTGACGAGATTTCACCTGCTCCGTAGTCATTGACCCCTGTGCGATTTACGTTGCCAATTTAGGAAAACAATTTAAAAATATTGACAAATAAATTTTGAATATAGCGGTTGATTGCTTTTACAGACTTCGAGGGGATACCAATGGGTTATTGTAAACTCGGGACAAAGATTAAGTATTGTCCCGATGAAGTAACGTGTCCTCCCCTTCTTGGTGATGACAAAGATTGTTATGATTATTACGGCAATGAAACACTGTCCAATGAAACAGAAACAACGTCCAATGATACGGACACAACGACCCCTGAAACAGAAACAACAACGCCCAATAGACGGCGACGGATGTTACTCAAGAGGAAACAAGATGAACATGCCATAAAGAAAGTATTGAAGGAGCACAGATACCGTTCAAGAAGGCCTCCAAGACCCAGCACCTCCCGTCCTAATAGACGTACAAGACACAATCCACGGAAACCAATGTTTAGACGGTTTGACCATACCGAAGGCCCCAAACTCCAAACGGTTGTATTGAAAAGAGAGACTGTTATGAGATTCGGCAAGAAAATTATGAGGGTCATAAAAGGGTATGCTTATAAAAGACATGTTCCCAGAGTAGACGGAACAATTTGAAGAAATAGAAATACATTTTCATAACGGTAATATGACTTTATTTTTTGACGGTACTATGTTAAATAACATTGTGTCATTATAACATTATAGTCGAATATAGTTGAGAAAATTAGGTAGGTATAGTCTGTGTTTTAGTTATGGAAAATTTTGTCGTACTTAATCGTAAAACCACTAAGATGAAGCAGATATCCAATAGTCTATAGAGTTTCATAGCGATTCCAGTAACGAGTGGATAATCGTACGTTGATAAAAGGATGTAATGTGAAAGAATTTGCCACTAGCGGCAACAACAAGTAATTAATTGACATAAAGATATTTCACGCTGACTAAATACCAACGCTTGCTCTAATAGTAACAGTTTGTTATGAATGTCATAGTAGAGTTATAGAGATAGTCGAGGAGTGCCAGAAACAGGCCGCTCACCTCGGCATGACATTGCAAGCACCTTACACACTTGAACTTCCTTTATTCCGGTTCACTTCGTTTCCGGAACCAAGTATTTAATATACGTACTATATTGTTCTGATTTAAACGTAGGTAAGTATAAGAATTAGGTACCTAATGATGAGCGTGAAAACTTTATTTATAGTTATGTCGAAAAAGTACTTGCTAGTCAAAATTGTGCTATCTGCGTAATATAATGAGGATAAGTAAAAAAGCTACATTATGCTGCACCATTGTATGGCCATGGCCATTACGTTAAGATTACATACTATGATGTAAAAATCTAGAAAGTATAAAACAAAATTAAATAAATAAAAAACTTGTACCTATATGATCATAAAATAACACTGGTGAAATTGTTCTGTTCGTATCTTGAAGAATAACATTGCGGATTACTCTACTTAGTGATTTGTTGTTATAACATTACATATTTTATATATGTAATAATATTTAATGTTAAGTATGCATAATAGATAAAATATGTGTTATCCAAATATAAACCAATACGATATAATTTTTATAGTCGGTAAGAAAGCATGGTTCTTTTCATAAGACAGTATATTTTTGCGAGAGTTTTCTTAACGTTGCCTGCATTTATTTGCAGGTGTAGTCGTACTTCCATTATCATCAATTCAACATTTTGTTTGGGTATGTACTTTTTCTAAATTAGATGATGATGTTTATTGAGATGGACTCGTAATTGAGCAAATTGCTAGCAGACACTTGTAGAATAAAATGCGACTTTAATCGCCTGAAATATTATTTATCACAGATTGGTTGATTTATTAACTATTATGATAATATTTGTTCTGTTGTAGCCTGTAAGCTGGTGTTTACTCGCAGACATATGTAATCACACGTTCATTCCGGAATGTGGTCACGACGAAATGGAAGATCGATATAGAGTATTTACGGATGAATGCGATATGTTTGAATTCAACTGCGATAATGAAAAAGGTAAGTAAGTTTATCAATCTATTTGAATATAACAAAAAAAGAGTACAAAAAAGGTATTGTTGGTGAGTAATAATTTCACTTGTTTTAGATTTTGAATGGATAAATTACTCAGAATGTTTCACTGTGAGGACATGTCCAACCGCGCCTCCTTGTCCAACACGACGGCCCTGTCGGACGTCACCGACGGAAAACGATGATAGTAGTAGTAGCGATATTGTAGGAAGGAAAGGCCGAAAAAAAAGAAGAAGAAGATTGATGAGCATTGCACAAACTATTCCTCTACACATGAAGAACGGCAAAAGAAGGTACACTCCAGAAAAATGGAGAAAAAGAGCACACACTGAGCCGTATGCTAAAAAGACAAAAACTGCAGCAGGTTGCCAAAGTTGCGTTGACAACAAACCAGCCCACACCTTCACAAAGTTTACCGGGCCAACTGTAGTGCTTAAAACACAGATTCTAAAAAGGGAAACTTACTTTAAAAACGGCAAGAAACTATTAAAAGTTATAAAGAGTGTTGCCTATAAAAAAGGAAAGCCTAATCCCGGCAAAGCCGTTCCAAAAGGCAAAAAGAAAGTTATATTAACGAGGATCATTCGAAGAAGAAACTATTTGCATGATTCCAGTTCTGATTTTCTAGAATAAAGCAATAATGTTTAAAATTTAATATGCAGTCTTTGACTTTACTACCTTTAGAGTCCAGTTCGATTTTCCTTATTAATCCATTATTTATTTATAGGCTTCTAATATTTTATGTGAGTTTTATGGAATTGTATTTTGTATTTACCTACCTACATTCGATCGCTGTATTGTAATATTTTTATGTTGAAGTAAATATTAGGTAGATAAACCGCATCCAGTGGTCACTCGAATTTAATCGGATAAAATGAGATCTTTTTTAGACAAGTGATTTTGAAAATGGGGATATGCTATAATGCTTGAAATCTTACTGATTTGTAAGCATACAAAAATTTTGGTCATGTATTATAAGTTTGTATTATATGAATAATAATCAAGATTATCATTTCAGTAACATTTTGCCTGCCGCTGCCATCGGACGAACATCAGGAAGGGGTGATATGAAAGGCTATAATAATTTTCTTCTAAATATACTTAATTAATAACCTTGAATAATTCAAATTTTCTTTTTTAGCCTATAGATTTCTGTTTAATGGCGAAGGTATGCAATCATACGTGGGATCCCCTTTGTGGTCAAGATAATAGTCTACAGCCCAAGAAATTTCTGGATAAATGTGACTTGTATGAGTTCAACTGCGATTTGAAAAAAGGTATATTTGGTTAGTTGCCATACGTAATTAATTAATACAAATGTTAATTATCTAATGTGACTTACCTATTGATTAAACGTTGAAAATTTCAGAATTTTATGAAATCGATTTAGAAAAGTGCAAGGAGGTTACATCTGCAACGGTACCGAATACAGTTCAAAGTCCACCTTGTAAATAAATAAACTGTATAAGCTCAATAAAATACGCTCTGAAACCTCAATATTTTAATTCTCATCTACCGATTGGATTAGAATTCAATAAACTAAGAATAAAGAAAACACTTTTATCTAAACAGAGCACTCAACACGACAGCGTACCAGGGACAGAGGCGGGAGGACAAAAGGCTTCTACTGCTGCTTCGTCAAGTGCCAATGAACATACTACTACAATCACTACCTTATTGACAATTGTAACTACACCAGAAGAGATAAAAACCGAGACGCCAACAACGCCGCCTACAACTAGGCTCGAATGTACAAGAACGACATCGACTACTGTAACCGAACAAGCATATTCAGAATCAACAAAATTTGAAAATATAACATCACAATTACCAATGACAGAAACTTCTGCACCTACGACAACTTCTATGCAAACTTCTGAGGCTGTAACAGAGCAACCTACGCAACTAACTCATACACAATGTTCACGTACTTCTGTAGCTTGTACTGATCCAACTACGCAGATAACGGATACTACTACACAGACAACGGATACTACTACACAGAAAACGGATACTACTACACAGACAACGGATACTACTACGCAGATAACGGATACTACGAAGCAGTGTTCCGATACTTCTGCAATTTCTACAGATCCAACTATGGAATTAACTCATACACAATGTTCGCGTACTTCTGTAGCTTCTACGGATTCAACTACGCAGACAACGGATACTACTACAACTACACAGACAACGGATACTACTACACAAATAACGGATACTACGAGGCAGTGTTCGGATACTTCTGTAATTTCTACAGATCCAACTACGGAATTAACTCATACACAATGTTCGCGTACTTCTACAGTTTCTACAGAGCCAACTACGCCATCGTCGGATACTACTACGCCTGTTACGACTACTGAACAGTCAACTTCAACTACCCAATCAACAACGACTTCTGCAACTTCAACTGTAGAATCTACAGTTACCACGCCAAGACAAGAATGTACAAGAAATGCTACTGAAACCAAACCAGCGACAGTGGATACATCGACATGTATGACTACAGCTATTTCTGAAACTACTGCTCAAACTACTACTGAAACTACTACTGAAGCTACTACTGAGGCTACTACTGATACTACTACAACTGAAACGACTACAACTGAAACGACTACTACTGAAACGACTACAACTACAACTGAAATTACTACAACTACTACCGGAACCACAACAAGTGAAAGTACCACGACGAATTCAATCACGACGACACCAACAAGTACCACAACCGGAACTACCGACTGTAAGATCGACAGCAAAGAATATCCTAAAGATTGCAAACGGCCTTCCACTTGGGAGACCACATCGGTTGGGGAGACCAGGGACTTCTTTCAAATTATGAGAGAACAATATGGTAGGCGGGCGAGAATAATGAAAGCAACAACTCATTTTCCTAAATTCCAACACATGTACGTTATGAGACATAAACAGGCGGTCGATGGGTTAAATTTTATATACGGTCGGCATGTTGACCTTAGCAATGGATTATAATAGAAGCTCATATCGGAAGAAATAAGAACTGAAAGCCATTTTTAATATTTTAACGTGTATGAAGAAAGATTTCACAAGAAAAGTTGGATGCATAATCTAGTTTAGGTAGTAAAAAGTAACTTAACAATAAATCTGAATCACAAGTATCCATTTGCTTGTATTATAATAACATAAGTGCCTTATTCGTTGCAATGAACTTGACCATGACTTGATCTCATGTGATAGTACCGGCAACTTGTTTTAAAAATATTGCTTAAGAATAATCGGAAATAGTAGGTACCTACCAGGGATTATTGGCGTCGTCGTCGTTAAAAATTAGTATTTATGAAACAAGTGTTGATAAATTATTGTAAGACTACATGACATCTGATGCTGAGTGACAGTTTCATTTCTATTTACGAAGTTAGTTACAACAACGTTAAAACTATTTAAAATTACTAACTACATCTGTGTGTAGCTGCCACGAAATGTGTAGCAATGTGGTAGCAATACTTTTAACTTAATTTTGGTCACGTAAACAGTTTAATTCGTGATGTGGGTGATTTCGACAATCGAAATGTTACCAACAAACGATTACCTACCAAAGAACTTTAGTCGTTTGAATCAATAGTGAGATTAATGACCTTATGGTTTACTTTGGTATTATTGGATTACAATAATATACATACTAAGCTACTTATACCTTCCAGACTTGGTAGCTGATGCAAATTTATTTATGTAGCTGTACTTGGGTCTTTAAGCATGTTTTGTTTATGCATACAAAGTAAGTGGGTAAGTAAATAGTTTTTACAGTATTTTAGTACTCGTACTTTGAGATAATGTAAGGACATTTTGGATCTGTTAGTTTTTATCCTTGTCTATAGACCTCGACCGTAAGTTCTCTTGTTTATCTAAGATGTCAGTGAAGAGCCATCGCTCGGTGTCGCAACATTGCATCATTTGACCTGCATTCCAGTACTTTACAAACTACTCCACAGTCTACAGTCAGCGTAGTTACCGTTGTCACAATTATGCTGTTTCTTTTGTTGTTTTTTATGAAAGCTTCCTAGGTTTCTGTAGGTTTAAAAAATATGACTTCTTGCTCACAAATATTAAGAAATTAAACTAGTTTATCTGTAGGTATTACATCTACGGTAGGTATAGAATTTCAAGAGCTCCACAACTTTCATAAACTCGCAAAGTTCATCGGTAGAAGCGAAGAGACCTAACCTTGAAATAAAGTTTGCAGTTTCTGTTTTGCTTTTAGGTATATTACGAGTACTACTAGGTATTTAAGTAAGTATTGACATATTTATCGATTTTTTAACAAACACAAAATAACATTAAAGGTTTACAATTGTCGTAGGTACCAATGATTTATGCTCTAGCGCATGGGCTGCCACATGGTGTTACCCTTGAACTAGTTTCCTTATTGAATTACTGTTATACTAAAATGCATTTATCAAAAGCTTTGACGGTTAAAGTATAATGATATCATTTAAAGTAACGCATACAGAGAGGTAAATTGATATTGCTGCAATAATGTACTTACAAATTAACGACTTTATACTTTACACCTAAGTACGTTCAAACGATAAGCAGCATAGTCTATAGCTACGCACGTCCGGGCGTGTCCGGGGCGTGTCAGGGAAAAAATATCATTCCATACATTTTCTATGGATTCGTTCACACACGTTGTCATGACGACGGCGACGTATTGTTTTCCCTTCTGACGGGCCACGGCCCGGACACGTCCCGGGCACGGCTCGGATCTGTGTATACAGGGTGTAACAGAAAGGGGGTATAAAGCCGAAACACAGCGATAGTCCTCATAAAACTGAACAACTTTCCCAAAGGAACATGGGTCGTATCTCGAAATAGAAAAATTACATCCAGTATAAACCTTTATTCATAGCAAACATATTTTATTTAATAAAACCCGACTAAGCTTGAAAATTGTATTCTATAATGAGCATCCATTATTACCGGTTAATAACCGCTATGTATTGATCGTTGCGAATAATATCCGGAAACGGAAATAAGTTTGATCGAGGCAATCTGGTTCGGTTTCTGCTTTGATTCTCAAATTAGCGACCTATTTGTAAACAGATTTACCAATCTGTTTGGCAGTAGGCAGTAAACAATTTGTGTCATGATAAATGAGGTTAGAGTTGAAGCTACAGGTAGGTATTTTAAAACCATTTAATACGGGCCAGAATTGTCTCTGAACTTTATTTAGGGCGCGAACTTTATGCTGAAGAATAAAGACGCCTACACGGACACGTGGCTAATTATTTCAAAGTAATCATCTTAAAAGGCTGTTGTCTTGTTTCTGTGGGGGCGTTTTACTAAAGTTGGTCTAACGAAGAATCGAATTTTAATTTGCTAATTAGGTAGGTACTTAATTAAGCGTTTAGAAAAGATATCTACATTTTTCATCAAATTAAAATTATCTGGAAGACTCTAACATTAAATTAGTTATTTTTTCTAGTGTAATACCGGTTTATTATAACAAAAAGATTCGAAATTAAAATGAGAGATTGAACTACGTTTTATTTTTTTTAATTCCCACTTCTACTACATTCCATGAGAATAATCTGCCAATGTTTGGGTTAATGCTTCGAATATGAACTCCGAAAAAACTAATAAAAGTTAACATTTTAATTTTAATAATTGAGGTGGGGTTTACTTACCCATTTGTTCCAAATACTACTCTGAGTAGGTACTTACGCTTACGTATTATTGCAGCAGAAGCCGTACCTAGACAGTCTTTAAATACAATACACAGCAAGCTTCATAGGCAAGAATAGAGCCTAGCAGAGTTCAATTTTATAATGGAAAATGCCGGAATATTTTGAGGTGACGAGATTCTCAAACAACTATGTATTTAGCTAATGAGCTTGTAAAATATTCCTCTGTAGTATCTATAATAATTTTCTATGTAATTTCCATTGTTAGCGCTTAGCTTCATTTTACCCACATTGTTACAAAATCTAGAGTAGAGATATTTTAACCTCAATATTAAATGTAAATAAGATTAGTTACAATAAAATTAGCAGGTACTTGTACTAAATAGATTGACGGAGAGCAAATGAAACACGTATTTTTACGACTTCCCAATGTAATGTATCAAAAAGTAGCTTTAATGAGTGGATCAATTAAAATTTGGCGGCAAAACATCCTTGTAATGATAATTGCGAGCGGATTCCCAGCGCGATGCGGCAGCAGCGGATCACGCGCACTTGTCCCGGAAGCTCAGTAGAAGGTTACTTGCTCTAGCTCCACGTATATATGGCTGCGGCGGCGCCCGCGCACACTACTCACTACTCCAACTTGTATATTGTCTCTCCATTGACCGTGACTTTGTAAGTGATATGTTTTAAACTTGTGCAGTTCGTTAAAAAGTGCTATACTTAAGTTTTTTTAAAATAAGTGCTATAATTTGATTGTGTTGATTTGTACTGCAAGGACGGCCTTTGCCCAGCAGTGGGATATGTTTACATCAATATATGTCAAGGTGGATGTTGTGAAAGTGCTCTTTATTGCGTGCTTTTTGAATTTTTGGGATATTTTTATTGAAGTACAAACATTGCTTTTAAGTAGAACCTAAAATGGTACTTCATCTTGTATCTTTGTAGTAAGTATATTCTTTTTACTGAGCCTCCAGTAAGGATAGAGGCCTTTGCTCAGCGAGTGGTATATTTTTTCTCAAAAATACTTGAGTGTATTTAATTGTGATGCTGTATGGGAATTGACGATGAAAGTATAATTTTATATGTTTGCATTTAGCGAATTCGTTGTATATAAGTAATAACTTTAAGCGAATATTTTTAATAGTTTTATCTAATCCCTGCAAATATAACAAGTTTTATGGATTTAGACATTAATGTTTACTTCCAGGTAAAGATGCGTAGTCTTATCATCGCCGTGGCAGTGTTCGCTGTAGCTCAGTCAAAGCCTGTACTGATTTACACGCAGCCGCTGCATCCAGTTGGCATCGAATATGCTCCAACGGCAGTGCCTCAAGTCCAACCACATCCAGCTGTGGAACTCAACGCCGCCAGTGAAGCTCTTCTTCCGAGGGAGCTGCTCAAATCCCCGAACTTCTACGACAACCCAGCAATCGCCGAAGGACTGGCCAAAGAATCTTGGTTCACGAACAAGGAAATGCAAGTCGTCGAACGCGAGGCCGAAAAGATCCCGCGGGAAAAGATTTACAATATTGTGAAGAGCGCCGGGTTTTTGGACCAACACTAAGATGCTATCTAATACTCTTTGTACTAATCTCGTGTAGTTAATTCGTTTTATTTTAGGATTTTTAAGGTATGTTAGGACTAGTTTCTAAGTTCGTCACCTTGTATAGTTTGTTTATTTAATAGTCGATTAATAGTTTTCCTTATCTTGTATTTAATACCGAATAGAAGTACCTGTAGCACCCTATAGCCATAAGCTAAATATGTGTACATATAAAGTTATATTATTAAACCGGTTTAGTATAAGATATTTAATAACTTTAATGGATAAGATGCGCTGTGATCTCGAGCAATAAGTACGTTGTCGTAAGTTATTGTTCTGCTATTTAATTTATAATTGTTTAATTAAAACTCTTGTTGATTACATAGTGTTCAAACTTTGTTTTCATTGCAACCGGCACCACCAAAAGAAGGTTTCTTAAAACTTCTTCCTCTTTTACAGGTTACCCAGCATTCATGAACAGGTTTTTGACTAAAATCTGTAAGAATTCGAAAATATTCAATGCTCTATTAATTACGTATCCTATTCACAATTATGATTACGTAGATATTGAGAAAAATACTTTTTCCTTATAAGTACCTACATCGTACCTTTACATAATTTTATACACGTTTAATTCTACATATACATATTTTCCAACTGATTTCATATTCTTTAGAAAACAAGCGTCGGTACGGCGCCAGTACGCACCCTCTTTATCTAACTGTTTAAAGAAGAGCTCTGACCCTGTTTCAATTTTGTACTGATTCCATCAAGGATTAAGTTTAACTTATAATGGTAGCACCCACGTCTGTGTTTTCGCTGTCGATAAAATTTCTGGGAATAAGGTTGATGTCATCGTATGACGCATGTGAATGTTTAAAATTTCAGATACTTCGTGGTTTATAATAAACAGCAGCTTCAGTAGTGTTATTAATTAAAATATCTTGTCTGTACTTTGATGTCCGAATAATAATTAATTATTATCAATCTAGGCATTTAGGTCGGCATTTACTTAGAATTCGTAGGTATTTAGTAGGTAAAAGCAAATTTAAAGGCTGTCGGGAAGCTAAGAGGCGGACCGAAATATTGTATTAATTGAATTTCACTGAAACTAAATAATTTACCTACCTACTTAAGTAGGAACTAGGAATCTCTGCAGCTGTAAAGAGAAGGTAAGTAGATGGTTTTAAAGTTACCTTTTTTGCTGTCGCAGTTAAATTCATGCATGTCACATGTGTCAATGAACGTCCTCATTTCTCCACAAGTGTCTATTCCACAGATTGGAACCTGATCGTGGCGGCATATGTCTGCAATTCTACATTCTTCTTCTAGCTGGAAATTAAAAAGCTATATCAAACACGAGGTAATTAACGATCAAGACATAAGGCCTTTCTTTATGCAATTAGTGGTAAAATTACCTCAGCACAGTGATTTGGTATGTCACGCTAGATGATCTAATTGGCAGATTTATTACGATTTCACATTAAATGTCAATTCAAATACGCGAGCCCATTTCGAGATATGTTTATGAATGAAAAATTTCGTACAATACTACGGAATTGTTTTTCATTATGTACCTATTTAAGGTCCTATATTCATTAATATAGCTAGTTGTGTATGTACCTCGTACTTACTTTTGCACCCTCGATATGGGCATAGCAGTTTTGAAGCACAGTTAAAAAATAAATAACAAATCCAAATATTATAGAGTTCGCCATTATGTGTTTATACCATACGACATTTTAGAACGCTTTTACTTCTGAAACTATTTCACAATAAAACGCGTTTTCTTTTATTCAGAAAAATATGACGATATAAAAACAGCCACCTACCTATATGTAGGTACCTCCACGAGTATCACGGAATCAAAATACACTTATTTTCTTTTCAATCTAAACATTAAAATATATCGTTACTTCATTCACTATAAATGTTACCTATATGATGCGACAAAGAAAAGATTTCATATGTATATTGAATACTTATAAAAAGCTTTTTATATTCATCTGTAAATCGAGAAAAAGTTGCATTATTAGATGAGTTTTTTATCGAGCCAAAACGATAACTGGTACCTACACGTGTAACTGAATAGGTAGAGAACTTATTGATTTTTCAGACTTTTCATACAAATTGTTCGATTAACTGACACGGTTAGTATGGAGACTTTATTTTCCTGTTACTACTACGTTCTTTGGAAAAGTTTATCAGTTTACCAAGTAGGTATTACGAGTATTGCTGTATTTCGTCTTATTGGAAAAATATTATTTCTTATAAATATACTACTTACGTGTAAATTCATTTCAAATGTTGTTTGATTTAACTCAGTTTACTTAAAAGCGGAGCTAGGTGAGTACCTAGCTCCCGTGATATACGAGTGTATATCACGGCTTCAATTCACAATAGATTGGTAAAATCCAGATATTATGTGAAATAATGAAACAAAACGGGAGCTTTAAACCATTTAATTAAAATCTTTTCGGTGGGCTATTCACGTTGCAGTCTGTTCTATATTCCGGCTTTTTGAACGAGCGTCCTCTTTTACAAGTTACCCAACATTCATGGATAGGTCGTTGTCGGAAATCTGCGAAAATAGAAAAGTCGAATAAGTGTACCGAAACAGAAGCTAAATATAGAGAGTTTGCTACGAGTTATAGGTCGCGCCACGTAAAAAGAACTTTAGAAACAAATGAAAATCACGTGTTCGCGCATGGGTACACTTACGCTCGAAAGTACTAGGGCTATTTATCGTTTCATTATTGAAAGAGTCTTTCGCACGCGGTTACGTATGTTGACTTATAAACTATACGTAGGGGATGATGATTCTGATTCCAAAGGTTATGAAAGTGACGACAACGATGTTAATAAAATGGCCACTTCTGGCATCAACACCGCGTCCTTATCTGGTTTTCGCGCCACACATGAAGACTTAATGGAAAAACAATATGTTTTTTTCTTAATCTTCGAATATTTTTTTACATTTTACACTAAATCCAATATTGATTGGTAGTTGTGTATTTTTTTATTTATTTATATTCCACTTTTGTACGCGATGGTATTTTAAAACATATGTTAAACGTCAGACTCAAAAATCGTCTATGTCATGTCAGCTTAGCTGCTGACATATGCATAGCTGACATATGCGTCAGATTCGCATATGTCAGCTATGGTTCATTTTACGTGGCGCGACCTATAGAACTCTAAAAGTCTCTAGAAAAATATACTTCTTTTTGTGTCTTTATTATGTGCCTACCAATATTATCTTTCGCTTGATTAAGTTTCATTGATATGATTGTTTTTGTCATGTTATTAAGTTCAAATGTCATATTCTATCGGTTTTTCGTCGAAAGGGAAAAAGGAGATTGATATACAAGGTGACCTTTGGAAATATATTGTACTTATACCTGTCTCAAAAGATATATCTGTTTTCTTTATCAAGTTTTCCTTTAACGAGTGGGTAGACTTTTGCAAAGTTTTACGTGTTCGAAAGGAATATAATATTTCACTTAGAAATCATAAATTAAAATAAAAGCCAAAAATAAATAAACAAGTACTTTTGTTTCCATGGAGACACACGCCTTGAGGTTGGCAAGGCAAAATGAGACTATGTACGAATTATATAGAGTTGGGCCACCCGAGTTTTGAGTCGGGCAAAATAATATGAAGCTGGGAACTTCAATATCTAATGCAGTCACACACCAAAGCCGTCGGTCGGTCTAGTCCGTTGGCATGCCGGCGGCTTTGCGTCATACAAATGGCAGCTGTCAAAAAAGCCGGCGGCTTTGGTGTGTAGATACCTTATGGTCTTAATTACGCAATACTAGTATTTTTCTTACCTTTTTTGCTGTCGCAATTAAATTCATGCATGTCGCACGTATCTATAAAAGTTCTCATCTCTCCGCACGAGTCAATGGCACACATCGGAACTTTGTCGTGAATGCATAAATCCGCTACTTTGCATTCTTCTTCATTCTGGCGGAACAATAATGTTCATTAACATCAATTTGAAAGAATAACCTTCACGTGTTAGCGGTCTTATCGCCTTTACAATTTGACAGATGATAGTAGGTACCACGTGAGACGTCAACTGTTTTGACGATTGAATGGATGTATATTCATTCATTGCGATTTCATATCAAAATGCCTAACTGTGAAGGCAGTTCAATCGCTAATCTACTAATTCCTAATACATAAGTCTTTATTTGGTATAAAATACCTGCTTTGTGTTCCATTTACGCACTATTTCGAAAATTCATACTCTTTCTGGCTAGTACCAACAAGTAAATATTTTGATGATATTGAGTTGATAATAGATTTCTCGGTACACTACGCCCGGAGATTAGTTCGGGAATGCCGAGGTAGTCGAAGTCATTAGGAGACAAACAATGCCGTAGGGTCTATAGGTATTTACGTGAACGGTACGTACGTGCCTACTATTTGGTTTAGTTATGTACCTACGTAAGCCTGCCCACTACAATAAGCAACCTATAGGAATTAATCAATTGAAGTGCCCGTATTCATTTGCTATCTATAGATAACATGATTGCGAAACTAATATTTGATCATGTGTTAATAACTAAGTCTATGCACTCACCTTCATAGTTTCACTGTGACTGTTCACTAATGTTACTAAATAAGTGAGAATGACTGAAATTTAAAACTTTATTATTTGAAATACTCTTTGAAACGACTATCACACACATTTAAAGCTCTAACGCAACAGACAGCGGCTGAAATTGACAACTAAGTCAAATTATATCAAACATAAAACCACTGGCAGCCCAACTGCAAGTGCGTAAAAGCCTTTAGTAAATGACAGGATATTTACCTAGTACAGTAAAGCTGTACATCATAATATAAACTCGATGTTATATGTTTGTGTGGCCATAATAGGAGTTTGTGAAGCAAGAAGGAAGTTAAAACGAAAACATTTTCCTTTTGCGATATTATTGGACGATAAATTTTATGAGATTTTTGTTTTTATTGGAATAACGGAAATATAAGAACAGGTACCTATTTTATTTACTCACCTACTTTGGACTATCTCCGTCGATCTTTCTTAACCTTAAAAAAATAAAATAGGTAGACTGCAGATAAGATTACTGCAAGGTCACGACGTTTATAGATGTTATAGGGAAAATGCGACTTTATGCGACTTTTAAAAACTTATTTTAAATACGACTCCTGCTATCTTTAACACAAACATAAACTATTTCATTAAAGAATCTGGATGATCAAAGATCTTTCGCAAATTGGAATTTATGGCCAAAGTCACATTTCGCTTACACGCCTCTCTACCCACCGGTAGATGTCACAAAGTGAAACACAACTACAGCTAGGGTCACCCCCTAGCTGTAGTTGTGTTTCACATCAACAAAGTCTAGACCACCAAATAGGCGGTTATTTCTATTTCCTAATCATCAAACGTTATGGGCTAATAAAAAAAGGATTTTAATAGTCCGTAACTAACGAGGTACTAGTGTATGTAAGTATTAAATTAAGCTTGTTCTACACAATGTTAGTTACAATGATAGGATGGATAAAAGATAACGAGGACTAATAAAAAAGAAAACCTAGCTTTATGTATGTAAAGCTACTAAATAGAAAAACAAACGAAAAACAAGAGTAAAATAAAAAACGTCAAAAATCTTAAAAAACAAGTTCTTACTCGTAAATGAATGTAAAAGAGTTGACAACACACAGTCAGGTATCAGATTGCATACCTTCTACTATTAGCCGGAGATTAACTTCAATACTAGCAATACACCGGGCGGGAAATATCTACATTTCGACAAGGAAATGATGGAACGGCGGCGCCTTTGCAATGCCACTAGCAAATTTCTGCTTAAAGGTTTTTCCATGAATGCAGTTTTTCGTGAACCTATCTTAGTACTAAAGGAAAAAAGGAAATGTATGCCTAAAAAGAGATACTTATGTTAATTCATAAAATGAATCTACCAAAAACAACACAACTGTCGAATATATCGACACAATTCAGGCATTCCTATGTTTCCTTATCGATAGTATATTTCCTATTTCTGGCTTAATAGTTAATGATACGAAACTGGCTCCTTAAAGGAGATTCCATTACAACCTTTCAGCTTAATTATCTACCTAAACCCATAATTGTAGCCAGGATAGAGTGAAAAGATCAACACAACCAGACATGATGAGATTGATCAAGACAAGAGGGAACATATTGTAAGATAAAATTCCTCGGAAACAGAAAATGCTTTTAAAAATTGTAATACAAAATAAATATAGTTGTTTGGAACTGGTACTTATCTTCATTGAATAGTAAGTATTCGAATGAAGTAAAAACTTATATAAAATTAAAAAGAGGGAATTCATATTGTGTATAATTTTTGTAAGATTCTATTTATAGGCTTTAATTAGGTTCTAACATCATAAAAGTTATATGACATCATGGAAACTAATGCGAATATTTGAATCCTTAATTACAGCATGTAAGATTAAGAATTATGATTCTATTAAGGCGTAGAGTAAGCCACAACGTTTAAGGAGCAATTAGCTACCCGAGAGGCGTAGTAACGTGCATAATTCAATCACAACTCTCTTAATGGCTATAAATCAGTTTTTAACCGAAAGAGACTAACAAAAGAGTTTGATCGTTGCAAAAACTGTGCTACTAAATACATTTTAAGGATATCAACCAAGTTATATCTATATTATATCTACACTTCTTAGATTATGAGAGAAAAATAACTCTGTAAGTACTTAAGTAGCAGTTTTCAACTTCATTAAGTACCTAAGTAGGTATCTATTAAAATTACATTGAGTTGTATAGATGATTGAACTTTGCATTAAAATGCGAGCATTTATAAAATGTTACAATGAATATAAATTTTCATTTATTATTCGTTTTGTATATTATAAAAAAGTGAATATAACATCGATCAAGATCATTTTTCTTGTGTATACTGTAGGTATATTAAAGTAGAAGCGCTTTCTAATCGTTTTATTTACTGTGATCTCCTTATTTGACATCAAACATGAAGGTGCTGTTAGTCGGTGAGATTGTTAAAAATTTTACCAATTATCACTGGACCACCTAATTTTAAATGAAAAAAAGTTAATTAACGAGTAATTTTTGTTTCAGTTACTTCTTTCGCCATAGCACTGACAAATGCCGATGAGTGGATCAATGAGAAACCGATAGAATCATTAGATGATGTACTGGTTCACCCAGTGATTCCAGCGACGGTAAGAACCTCTAAGTAACACATTACTACTGTAGGATTTTTCAGCTCGTATAGCTTTTCATTGTTTTACCAGAAAATACGAAAACGTGAAGCGGCATCAAAAAAAGATAAAAAGGATGATTTCAACGAGTTCGTTCAAGAAAAGTTAGTGCAACATACACGTGTGCTTGAACATCTGCTGAAAATGGCGCAGAAGGGGGAAGAGCTCACCACCAAGTTGATTGAAAATTTAAGTAGTCAAATCTCACCACCAAGTTTGCCTGAGAAAATTGAGGTACATCGGACATCCATGCCAAATGATAATGAATCAAGTGTCGCCGATACTTTTGTTAAGCTTGGTAAAAATATAACTAAAATCAGCAACTTGGCAAAAGACGTGGTAATTAACGAAGTTCGCGATGAACCTGATCCTCTTCCGGTTATAGAACAGGGTCCAGAGGTAATGGATAGTTACATTCCGCCGCAGGCAAAACGTGGTCGTTCTTCGAACGCGAATTTTGACTAAAATCTTAATCATAATATTGCGTCTAAACAGATGTGATTTCTATAAATAAATAGTTATTGGAAAAGTGATATCTTTTATTATTTATCTTGGAGGATCGTGTAAGATTGGCGTCTATTTATTACACGTGAGTTTGTTTGTTTGCAGCTAAACTCTCGTCGTTCGATGAACGGGCGTCCGGCGGCGCCCGCGTCGTTCGCGCCGCCGCCGCCAGGTAAGGGACTAAGTCCTTGGTGTCCCATCGCTGTGCTTTGCCGAAGGACCAAAAATCCCGCATGTGGATTCGATGACAACTTTGGATATGGAAAATTCGAAGACGTTTGCCACATGCTTCAAGTTAATTGCTATTGGAATTACAGTAAGCATTTTGTAATTCATTCAAAAACATTTTATTTTGGCTGAAAGGGTAGAGTAATAATGCAACAGTAACAGTGGCTCATACGTTTATTATCTTTCAGATTTTGCGGTCATAGCTGATTGCCACCCAGTTTATGTTCAGTGAAACAAAATTGACCGTATTTAATATATACATTTCATTGGCATTATATTTATTTTGTAATATATTTTTAAGATCAAAATAAAGTAAATTATCTTTGAAGATACTTTGGATTTGGACAGCCTTCTACGTCCTTCGTGTGAGTGAAAACTGAAATCAGAAATACTAATTTAATATGGTACGGATTAATTCTTCACATTGGAGATATACGGGTCTCTAGGCAATAGGGATTTGCCGTTTCGACGTCATTCGAGTAATTGGATTACGTTCCGGTCAATATTCAACCTCAAAGGGCCATGTCTATAGATGCTGCTATAGATAGAGCATTTATTCTTTAACTACCTAGAATTACCTCAACAGTTAAAATGCCAATTTAATAACAGTAAAAATTCAAATTTTGTGGCAGTACTTGCCAGTGCGTGTACCTAATTATACTCTGTGTTAGTTTGGTGAATGCTAGTACTGCACTGGTAAAAAAGAAATTTTGCGTCTGCAAAGTACCTAAAATGTTCTTGCTTTACGATGTTTAAAAACATATCACTTTCATTGAAATCCCTGGTTTAATTATTTGTTGAGAGAAGAGTAAATGTACGAGTAAATAGTAAATTCTGCGGTCAGTCGCTAAAGCTATCGAATTCATCCCCAATCAATACCTGGGACTGAGGTGATTCCATGCAAATTGTTTACTCAGGAAATGGAATGTGTAATTTCAATTAAAAGTTTTTGGCCCGCTGAACTGTAACACCGTTTGTACACCTTCCGGTTGCTGGGTCATAAAAGGTAAAATGAAAGCTATAGGCACCTGCCTATCGTCTATATGCCTACAGTTATATACCTATATATAGCTATATAATACTGCCACCGGAAATCCGGTGTTGGCTATCCAGAAACCGGAACCCGATGGTTGCACATTGCCGATGAACTCTCCGAAACTGGGTATTGTGGAAAATCACTCATTGCGCATCTTATACCTGATACCACTATTTAATCTTACTAATACAATCTAACTAATACACTTAAGTTAAGTTGAATATACTTACCCATGTTGTGTTCACACGAGTATTCATACAAGTCGCAAAGATCCAAGAAAGTTCTTTCTTCGGCAACAGATCTGCCACAAATATTGACTGCGTCGTGTAAACAATTGTATGCATGTTCACACAGCTTCTTCAACTCCACCTATTCATTCAAAATACACAATGATTCACTAAACATTAATATATAAATACAGAGAAATGAGAAAACATTCTTTAACTTCACGCTAAAACCAAAGAGGCAGCCACTACTAATCAATTTAATGGATCAGGCAAAACAAAATTAGTTTTTAATAACCTTAAAAAACTGTATGATTAGACCTTACATACCATATGAGCTTTATCGCCTACAAGATGTCCGTTTATTACTGATACAAATAGTAACAAACATATTATAAGAAACATTTTATATAAAAACATTTAATAATACGTTCTAAGTCTGATTTTCAAATGAAACTTAAATAAGCCGCTTAAAACATGAAGGGCGAATAAACAGGACGAAAGCACGTCCTATTATGGTATTCCATAACTCACAAGAAAGGAAAGGTGGGCTCTGCAGTGTGATTCCCGAAAAAACCAAGGTCGAGTCGAGTACGATGACGAGCTCGACGTCGAGCTCCCACGTCGTTCGACATCATTTCGACGTTGAGCTCGACGTAGAAGAAACTAGTGTTCTTTGAACGCATTTAGCTCAACGTCGAACTACTAATCTTAGACAGCTCGACACTGAAATAGAGTTGACTAAATATTTCTCTGGAATTTTAATCGATATATTTGACTAAGCGTTCTTAGGCTAAATATTGTGCGAAAAATTAATTAATTATATAATTTTAGGACTGGAATCAGAAAGACATGTTGTAAATATATATTTTTTTTATAAACAAAGAAAACAGTAGGTACAGTTTCTCAAAGAAAACAGTTTATTTGAAACTATAAACTCTATCTGGTGATCTTGTTAATTTACATCCTCGTCCATCATTTTCCAGTTTGTTGCTTATTTCCTACAATACCCAAAAGCAAGCCAACGCTGCTGCTCAAGACAGCGAAATATGAATGATTATTATAGTTACCTACAGAATACGTATATGAGTATTATAAATTCAAAGAGTAAAAGTGAAGTTTGTATTATATTGTATTGTATTTATTTAAGGTGAAATTATGTATATTTACTTATTGGGTTGTAAATAAAAAGTTTTAAGAATTAAAGGAAGGATAGAGAGCATACAAACTTATTGGTAAAGTAAAAAATTTCGTTATTTTTACGAATTCGAAATTTAAATTTCATTCAAAAATTTTGTTTTAATTGTTCCTTATACCATGGGAGGTCCTTAGACCAAGGGAGGTCGGTCCTCTGTATGAAAAATTGAGGGCGCGAACCTCCCTCGGACGACGAGCGTAAAATTTTGATGTTTCTTTGACGCTATATTTTAAAAGAAGTTTTGCTTTCAAAATATGGCGTTGTCTGTATTGACATGTTTCAAATAGAAGAAATATTGTGGATTTCTTGCTGATTTCGAGCGATAAAGAAGAAACGCCCAGACGCTGCTCGTTCAGAATTGCAAGAGTAAATTAGTTCAGTGCTTATGCAGTGCAATCATTACAAAATTAAATAATGTCTTTCATACGAGTAACATCTTTAAGGTATGAAGAAACGCATTGCCTACCTAGGTACTAGGTACCTAGTTGTCCGTTAAAATAACTCGTATTATTTGTAGGAACGATGGAGTTTCACCGCTTTTCTATCAATATTAAAGGAGTCTGTGATGCAGACCTGAGGCTGATGAATGTTGTAGCTCGATGGCTGGATCCACACATGATGCCACTAGCTTCAATAACTCAATATTAAGATGTAACATTTAAATTCGTTCACCTATTGTAACTACTCTGAGTTATAATACAGATGGTAGATAGATATATATACTTACATTATCGTCTCTTTTTGAGTTCCATAGTCAACGTAAGTAAATAAAACCCTTACAATTTCATTCTATAAATACCTAAAAACAATTCATAACTGGAATAATATTACCTATGTAAATACATTTTCTAGGTCAGTGTGATGCTGGTGAATTTGGAGACCGCTAGATGCTTGGAGACAGTGCCTATCCAAACAGAGTTTATTTACTTATTGCAACTTCTCCTAAATCCAACTACAACTGCTGACACCAGATACAATGAAGCCCATATTTTAAGACTAGAAATACTATTGAATGGTATAATTTTATAATACAAAAAGGACTTTGTTGTTTGGTTTAATAAAACATTTTATCATACATATTTAATGCATTTTTATTATATTTATAACACAATGAAAACTAAGAATCAAACAACACACAGAAAATATTAACTTCCTCGTTACAATAGAATAACATATGGTCACAAGTGGGTTTATCTAATAAGAAACACTGATACATATTCACTTTAGTGTATTTTGATATCATCAGCCACCGTAACAACAATTATTATTATTTAATAACTTATCACACAACAATCACAACGAACTCTCGCCGCCTCCATCTTCTTCCACCCTTCCCTCTCTTCTCCCTTCCTCCGCCATCGTCCATCTTCCGAACGTCACACCGGAACAGCAGAATGGCAGTATATTCTACTAATTAGTCAATAGATGGCGCTGTCAGTATTTTTAGTTATCCAACACAAAAAGGTTGGTTGGTCTTTAAATAGCGTTTTAAGTAATGAACTTATTCATTATACAAAAATGCTAACAAACAGAATAACGGGTACCTATTTGGTACCACCACGTTTACGTACATTCTTCTTTAAATTCTTCCACTTTGAAAGTGGCTGCTGCGGAGTTCGACGATAGACTGTCCCTGAGGCGTTTACGAAGCTTCATGAAACATTAAACATACTGGCGCAGTAACATTTAACTGGTGGATTGTTTATTGAAACGGAAATTTGGTAGCGGTAACCAAGTAAGCATCTAGCTGAAGGTATAGGTTATTACGACCCGGCGATGATGAATGATGTACCTAATAACTCGAAAGCTCACAACAAATGACACCGGAATAAATTAAATTAAAGTAGACTTTTACCGTTCAAATTTAGATTTTCAACATGTCTTCATGATTTCAGACCTAAAAATGTATAATAAATTTTAATTTTACCCTCAAAATACTTATTCAAATATTACCTATATCGATTTAAAATTCAAGAGTAGTCAGACAACTCTATTCCAGCGTCGAGCTGTCGAGCCAGCGGTACGGCTAGACGTCGAGCAAAATGTGTTCGGGAATACGATTTTTTTCGTCGTTAGTCTCACGTTAAGCTCGATGTCGAACCTTGTGGCAGCCCGACTCTGAGGCTCGACGTCGAGCTCTAAATCGAAAAAACTAAATTTGACATTCTGTTAATGTCAACATCATGTCAACAAAAAAATATTTCTAATAAATTTGATTTTATGTAGTTTTTCGCAATAAATTCCAAAATGTAAGGACAAGTATACGTTTATTTTCAATCATTTCATTCATTCATATTATTTAAGAGCCAGGCTCATGTCGGTGGACGAATCAACGACAAGCAACCAACATCATTCATCATTTAGCAAATTTTTATCGTTCCTTTTATCTTTTGTGTTTATAATACAGATATACGTGTTCCGTAGGTAACTATAAAATTATAATTCCTATTTCCAGCATGTCCAGAAGCGGCTGTCCTATCTTTGTCACAGCACGAAAAGTTGCTTGAT
Source organism: Anarsia innoxiella (assembly GCA_947563765.1). Taxonomy (NCBI): domain Eukaryota; kingdom Metazoa; phylum Arthropoda; class Insecta; order Lepidoptera; family Gelechiidae; genus Anarsia; species Anarsia innoxiella. The sequence continues at coordinate 12,802,528 of OX387390.1, forward strand.
TGTCTGAGCTGCAGCTTTGGCTTGCTATTGAGTATGTACGGACAAATCACGCAAGACGTAGAGATAGGACCGCATTGCAGGATAATATATGCAACAAACTCAATAGTGGTGGACGAGGATGTAAATTAGCAAGATCACCAGAAGTTTAGAGTTTCTAATAAACTGTTCTCTGTGAAAACTGTTTGGGTTTTTGTATACTTTGTGTGTGTGTTGAATACTGTATTAGTGTCTGATCTTTGTTTCCTGATTACAGAAAATAAATAAATAAATAAGGCTTCTTAGTTGTCTCGCCTGTCGTAGCTTTTCGTATAACTTAAATCAAAGAAAACATTACAGACAATCTGGCACTCATTTTAATGATAAAAATCATGTGTTTTGAGGAAAACTCTGTTTTAACTTTTTAAAACATTTTAAAAAATTTATTGGAAAACCATTATTACATAGGTAGTTAAGTAGAAATGTTCACGGCAAACACACAGACAGATATAAAAATTAACCAATAAAGTAATTATGCTTACTTCTTAACACGCTTTCTCCTAAATTACACAAATTCCTACTGAACTCTCAGACTTAATACATTTTTAACATTACAATACTCTCCATTTAAAGGTTTAGTTAGTATATCTTCAGGTTGGTCATTGGTCGCAACGTTCTTGACTTTCAGCCCCTTCTTGATCTATAACCGTTTCAGATACCTACACAATTTTCATTAGATTGACTTTCTATATCAAGTGAAACTGGAGACTCGATAGCTTCGGAACCATCCTGGTTTAGGAAAACTACATCCCGTTAGCTTTTAATTTAAATATCCACTTGCTACTTACTACCTTTCCATTCACTGGCGAATCACATACGTCCCAAGTATTATATCTAAAGTAGCAAACTACAAACACCACATTAAGCTGTTCATAGACGCTTATTATAGGTAACGATATTTGGTCTCTTTAAGCTTCAACCGTTTCAATGAATCTCTCCTAGCACCAATCAACAATTTCTTCTTTCAGATCTAACGAAGGACGGTAAGTTTTTTTTCAGTTCCTTCCTTCATATGAGTATCTTGTCTTGAAGTATGTCTACCTTCCCAACAACACAGAAAGTTCTCTTTCTATTCCTTTTCCCCCTCGCTGGTACAAGTATCTTCAAGTTTCTTCTATTTCGTTGGTAAACGACCTCATATGAATATTTTTTATTATTTACTAAATAAAAATTTTTGATCACGACAAACAGATGTCAAAAGTAACCCAAGACACATTTGACGGAAAGAATCGAGGTGGTCGACGAGGCGGTAGGCAAAGTCGAAACCTCGGTCGAAACGGATTTTCGTTATGGCGCCTCTACACAGTCGTCGAGACTCCCCGAGACAGGACGAGCGCGAGTGGGTACAGGGCGCTCTCGTCTCCTCTCGTGGTCTCATTCGGTCGCTCTCGGGCGCGTGTCGGTCTTTTGGCCCAGTCAAAGGGTCTCGTTGGCTCTCGCGAGGTAAACGAGAGCGAGCATGTACACACTCGTTTATTTGATTGCTCGCTGACAATATTTTTCTGATTTGTTTACGTATTTCTACTAGTGCTCAGTAATCATTCACTATTTTCTTTTCTCCATGATTTACGAATTTTTTTTATAAGTATACCTATGCTTAAAAATATTGTAGTAACTCACTACACAAAGAAAAATAGCAGCAGCAACTTCTACGTCCGTTGTTGCGTAAGTCTTCAGTTCAAATGGTAGAACGAGTGTGTACAGTAGGGTGTCCCGAAAATCTTTTTTTTTCAATTTTCGATACACAAGACCTCAAAAGTTGCGTAATTAGACATAGATTACGGTAAAAATAATTTAAAAAATATTTAAAAAGATCCTCAGGGCTCTACTGGCATTTTTATTTTGTAAAAATTCGAAAAAACAACCTTCTAGTAAATATCGCCTTATCTATGTTCTACTCATCAATCCCGTTCTATTTTGTTATTTTATCGTTAAAAATACCTTGTGCTATAATTTAGAAGCTCTGATAAGTTAATAACAGCGAAGAATTGGTTTGGGTCAAACTTGCAAAATTCCTATAAAATTCATGCCTTGACTTGATTTTCGAATATGTGCTACTTCTATGACAAGAGAGTTGGGCTCATTTCTATTGCGATTTTGTTCCTATGAGCAGCGGCTCTGTACTTGTTTGTAATAAAATACGTGGTTTTGATAGGTATTTACATACAAAAATGAGTTCAAGACGAAGTGAGACTTCATGTGTTTTTGGGGTTATATAGAGAACTTGACGATCGCCAATTACCTCTTATAAATTATATAAAGGACGTTATTACGTTGATATTATTTACTAAATATGATATATAACAACTAAGATCTATTGGTAAGTCAGTGATTGAGTCAAACACTTTTGCTCACCCTGAAAACTTATTCATTACATTACCATGTTATTCGACGACAGAGAGCATATTCGAGAGCTTGCTGTTCACAAAATATTAAAGGCCAGGGAAGCAGAAAAGAGCAATATTCGCGGGGTTTTTAATGTACCAAAGCTTTACTTTAATGAGCAAGATTATATTGACTTGATATTTTGGCAGAATGTGAGAGTCCCGCCCCACTGATTTTGCGAAAAATGCCCGGCGATGAACTGAGACTGAAGGCTAAAAGACACAGCCTCGATATTGCTGATTTTCTCTGTCGTACAGAATCTGTGGAAAGTTGTGAAAAGCTAGTGAAGAAGGCTTCTGAGAATGTCACAGATGCTACAGCTCAGGATGGGAAGATTAAAGTCTCGCGCGGAAATGCCTAGTTTTTGGACACAAAATACCAGTGTCGTAATTAAAGTTAAGAAGTCATTTATAAGTATTTAAACTGATTAAAACTTTAAAATGTGTCATTTTGTATTGATAAACTGAATAAAAACCTTCAAATTATTATGTTTGTATGATTTATGGATTTTGTTCAATACCTCTAAAAATAGCAAATTTCTAAAACTTCTCGGGCCGGTAGAGGCCTCAAAATGATAGATATTTAATTGATTTTTTTTGTATTCGTAATCTATGCATTAATACGCAACTTTTGATACCTCTTGCGTAGCTGTAAGTCTATAAAAAAAATTGCCCATACATTGACGGGACACCCTAGTGTACAGGGGTGCTCTCGACGAGAGCGTTTTCGGCCGCCGAGCCTCCCGGCGGCGGGAGGCTCTCGCTCGACGAGTGAGTAGAGGCGCTATAGAGGAAACCAAATTTGTATGAGAAATACCAAACTTTCGACCACGACTAGTTCCAACTCACACCATGCTCGACGACGAGGCGCTAGTGTCGTAATTTAGTGTCGAATGAAAATTAGAGAATACGAGTCACGTGACTCGACGCTGGCTCAGCGCTGTTTCTAGGTCGAGGTTTTTTCGGGAATCGCTATGCTGTTTCTAAACAATCCACTTTATTGAGGCATTGTGTTGTCGAAAATTATATAAACAATTTACCGCCGTATCCTTACAGCAGAATGTTTGCAAATGTTACAAAATAAACAAGCGATTCGAGGAAAGCTGCCTCAATTTCAAAACATAATTCACTGTAGATCTAGTCTTGTTATAATAATAAAGGTTCCTGAATCTTACAGAAAGTTTCTTAGTCTGAGAATCAAGTACTTTGATATGAAATCACATATTATTTTACAATCGAAAGCACATCATACTTAACACAAAGGCACATCGCATTCTATTGCAGTATAATACGATAGCGGAAAGTGGAGATTGGATCTGTTCTCGTCTGTAATACCGTCTACACAACAACCTGCCAATCAAACAGACCTAACTTTAAACAAGCTTACGCTCCTAAACTTGTTCTTTATTGAAAACGCTGGGAAACCGAGCCAATCAAACAATACTTGCTTAGACCTGCATAACTGGAAATCAATATTACAAGAATGAATTGCCAATTGTAAATACTATCCTCAAAGTATTTTCTCGATGAAATTTCCAAGAAATATCAATAGTTTGAGCCAACAGTAGAACTTGTAATAAGGCTTTGTAAACAATTGTAGTGCAGCAAATACTACGAGTAAGTACACAAAGCGATGGCCGTGCAGAAAAGACGCTTATGTTGTGTTTTCTGATACAAATTGAACTTTTACAAGCTCTCAGGTGAAATAAAAGGAAAATGAAAAGAAAATATTAGGTTTATTTCAAAGTAACTGCTAAATTAAAAAATACAAAAGTGTTGCTAAAATGTCTATGAATTTGTGAACTAAACTAACTGGTTAATAAGAGGAAATATTTTTGATAAAAATGCTTTGATATTGTTTAGTCGTCATAGTAGCTTGTTGATGGTCTCCTTGATACTGTTAGAAGAGACTTATCGTCTGGACAGTTTGTTTGTTTGTAATCTGAAACAACATAATTATCATAAATGAGACAGAGTTTAAAAGAAAACCTACTGCGTATGTCTTAAACTTCAAAAAAGATATTTCAATTTATATCTCACAAGCTTCCTTGCTTACTAAGCAAAATAAAAATATCAAACTGTTATTTAATTTAAAAATATTGCTTGAACTTATTTAAAGCTGCGGAAGGAACGGAATGAAGTGGAAATAACTTTATTTACTGGAAAGGGTCAGGAGCAGAGCGGCGCAGTTTTATCAGACGATCAAAATAAAAATAAAATGTACCTAGAGATTTTCTACTACCTTTTCCTCGCAGTTGGTATAAAAAGTTTTTATGAATTTGTAAAACTGTTAAAGGAAATTGCGAAATGTTGCGCTCAGTCAGCTCAGTTTACAGGCTTTACAGGCTCAATCAAAATAACTCTTTTGTTAGTGTTGTGTGCCTGTTTGGATTTTAATCATTTACTGGAGAAACTTTTACAAAGGGCTTAACTTTTTTACTCGAATCCAGTCTGCTTTATTGTTTGCAGTGAAATTAAAATTGTAGCTTACTCTCTTTTATTCAATGTTTAAAAGAGTTTATAAAGCCAAAAATAAAACCGCACCATTGTTTAATTTGCTCTTCAGTTTATTAAGTCTGTTCGTTCAAAGACGAAATTTTTCATCGAATTTAGATAAATGAATGAAACGTTGCGTTTGTTCTTGTATTTAGGTAACTGATTGACTTGAGATAATGAATGGTAAATATAATATTAAGAAGACATCACTGTTTGTGATCTACTACTTCTAATTTTAAGGGAAATGTGAAATTACGACCACCGTAGATGAATGGATAATATGTGCCCTGAGAACACTGGAGGCAGGTCGCGGTAGTGAGAAAATATAGAAGACGCCTTTTTTAGGTGATGGTCGGAATAAGGATATATATACCTAGCTAGATGTACGTATAGTAAGTAATGTATACTAACTCCGTCTCCGGATGCAGTTGAAGTCGAACATGTCGCAGACATCCCGGAAGCCCATGATATCACCGGCGTGGCTAACCCCGCACACTGGCACACGGTCGTGATTGCAAACCTTCGCCATGCTGCACCATTTCGGACCCATCTTCATAAGAGCGATAAGTTATGAAAACATGCAAACAAAATATTAACAAGCAAAAATAAATCTGCAATCGGTTTTGAGTGGCGGCTTTATATAAAATGCGATTGGATTACGCCAGAATATTGAAATTCTGAAAACATGACATAATTACTCGTAAAAATTATGATTGAAAAATAAATAAATGAAAAACTTATGGTTAAGTAAAAAATAAGTTTGTTTCGTACTTTTTGTACCTTTCGCCCCATATTGATATCATCACTGTCCCTATCTTTTGGCGGACCGTGAGTCAACACCGTTGAAAAAAGAACGCTGGCCATCAGGAACACTGAAATTATAAAAATATGTATTTAGGATTTACAGTACGCCAAAATGTTTTAAAAAAAGGAAACAAATATTTGGTTTTCTTTCCATGAGACCTTTTCTTTTTGTTTACAGAAATTATTAGGAAAGCTGGTTAAAAATCCATAAAAATTTAAATATCGAACAATGCGTAAGTACCAAAACTTTATTAACTTACCAATTATTGCAGAAGTTGTCATTTTGTAATAAGTAACGTATCGACGAAGGCCAAATTACAAGTGACACTATGTTGCAGTCTCGCATTGCTTCATGGGCCTTGTTTTCCAAATTTAACTATTGTCTATTTGCTATCTAAAACATCCTGTATTATTGTATACTTCATGGAATATAATCTGATATGTTCTTAGACTAGCTATTGTTAGTACCTAATTTGAGTATAAACATTTTAATTGTTTACTACAGAGGAGGTACATGTTCGCATTTCTTTTTTGACCGGAGTTTGAAATCTGAAACACAACATCAGTTGACTATTATGATATGAATATGCTATCTACACCACCAAAGCCGCCGGCATGCCGCCGGGTTAGGCCGGTGGCTTTACGTCATACGAATGGCAGCTGTCAAAAAAGCCGGCGGCTTTGGTGTGTAGATACCATATCTAGGTTAAACGTAGGAAGCTCTACTTATTCATATTTCTACTCACTCAAATTACTTATCTCATGATTATTTTATTTTCTAGAAAAAGTTTAGCATTTATAAATAATTACGAAGTTGTTTGAAGTAGGCAATACCAAAAACGGACTCTACATTCCGATATGTCGTGAAAAAATCAAAAGTTAGTTTCTACTCGTATTTTTTTCTAGTTGAACAAAGCACATTAGACATCGATCGCTGATGACAACGTTATTTACGTATAATTAATGCAATAACATGTTACGTGGATGTTATAGAGGCAGTACCTGCGATGACAGATTAAGATATGAATAAACAATTTTCTACACAGGGGCGGCAGTCTGTTACTATCAGTTCATAGTCAATCAAGCTTGAAATTCTTAATTTATTAATACAAGGTAGAAATTATTTAGGTAGGAGTTAGAACTTTTGTCCTATAAAAATTGTTTTTGTTCTATAAAAATTGTTATATTACAATTCAAAACTGCCTATTGTAGCGATTAGAACCTTAAGCACAATAATCTCATGATCTTAATTGTATTGATTCTGCAATATACTCGTACGTAAGTACATGTTTAGTTTTCGAAAATTCTAATTCTTTTAATGTTATTATTAAGTTCAGTAAAAAAATCGCTTTTCACTCGTAAATCGCTCGTAGTCAAAGTGGTTATCGTACAACCACGAATTACACTGTATACTGTATACTTAGTAGAATTTTGATCTGACTGAACAATGTTAATACTGACTCTTTTTGATGTTAATGGATTTCGTACGTAGGTTTATGCTAAATAGAGACTGTCAGTGAATGTTTCAAGCTTGAATGAACATGTTCTTCTCTCTTGAATATGTACAGAAAACAGTAATATCAAGTAAGTAAATACCAACTGGCTTTGTATTCACAATTAAACTCCAGCAAATCGCATCTGTCTAGGAACCATCTTACTTCTTTTGTATAAGGCTCCAAACCACATACACGTGCTCCTGTGTGAGGACAGACGTATGCTTGCATACATTTTGACTGTAAAATAATCAATATAAGTACAAAGTGGGAATTTAGGTAAATCAAATTCTTGTAATTTGATGCTTGCCCAATTTTTCGGTTTAGCACAGCTTTCCATGAAAAGAAGAGTAAGAAAACCTAGTATTAAAAGTGCTCTGATATTTAAACTTGACATATTTAATGCCGATGTGAAATACGGTTGAATTGGTATTGTGTGAAAAAAGGTATAAAGTAGCATTTTGCGATATCGCTCAATAACAAAGTATTACCTATACCTACCTACAGTGTTTTCGTGAAATGTTATTTTCAATTTTATTAGCTAGTTGCAACAAGTATTCCGATTTCAAATAAATTCTTCTTTTGTTTTCTTTATTAAGTATTTTTGCAACGAATTCTGAAAATGCGTTTGACATTATTGCTTGGTAAGAATTTTACTTTGCGATTAAGTAACCAATGAGGTATCTTATATATATAAAACCTATTATTTACTTATCTATTTTGTTACAGGAGTAGTTTTCATAATGGGACTTTTAAGTCTAGCAGATGCATCCAAAGTAAGTTTTAAGTAAGCACCTTAAAAAAGAAAAAGAAACTTGAGAATTTTGAATTATGATTTTGGTATAAATGTTGTTGTTGTGCTATACAGGGTGTAACAGAAAGGGTATATAAAGCCGAAACACAGCGATAGTCCTCATGAAACTGAACAACTTTCCCCAAGGAACATGGGTCGTAACTCGAAAAAAAAATTTCGCCTCCCCATACAAAATGCCCGATCAGCTGATCGAGTAAGTATGGGCGATCCAAAATTTTTTTTCGAGTTACGACCCATGTTCCTTGGGGAAAGTTGTTCAGTTTCATGAGGACTATCGCTGTGTTTCGGCCTCTAATACCCTTTCTGTTACACCCTGTATAGAAAAATGATTTGATCCTGGTTAATTATAAAGTACATATGAACTTGTGGACTATGTAGTTGTGAAAACAAATCTAGTAACCATAATTTACCAAAGTTATTTTTTATAATTTTAAACAACTCTATTACTAGGTATAGTTGTATTTTTAAAAACCTAATCTCCTTTGAACGCTGTTAGCAGCAGTTTATATATGTTTACGTGGTTTAACACCCACACGGTATTACTACATCACTAAATAAATATTAAACGTCGCGACGAATTTCTAATACTTTCCGTATTTTGTGCGACAGCTCCATATTATTATTTGATACTTCATTATTAAATAGATAAGTACCTTTGTAAGTTTATAACTATACTATCTTGGAAAATTTACAAAATATCTCAAAAAAAAAATAGAGCTTACGTCTTATTCTGATGTGTAAGCTTACAATGTTGGCAAGTTTTATCAAAATCTGTTCATTCATTTTCGTGTGAAAGAGTAACAAACATCCATCTATCGGCACAAACATTGGCAGCCATGTTTATGTAGGTATGTGTTGATATATACCTGTATGTATATTATAGATGGAAATATATTTCCAGGTTTGCTACCACGCCAAGACTTGTATCCATAATGCAATTGAGAAGTGTGGTGTTTTGAAAGAGGACGGTGGTGCGCCAAAGTACCGACGGTTCTTTGATTCTTGCGACATTAAGGAGTACAATTGCTTGTATGGCACAGGTAGGGTAGTGTTCGTGAATCTTCAATAATGTCTGACTTTATAGACTTAATAATATTTGAGAGCTTCAAAAGGTTTATGTTGGAGAGGAAGTTTAAAAAATATAATACACAGTGTGTGAGCGATTTTTATAATCTGTTGTGTTGCATTTGATGTAAGCTTATAACCTGTTTTTCAGAATATGTAAAAACAGATGCACAGTACTGTCGTGATCTGCCTCCCATACCGCCCGAGACAAAAGAAAAAAAACTAGGATCTAAAATGGCAGAAGAAAAAGAAAAAGAAAAGGACAAAGAAAAGGAAAAAGAAAAAGAAAAGGAAAAAGATGCAAGTGAATAAACATAACAGAAATTGGTTGACAGAAAATTGGTTTACATGTTAATTTTCTTTTAAAATAAATTACATAGTTACTGGATTTTATGTGTTTGTTTTCGATATATGAGAATCTTTGTATAAATGATTTATTTAGTACCCTAGTCACACTAACAACAGGTATATAGTTATCGATCTACTTTGGTACCTACCATGATAGTTTCAATAAATACATAAACATGCTAAACCAATTTTAATTAAATTACGAACTCCTGTTTCATAGAAAACTACCAAAAAAGACTGGAAAAAGGCTACGGCAGTTTCCGTAGCTGCTGGCAAGCTGCAGGTTACCAACGATTGGTGGTGTTGGTTCGCTGAGAACTGCTACAAGCCTCGCACCAAAGTCTGCGGCTGGGATGGCCGCTTCATTGAGAAAAGAACTTTCGAAAGCGAGTGCAGCCTCGCCGATTATAATTGCAATAACAATAGAGGTATTTTAATGTATTTTACAGAGTAGTTAGTTTCAACAATCGCCCTTTGAAATCTGAGGATTACTTGGCCAATAGCTTTCCGGCTGAGGACAGGTGATGGCCACAATAAGATGGACGTACTTAACTCATTTTGTCTTTTACCTGGCCTTAAATAAAAAGTAATAAAATAGTTTAACTTTAGAAACTTGGTGAGAGTAGGACGACCCAATTTCAATAATTGTAATAAGTATGTACCTTATTTTGCAGATTTCCGAGTGATCGTGGATGAGAAATGTCACAATGTACCCAGAAGGTTGACAGAGCCGCCGACAACAAAGCGAACACCCGGCATTGGACCGAAAAAGACACCCTGGTCTTTGAGACATTTCTATTAGAAAATTCATAATGTTTTCGATACATAAAATACAAAATTTTTGTAAATAATTAGAATAAAAAGTTGTTTTGATCGTGTATTTAAAACAGTTAGTGCTCACGTGTGACGTTTGTTATTAAACCGCGTCAAAATCGCGGCAACTGTCAACTCCGGTTCACTTTTTTCATATCAAACGTCAAACCATACGATAACCGCTGTGCGGTACGCAACGACCTGTGGTGGGCGTTAAAAAAATTTACTTTACTGCAGTATCAGACATTAGAACTACTATTTAGATTTATTGCATTTATACTAATCACCGTATCGAAAAATAATAGAGTAGGTAAGTACGTAATTCGATTAAAATGTTGTTAATGGTGATTTATTTCATAGTTTACGTTTTGAGAGAAGTATTTTTTTTTATTAAACACTTTAGAGTAGGTACCTACTTAATATATTTTCGAACTATGAGTTTCAATCAAAACTATATTCTTGTGGTGATTATATTTGGTACATAATTTACGCAATTCATAATTTAAATGAAAGTGGTATTATTTAATAACGTTGTTAATTATTTTTTAAATTTAATTTTTATATTATCTTTATTTTCAGTTATATATAATATGATACATCTTGTCTATTGTGCAGCCTTACCAGATGTAAGTTACGTGTTCTGTTTATAAAATGGTCTAATTTGGGTTATTATTGAACAATAACGCCTTCTATCATATGCGAGTAGAGTAGGGCTTATAAGAGGGAGAACCTATGTTTTACTTTCAAGCGATAAAATCTTTAAAAAAATCAAACCTGTCTGGATCGATATTGCGCCTATGAGATTTGAGATCTGAATGTAATTTTCTTTTATACCAGGAGGGTAACAATCGTTGGAGTGGTAAGCCCAAGCGCACAAAGTTTTGGTGCAACAAGTATAAACAGTGCTTGTCTTATAAAGTTCGTCATGGGACTACCCCTGTCTGTGGCTGGGATGAAGAGCTAGGATTTCTCGCTGTTTTCGATAACGAGTGTGTTCTGTTTCAAGCTAACTGCAACAGCGCAGGACGTAAGTACATTTCTTACAAAAAATGTGTTTTCCTTGTTCAATCGTACACTAAACGAGAGAGAAAGGACATTTATTTGAAATTGCTTTATTTTTTCGACGAACTAAATCCTAAGTCGACATATTGACGTAAGCTTAGCTAATCCGAGCTCAGTGTTGGAAAAGATTTACTTAAATGGAAAAGAAAATGTCTCATCCATGCGGAAAGAAGTACAAACGAGTTCTTTTTTGTATACGTTACTGAACCTACTTGATTACTTTTACAGGGTTTTTTATAGTGAAGATGGAGGCATGTGAAACTAAAAAGAAGTACGACGAACAACATCCTAATCAGGAATTCGAGTGGTATTCTGTATTACCTTGTACTACCACCACACCAAGGCCTAAATTAAATTATACCACTGAAAGCGCAAACGATAAAAAAGTAAGGTTTCAAACTGTTCATATAATGAAGTTAGTTTAATTTTAAGGTAGAGCAAAGTAAACATTTGGTATCTGGAACTGTGTATAATTTACGATTCTAACAGATACCTAGTTCAATAAAGAGTCATTGTATCTAACGGTTAATGAAAGCCTATATAAATTAGCTGATAATTTCGTGGTCAAGTAAGTAAGTAAATCATTTAGTCCCATTTCAAAATTTCTGTATAAAGTAAAAAAAAAAAGAAACTAGTACAATGACTGTAACGCTGATTTTCAGTGGAGCCAGGAAGAGGAAGAATATAAGTAAACTCAACTGCATGTCAAGAATCAAAAAAATCTGTCATTACATGAGATACATTTCTTCGACGTGTAAATGCTGTATTATTTTACTTAGCCATGAAGTTAAAGTAAAAAGCCGTTCGTAACGCCATCTATGTCTGAATCTCACAATGAACATAACTTACAGATGAATAGGTCGTGCTTGCTCAGGTTCTTTTGGTTTAATTGTACGACGATTGTGCTTGTGATCGTTAGATGGAGGCACTAAATTTATATTTGTAGAGGTACCTATTGTGCACATTTATGAAAGCTATCTCTTGTATAATTACATGAATTTATTATGAGCCTTAATTTTATTATAATTCATAGAGGTAGGTAGATACTATGCTTTTCACACCTAACAACTAGTTTCACAAAATGTAATTTAAGTCAACGATTTATGTCATTGACAAAAAGCAGAAGACGGAGAATAAGTATAAAATACTACCTATTTGAATAAAATAAAGTTTAAAAACCTACAGCCTTTACTTTATAAGTAACATAATCTAGATTAACTCGCAAAAATGAAAGTAGGTCTGTGCTCATTCACTTAAGAAAATAACTTAAGTATGTAATAATAAGAAGGATTAAACACTATCTTATAAGATACTATAAACGCGAACGACGGATCCGCGGTTTCATATCAAACGTGCCACTCTCGTAATTGCAAGTGTGTAAGCGGCTTAATAGTAAAAATAGACATACAAGTGCACAATAAATGCGTAATAAAAAGCCAAGGAGGTAAAAAAATTACAGTAAAAAGGTCGAATATTTTTCGCACGTGCGCACAAAACGTACCTATAAACAGTAGAATCGGCGTCAACCTTTACCATTTCTAGAGAAAATGCCAGCTTATTGTAGTCGAGATTAGATAATAGCTACGCCCACTCCACCTGTTTTCCCACGATCTATACGCCAGTAATGTGCTACAATACGACATTTTGCAGCTTTAAGAAAGTTAAGACAAATAACACTATAATAGGGTTTCAAGCTTTAATGCATCAGCGGTTGGGGCCGCCTATGCAGTTTGACGTTTGAAAATATAAACCGCGCGAGATGATTTCATCGGCGGTTTTGTAACTATTTCATATTCAATATCGGTTAAACTGTTACTGCAACCACTCTTTAATGTTTAAAAAAATGGCATTTCAATTATATTACAAAAAATATATATTGGAAAGTGAAAAGCTTACCTATTCTTAATTTGTTTCTCGTCGGACATTATAGTTTAGAACCTTCTTTCTTCCCGAGTTTGTCCAAGATTTTTAATAAGTTTCATTATCTTACTTTGACACATTCATTACATATAAAAGAGTCTTCTAAATTCTCAAACCACAGTTGGGTTTAAACTTAGTTAATTTTCACAAGCAACTGGCAAATCTAAAACGTAAGTAGGTACGTAGTCGTCTTATCAGACACTACTAAATCTTTATGACAAAATGTCTAACTACATATTTCAACAGTATACTTTTAGGCATCTTACCTTTTGAATTACTTTGTATATTGTAGTAGTTAGTACCTACTTTTAATTTAATATTTCTGCGGGAGGCTGAAAAATATAAAATAGGTTAGTCCTTAAATAAAAAGGTAGGTAATAACATCTTATAAAAACTTTTACTAATTTATTTTTTATGCATTAGACTGTAGAGGTTTGTTATCATTAAGATATTGACATTATTGAGTCTGACAAAGGCCCATTACTTAAAATACTTTTAAAACACCTTAGTTTTCGCTTTTGTTCCTTAATCTCTTTTATCAAATAAAACCATCATATTATATACTTCCTGTTATTGTTATTCTTCCGTTTAAACCCTAAACACCCGTTACTAGTTTTCATAACGGTCTAAAATCAATTGATCTAATCATTTTACCGTTTACCGATTATATCCCTTTGTATTTTAATTGGTAACAAAATTTGTGAAGACATTTAAATTCTGTTGGCTTACAGGGCACGTGTTGCCCGAACGTGTGACGAAACGATTAGAATTAGAAACCGTAAAAACAAAGAATATTTATTATTTACTAATCTCAAATTCAGGGAGTAAAGTACGGTCGTGTATATGCTGTGGACACGTGGCAAAGAACATGGAAATCGTGCGTCTGTGGCCGACGAGTAGGGCCGGACATCGGCGGGGTTGACTTTTGATTTCTACACAAAAATATTACAATAATTATCTCAGTTACCGATATAGTTTGACATAAAATTGGGATACATCTATTTCTTGTGGATATATCACATTTGTATAGGTGATGTAGATACGTAGATTGAAACGTGAGTTACGAAAATTAAATAATAAAACTTTCTATTGAGGCTCGCTTCACGCTCTTCATTTTATAAATTTTACGATTTAATTTCAAATCCCAACAAGTCATAGTACCATTTCGTATCAATTTTTTTTACTGCAAGGAGCAGTTGGCTGGTTTTTATCGATATCCATAGAGCACAACTCTATAAGAAAGCTTTCAAGTCGTGCGCTAAACAGTCAATTGTTTTCAATATCAGTTCATTTCGATTAACACGAATAAAGGAATCACTGCTTTGACGGAAAACGCTTTGTATGCAACGTAACAAGTTTATAGAGTCACATCCAGCATTTCTGCCGCGCGATTACAATAATTATGATTTATATTAATAAAACTTCGAAGAAAGCTAGAATTGTTGATCTGTCATATAAAACTGTCAATGCAGATCATTATTTTGTACTCGTATTTTAAGACTTAAGCATTGAATGCGAATGAGAATGGTAACGAAGTGTTAAGATGAGATACCTTAATCTACAGATAAATAAATCTTTTATTTATACATTTTTTTAAATAGTTATAGGCAAGTGTAAAGTCCTGTAGTTTATGGCACATGTAGGTATATTGTTTATTTGCCCAAACCTATTCACGTATAGAGGAACAATCAGTGTATCAAGAAACAAAATCGAGAAATCGAGGCTATATTCTGGTGTGCCTAAACTAAATTGTTTATGGAGTGAACCATCAAACAAAATTACTTTGAAAATACTTTTAAAATCACTTGCAGCAAAAAGGTTATTGCTAAATATTTATCCGAATATTATTAGAAATCATCCAAGTCTTGTTAAACATAGTTATCAAATATGAATTACCAAACACACCATGTATAATCTCAGAAGAGTTGTAGGAAAAGCATCAATTTATAAATACCTAGTGTATTGACGTGTGATATAATCCAGCCGCGTTGTGATTTTCCTTTTTAAAGAGAATCCAGGATGTGCGGATATTTGCATGAATATTTATCGCAGATATTGTCGGTTCTGTCGTAAACTGCATTTTAATGCATTTTTATCTGACACTCGTATTTGATTTAGTGCGCTCTCTTCGTTTGTAACTCGTCGCGTGGACTGTTTCACTTCGCACTCCTTTTGTTTTTTTTGAGTTTCAACGTTTCAGAAAGCTAAACATTGGCTAGCGATAGCATTCGTTTGAAAATCACTATCAAAACTAATTAATTATCCGAGTATATTATAAATCAATATCGGTAGTATGAAAATTAAGGTATAAATTTATTTTTAAAGTTGTGTTTTATACATGTTTAAGTAGTTGTCTTAATTTATTAAAGGAGATAAATTGACCCGATGGATGGATTGTTTACAATCACATGCAACACTGATTATGGCCTATTTATTCAAGTAGCCATGTTTCTCCCACGGGTGATGTGATCAGAAATTTTATCAAGCTGTAATTTATTAATTTGTTTTCCGCTAACGAGTCTACTAATGCCAAGCGTCGCTTTGCCTCCAAAGTGGCTCGATGTTTTATGCAACAAAGAATGGGGTTTGTTTTCTTTACTAATTACTTTATTTAAAACACAACGACATCGATGATCTAGCAGTAGTTTCAGGTAGGTTTTCTACACATAATAAGTTTGATACTTTTTTTTAGGTATTCATGCAATAATATTAATAAATAGACAGTATAATTACTTAGGCTTATGCGATTTTGATTCAGGTGTCACAGTAAAAATAATATAGTAGGTAAGAGTATACATAATCACTTTTTAATAAATGTTTACATTTATATACTTATAGCATTTTATTAGCATATATAGGTACAACTTCATTTAAGTATTTCAATTTAGTTACACATCAAGTTTCCATTCGAAAATAAAGCTCGTGCGCAAATTGAAGAATTTACTAAAATGGGAACTGTGCGTATGAGTGTAAGTATTAGTATTCTGCGTGTCTGTCGAAAGTGTACGTAAAGTTGGCCTAACATTGTACCAGGTTATAATCCAGGGAAGGATTGAGCACTCCGTAAAACGTAGACATCAATAATTCATTATAGTTGCAGTCTGCTCGACAAGCTTGCAATAACAATGGATCAAAGCTCTAACGAAACTTCTGTTCTAAGTGAAAAGGTAAGATCTACAAAAGATTGAGTATACTTACCTTGATTTTTAGTTAAGTAGGAATATATGTATTAAATATATACTAGGTTTTTGTATATTAGTAAACAAATACCTATTTGTTCTAAAAATTTGAATTTCGTATGAAGGTTTTTAGGCTTCTATACCCAAAGGGTGAAAACGAGACCCTATTACTGAGACTTAAGTCTAAAACAATTGTTTAATATTGTTTGTAAAATTACTATTTTTTTATAATTCAAGATTGCTTTTCACGCTGTCTAACGCCCGTTATTAATAACCTATCCTGATCCGTTTTTACCAAATCGAGATTGAAAAAACAAAACACAATTGTCACTTGTGTACCAAAAACATGTCAAGAACAATTGTGTTTTGTTTTTTCAATCTCGATTTGGTAAAAAAACGGATCAGGATAGGTTATTAATAACGGGCGTAAGTGTCAAGTGTAACTCTGAGTCTAGTTAGATGTTCAGTTTAGTTGTTTAAAAATGATAAAGAAATTACTGTTCAAATACTTATTTGATACATTCGTTTATGACTTGCAACGTTTCTCATTGAGCTTAGCGTTTGTCTGATTGACAGCATTAGCGCCACCAGTGACCGTAGACCCATCCTGCCTCTCTCTCCTATGTACAATGAGGATAACAATAAGGAATAGCGAACAAAAGGAAAGTTCCAACTAAATTGGTTATTTGTTAAGCATATTACGTCTATTAAGAGCTTCGACGCTTGTTTCTTAATGTAAATCGCACGCATTAGACATTTAAAATATTTCGAGAAACTTTTGCAATTGTAAACTGCAAACCTGATTGCAAAGAAACTGTTATAAGGTGGTGGGGAGTCCATGGGATTGACCTTTACAACATCCACTTATTTTTCTTTAAGAGATCAGTTCTTTCGTAAAGTTACAGGTTTTCTGAAGACTTTTTAGAAAATAAAACAATTAGTTCTGTGTGTTTTCTTTATTTATCATTTTCTTATTTTTAAATACAGTTCTAATAAGTACCTACAATTATATTTACACCTTTACCTGCAAGAATATGAAAAATTACATTTAAAATTAATTCTAATTATTGCGTAAATTATTTTCCTTTGGACAATGCACAATTATCTTTTGGACGGATCCATTTTTAGCTTTATTTGCCATGCATTATTTAACTACTCAACTATACATCATAAAATTAATAAGAAGGTAGAGGATAAGGCTTATATTTCACAGTCTACGAAGAAGGGTTGAGTAATTGTACTTTTATCGTCAGTTTTCTGTGTTAGAAACATATAAGTAGCCAAAAGTGACTGCATTGACGGTATAAAATACTCGAATCTGACTTGAAGACTGTGCAAACAGGCCTTTGTAAACTAAAATTACCTACTAGAACTTTATAAATTAAAAATACTGATAAATTCATCAATTTCCATTGAGCTGGGAACATTGCAAGTGGGTAAATAATAAGTTAACTACCACAAGATAAAATTATGTAACATTATAAATGCATTTATCAGGAATCTATCGTAAAATTTTATGACGGTCACGATTTTAGACTATTGGCGTTAATGGTAATATAGTTTTTACAACTTATTTTACAAACACATGTTCAAATACTTTTATAGGATATTGTGGTTGACGCAGATATCATCGCTTAATGTAGGTATGTTGGAGCAGGACGTAACTTGCAAAATCCAATATATTTTCCATTAAAATGTATTGTAATACTGAAGAAAGCAGCACTTTGGTTCGTATCGCTGATATTATGCGCCGTATTCTGAAACAAACCATTTGTATCATATATGGTACTACATTACAGTACATGAAAATCATTTCGCTTTGGCAAAAAATTCGCTACGGCACAAATTCGCAAGTTCGCTACCACATTACCACTTACCGAATAAACGTGATGTCAATATTAATTTGCCGGATTAGGGAGGTGGTTAGGTGACCATTGCTCGTTCGGGTGGCATCGGGACCATGTGGCTGTAGGTGAACCTCTGGCCGTAGTCGGGTAGTTTGAGGGTGGTGTCAGACCAGGGCGGGCTGGGGTTCCACCGGTCCATGCCGTCAGTGCCCTCTAGTGTCAGTGGCGGCGGCGCCAGTCGCATTCTCTTCGGACTTGGATATTCCATTACTATAACCATAAAAATAATATCGTACTAATGTAAAAAGGCGTAGGTTAGTTTGTGTGTGTGTATATGTTACTTCTTCACGCTTAAACGGCATTACTTTTGATGTGGAGGTAGGTAGCTGGTAATTTGGATTAAACATACAGTTTTTTGCAAGCGTGATTACACGGTTAATACAGCAGAGTACGGCTGGTCAGGATATGAAAATCATAAGCACGGGGATTTTCTTCTGTATATGAAACGTTGTAATTAGATAGTTACCATAAGTATCAGCATCTACGTTCGCGGTGGAGCACGGCTCCTGCATTTGATAATGGATCCGAGGGTACTGCTCGTAGTACTCCCGTTTCCCTTGGGGGTACATGTACATGCTGCTGTTTACCACCACCTCAGTCGCTGGCGGATCGTAGTGATGAGGTGACCTTAAAAATAAACAATCTACTTTTAAAAATTTCTTAGTAGGTATATGTTTAAAAATAAGTTACCTATATCTCAGCATATTTTTATCTGCGCTGACTAATTTTAATTCAAAGTTACTTTAATAATTCCATTCTCAGTTATCGTATTTGGTAAACTCAATAAAATTTTGCATTTCCGACCTTATACTTGTAAAAATACGAGTCATTCGTGCTTCGAGTATGTTTTACTTCGAATAAACGACACTATAAATATGGTAATGAAAGGTGTCAAATTACGTAGATGGACGGACAGGCGGACAAGGTGATGATTTTTATTTATTTTTCTCAAAGAGAGACGGGCACAAATTGTTAGCGACCTTCATTTATTTTGTTTACTTAAATAAAATGAAAAATAATATTTTGTGGTAATGAAATTACAATATCATTGGTTCCTCACTTTTCTGTTTTTTGATACGAATCGGCCGTGTAGCAAAATGGAAAAGAATTAATTTCGATAATACGAGGAGCTTGTTCGACTGTGTGATAATAGTATTAAAAATTCAGAATTTTTTACAGTTTTAATGCCTGAACAACTTGTGGGATATAAAGATCCAAAAACAACATTGCCTAAATCATACCTCTCGTCACTAATAGTAGACTGTGGAGAATGAGTGGAGTAGTCGACGGGTCCTCTCTCGGAGTACACTCTATCACAACCGCTGTAGTCTTCAGCAGACTTCTGGGTGACGTATGACGAAACGTGGTATCCAGGAAAATCTACCTCAGCATTCTCCACGTAAGGGTAGGCTTCCTGATAAGGCTCCTGGTAACACTGTTCTCTCCTGAAGAACTTCTGGCATCGAGGGTCCAGCATCCCGCAGGGCTGGTTTTGGTAACCGTAGTACTGGTACAACCATGAATTCGCTAACATTATCGACGCTTCTTCTTCACTGTGTAAGAAATATTACTCATGATATTAATTTGGCGTGTGGGGGGGGGAAACGCTCAGCAAATTTTGTAAGAGCTAGAGGCTCGGGCCTGTTTTTTACCAAATTGACCACTTGATAATGCCAAAAGTTTGTTTGGAATAAGAGGAAATAAAATAATGAGAAAAAATGTCGCATAGCTCTATACAAACACATCATTATATTGTGCTAATCATAGATACATACTTACCTGAATTCGAGACAGATTTTCGCTATTGCCTAGTTACGCTTTCTTATAAATAGGTACGTCAGATCAAATAAAAATTCTAGAAACTTATCTCTTTACTAGTAAATTATATAACCGGTATAACATGGTGCTGAAAATTTCTGGCCAAACCCTTCGTTGACTCTATGACTTTGTTGTCACTTCTACATAAGAATACCATCTAGAGTTTTTATTAGATTTGAAAAACTACTCGTACAATTATATTTTAGCGATCAAGGACACATATTTATAAATACAGTTGCGTAATTCATACGTCACCTGAGGATCTGATTGGTGGCTACAACGAACTGCCTTGGCGTGTCGGCCGCGTCTTTTACTTGTAATACAACGTGAACCCACAAGAACTGGCCAGACCTTTGTTGTAATTTCACTAACAGTATGCAACATTTATCTTGTTCTGATTGCGTTACTGCAAAAAAATTAACCATATCTTTGAATTTGTTTGATTCAATAAACATAGCACAGAGTGACACTACTTAATTACGTGTAAAAATGTGTGTAAATAAGACTTACATACAAATGAGCCTTAATTTTTAAATAGTTGTAAGAGTTACTCACTTAATCGGTGTTTGCTCTGGGCTTCTCGTAAACTGTCCCAATGCAGTAGTTGGTACCAAGAGACATCGGTTAAATCGGATTTGTTCCAACCTAAATACCATTCGCCACTGAAAATAAAATTCAATGTTAGAAATTTAAAGTTAAATAAGATGACCAAGGTGTCTTAATTATTTACTTATTAAAAACAATATTAAGCTACCTTTCAGAGAGAGTATTTTTTGCAGCAGTAAACGGTTTTATTACGAACAAAATAGTTTGAAAAATGTTTTGCGGCATGGTAACGGTGACTTACTTAGCGTCAATGTGCAAGATCTTCATATCCATGGCGTGGACGGTGGTGAAGACATTGGTGGCGCCGTGCACGACGCACTCGCGCGTCTCCGGCATGGCGAGGGGCGTGCACACCGCCAGGAACACTGGCTCGTTGCGGCTGCACAGCGGCAGGTACGACACGTAATGACCCCTTACAAGAACTACCTACAAGATAACAACACGCTTTTGTACTGGGAGACTCATTCGAGTTTTTCAGGTACCTAATGTTAATATCTTCACTTACTTTTTGGTCACCAAATCTCATTTGTCTCCTAGCATTTCTTGACACATTCATTCTACAGAAGAAATGTCTATTCTTTGGTACATTTTCAGTCTCTCCATTTCCACCTCTATTTAATTCCAACTGAACAGTTTGATGATCTTGTCTATCTATAATGTCGTAGACACTATCTCCGTGTATCAATAGATCCTCCTAAAATATACAATTTACATCAGTTTGTTTATATATTTAATATAGAAAGTAAAGAGCAAGTTAAAGAGTTTAGAGTCCCTAATACGAACCATTGAATGTCCTAGGTATTCAGCTGCATTTTCCGATATGTACAATAGTTTACCATTTTGTGTCATCATCATCATAAAACCGTTCATCGCCTGAAAAACATTTAAGTATCAGTAAGTAATACCCATTTTATGGTTTCACGTAAACCGCTCGTAAACTTAAAAAGAAAAATATAAACCTTTGAAAATCCAATATTTGGTGTGGGAGTTGGTTGTTCTTGATACTGATAGCTGAAGTCGTGACTCTTGAACACTAAAACAGAAAGAAAGACGGAATTATGGGTGAAGTAATAGCAACAAGAGATAAGATAGCGAACTAAATGCATTTTAAACGTCTTAATATGCCTTTTCGTGACTGAAGGTGAGCTGACAAAAAGTTTGGGAGACATTTTCAAAATACGAGAGGACGAGATTTAGGATAACGACGAACGTGATGAGTTTAAGCAAAGATTTGGAGCATGAGAAACTGTGGGGGACATTTTACACGCGGAGGAGATAGGAGAACGTTAACTATGTAGTACGTTCTCACTGGCTATAAAAATATTATGAAAATATGTAGATGTTTATAAAACACGTTTTTTGTAAAAAATAAAATGCATTTAAAACCACACCAAAAAGATTTTATAAAAAAAGATTTTTTAGAGGTCGGTCTTATTTATGATTTGGTTACTCTAGTTGATAGAATGGCGGTTTGCTTTGAGTGGCATCTTGTTTTGATTTCAGATAATTCTAAAGAAGTGATAGAAGTTGGATAAAATCCGTAAGTAAACGGAGTATTCGTATATCGTACTTGATGCGTGCGTATTGCGAATCCAAAAAGATTGTATTTATTACTATTGACAAATCAGTTTGTTATACCTTGTTGGCGCTTATTTGCGCATGCGATATGCATGTTTATCAGTTCAATGCCAAAGCCGTGCTAGCCACCAGCGTTTGGGTTCCAAGTGAAGATGCAACCATTGTAAAAATGCGGGCAAGAATTTTGACCGTAAGATATTTTATTAATGTATTAAATTCGAATCATTTTAAGTCTGCAGTAGTAAAAAAAGTAAAATATTTACCAAGATTACCTTGATTGTAGAATCAAAAAGTCAATATCAATAGTGACATTGTCAGATATGACATAGATTAAAAAGTTACATTTAAAACAATAGACAAATGGTTTCCATGTAGAGTTTTCATGGTTGGACTCTGAATTAGCTAAGAAGCTACTATACCTTGTTGAAAGTAGTTCATCTTCCTGACGTAGACACAGACGAGGGCCATCAGCTGGAGCTGCGACAGCCGTTGGCGGGTGGAGGGGGGCAAGGGCAGCAGATCACGCAGGTTTGATATTTCAGCATTGATCAGATCCCGGCGCATTTTGCTCGCACCTTTCGTAGATTTTGTAGGCTCGAATCTGTGTACATAGAAGAACATTTTGACTAACGAAAGTACAAGTAGATAATAAGTATCTAATACCATTTTCATGTAAATAAATGGCAAAAAAAAGTTTTTCCCTAATAGATCGTGAAGATTAAAAAATAGCAATATGTTTGCAATTTGTATCTACTAATTATTATTTTATGTACATTGACTTGAGGGAAAGATAAATACCGCTAGTTCCCAAAACTCAAACGGATAAACAATTCGTCATTAATAACATAGAAACCGGTAAAGGATGTAGCTTTCCGTCCTATCCAGCGGCTGCACGTTAGCATGCGCCCGCGCACCCCACGGCGGCACTTTGCCGTGCGCGGCGCTTTCATCTCTCCTGGGTGTCCATTTTAAAGTCCCAACTCTTCTTGTCAAACTTGACAGCCGCCAATAAGTACCTACTCGTACACCAGAATCCGAAAGAGTTAAACACGTTGTACATACCCGTAATTAATCAGCATATGTTTTTGAGTAAAGTCTATTTATTGGCTAGTGAAGTATTTGGCTGCCACCAAAGTGCTAATCAATGATTTAAGTATATAAGTTATATCATTGGTGCCGATGCAATAAAATAATTTATTAAAACTGATTTAGGAATACTAAACAAACAACCGCCGATGTTGTTTTTAGTTCTGTAAACCTATTTCTTTAGTCACTTTAAAGTTATAAGAAGAGAACAACAAGATGTTATAATGAGATTAGTTCCAAGATACGATCATTAGTGAGAGAGAAGACGTCTTTGTTTTTATTTGTTTGATTGATTCGGTATTTACTGCATACTTAGAAGTTGTAAGAAAAAAGTAAACACTGATTGTTTCTGTCACTTGATGTTAAATTGATTGTATGTAACTATCTTCGTTATTTATTAGATTTTTTGTTATTTCGTATATTCAATTATTGTATTATTAGAACCAAAACTAGACAATTTTTTCCAAAATCAATGAAATGTAATATATTTTATATGTTTTTAACTTTTTATCAAGCTAGTGCAACAACAAAGTAATTCAGACACTCGGCAACTTTCCTAAATTCAAAAACAAAACAGAGCGTATTCTCAGGAATTTATAGATCTGTGGTTAAATCGAACAACTTTTTTCACAAATATATCAAATCGAGAATGCATCGGTGTATTAAGTAATCGTTTATGCGGTGAACAAAAAGCGGCATTCCTTGCATAGTGCTGCACACCGTAGCGACGTGAACACTTCACGGTACATCTAAATAGTGAACCGTTAAATTCTTCACTAACACATTTGACGCATCTGGGCTTCAATAATAGACAAAAAAAAACAAATTAATTTGTTTGAGGTAATTACTTATGCCGAGTTGTGAATATCCTTATTTAAAATAAAGTTAGTTACTCGTACAACTTTCGTCTTTTAAAGTTTCTTAATTAATGATGTTACAAGTTAGAACACAGGATAGGTAATCAACTAATTAGAAAGTTAATCGAAGACTCATATTCTGAATATTTTCAAAATTTTAATACCTAAGCGAAAATATATATGGCAATTATAATAACCCTTAATTGCCATTAGAGGCGGTGCGCAAGTTCCGAAGTCGTAAGTAATTACAGAATAGACATAATGGAGATTATGAAAATTATGAAAGTTATTTCTTTTACTAGCAAAAGCTACTACATATTTAAGTTCCAAGCCAGATCTTTATAAATGTATTGAATTTTATTAAGTAATAAATAATCGATTCTTTGTTTCATTTATCAGACAGACATTTTATCTGTCGTTTATTTTTATAATGAGAGTTACCTAAACCCACGCGACTATTTGTATATTAAAATACGCAACTATTGATGGAAATTTTCAGATCCACCTCAAGCTAGGTTAGAATTTTACATGATGTACGTAAACATGTTTTAGTCCAAGGCCAAAGTGGTAATGTCTACAAAAATACAATGTTAGCTAAGTTTAGATAACGCGGGGTTTTCCACTAGGTAGCACTTTTCGTACTCATGCGAATATTCTTTGTAATGCTCCTTTAAACTATAAGTTAAACTAAAAATACTTAAGTTTTGATAGTTCCGTACCGTTCAGTCTTAAAATCATTTTATTTATTTATCTAACAGTTCATAGAGACAGAAAAAAAGAGAACTTATTTAGTTTTTTATTTTATTTTTTCACACAATCGTTTTTTTACGCTAATGATCCTATTATTTTTTATCTTATAAATACATTTGATAGTGTAATTAGTCTGGTACATTTTGGTACCCATATTACTTAAATAGTACTTAAATGTTGAATAAGTTTTTTTCAAAATATGTGTTTACGTTTGAAGTTGTTAATATTTGTTTTCCACTGAAATTGATTCAGCCGTTTTCCTGCGACGCCACCCTGCCGCCGCCGCGCCGCCGCCGTCGCGACGTAGATATTCTTTGATGAAATCATTTGAAAAATTCTATGTACATTTTTTAATAACAACAATGATGCAAGGAAACAATATAACACCTCTATGCCTATTTATTGTTGCATCATTTTGTCGTGTATGCAAAAAATATTCATTTCCGTAAGCTTACATCCCGCCTTACAGCCTTTTAACAACCATCGCACGTGTCTATTGATATGCGTTTACAAACACTTGTATTGTATCTCATAATATTCTTACTTTTTGTTGTATATCTTTCGGTTTTTACTATAAGAATTAAACCATTAAGTACAATAACTGTCAGTAGGTAATTATTTTCAACTTTTAAGCTCAATTCATGATACTGGATATTTGTTACTCTTTTACGCAAAAACTACTGAACAGATTTTTATGAAACTTGGCAATATTGTAGCTTATACATCAGAATAGCCCATAGGCTATATAATTTTAAGATCGCATGTCTTTTTTTCAAGATATAACGATAAATGCGTACGAAGTCGCGGGCAGCCTCTAGTTACTAAAATTTTAAAATATAAATCTGTTCTATTCGCAAGTGAACTAAGGTTAAAAGGAAATGTTTGCTCTTATAAGTATCTCGCTTTTTAAAGAGCAAGTTAAAGTTTTAAGTTTTTAAGGGCTCCGAGATTGAACATGCGTCTCGTTTAAAGTTAAAAACAGTTGAGGGACTAAGATCAAGTTTTGAAACAATTTTTTCAGGATGTGCAACCAGTGTCGAAGTATTTAAGAAAATGAATCTTCGGGCGTGTTTTTAGTATCGCAGAAAAGTGATTTCAAATTACGAAATGGATTTTGAAAATGATCTTTTTCATTTAAATTAACATTAAGTTTAGAGTTTTATAATAATAGGTACTATTCAAATATATCGTCCCAAAAAAAAAAAACATAAAAATGTTACGAATCGAACTTTGAAAGTAGGTAGCTACCTAAATGAATTTGAGAACGTTGTTTAGCATCGTTGTAATAAAAACAAGATTTCAGTAGCTTACTTGTTAATTAAATTGTTTTAGCAGTCACAAAATGTTTAGTGTGATGTCAATTCGACCTTAAATGAGTTATCACTTGTAACACGATTTTCGTTTGTTTTATACACATTTTGTACCATAAGGTAAAAACAAATGAAAAATTAAAGCTCTATGAATAATACGGATTGAATAAATAAAATGTATCAGTATTTCATATCCATTTCATTTTGAAAGTGGCTCTTTCCATTCCATCACGTTTATACTAGGTATATGTAAACTTAAATGATAATAAGAGATTTTAGTTGTCATAAAAATTTCAGGAAAACGATAGCATGTTCCTGAATAATGATATATTTCAGCGAATGGCGGATAAAAGCGCGAGAGTGCCTCTACAAGTTTGTTCTACTATTGTGAAAATTAAGTACTTAAAAAAAAATGGTTTTAATTATTTTTCGATAATTTTTGGATAGTTTGGGTAATGGTAACCTTTATTTTCATTTAACTGTTATTATTGTCGTAATATTTTTGTTTCTTAGATGGTTTCTGGATGCTTAATAAGATTTCATAAACGAATGCTTCATTAAAAAATTTCATCTTTGTATATTATTACAGTATTTCCGCTAGTAAATATTAAAAACCTAATCAATGTGTACAGGTTATAAAAAAATTACCTTAAAAACATTTTGAAGAAGCTTGCGTTCCTTTCAGAGATGAATTCTTGAAAATCACTCAATATCTGATAACGTCAATCCATTTGTAAAAAATAATTTAGATATTTCAACAAAATA
Source organism: Anarsia innoxiella (assembly GCA_947563765.1). NCBI lineage: Eukaryota > Metazoa > Arthropoda > Insecta > Lepidoptera > Gelechiidae > Anarsia > Anarsia innoxiella. The sequence goes on from OX387390.1 coordinate 12,829,619, forward strand.
AACACGACCACACAGCTAGAACGACAAAGTCTTAATAATCAGTAAAGAAACAACCCTTTCTACTAAACATCACAAAATTAATGTCATATTCAAACTATAAAAATATCGATAAACCGCACGTGTTTAACATAATTTAACACTTATACAACCTCACCATGCGTTTACCCTAAACACGTTAAAAAACTATTTTAAAATTCAAACTTAATGACAGCGTGTCAGTTTATGCGTGAGCTTTTTATTAGAATGAGATTAAAGGCTCGATCCTGAAGCTCAATACTTCCGTGCGCCAGCGCATCGGGACAACGACTATAAAAAGCCTCCACTAAACCTCTCTTTCCCGCGTGTCTTATTTTCTTTTTTGTGTGAAACCGCGCGTTCGCTCCTCATTTAGACCCTCGTATGTGGTGGGGACACTTTTTATTTCACGACCGATACAAACGTAAACAGATCAAATGATTTATTTTACGATTGATTTTATATTAATTAATAAATAAGAAAAAAATATATAAAAATGTGTAAGGCTTTATTTCGCGTACGTTAGAAAGAGATGTCTAGATATTACTAGGTTGTGTTTTTCCTTGGAGGCTCTCTGGTTACTGCATGAAAGAAACGGAAAGAGTCGTTTGTTACCAACGTTGCTATAGATTAATGAGTTCGAGAGAGACGCAGGTAATGACGCTGTAATTACGGCAGTTTTGCGTAAACGAGACGAAGCTATAATGATTGGATGAAATGACAGTTATTGATATTGTCGTAATAAGAATTAAGAGTCGATCTTTGCGAGTGCCGCGATTTGCTGTATAGGGGGCCATGTGAGCTTGCGCATCTAGATAAGAATGTTAATGGTAATTAGAATATAATGATAGGTTAGGGTGAGATCCGTCGTTTCTGTTGAGAGTCGGATAGCTGTTTGATACAATGTTTACAAGTGTTTACTTCAAGCTTAAAGATATACTACTAATGTGTTGATTTATCGGAGCAGCACAGTGTCGTGTCTCGGTGTGATGTCCCTACTTATAAACGGAATAAAATTTTGGCTTATTAATTTATTTTTCAATAAAATTAGTAAATAATTTATTGAAAACTGGTAACTCTTGAAACGATAAAATCGTGGATTAAAATTAAAGTTTGAGTCGGGTAGGTCGCCGGTCGCCGGTCGCCCCCGGGCCGCTACCGGGCTACGCAGATAAACACGGTAATCTTCACATCTACCTACACGTTAATATGGGAACATTCTGATATTGAAAACGATCGTACGCTTTACTTTTATTTATTTTTTCCGTTGCGAGTGTTTTCATGGCCGGTCCACATAGATTATATTTCAGGGGTGAATACTGATAGAGGTATTGATTTATCTAAAAGGGATACGAGAAATACTTATAAGAATGTGCTGAATTGTTTGTTATTTAAAACTTTGCCTAAAACTTAGCTGCATAAAAATATTGTAATACTACCCAACCAACTACTGTAACGTATGTAATTAATTATCTAGGTAGGCATATCGCGCACAACAGTTATCTATTATGAGAGGTACGAGAATATGATTGCGAGGTCTGTGACTAGCAAGAGGTGGCATTGGGGCATGGGGTGAGGTGGCTAGCGCGGTGCCCCGGCGGCGGCGGCGCGGTGACATGTCGTCATTAGCGCGCCACTCACGCGCCGGTAAACTACGACACGTGCTGCGCCCGCGCCGCCGCCGACTCGCGTATCACACCTCAGCTCTACATACAGCGGGATACTTTTACAACCCCATTCATTTGTTTATCAATGCCGAAATTAATTCAAGCTTTCTATTATTATTTTTTTATTCAGATATAAAATTGAGATTATTTTAGTCATGGTTGTATCATATTTATCAGACTTATATGTAGAGATATTGAATATTTGACAAATCTTCATATGAAGCCTACAAACATTTAATACTTTTTTATTTAATTAGACACAATATTTAGAACACCCTATTGCACAAGTATAGTCACAATGACTTGATATTTAAAGGTAACAGCTGGGAGGTCCTGTTAAAGAAGCCGGCATCATGACTCCCAAAAGCACGTACCCACCCCAATGTAAACAATAGACAAAGGAACCGCAGGTTATTAGGCTAGTTGATCATTATCATAGGCCGTACTCGGTTCTACTTTTTACTAGGAACGGCCGTATCGTCATATCGCCCAGGGTGCACTGAATTTGTCGGTTCTTTAGACTAAATAGGTCGTTGAGATCTTATCGGATGCTGCGTGCGTTTTGACGACATTCGCCCTTTGTTTAGAGTTTTATCTCCTTACTTATATAAATCAAAAAATTAACGCAGTTCATATTGATTATATATGTATATTTATTTATACCATTAGCTATAACAGACACATTTTTATCAGTATAAGTAATTTAAACCAAATGTTAAAATAGTTTTTGCTATAGGTGTTCATTTCAGTGCGCCAAATTTCGGTCGAACGTATTTTTATTTATCGTACTAGCGCAGATTAATCAGTTATTGAAATAAATATTCATTTTAATCACTGGCAGAAAAAGACCAATAATTTCCGCTCTTCATATTTAAATGCATGCAAAATTTTCGACTGTACTTGATAGTTATTTAATTAATACGATTATGAGATTACGTACGTAGTTTCAGTGAAATCATTTTGACATAATTCCAATAAAAACATTCACACAAAAATTTAAAGTGTAAAAGATTATTTTCGAGCTGATCTGAGGTTGTTCTCAATATAATATTTTTCGTAACTCCCTCATCCCTTTTCATTTCTTTTTGTTGGACGATATTTTTATAACGCTTAATCTTAAAGGCTGGCCGTTAGTTACAGGGTAAGTGAACCAGACCTCACTTAGGATGCATTTTTAACAACAGGGCTGTAACGTGGAACATTTTCAACCGTATAATCTTATTTGTTGTAGCGATATTGAAAGATTACAAGGCGTCCGAATTGTGATTACAAACTATTAGCGTTTTGGCGATGTTTCGTGGAATAAGTAATCTTACTGTAGTAGTGAGTCACCGCAAAGCATCTAATCAGTTTCTTATTTGATATTTGCCTTAATCCTAATCCGGATTGCCTGGATGCTATTATTGCTAATGCGATAATGTTTTTTTTGTTTTACCCACAGTGTTACGAATTTATTAATCTAGCATTTCAATTGCGGCACCATATGCCTGATTAAATTAAATCTTGCAGTAACTAAGTAAGTACTTAATTTAATATTTAGACTTTAATGAACTCGTCATACAGGTTTGAAGAGCCAGTGCAAAAGGATTTGGCGTTTGGTATGGTTAGTGCAGCCCTGCAGCCGGTCGAGGGGTCGATGGGCGTGGAGTGCAGATGGTGCGATTGCAGCGGCGTCCGTCCCTGTTTACCTGCCTCGCTGCTCCGCAAACAAAGACCTGTACGCTGCATCTACGTCCTAAACTCATCTCATTTTCAAATAACATCTTCCGTGACGTGTTGGTGGTGCTTCTGAAATTGTGACCAGGTAATGCTTTTCGTTTACTTGGATTTATTTGCCTCCTTCCAATTTCTGTATTTAGGTATTTGTACGTAATCTTACGGTGTAATTATTTTTAAATGTTTCTCCAATAAATTAAGTAGTCTAATTTGTCAGATCCAAATACGACTATGTTTGCCCCCACCTGGTTGGTAAGTATTTCCCTAAACATAATACGTAAACCTGTAATGAAATTAGTATTGGTATCCTTGACCCTCGCTATCCACCTGTTGGGAGTGACCCCTGTCTGCCTAACCACCGGAATCGACAAGAGCGGGGAGCGGGCGCAGGGTGCGGGATGCGGGGTGCTGGTGGATGCCCGTGATTTAATGCCCCACTCGCTAATTATGGCTTGTTCAAATTGTAGCTTTCTCACGGGCTGTGCGGCTCAGTTGCACAGTGCTCCGTTTATCGATCTAAGACGCTGCGTTAAAAATATTGGTCAGATGTATGGAGTAGAGTCACGTAGGCATATTGTATTAGTGTATCGTACAACTGACCGATATGATACTGTTAGTATGAAATGACCTTGAACATCAATTTAAGCTCGAAACTAATTTAATTAACGAATCAGAAATATTTCAGATTGACAATTTTTATGAAAAAAATAGGTACCTACCTACATAGGTATATTGGGAGCACGACAATACAATTAAAGTGCAAATACGTTTAAGTACTTACAAAGTCTTTAAAATAAAATAAAAAACTATTAAATCAATCAATATCAAGATATGGATATATTACGTTGAATTTGCGTCTGTATTTTCTGTTAAACAGATTATTGGTTCTGTTATTTTTTTATTAGCACCGCATCAAGTCAAGATGCGCCCGATCCACGGTGTACGTTACTGCATTTGCTATACTTATTCTGTCTGCCCCAACCTGTTACCCGGTCAACCTTCGAGACATCTTACTCTTTCACCCCGATGTTATTTGCCATAGCCCCGTTTCACTCTGAATATCTCAGGTCAGGTTGGAGAACATTACCGTAATGATACTTAAACACATATTTAAGTAAAGATTCTTTTTGCGAAATAAGTTACGCGTCTGCGTCTTGCACACGCTTACGAGTATTTTCATATTTGTGAGATACGTGAGAGTGAGACACGCCTGTACAATTTATAAAATTTGGTTTACATAAATAAAAAAATAAAAATAGCATACAATAAACTAGCAATTTTCACTTTTCTAATAACTACACTTACATTAAAACTTTAAATATAAAATTGAAAAAGAATATAGTTTTCACTGTATTACTGTTTTTATTTAAATTAACTGCGAAGCTAAACGTAGATTCCGATTCCAGCAGAGGTTAATTTAAACTTTAAACTGTCGCATTTTCTAGGTATTCTTTCAGATGTTTCCTCAGGTACCTTAGGGACATCCAGGTTGATCATCGATATGTCGGTATACTAAAACAAGTAATATAGATTTAATGCACATATTATCTAGTCACAGTACAAGATTTTTATCAAATAAATAAGATTATGACGACAAATTATGATGAAAAAGTAATAATACATACATACCGTCACCAGTATCACAAGCATATTCGAGTAGATCACAGGTATCTAGAAAAGTCCTTGTCGATTCGCCTTTCTTGCCACATATCGCCACTGTATCGTGTATGCACACGTCAGATAGAAGACAACTCTGTTCTATTGTGTCCTGAAAAAAAAATGCATGAAAAATAATACAGGACATTTAATTCCAAAATTCAATGTTCTAGAAACAAGTTCATGCTATCGCCTACGAGATGTCAAAATTCTAGCTAGACAAACCAACAGGCAATAAAAACTAACATTACTTTTTTACGATTAGCACATTGCTATGGTATGGTACAAACCTTGAACAATTAACCAAAAAAATATGCACGTATAAGAGAAATTGCAGACGTAGGCGCGTTTGCGGAGCGTACACGTTTTTTTTCCGCTACCAAAATGCACCCATGCGTTTTACTCGCGTAGCTTTCGCGTTTTGACAGATAGTCCAAGAGCCTGAGAGCCCTATCTTCCTCACGTTCGGAAAGCTGAATGTTTTTCTATGTGTATACCCAAGATAGGTATGCTGTAATTTAGTCTGAATTTCCTTAAATTCATACTTTGTTTTTTCAAAGATATAAAAGACGAAGGCGTCGTCTGCAATGTCTCTAAGGTTTGATTAGAATCGAAAATGAAACAAAGAACATAAGTACGCACCGACGGTGTTGACTGGTATGACGGTACGTGGCCATTGGTATGAACTAGGAGCGCTAGTAAAAAACCTGAAAAAAATATTAAAAAGACAATTAAAGGTGTATTATATATAAAGCCACAGTCCTCGTTAAAATATCAACTTAGTGTTTCTACTAAAAGTGAATTTTGACTTACAACAGATTAGAAAACTTGATGTCATTTTCTACGAGACAACTTTACTATGAAGTTTGAACATAACTATTCATTGCACTCGCAAGTAGGTAAGTACTGTATGGAAGCTTAGACGTTATTCGTCACCACTATATAAACATGAGGGGTTCCGCACCATTTCAATATCAAGTACTATATCTATACTACCTATATCTATAAATAACAATATAAATTGGTGCAACGAAAAAGGGTCGGTCAGAAAATCTTACTCGTAAATTTTCTTAAAAAGTCTTATGTAGTTATTGCAATATTAACTTAATCGTCGGAGAGGCCTTTGTTCACTAGTGGCCAGCTGTAGGCTGAGAAGAAGATGATCACATAAAAAATCATGAAATTAGGAGTATGAATTCTACCTGAAAACCTTGACAATGCGCCCGAATAAATTCAAATTCAAATTCAAAATGTTTATTAGCACACCATAGGTATTACAAAGTAGTTTATAATAAAAGTATTCCAGTACCAGGTATGGACCCTGAATAGGGCACGGCTAGGCTATGTAGCGCAGCTACGTTATAATCAGTGATCGGAATATCCCAGTGCATGGCCTTGGATTACCTAGGATTATAACAAACATGTTTGAAACCCCTGACAGTAGTACTGAACTACATAAGTTTCCAAGTAAAGTCTTTGGATTCAAAATATCCTGTTGCTTGCTCATAGTTTTGGTTCGCTTAAGTAAACTGATAGCTTTGTTTTAGGTTAGATTGCGATCGAGTTCCGCTCTCAGTGACGGGCTGCACTATGATCATTAGAAAAGTTATTACTTGTAAGTACTCGTTTATTTAATAAAATATAATTATAATTAACAATACAGTACAAGAATATACCTATTTATAATAGCAATTGTTAAAGCGAGTAAAAAATGTTTAGTCCCAAATTGTTTTCTTAGAATGAAGGACAATTTCCAGATTTTCCATTGTTTTTCCTTCAGCTGATGTATAAAACCTCCAGTCTCATTCTCATCGGCTATGAGCTGCTTTTTATTTGTTACAGATATAATGATCCTGAAATTTTCTAAAGAGGTGTGGGGTCATGTTGAAATTGAAGCTGAGGATTACTTCTTCCCTTTAGAACCGGTAAATATTAGCTTAATTAGCTTCACAACATCTAGTGAATAATACAGTTCATCTATAGTTGTATTTTACCTAATGTAATAACGTTTGAAAGTGGAACATTACGTTACTGTTTTAGATAATTAATTTCTGCAAAATGGCGGATCAGTGCCAGCATGATTTCGTAGAAGTATGTGGGCAGGACTCTCTGGGTATCACAAGACTTTTTAACGACAACTGCGACCTGTTTGAATATAACTGCGATGATAAAAAACGTATGTATTGTAACGTGTTTGTAGTATGTATATCGTCACTGCCTGTCCTAATATAGATATATACCTATGGCGAGTCTCACTAGTAGGCAAATTGTTGATAAGTTTTTTTTAATAAATAATCAAACTTTATATAGGATGACTTTAAATTAGTGAACGATAGAAAAGGATATGCTTGTACTCGTAATAAGAAACAACTTTTAATATAGGACTGAGGTCGAAATATTTCAACAAACGCCCCATACAAAATGCATTAGCTGATAGTATGGGGGAACAATTTTTTTATGATTTAGAACATGGCTCCAAAGTAAAAGTTGTTTGTTATCACGAATACATGCATATCCGTTTCTATCGTTCATTAATTTAAAGTCACCCTATATACCTATTGGTACCTCCCTATTAATTATTTGTTTTCTTTTAAAGAATATCGACACGTAAAGAAGGAAGTTTGCAAATATAATCTCCAAGCAGCCGCAATAGTAGAGAAAAGAGAGATTCGCATGCCTCGAAGTCTGGAGCAAATAATTACACATAGGTAAATAACAAATATAAGAATTCATGATCCTTTACACATTTACTAGTTATTAATACATTTAATTATTGTTATGTACCTATTTGTGTTTACGTGCTTACATTAGATTTTGATCTAGTGGATCTAGAAATGTCTTTTATAGTAATTTTAATAGTTTTACACTTTTTGTTTATAGAATGAATAAAGTTTGCCTACTAGAAATACCTTATAAGTAATTTTATTATTAATGTAGATAGATAGTAAGTTTTAATAGCAATTCCTATAATATTAAACGTAAAATATATTTTGTAGCTACAAAATAGAATCTCGTTTTTTTTTAATGCTGATTTACTCAGTATTCTCAGTTTAGTCATTAGAGAGTACACATAGGTAGATATATTTGTCATTTGATAGAACCACGATAGAACATTTGATAGAATGATATCAGTGACAGAGAAGAGCGAATTCAGTAGAATAAAGCTGTGAACCACATTAGCATTTCCTCTAAAATCGGTTGTACTAAAACTTCAATAGCCAAAAAGATTTGTCGAAACGGATTTTTTAAACAGGACAGATCCACGTGTAAGCAAGCGTCTGTTACATTTCAAAGGAGATTAACACAGAAGCGGCACCGAGTACCTAGTACCTACATATAAATGACTTTGCCTACACCTCGGTGTAAAGCAAACAGTTGGACACTAAAGCAAACTTCGACGTCATGGACAAAACTAATACTCCATTGAGGTATACTACTAGAATTACTTATTTAAATACAAATAACTACGGAACGTCTCTTAAGACTAGAAACCGATACTTTTTTTACTAGCCATTAAGATCCCACTGTTGGGCAAAGGCCAATACTTAGACAAGAAAAAAATATTAGTCAGGTGCGTTTTAGCATAATTACTTGAATTAAGTGGAGTCTGTGAGTAACCTTAAAATAGGGTGACAATGACAATCTACTAAAGTGACAGGCCAAACCCATAGGTGAAAACAATGAACTCACATGCAGACATACGTAGCTCTATATGTTAAGGTAACGATAAGATATTATACTTTAATTTAAAAGGTTTCTAGGCGACAAACAGGAAGACGTTTTACAATTCGTACTCTTTGAAGTCTACTACTACGAATTCTCGACTTTTATTCGAGGAAGGATTTAAGCTAACTTAGAAATAAATTCTTGGTTATAAATCATTAATATAAATATTAATTGTTATTAACACTTGCTTATCTAGGGAAGTAAGTATTAAAGAATATCTAAGTGTTTCAGGATTTACTTCTAGAATAAGCTCGATATGTAATAATTTGATGTATAAAAGCTGATAACAATTCACCAAAACTTCACTTTCACTTTTGCTTGACGTGTGAACACATAGTAACAGCAGAGAGTTGGCGCATGCGTCTTCATAAAGATAAAGCTGCGCCCGCGCCATTACCCGGCTATACAATACCCAATTAATAACTCGCTCATATTCGCACAGCGCATAGTGCGTCAGAGCTTGTTCAACGGAACCACTCATTGTTTGCTCTCGGTTAGTGAAGGAAGAGTTAATTGCAGGAAAGTTATTACGATAAGAATACTGGAGCAGATAACGAAGCAGTTAGAAGCGTTTATTTTGAAATTTTAAATTAACCTGTTAGCTTCCGGGAAGATTTTATGTGGCTTCGAAACATTTTCTATGCATACCTAATACTTTCGACTATAACTTTAAATATTTGAACTAGGATTTCTTAAGAATACGCCTGCGGTTTTTACCTCGATCTGTTTGAAGCAAAGCTTCAATATTATGAGTGAGTACCCGTCTTCTGTTAATTCACCAATAAATAAATTAATCGGTAAAGTCTAGAAAGGTAAGTTTTCTAGACAGAACAGCACTAAGTGCATATAAACATGGAAGGACCCCCCAGAGCGGCGGCAACTAACGACCGTGCAGTTCATGACATATAGCCAACGCGGATTATCGCATCGCCTAAATTGTGCCCCGATTAGCCAACTAGCTGTACGATTAATTTGTTATTTAACATCCCCATTGGTTTTACAGCCGTTGTTAAGATACGAGAAATGTCGGGTATTACTTGTCTTCACTGCTTAACTGTTGTTTATTGACGAGATACTTTATTGTGGTATACTTACTTATAATGCTTAGGTATATCGACTTTATAGTACGCGTGGGCAAAGAACTTGTTTTCTTAAGAAGAAAATTTTCCTTTAATAGAAAATAGACTTTTGTTTCATTTATTTTCATTTACAAAAAGTGTGATTAAGTTATGTGAACATTTTTTTTCAGAATTAGATACACCCAGCTTGCGTTTCAAGTTCCGACACACTACTATTAGTATAAATTTCCCATGATACATTTATAAGTATAAATAATACAAGGTTCATTCTAGTAAAAGCTTTTCACATCCAAAATTGTATAAAACCTTAAAAAAAATCATTTTTACAGATCCATCACACAACCGTAGAGAAATTTCCAAAGGAAACTCCTGGTTTGCCAACCTCTTGATGTGTGTTTTGGCGTCATGTTGGACATAATCATAAATATACGCGTGTATAAGACTTCTCTACTACTGTCTGCCAAAAAGTATCTTTTTAATGCTAGAACAACAAACAATTAGTTTTACAATAGGCCAAACACCTGATATATTAATGAAAATTTGTTTTTTTTGCAATTTCTAAGAAAGTTTTGCTATCATGATACATATATTCTAGCTCTCATTACCCTATCTAGTAAAATGTTAGTTCTTATTCATAGGTATTAGGTAGTATCGATATTGTGTGAAGCTCGGCAGACTCGATTCCAGTTGCAAATCTCATTGATCTTGGTCATCGAGCTGTAAATTGGAAATCCAACTTTGATGTCAGTGGAGTGAGGACGATAGTATTTTCAACGGAAATGCAGTAGCATATTCCAACGAGAACGGATAATAGTTGTTTGTAGATACAAGCGTTTTGATACAGATTCCAGTTTGGAGTGTGCCCGGGCGTGTTTGCACAGATGCCAGCTTGCGCGCACCCGTCTTTCATATTACCGGGGAAGTGATAATACAGCTAAAGGAAAACGCCGAATTTGTCGTAAACTCTACTTAGGATGACACCACTCTTTACAATGATATGTTAAACGATCTATTTATCATAAAAAAGACTGGCCTTCTCGTAAAGTTACACATTTTTGGAAAAGGTGCCACGGTGCGTTCTGAGTACCTATCTATATTTATCTTATCGATGATGTATCTAACGTCGGCGATACTCTTTTAAACATAATATTTACCAATATTTTTGCATCAATCCTGGTTCCGGAAACTCTAACGGATAAACATATTTAAGTATATTTGGGCCGATATTTAATATAATGTAGCTGTTTATTATCAGTTGTGTTAGGTACCCCATAATTAGGTAAAGTTAATGTAATTTGTTTAAACAAGTGAGATGGGCGTATTACAGTGAATCTTATAAAAGTTATTTTGCTGATGATCGATTATACCATCTTGTTCTCTTATTATTTAGACCAAATCAGTTGAGCAAGGCGCTAGCTGCTTGTACTTATAACTAGTCGCGTAAACACTACGGTCGTCTTGTTAACCCAAAAAGTTAACAAGGATCGGCCAGCACTTAGCCTGGACATGTTAACACGGTGGACAAAGCCTGGATTTGTTTACAACGCCTAGTTGCGGGTTAAGTGGCCTAATTGATGATAGAATGTCGGCGCGGAGCCCTGCGCTCTGCCCTTGTATATTTCATAATTTCAAGGATGTTATTGTAAACAAAACAAACACTAGTCACAGGTTAACTTGTCGTCAAATAAACACACGGGCAGTCCCACGAATTGACGCTCGTTATACCTTTAACTCTACGTAATTAAAGATATGGTTAAAATAAATAAATGTATTAGAAGAGTGAGTTACGATGCCTTGCGGAGTCCTGCTAATAAAATAAATGAAGAGTCGGTGTTTGGAGCAGCGTTCGTCGCCGCGCTTTGGTGCTGTGATACACACAAGTAAATCTCAATTTATACATTTTTGGTAGAATATTTTTAATCAAATTGAATTAATTGTTGATTAGTCAGTTGAACCATCTATTGAATGACATTTAAAAACAATACACGAATGAAACAAAAAAAGACAGTATTTATGCGTCTATTTTTTCATTAGTACCCCTAATATTACCTTGTTACCATTATTTTAAGCATAATTCAGGTGTTTAAGAAATGCAAAGATATGGGGTTACGTTGTTTCGGTGTGGTTGTATGGATAACTCGGGCCAGCACTGAGGCAATTGATTAGCCGGCCTCTTTGTGGGCTCAAGCCGACGCTCACAACAATTTGCTCGGGGCCCGACCGCCCTAATTTTAATGGCCTTATAAAATTTATATTTAATGTATTTATCATAAGAAACGTTTGTGTGGATACGATCATTGTACAAGTCAGACTGAAGATGTTTTATCATTAAGTTATGTACTGCATCATTTATTTATAAAATTCTTTCTTACATGGTTATAAACGTGGCCAAGAGACACACAAATATAAAAAGTCAATATTTGTACAGTAAAGTAAGGCATTACAGATCACAATACATTATGAATTATATTTGTCACATCTAGAAGTAGTAGACGCTAGTTGATGAATTGGTTAAATTCTTCATAATATTAGTTACCATATTATTTAATCCAATATTTTTTAAAACTATGGAATATCCACATTGGCAATCTACATCTAAGTCTGAGCAATGCTCGAGATGCTCACGTACTTTAATTTGTTGTCTAATGCGTTTAGACGTCTTTAAACAAATATTTTATTGCAAATATTTTAGTTATTGAAAAATACCCTTTACGTAGTACCCGAAATATTGTAAAAACACAGAAATTGTATTTTTAAAGTTTATTTACTTAATTACTTAATAAAAATCCAACTCAATTATTCGATCCTTTCTCGGATGTTGAAGTCGGTAAAGTATTTTAATATTTATAAACAAAGTAAGTAGAATCATTGTCATTATCATGGTTTCAATCGGTGGTTCCAAATAGGTTCATTGAACCGTTGCAATACTGGTAAGAACCTTATGAACAAAGCTCAAATAAAATCTCATTTTAAAAAGGTACGAAAACTATTTATCTTCAAAGTAAGAAGTGCATTTACTTTAGAAATAAAGTACTTAGTACACAATAGAGTTTGACCTTGTTTATTACATAACTGCAACACAAATAATAAGTAAAATACATACATATACGTCACGCCTCTTTTCCATTGGGGTAAGCAAAGATCACAAAAAAAAAAGAAAGACAGGAAGTAAGTATACTTAATAGATTTTAAAAAGCAAAGTTTTAAAAAACTCTACTTATACCTAATTGAAACGAAATCGTAATTTCACGAATGAGAAAAGTAAAGAGAAACGCTTTTCGCTTCTACTTTAATTCATTATGTGAGATGCATTTTCCGAGTTTTTGTTGCATAGTCGTAATTGCAATCGAGTACGCTGTGCATTCATTGAATGGTCGAGTAACATGATTCTCAGTGTGGACCTACCCCACGAGTGACTGAGAATCGATGGGACCATACACGCAGTGCCACGCGCATGCGCCCAATGCAGCGTACAGTCGCGTCGCAACACGCTATAAACTTGCCTGAAAAAAGCATGAAAAACTTCGATCGACAATTTCCGTTTTTTTTTAATTATATCAATTTTTTTTGTTGGTTTTGGTCTGTTTGGATCTACACACATGATATTTATCTTAGAAACTAAAAAACTGTTTGAAATTAATATTATTGAATTGGAAAAAAAAAAAACTAAGTACTTAATAAAGATACGCACATCTCTCTGCACACTGAGCTAATAAGTTTCAATTTTATTTAAAAAAAAATCACTCACATAAATACAAATTCGTTTTAATTATAAATACGTAATTAAAACGAATTTGTATTTATGTGAGTGATTTTTTAAAAGAAATACGTTTAAAAATATATTTGTTTTAATGTATTGAGTACCTATGTAATTACTTTTTTAACAAACTAAACATAATTAAAAAAAAAACGTATGAACCTAGAATAAAGTGAACTGAATCAAATGATACCAAAATTGTATAATTACGTAGCTATGGGTTATAGGAAACATTAATAATCGACAATATTTTGATCACAAATGTATGCAGCTGCCTCTAGGCTCACAATCCTGTTAATAAGATTAAATACGATTCTCGGTAAAATGGCTGGGTGTGCATTTCACTCCGCCAATTCATGGAAGTCAGTGGATTGTTTCCGAATAGAAATTGTGTTCGCGACGTTACTGCGGCCAGACTCATTCCTGCTTTGCCGCAGCGGAGTTCGCCTGAAAGCTCAAGTGATAGCCTGAAAGCTTCACAAAAAAGTATCAGGAAATTAAAAAGTTTTTTCGTAGCAAACAAAAATCATTATGTAAGTATTTTATTGAGCGAAAATTTTTTTTAGATTTTTTAACGACTTTTTGTTTCGTTTTAATATTTTATTTTCTTTTTAATTTTTTAAATCATACACGGGAATTTTTTAGATTAATATTTATATATTGTCGTTGTTTTTTGTTAATAGTGTTATATAATATTTAATTTAGTGTAATTTTCTACTAATTACAATAGTATTTAACTTATTTATTTTTATTCCTTTTGTAAAATCATTGTCACATTTTTCATTAATTTTGTTAACAATTATTTTTATAAATTGTTATGATAAACTATTTCTATTTTATGTGCGAAGTTTTTACTTATTATCTAGATTATTTTTATGTTACGGAGCTTAAGCGAATTACCTGCACAATATAGGAAAATAATTTATTAAATGAGTGCTTGTTCTTCTTCTTATTAAAAATAATTTACGTAAAAGCTTTTGATCATAACGAAGTGCATTCATTGTCTTTCAAATAGAATTATATTTTCTTATAAACTAAACAGTTTCATACTAAACTTTATATTATTAATATATGATTTAATAAAATATGTAATTTAGTCAGTGATTTAAAGAATATGTTCTCAAAGTAGAACACCTAAGCTTAGTGACGTCATTTGGCAAGTGTCCAACTTTTTATCGATTGTATGCTACTATTCATTTCCATAGTCTAGAAAATGAAACCAAGTCAACAGTAGAATTAAAATATTCATTGAATATTGATTTTGTCAGCTGCAACTTCTCATGCTTTGAGCGGTGAAGGATAATTAAAGTTTTACCTTTTGATTTAAAGCTATAAGTACGTACTTTATATCAACTTATATACTTTACGTGAGTTTTAAAGATTCTTCAGATCAGACCAAAAGGTCCTAAGGTCATTGGTCGTGTGCGACTTCGAAAAACTTTACTTCATCGATTTACCATCAAGTGAGCGTTGAACTCTTTTACACGCAGCGCATTCATTGACACTGAAAGTTTCGAGCGCATTCGGCAGACGTATACAATTCTTATTATTAAACACCATTGGAGTCTATGGATTTTTAGAATATACTTGATATAAATTTTATGAGGGCGTTCGTAGTTTTATTGTATGTTGGTATCTACACACCAAAGCCGCCGGGCTAGGCCAGCGGCTTTACGTCATACGAATGGCAGCTGTAAAAAAAGCCGGCGGCTTTGGTGTGTATAAAGCATTACGCGTCACAAAGCAAGAACATCCGCTGAGCTGTGCTTTGCACTATTTATCGCGATAATATATTTGTATACTAATATTATGCGAATCCATTGTTTTTACTGATAATGATGGTTTATAGGGCGGCGGAAGGCGGCGGACCCCCCGCTCCAGTGGAGCCCCAAACCGGGCCCGATGGCGAGATCATCGGGGGGCCCCGGACCATGCAACAGATTGCTGCGCAGCGCCGACTGCAGCAGACTCAAGCCCAAGTCGACGAGGTCTAGTTATTCCTACAATTAATCTAGACATAGAATAAAATGAATAAAACAGTTACATTTGACAGTTACCTAAGAACTCTCTAATGACGGGTGGTGAAAAGAAATTATTCGATCGAACAACCTCTGCCAAAAAAGCGAACACGGAATTAGAATATATCAAAAAATTCAGTAAAATAACACTTTGCATTAATTCATCGAATAACTATTCAAACACATATTTTAGACTACACATTACAGTATTATAACAAGCTTACAGTATTCGTTTATAAGTTTCATCGCCACTTAAACCAAATAACTTTTCAAAGCCTCAAGTGAGAGGCGAGTGGCAACAACTTTAAGAACTTGTTACCTACTAGGACGCGAGGTACCCTGAAAACTGAAATTTATAATTTACTTATAGAGGTTCGACGTACAAGGGTAGACTTTGGTGAAAAGTTTAATAAAGTTAAATTGTTTACTGAAACTAAGCTTCTGACTGACACTACACTTAGCCTGACACTAAACGACGCGACGCTGGACACCAAGTTGGGATATGAATGTTTTCGCATGCGTTGATAAATTTTTATAATATAATATAATGATTTTTGTTTGTTGCAGGTGGTTGATATTATGAAAGCCAACGTTGAGAAAGTGATAGCTAGGGACGAGAAGCTTTCCGAACTTGATGATAGAGCAGGTAATTTAAGCTGAGATTAGATAGAATAGATACCTACTAATTGATTTATTTATCGAAATATATTTTAATACACTATTTATTTTCATAGATGCACTACAGCAAGGCGCATCACAATTCGAGCAACAGGCAAAAAGTCTAAAGAACAAATTTTGGCTACAAAATTTAAAGGTAGGTTACAAAGATCTCGTTCTCAATTATCGAATAAGTATCTACTTCATAAGCTCATAACCAATTCATTGTTTTTTTGTTTCAGATGATGATAATAATGGGTGTGATTGGAATTGTCATAATAGGATTGCTGTTCGGTAAGTCATAGCTTAACCACATCTTGCAAATAACGTAATTGATGTTGTCCAGTTACTGGAGTTAGAGATAAAAAACAAGTTAGAAAGTTTCGGTGTATGTGAACAAAGCCTAAACTCAGTGACACACTGGATTTGAATCCAAATTACTTGTTTATAAATTAATCGAACAATTTGTTTTCATGATTTATGGGAATTAGAGAAACAGAGTGTCACAAGTTTGGATTTCTCCTGTCCTGTGTGAGATGCAACCTTTCGCCTCTTTAGATTGCATTGACAACATATCGATGTCTGTTTATTATGTGTTTTGATGAACTGCCCCTTCGTGTTAGATGTGAGAATGTTATCTTTAGAGTGGTGCTAATAAAATTACTACTAATAAATGATGACTTGACGTTTAGAAACGCGTTAAGGTTTAATTTGTGCTAACCAATCGCTCTTCTGTACTCCTGTCTCATCTTCGCTTCTTCTTCCTTCCCGGGTGCCTATATTTTAAAAAGACAATGCTGTGCAGATTTTTTAAAATGAAATCTAAAATTTTGTACCAACAACAGAGCTTTTAATTGGATTCCTTTTTGCCAAGATTTTATTTCAATCAAAATTTTAATTCATTTGTGGTGAAAATTGGAAGCTGTGCTTTATGTTCGCGCTTTGATTATTTGAATATTTTGTTTGGTGCCGGGACAGCGGGTAGTTAGAGGCTTCAAGGCATATGTTCTGCTTACGGCTGTTTGCAGGTGATAACATAAAACAAATGTTTGGTTAGTTCGATACCGTGGCGCACCAAGTATCAGTGGCGTCGCTGCAATGGTGCCATCTAATAGCACCATGCCATCACTTACTCATTGTAAGTAATGTACCGAATGATGTTTCCCCTTACTTCCTCGGCTTAGCGTGATGAAGCATGAATTGAAATGTAGAACAGTTTAATGTAGCATTTATTTATCTTCATGTATATGCTAACGTTAGTACCGTCGTATAATTGGATGTACATAGGACGCTTGATTCTAGAATACCAGGCATAATATCATGAACATAAGAACCAAGATCGAGGTAAGTGCAAATATAATTCGAGTGCAAATATACAGAAACATAATTCTAAAGAGCTTAAATTTTCATAAATATCTACTGCTCACTTGTAAATACCACATTATGTATTACCCGGCTAGAAATTTTGACACGACTCCACATTTTCAAATTCATTTACACTTTCATAGTCTTACACTTTGTACAAGTTGTTTGTATTTAAATATTTGCTTAGACAGTCATTTTCTTTACATAATTTCTTAAAATAAATAATTTTGCTTAGTGATTCACTCTTTACAACAATCGCTCGTACAAATTACTTTTCATTAGCTTACATTGTACATCTTACTTATACACTGTTTACTACAAGGAATACAATTTGTAAGTACCTTACAGCTAACTTTATATAAAAACAAAATAATATCGCTCTTGACCAGCCTCCCGAATCTGATGACCTAGCCCTACTGCTGCCTGTGGGAAGCTCGCTGCAACCGCTGCTTTTCGTGCGTTGCTAGCGCACCAGAGTTTCCCCCAGGATTCATATCGAAGCAGCAAAATTTTATAGCAATATAACAATCTTTGCACAGGGATAAACCACAAATATATCTCAGATTTAATTCAATTAACCTATTTATCGTTTTCAGGAAAATATATGTAATTATATCCTCACCGCATCTGTTGGATTCCACTTCAAGTGACAAGATGTATAATATTAAACTTATATTTATATAAAAATGTAACATTATCTTACCTCTGGCTCGGTAGGAGTAGAAAAGTTTACTATGAGATAAAAACGAACTAGTTTATGTATATTATGTGTACTTGTATTCACGACTACAAGCGCACAAAGTATAAAAATATATACATTTTATTGAGCATTATTTCAGTGGACTTCAGCATCGAAATAATTTCTTGCTATGTCCTAATAAAAAAGT
Source organism: Anarsia innoxiella (assembly GCA_947563765.1). Classification (NCBI taxonomy): domain Eukaryota; kingdom Metazoa; phylum Arthropoda; class Insecta; order Lepidoptera; family Gelechiidae; genus Anarsia; species Anarsia innoxiella. Next base: position 12,848,162 of record OX387390.1, read on the forward strand.
TTTTTTGATTATTGATCTTCTAAAGCTGATATAAGTAAACGTTATGAATCCTACCTACGTCATATGTAATATTATTAGTCTTTCATACAATTTCGAAATCATGGTAATTTTGAGGATAATTTGGTAAAACCAATGTTTCCTTATTTTATTAATGTAAAAAGAGACAAGCAAAGCTCTGTCTATAATATTATTTGCGTGCCTTTACGTGATAAAGCCTGACATTCACTTAAGAAAAACTTAGTTCATGTAGCCTATGCTCTATATTTATAAACCAATATTTAGTAGTTGATTCTTGACTTAATTTTTTTTATTTACGTATGTAATTAAAATAAACTTTAATACTTAGATGTGAGCCTATAGCGTGAAAATTAACACTTAAGGGTTTATGTCGGCATAAAATGTATTTAATATATAATGAAGATTTCGCTTTCATTTCTAAAATCGCTTACATAGTTTGTAAAGTTGTGTTGTGAACTTATACGGACTTGTAGGTTTGCCGTTTTGCTCATGTTTCAAAGCTAACGTAAGGGATTTAACTGTCAAGAAATCTTTAAGTGTAGTGGAATCTACCTGATACTATATTATTAACATAATTGCTCTATGTAGATACCTTAAAAATGCAATCACTATTGTTTAAATATTAGTTATTACGTAACTACTGCCATTAAATTTTTGCTTTCTGTATTCATATAAAAACGCCATCGAATAAATCAGTGACACCATGAAATGTGCAGCAATACTAGCGACGAAGGAATTGAAATTAGAACTAGGTTTATGTCCCCTAAGTACTATTAAGTGCTAAAGTAGGCCTCTACTGACGCAGAACCATCGTTGATAGAATTTCGATAACTGTGATTTTTATCATTTGGTATAGCGGAATATAAAATTAGTTTAAATGTACGATTAGTTAGTTAATTTTAGCTATGAATTCGAATTGAGCCATCTTGAATGTCAATTATTTGCGATTTTAAAATAAGATTGCGTTGTGTGAGCAACTTTTATTGAAGTAATTTGAAGAGACTAAACAATTTGTGAACCCCAATTGATTGTGTCTTGATTTTTAGTGCTTAATCTTTTTCACCTTTGGATGATAACGCAGTGGAGACTGCTCTGAATACAGTACTTTATTTGGCAGAGTGAAAACAAAAGCGCCTTTGTATAGTAACGCAATTCGTAATAGTCTATCTAGGCCTCTAACACGCCTAACATTTAGTTAGTCCAGCTTCACGCGAGTGGGTTCCAAAAGTCAAGGAAATTGGTGCGAATTTATTAGGAAAAACTTGTAGAACTCGAATGGTAAGGAATGCCAAAACTGAATTGATATAGGCTCCAAAGTTGTATTCTTCTAAGACAGGGTCTCCAACTTAAATAAGCAATATGATGTTAAAGACCTTGCATCTATCTCAGAATTTGTTTTAATTAGGAAAATTGAAAATCTGAAAGACTAAATATTGTAATTGCCGCTATATAATTTAATTCAAATGAATCGATATCCTTCTAACTTAATGTTTTAATGGGGTTTGTGTGGCAGCTTAGTAATGCAAATCGAATGAACGGGGAATGTTTAAACTTGCAGTTTTTATGAATCTATTATTCTTTAAAGAACTTTAAAAATAAACTTTAATTTCCAGTGACTTTATTATATCTTTAGATAATAAATTAATACATCAATTACTTTCTTAATTTTGGCTAATAAATTATATAATAAGCTTTTATTTGAATAATTATTATTAAGTAGTTAAGTTAGAGTCATAAAAACTGCTAAGTTAAAAAATGGAAAAATATGGTGCCATTGACAATATTAATTCTTTTATAATACATATATTTAAATATATTTGGTGTGATAAATTGAAGTGAGAATATGAAATAAAATCTCTAGGACTGTATTTTTAGTTTAAACTTAGTAAGTAGTTAATTCTTTGCTAGCTTTTGTTATGATTTGGATATTCAGAATCGTGTAATGTAGATAGTATACTCATGGTTCTATTCTTTACAACTTTTATAAATCTATCTAATTATAAAGATCTTTAAATGGATGTCTAGAAAATAAGAACAATCCCGGATAATGCACAATACGTAACATCAAATAATTTGCCGCTATTGAAGAAAGTAATTTCAGTAAAGTAAGAAATGTGTGCCCCAATATTAGGCTCAAAGTAATTCATCTGTACATACCTCTAGATACCAATTTATTTAGACAACAGTACTCATACCTACAATACAAAACAAGTTAAATAAATAGTGCAACTATTATGAAACTTTATAAAACTAAAAACTGTATAATTGATGAATTCAACGAATAGGTAAATTACATAATATACAATATTTGCAGTAGAGTATAAATAAACTAAACATTCTCTAGGTATCTACTTCGTTTAATGAAATTCACCAAACTTTATTACAAATACACCAAAATTATTATTGTTTTACCATTATATCGTTGTGTACCTATCCTGTTAGCCATACTTGTATGTTTTATTGCACTTTCCAAAGCAATTATTAATAATATTAACAATTTGGCATGTTGTTTATATTTAATACTTAGGTACATAACTTCAATAACATTTATTAGTACTGTAAAATCGAATGTAAAGATGTTATTGATTATGAACAATGTGATTAAAATTAACCAAATGAAGTGGTATTTTTATTTGAAGATACGGGAAAATCTATGGTGACGTGGTTAGAGAGGTAAGTATCAATAGAGCGTACAACCGCAGGCCATTATCCGAGACATCAACAATTCACCACAGGGCTCTCCCTACATCGGCAAACTTCATCATTTCATATTTAGCAACGTCGATCTCACCGCGAACTTAACGTGTTAATAGTGCAAGACAACGAACAATCTTCCTAAATTGATAAATTAACTGCTTTGCTGAACTAAATCATATTTTACACACTCCGATACAGGGTGTATTTTAACAGTCAGCCTAGCAAGCGTTCCTCCAGACTAGACCATAGAGAATGATGTGAGAGCTTGAGAGCTTTCTCTTTGATAGTTGGCCGCCATTTTGACTTACAGTAATGGTTTGTATGACGTGAGTTATGCGTTCATGTCACTAGGGCTTAAGTAATGTTGGTAGTATTGAAACTGTTAATGTTGGAATAAATTAAAAGGTTAAAGGTAATGTGCGTTTAAGGAAAATGTATCTTTGCTAAGTCTGCACGTACATTATTACCTCATCATGAAAGCAAACTGTCGAGTGTATCATACAATATGCGTGCAGTAAGAGAAATGTTTGCGTTAAAAGTGTCTGCGGTTGGTATTGATTATAAAGTAATGTAAAAATGGAGTGCGAACACGATATTTTGTTGAACAGACACTCAATTAGTTTCGCGGTGGGAACTGTCTAAGAAAACAAAGCGTGTTCAGTTACAACTGTCTGGGAATGCATTGGCGTGAGCCCTTACTAATGTTTATCAACTTTTTAGCTAAAGCGAATATTCGAGTGACAAGTGCTTGGAATACTATCAAAAAATAGAACATATGAGTAATAAAATGTTGAATATGTTATTTACTTATTTTCAGGCCACATATACATCATAGGTAAGCGTCTTAGTAAAATTGCTCGAAGCTTTGAACAACGTGCATGTTTGGAAACCGCTAAGTACAACTATAGAGAACGCACCTCTAGTTGAAGTTACCTACTTATTCAAAATTACGGAGGTTTAGTAACTTTAGTAACTATGGCACATGCACACCCTATTTCAAGTTATGTAAATCAAGAGTGTGCAAGATTAAATTGTCAGAAGTATATAAAGTCAGGTACCTCAAGTCATTTATCTACGAGTTATTAGAAATATTTTGAAAGAAAAAGCTTACCAAATTCGAGTTCAGAAGTACTTACTCGTAGAAGTATTAAAATATAGTTTAAAAAGAGCACCGAGTTGTAGTGGTTGGCGCCACAGGATCATAAGGCTCGTAGATCTGAAAGAGTTCGCTTGGAGATATTGAATTTAGTGTGAACACTTGGAGCATTATTTAATTGCGTGTCAAGCGGTGAGCTGCTCTGCTGTCGGCCAGGTGAGAGGTGATCTTGTGCGCGCGCGCTGCTCTAAAACCAACTACAGCACTGGACAAGCCATTTTATTTATTTTATTTTCCGTTTTTATTGCCGAAATAATAATAACATTATTGTATTTTAGATTGTATGTTAGAAGATAAGAGTTAACCTGTTTTGCATTACAAAACTAAAGAATCTTTAAAATAGGCTTCTATAAAACGTTTAAAAAAGAGCATAGAATATTTTTATACGCAATATCATTAAAATAACATCAATCTTATAAGTAGGTATGTCAGTTAGAAATTCTTGTAACTGTGTGCTATCAATTTGAATGTAAGTCTTGTTAAATACGCACGGTGCGCGTAGTGGTCTGATACTACATGGTAATGGGACTGTCAGGTGTGTGAAGATGACATGCACTTGTTTATTTTTACATTTCTCGAACGTGCGAGTATTTACTCGTATCTTTGCCCTTACAACCTCGCGACGTCGCACTCTGTGCGTATTAGGATTTTATTTTATTTGGAGTCTCAACGTTAAGCTCAGATGAAAACTACTACTCTTAAGCGTAATAGTAATTAATACTTTCAATTAGTCGTTTAGTAAATAAACGGCTGTAAAAGTTGTAAAGCCCTAAAAGGCCGCTGTCGTACGAAATCTAGCCTAACGATGCAACAAAAACAACGTATTGCTAACCATATACTTACCTCGTCGCGGTGGACTTGCCCGCACACTTTATCTCCACGGTTACTCATCTCAAGTGCCTGTCAGCGTCAAAATTTTCTGCACACCTACCAAGGTACTTGCACCTCCAATCACTTGCAGTGATGTCCTTCTACCTGTCCTCTTTGCGAGCTCTACAACGTCATAAGGTGGACAGGGATGGCGAAGGAAGACGAACGAGTTCAAGTTGGGCTCAAGGACCAGGGTGACCCTCTAGATTACGTGTGGCCTGTAGGTAATAGCAAATTGCGATTATTATGTTACGTTGTAACGAGGTGTTCGCGACTTTCCCTGTAATCGGTCCGCATAACCGACCGCTTCGTTGTGGGGTAAACGCTATACTTAGGTACCTCTACACATACACAGCTAAGCCATGTGTAGAATTTTAAAACCTTGTTTAGACTCGAATAGCTTGGCTAGTTTAGATAAGTTTACGATTATACATATTTACCTAATATGATTGCTTCAATTTTGGGAGGAGGGTAGATAATATTATAAGAAGGAAGTCGAAAATCGCGAGTGTACTGCCAAAGTTCTTTAGAAAGATTGAACTTGTCTATAATTATTCAATACAAACTAACTACATGAATCTGATTTGTGGTTTTAGATTAGACTTATCAATCACGCGACACTTACGAGTATATAATGTAGATAACTAGGTACACGACCGGCGCAAGCGCACCTCGAAAGTTACAGAGTTTTCTAATACGATAATCTAGCTACAGTACAGCCAAAGTAACTCCCTTTTACCTTCATGCCGTATCACATCCTGGTATTGCACAGTTATTAAAATAAATTTGAATATTAATTATTTAAATTAAAATGATCTTAATCGCTTAATTGGTAGCCAGTAGACATCGGCCATTGTGCAACTGAGATAGTTACAGATAGGTAATGTTAGAAGTTCAAGTGAGACTAGTGGGTTATCGCTAAACGCATGTACACAATTAACTAAAACACGCGGGAGGTGTGAGCGGAGCCGTGGACTATGGTCTAGTTAACTTATAGCATTTATAATGGAGCTAGAGTTTCGTAACGAAACTTTCATTAGAGTTTACCGGTGTATTGACTCTACGGAAACTACAGCGTTGATAGCTTTTTGTAGATAACAACACCGAATATTGAAAATACTTTTATTCGATATTTATGATTGCTATCTCTGCAATAGTATTCGATATGAAAGTTCTAACGATATTCCTATACAGTTTTTTGCATGAGTTTATGTATTTACGTGTGATGCGTCGAAAAGTCACACAAACAGTTAGAAGCCTCGAGTTCTTTAGTTTACCCAGATTCCATTTGACCTAAGTAGACCTAAGTACGGTAGCTATCATATTTAAATTGCAGTACTTCTTATACTCGTAGTATCTACTTCTACCCACCCCAAAAATCTTATTTGGAGGCAAATTTATTTTTTGCAAATACAACGCGGCCGTCTAGTTAATGATTTTCGAACGAAAAGCCGATCGTCTAGTTAATTAATAGCACAGTAACAGTTGCAAAGCGAAGACTCAAAAGTGACTACATATTCCCTATTTCTCATTCAACAGTAAAAGGGAATTGAAGTTGTACCTCCCTTTGAGGATTATAGTCGCTCGGCACACAAATGCACGTAATATGAATTTGAATTTCGTGCTAAATTGATACCTACTAGTTTACTTGCTAGGCACAGTGAGCGATAAGTTTCAAAATTTGAAATTATTTAAACTAGAAATAAAATAATATATAAGAGTATAGCAAAACAAGTAACACTCCTATCGTTGTTTTTTACGAGTAGGTAGGCGCACTTGCCAACCCAAAAGCATTTCTATTCCAAGTACCAGGGATCTGCAAAAGATATTAAAAGCCTAGTGTCTGCATTTTGTGTGAATAAAATCAATTCAGTATTTACAGTAACGACACAACTATTAGGGATAAGTGCCCCTGTTCCCCGCACTACACGTCACAGGTTAAGTGGGCTATATAATAAAATTTTAGCACCCGCCGACATTGAACTCGCTCACTGCTGACTCTAGAGACAATAACGGTAGATAATCCTACTCGTACGTAATATTTTAATAGTTAATCTCTAGGAAATGCTATATCAATAATGTGATTTTTCTACGGACTTGAAATAGAGAGGAAGTAAGTACCTACGTTACTTTTAAGCATAATGGAAAATAATACGAGAAAAATCATCGAAATGTTTCCGCTTTTTAAAATATACGACTCGAGTTATACCTTCGTTCCAATATGAAGCGAAATTCATCATTTTGCAAATCTACCAATCCAGATGTAAATGTTTAACTTAGAACTTTGAGCGCAGCCTGACGGTCAACTTTCCCGCTTTCCCGGCAATGTTTGTTTAGCTTCAGCTCGAGTTAGCTTAAAAGCTCGTTCAGATTAAACCGTCATTTCGGTAGACGTTTTCCTTTCAATTGCGTATCATATTCTGTCTGTTTTAAAAAGTGTTTACAAAAATTTATTGGAATGCCGAGGTATTTAGCGTTAATAGCGCTAGCAATTGCAATTTAGCTGCCACCGACACCTTCTCTATTTGACGTTATATATAAAAGTACAACTAGCTGTAAGATATTTATAACTTAAACGGACATAAAGCTGGTAATCAAGAGGAGATATTTCAACTTATCGTGGTCCGATTGTAAAGTGTTGAAACATTTAATTAAACAAGTCACTATCAGCGTATTACAGGATTTACTGTCTACAGCGGCAATAACAAACACTTTTCGTGTCTACGGATCTGTTCTCTATTTAGTACCTACTCTATTGAAATCTTAGATTTGTTCTGCAAAATGTAGGTAAGTACCTACAATCTGAAATTATTTATGTTAGTGTTTAGTCGGATTAGTAGGAGGTAACCTTATTTTAATTTTATGCAGTTTTAAATACAATAAACTCTACGTTTCTAGTTATTTATTTAATATTATTCAGATATAATGCGATTCCATTGTAGTAACCATAATTACAAGACACACGAGAATTTATTGGAGTATTGCAATACAATACAATGAGCGGATTTCCTTTTTATAGAATTCTTACGAAGGCAGCTTTATAAAATACCTAAACACTTACTTTAAACACAAGATTCATATTGCAAACAAATCATATAGGTAAGAAGTGTATGATGGGGTGGAATCACCGTGGAGTAACCACGTGTAACCACAGTCGTAGCTGAATAGGTACATAATTGTAAACGGGAATTTAAAATCATTTACTTAGCGTTACGTATAGAGTGTACGGTATACCTATGGAGAATGATTTCCTTCTACTACGTTCGGACTACTTGCATTACAAGTTCTATAAATTTAAAGTCCGGTTCTATTGAAGTAATTATGAGCGCTGTAAAATTAGTGGCACTGGCGTTTACGATATAATTTAATTGAGAAACAATAACTGCTGATTAGTTTTGCCACGTGTTGGTCTTAATTAAACGCCACTGCGGTTTCTAAACGCTCAGTTATTTTGTTATTTTACGCTTAGGTACCTACTCTAATGAAAAATTATGCTGCATTTTTTCCTCTTGTTACAAAAAGTTAAGGAATTGAATTTAAATCAATTCAACTATTCTGAGGTTATTTTTACGCAGAATGATTCTGACTTTAATAACTACTTTACATCTAAATAGTGAGTTTGTTTTTATAAAAAGATCTGTGAACCAGACGCAAGTCGCCCACGGTTATTTGAGTGTGCAAAATTGTATTTATTTCATACAAATTATGACATAGAGGCCGCACAAAGGGCTAAGAAATTAACCGGCCCTTTACGGTCATCGTTTTATGTTCCTCACATTAATTATAACACCTCTTTAAGTTTAAATTTATGATGTAGTTTTGTTAGTCATTACTTGTTTTAAGTGTTCAATATTTTTTGCTTTGCGAAGGGCGCCCGGTACGATATTGGGTGTTTGTAGTTATAATTTATGACTTCGGGCGGAGTTTTTATGTTTTGAAAGCCTTTAAAGGCACGTGGTGGATTTATAGTGCAACGATTCAATCTGGGCGATCTTTTGACTCAGTGCTTCGGTTCGATTTTTCTTCTAACAATTTCCGAAGTCGTATTTTATAAATAGGTACCACTTTAACTTCAATATACGTAGGAAATGAGACAAGAAAATTACTGGTAGGTACCACCTTGATTGATTCTTAGTACTGTGTGAGAGATTGCCATTATTTTGATTGCGATTTATTTGTGGTTTACCTTGTCTAGTTGAAGCATCTTACAATTATTCTGTATAACCTATTCTAACAATTAGATGAACAAAACGTAAATAGGTACTCTTTGTATTTAATAGTTATAAGAAACCACTGGTTTTTATTCTAGTAAAGGATTTTCCTCGTAACTCATATTTTCATGTTTGTTTCATAGTAATATATATACTTCGGAATAGCTAAACACAAAAAATGCACAATTTAACAAGGTACAATTTTCAACTTTTGTATTTTAATACTTTTACCTAATATACAATATTTGTACATATAAAAGCAGATAGCAGGAGAATCTGTACGTAGGTACAGCTCTGTACAGCAAAAGCTTTATCAAAAGGCACCGAATTTACCTAGCTATATTTAATTAGTCAAATAAGCTAATAAAGGCGTGGCGTGTCTTATTACGTCAATTTTGGTTGTCAGCCCGAGCAATTGTTCAATCGAACAATGTAAACACTAATTAGTGATTCTGAGGGCTTGAAACCGATAAATCACGGGTTACACGGTCGCCCTTTCGACGTTAATGGCTGACTGGACATGGCTTCTGTTAACATCGTTATGTTACCTCCGAGTAGATATGTACGCATACACCGTCACATCATATGATGTTCGCGACTAGTTTGATGTTCATTTTATGGTTGGATGCAGCTTGAAATTCAGTGCTAGGGCCCTTTGGAGAGCATGAAACCAAATACGTGGTAATTACTAATCGATTTGCCACGGCACACTGAGTGTAGAAACACCTATTTAGGTGTTTGGTTGTTGCGACGAATTGATGGTTATGTACGACGAAATACGATATGTTACCGTCAATTGAAGAGAAAATAATTTCGATTGACCTAGGACTGAAGGTCTAGGCCTAGGTCTTCACATTAACAGAAAGCTGAATAACTGATGAACTATTGGCGCAGTTTGATGTGGAACTTGTGAAATAAACGAAAATGTCAAAACGTGGCACGCGGCCCTTGGTGACCATTCATCAGATTGGTTCCCTTCCAGTAAAATAAGTTCCGTGTAGCAATGATAGGAGTCGGTTAATAACTAGAAAATGCTAATAGCTAGAACTACACAATAGATGCGTGCGCAGATATCGTCGAAGTCTGATCAGTATCGGCTGAATAATTACTGATTCCAGTTTAGTAACCAAGTTGCTATTAGAACCCAATCAAGGATACTTCGTGACCTAATGGACTGATATATTGACGCGAATGTTTATCAGCTAGAGGTATAATGAAGTCAGAAGTCTGGTAGGTCTGCATTTTAAAGGCACTTGCTGCAAGTTACCTACTTATTAATTACATGAGGTTGTATTTATATAACTTAATGAAGTTGCTATCGCTTAAACTAATTCTTGGTAGGTCTATTCAAGCTATTTTTACCAAGATTATTTAAGTAAATATTCCCTTTTTTGTTTTAACTTTTAATTCATTAATAAACATTTCCTAGTCCTATTAAAACTTGAAGCACTCGTGAAATTATAAAATAGGTAACAAAACTACGAGTTTCTTACTTTTTTACTTTTGTATTTAATTGTTCTACCTGGAATAAGTGAGCACTGTTTTTTCTTACGCAGTAATCTAAGTTTATTTTTGTGGGCTCTCCCCTTCGCACCATATCCGGCTGCTCTCAGTAAAGGCAGTGCCAAGGCTAAGTTAGCGGCGTGCCATAAACTTTGTGCATATTTATTATTCTCTCAGTTCACCATTAGATAGATTAGATTACCAACCGTGCGTATCACACATCCTTACAGCCCGAGAAACCTACATGCAAGTAAACGTAGTTTAATATTGAGTTCATTAAAAACGTGATTTTGATGCGGGGATTATTGTCATTTTTGTCATTATGTCATTATTGACAATACGGCGAGTATTGTCGTGTAATGCTAAATATTACAAATCAATATTATTCACTGTTTCACGTTCTCTTCGTTCATTCTTTACAAATAAATATTGTTTTACACTCCAATGAGTGATTACATAATTTTTGATAGCTTTGTTTTTTAAACGAAATTCCGCAATTGTACTCTCAAAAACATCACTAATGTGAATGACTAACATTAACGAAAATAGCGCGAACGTATCTATTTATTAAAGCAGACATTTAAACCAAATATACAATGTTCCATGAAATTCCCAGAGGAGGTATTCGGTTCATTGCATCGTTCGGAAGTCAAATTAACAGGTTAAATGGCATGGAACATATTTGTATGGAGCCTGGTATAGTAAAAAAAAGGGTATCAATTAGGCTAAACATCCCCTATTCGAGTTAGTATGGAAAAAAAAAGTTGGCGGCCACTGATGAAACTCACATCAATCGATAGAGAAAAATATTATAAAACGATATTATTTTGGATAATTGTCAAGTGATATACTTTCCGAGATATAGGACTTTGAAAATGAAAAAAATCACCACCTTCTTGCACCAGTTCATTGCACCAATTTATTTTTCATTACCTACTTTGAAGAGGTATGCATGACACGGAAATCAGAGCTGTCGCGAACATAATCGGAAAACGAAAAGACTATAGTGACGAACTGATGCAAGAAGGTGGTGATTTTTTTCATTTTCAAAGTCCTATATCTCCGAAAGTATATCACTTTTGGCTATTATTCAAAATACTATCGTTTTATAATATTTTTTTCTATCAATTGACGTTAGCTTCATCAGTGGCCGCCAACTTTATTTTTCTATACTAGCTCGAAAAGGGGATTTGTAGCCTAAGTGATACCGATAATTTTTACTATACCAATTAGGTTTGATGCTCTTTGTTCAGTGTAGGTGCAGGCTTTAACATCCACCGACTGATTGGAGAGTGCCAATCTGACTCCGTATTTGGAATGCCACTACAGAGTAAATACATTTCAACGCCTAATCTGGCACCCTTTGATTGCACACTGAATGCTTAATAGATTTATACGATTCAAAGAGAATATCAAGTTAAATTACTGCTCGTAGAATTTCGCTGTTTCATGAAAATGGTAGGTGTTAATAAATTCAATTAACTATTGAGATTTGATCATGTCAACCGTGGCACTGCCTTAATGTCGTGTCACATGGAGTGTTGCTAATTGAGCTAATGAGGATCAATTTCTCTTATTCAAAATCACTGTCAAAATGATTTTAACAAGCGTACATTTACACAAATTATTATGTCAGATTGATGTTGTAGTATATGATAAGACAGCGTCCGTTTAACGATGTTTTAAGGAAATCTGTACTCTGTAATAGTAAAATAGTTTTAAATAGTTGGCACTAACTGTACTTAGATCATATTATAGGTAGTGTTTTAAAATGATTGGCACAATTGGCAATGGCAACAATGGCAAATTAAACGTGAAAGAGTTATTATAATAACTTAATTTAAAGACAAGACAAACTCTAGTTGATAATTTGTAAAAAAAGAAATGGTAAGTAGAATCGCGGCAGTTGTACGTGCATTTACGTAGATGACCAACGTCGCAGTCGTCGGTTCGGTAGCTAGGGTCGCGGGTTCGACCTCTGCTGGGAACCGCATAAATAATGCTCCATCTACAATATTACCGATCATTTTTGTTCGACTCTGTACGATATTATTCAATGCGCCGACTACCATTGTTATTGCTTGCTAGATATCATCACATGCAGGTTGTTTTTTGCTAACTTGAGGTCATACGTCCATAATTTAACATTTTGAATCTTTTGGTTCTATATGTAGTTGAGAACTGTTATAATATACTTCAATAAAAATGTTTTAAGAAATCCTGACTACCTACATAAATCTTATACGTAATGTGCCCTTTGCAAAATAGTAGCTTGATTTTTAAACAGTACCTACTTACATGCATGCAAAAGATTCGAAAAGAAAAGACATTGGCTTTTATGAGCGACTCAAACTAAAAAATAGCCCAAGTTGAGTAGTAAATATGAATCAAAATATAACAAGCCTTTTTTATTCCCCTATACTATACTATGAAAGACACCGTAACTATCATGTGCCTTACAAGCAGATATTTTCAAGTCTTTTTCCTAAAACTTACGTAACCCTGTCAATGACTGTAAATTTAAATCGACTGCAGTGCAAATGGTATTTGCGGTTGAAATTTTAAGGTTTGTGAGATGTTTTTGTGAAGAAATTTTTGTCGAATGGCATGTGTAAGTTGGTGGTTGTTATCGCGAAGGAGTGACGAGTGACAGGCGCGAGGGCGGCCGCTTCTGTGACGCTCCCAATCAATTTGTACCGTCACAATACGCAATACATCGTCGCCAAACTAACTGGCTCACACCGAAGCTGGGATATTCTCAACCTCAGAATATTTTCCCCTGTTTACTTGCATGGATTGTAAACGGTTATTTATATAGGTACCTATATAAATTAGCAATAAAGTACCAGACCTATCTATTCAGATATAACTAAAAATGCAGCCACTAATAATCGAAAAATCAAGCTCTCTAGTCTTATTTGCGTTAAAAATGAATTTAACGAAATACTACCACTATACCTACCGTGTCTTATTTGATTTGCTTCAAGTCATCCGGTTCACAGATTGTACTTATACAGTACCTACTTAAGTACAGTCGAGAGTTGGTCAAACTTTACAGAATCATTCTTATATCGCACTTAAAGAGGTGCTCTCGATTGTAGAACAATAAGAACTGACGCACATTTGAAAATTAACGATTCAAATCTGAATTAGCCAATAAAGATTATTTACGATGAAAACCCTCTCGTCGCGGTTGAAATTCCCTTTACACGTAATCAGACTGCGACATCAAAATAATATAGAATATCCCTTCTCGCCGGGTGTCTCATACAAGATGCATAGAGGTTCGCCGGTGTTGTTTTTGTGCTGCTAATGAAGAGCGCGGTCACTCATTAGGCGGCGTAACGAGCCAGGTTCGACTCCCGGTCAAGCGCACCAACAAAACATTCACCACATGGTGTCAAATCAATTGGGTTACCAGTTTTTGAGGTTGCAGGAAACGGTAAACGTTGATAATGAGAATCCATCTGATGCCGTTAAAAGGAGAAAAAGTCTTTGAGAACATTGCTTCGAAACATAGTTGCAGATTGCAGAAATGGACACATAAGTTAACACATGTAACATTCAATACCGAGATACTTTATTATCAAAACTTAACTATGACCAAAAAATAATCCGAATGATACTAGTTTATGTTCCTAAGTAGGTACCTACGTGTTTCTTTACAACGTGCTAAGTATTTCATGGTTATTTACAAGAATTATTCAGTTTACGTAAAGATCGCCGTTTAGCTCTAAGTTTCAATAGCTATGTTATTTAAGGCTAAACAATATTATATCGTCGAAGTACTGTGTACCTACTTGTCGGTGTACACACGGCTTGGAAGAACGGCGAATATTTTCACTCGAATTGAGAACCACCTCCTTTTTTTTTCTTGATGGTTTTTAGTTTGAATTCGGTTAAAAATATTTTATGACGAATATCAAAGCTGAGTAAATATTTACACCTGTTTAGGAAAGAGTTAATTTCAGATTAGAAATTTTATTACGACGCCGCATTTAGTAAAATTATTTTATTAACAAAAATATACATTTATACTTACAAATTATATTCTGCGTCATCCTTGTCTTAATACAGCCACCAGGGTCAGGGGCATGACATCATATGCCTCCTAAGTTGAGATCATTTCCCTCTTCTGGTCCACCATTCCGCCTTCTCTCTCTTTCTTTACAGAATTTTTTTTCGTACTATTTAATTTACTCTAACTTAATGTTAATACTTGCTTCCGATGCTAAGTGACTGTATGTATCAGAGCACGACTGGACCCGCTCATTCGTAGGTGGTTCTTACCTTCAATAATATCAGTAATTTCATCTTATCATCTCGTTGTAGGAGAGAAAACGGGGCGGCTGGCCACTCGCGATAATAAAATTATGATACACGAGATAACATGTTGTCTTTAAATGCAACGAATATTGTTTTACATTCACTTAAATTAGTGACGCTTGTTTTGTAGGTGTTTAGGAATTTTGTATGCACATTATTTGGCTCTCAATTCAAGTTGTTTTAATGGATTCTCAGTCTCTTCTCGTTTCCACTTGTCGTGTGTCAAATTTAGATTATACGAGGGAGGCTCCAGTAGTAGACCATCTACATTTTTAAAGCTTTTCACGTAGTCGTAGGATCCGTCTCTCTTATTTACTTTTTAATACGCAACACTTTTTTTATAGGACGTCACTCACATTTTATCACTCATCATTATCATCATAAATTTAAGAGCGTCGCTCTTGTCGGTATCACTCATGTGATCATAATTTGTACCTACTAGTTAGTACCTAGGTACCTATGTAATAAAATATTTCAAATATTTTATTTCATATAAATGCATAAGTACAACGTGTCCCCTTTATTGAGGTTAACGGAAATAAATATCTCGAAGTCATATTTATTATGTCCTCAGTAGATTTTATTTGCCTACTGCGTATTTCACGGTTGCGCACGATCAATAAACAATCGGAACAATACCTTTGTTCTTATAATATGGACGGAAGAATCCTGCTATGTCTGAATGGAATTCAGTATCTATACTACACTTACCCATAAGGACTTATACTTCGTAACTACTCCGTAAATATAGGATACATAGCCTTTGCAATTTTAAAGAAAAGTTTCTTTACACTGAATAACAAATAATCGTTATTTTATTTGTAATTCATTGTAAAGAAATAACAATTAATTAGTTTTATGTTTATTCATTCATATCATAAAACGCATAAGGATTTGATACCCCAGACAAATCGATGTTTTACGGTCTTCTTAGGTACTCATATATAGTTATGTTTAGTCTAATGAAGTGAAACTTTAGTACATAAGATATACCTAGGTACCAATAAAAGTAGAACCTTTGCTCATCAGTGAGCTTAGTCTGGTCGACGTTACGATACTCGTATGTATGTACTAGTAGTATACTACGAATAGAAAATAGGTATCTAGCAAACTTAAAATAAAGCCAAAGTTAAAAAAGAGGCAGCTCAAAAAACATGTCAAAGTAAAGTTCCTACGACATTTCAATAGGTCGCTTACATGCGATAAGGGTTTCGAAATGATAAAGTTCCGAGAGGTCGAGGCCCCAGGTCACATTGTTTTCAGAATGAACTTTATATATAAAAAGCTATTGTAATGTGGTGAGGAAATGGAAAGTGGGATAGCCTGCGTAACGCGAGGCTCCTCGTACGCGCCGCTATGCGTGGCGATTCCCCTGTCTAGGGTGTAACTGCTTTATCGATAACTCTCATTCAGTTTCGGGGGAAACTTTCGATAAAATCAATGTAAGCTTGTTTTTACTTTTGATTCAGTATGCTTAACAGACTCGATATAACAATGACACACTACAATTGTCCAAAAACCCTTTAAAGACTCTTCAATAGTAGGTTTTAAGCATTTAACAGATACCTAGTTTAGTGAGGCTTGTGTGAAAGTATTTAAGAGAATACACATTTATATTTATCGATAAGTAATATTTGCAGCACAAGCGTGGCACATGTGTTTTGTTTGGCTGGTCCGCGGTTGCGCGGGCGCAATGTGCGTTGAATATCGGCGGCGTGGGATAAAACAATCCAGACTGCACGTGCCTCTGCGGCACAATATGGTTTGTGAGATTACCAATTACTTTAGTGGGAGATGAGATTAGATTCAATATTCTACGCTGCCTGGTGAAATATTTCCAACTGATTCTAGATAACTATTGGATAAAGAACCTTACAATGCATTTACCATTTTCACTTATGTTAAGGATTCGCGTTCTTGCAATTGCAGGTCTAGAAACTCGTTTAAATTGATGAGGTAACGTTTTTAATGTTCGTATGAATTGTGAATGAAAAAATGTTTCTATCAATAAAAGTAACTATCTATTGTTATCATAGAAAAGTTGCGTTAAATGAACCAACAAAAAACGAATCGTCACACTCAAAAAGGTTCAGATAGTAATTCTAAAAATGTGTTTTTTATCAACGAAATTTTTCTTATAGTTTGATTAAGCATTTATTCTACGACAAAAGAGCTTCCTTTTTCTGGCTGAAACCGTCCAATTTGGGACTTCTTTTTATATTAACAATGTAATAGAAACGGGAGGTCTCGTATAACTGGTTTACCTTAACACGGGGTAAACGGATCGCATCGATTTGGTGCAGGAACGCGATGTTATGTGGGGAATTTTCGGAAGTTGCTTTTAGTTTGATTTTGTATTGGATTGTTGTGTGAAGCGACCCATGACCACTGCTTGGGACGATACCATGACATTAGGTAAGAGCTCAGTTCACGTAAAAAACAACTACATACATCCACTTACTTATTTGGCGGTTATGTGCTTTAACGATCAAATATTCTTAAACGACCTTATAGGTACAACTTAATAATAATAAGTACTATTTTTTTTAATAAGTATAAAGTTACTACATAAGATTGTTAATAAATACTGTTAATGAGCATAAAATTGTTATTTATGTTTTTTAATGGACTTACCCATCAAGACGAAATACCTTTCTGAAGTTATGTCAAGCACGCAAAGCACGTCTCGTCACAGTTCGCCACCCAACAGAAATGCCATCACTTATTTAGTTTTTTGTATATTGTCCCTTATTGATTACCCTCAACATTTTTTTCTTAACAGCTCCTAATTGATCAATTTATTTATTATGACTGATTGACTCTTAGATTGATGGTTTTATGAGTACTTAATTACCTACTTGGTATGCTAGGTTGAAACGCGAAACCGTGAACGTGCGACATATCCATGGATTAACCGTTCATCGTTCAACCCAAATGCGTAGCCCGTAAGATGTAAAATCGCCAATTAAAGAGTAACTTGAGACTCTTTTTCAAGGACATTAAACCGATGTTTTAGAAAACAGTAAAACCGGCAATAGTAGAAATAAAAGGGTTCGATCCGAAGCCCATTTCCGCAGTAGGTGCTTGTATCTGGCGTGCAGTAAATCTGTAAAGTTCACGAAGCTACAAATTACGCTCAATATCTTTGCTGATATGGCGCAAGTATCGGCGGCTTGCCAACTAGCCGTGAGAATCTATACTCACCTTTTTTTCTAAGATTATAAGCATGTAAGTTCTTTAGGGGCTAGGAGGAAGGTAAAACTACCTACCTTAGTAAGTGTGTGTCATAAGGTGATGATGGATAAGTGATTATTATTTACGAAGACTGAAATTATATCCTCACAAGATTTAGGTTTGGAGGTTTTCTAAGTACCTACCTAGAGCGTTAGTAAATGATTTAAGAAAACGTAAAGAAATTCTAGTCATTCAGTGTCAGACTAAGCTAATTAAAAGCTAATTATTTTAAAGATTACCTATTTTAAAATCGTATAATGTGGCGTTACGGTTTTTAGAAAACTAGTATTTTATGTATAAACATGAAAGCAACATTTAATAAAATGTCAAAACTGTTATAAAATTGTTGTACCTAACAGCTTCTTCTAGACTTATTCAAATTAAAAGATTTTTTTCCCTATAAGTATATTTAATGAATGCTTAAAAGTTTATTAAAAAAATCATCTCTATCAAATCTTTTCGTCACTTGCGGAAGTAAAAAAGAACAATAACTATTTTCAGATTTCCGTGAAACGTAACCTTTTTATTAAAAGCACAGGTTCAATGACATTATTATTTATTTTAAAGTTGATCTATATTTAACAAAAAACTTAACAATTGCTTGTAAAAAAAATCCGCTGGTTGCGTCCTGCTCTAGGTAGAGTTGTAACGTGTTTTATGCGAGTGTAAAAGAGACAAGTATAGTTTGTCATAAGAGCCTCGTTGTGGGCAGGCTTTCGCATTGATCCGTGACGACCGTTCAGTTTGAAGACGGAATGACGATCGAAGCGTGAAGTCTTGCTGTAGTGTGTTCTCGCTCACACTAGGTTTTTTTATTGTCTAATGTTGACATTTGGTGACGCCAACATTTTTTTAAATTTTTTGGAAAGACAATTGTTTATTGCACAGCATGTCGTAATAACTATAGTGGAAACAAAACAAAATTTTAATCAAAACGATGCAATGCAATCTTTAATGATCACCAAAATTTTCTTGAAACTACTTATGCCAATTAAAAAAAGAAAGTAATCTATGAAAAAAGGCCACTTTTAAAATTTACAAAATTTATTTCCACCCTCTGTGGAAATTTGGTCAATTTTGAGTTTTACCATATAACATAATTATTTTAAAATATAATTAAAAAAAAATATGAACAAAATTATTTTTTATTAAAAACTTCCGCGTCGAACTTTTATTTATGGCAATATTACATAGTTGCAAGATGAAATTGTAAGATTACATACATACAATTATAGTCACACTTTCATTCCTACTTACAAACTACTACCTCCTGAAGCTCTAGAGACTGCAAAATCACGTGACATGCAAGTTATATTGGGCAAATGAATTGAGCTAGGTGTGAGATTGCGTTGATGTCTTTTGTACTGCGATGACGTGGTGCTTTTGGCGCCGAGACCCGAGTATCACTCAGTGCTCTATAGACGCGCTAATCCGACCTCTTTACACGCGTATTGTTATCACATAGTTAATTTTGTTATTAAGTTTAATTTGTATTTTTTTGTTATTCTTACTTTGCCAAAACAATCATACTTACTTACTTTTTTTCTGATAATCTTCAATATTGCTATTATTACAACTTAAATTGATGTTATTAGTAGTGTAAAGAAAGCGAAAGCTGGCATAGTACAATCACATCTAACCATTAAACAACCGGCTGTAGGACGACTCTGCCCAGCATTGGGATTTGGGACGAAACATAAGTACATTCCGATTAGAACAACTGATATTTTTTATTGGGATTTATCTTTTTTTTTATATTTTAGAAGTTAGTTATAAAAATGAGAATCATCCATACCCCCTCCCCCTCCAATAACGCAATACTAATGTGATCTCTCAAAGATTATTAATTCTGATCACTTGAAGGAACATAATAATACGAACATAATAGGCTCTAACACATTCAGCCCAGCTAATACCTTTCTTATTGACAGATCTACTTATAAGCACAAAAAGCCTTCTACGATTCACCACGGTCCATAAAACTCGAGCATTCATAATCCAATAGTTAATCCCGTTTCAAAAATAAACGAACACTTGGAGCGTTCGGAACACCCGTCAGAATCAAAACAAAACTCGTAAGCCGAGTCATCAACATCAGTCAAAGAAGATGCTTTTAACCGTTACGCCGTCGACAGAACTCACTCGTCTATATATCGTCCACGTTAGTCCTTTCCGTGAGAAAATCTTAGCATCATCGAGTGTTCTAATACGTCCTATACTGCAAGCTGGAGGCTGCGAGAAGGTTTGTTGGGCCGAAAAGCGCGCGAAGGCAGTGTAGCGCCGATGCCCGTGCGCAGAGCACGCTCACACGACCGCGCACGCACCGACCGACGCGCGCACACCGCCGCACGCGCCGCGACCACCCTCACACCCCCCACACCCACCTCGATCAGCTGACTCTAGAAAATGGAAACGATCATTACTGCCTCTTTCATAATTGACTTAACCTAATTATTGACACACACCCCTAGAATGTTTTTTGGTGACACTTCGCTAAAAACAATGTACTCGTAGGTCGTAGTGACAGACTGTATGTTTTAAAGACAATAACACGTGTGAAACTGTGTTCCGAATTCAGTGCTAACCGTTTTCTAGGTCTGCTTAATTTTGTTTAGTGGTTACAAGGGCGTGAATTTGACTCGTTACAAGTGTGAACTGAAGAGGTGTGAACTGCTGAATTTGCTCAAACTGTGCGCTTGTACGGTATCGCGTTTCAATCGTGTCCCCAAAATTTGCTGAAAAGAGGATTGCTTTATCTGTGTACATTTCAGGTAAGGTTATCATCAGGTACTGTATTTTTGTATACTTCATTTAATGTTGTTAAGATTGTATAAACATTTAAGTCCTCTCGTTGTCAGTATCCTTTGGTAAGTGGGATTGCTGAAAATGGCGAAAACTTTTGCAAATGCGAGTTTTTTGCACTAGCGAATTTTTGTCATTTACCTTGTTTTTACTTTTTAATTTATTATTTTATATTTTTTTTAAAAAACGTACTTAATTATTAATACCTATTATTAATAAAAATTTATTCATATAATTTATTAATAGAAGAGAATCGGGTCGTGTTGGTTCCCTATTGGATCCCTGGTACCTAACGAATAGGTATAGGAATTACGGTAGTTTATCAATATTAGTTATAAGTTTACAATAATACCTAGGAACTTGGTACCTTCATAATCACCGTAGCTTTTTAAAATGCAAGTACATATTGTATGATATGAAATAATATCCTAATTGTGTCAAACTAGTACCTAATTAGAAACGAAGAAACAAGCTTGTTTAGAATAAAATTTATAAAAAACACCTAGGCATATTAAAATACAGTGTTTGACATTCTTATTAGTAATTATTACAAGTAATAACGTAATATAACAATCATTGGTCGAACATCTTTAGCTCTTAAAAAAGTCATTGCATTAGGTACTACATTTACTATGTATTTACTAGTTTTTTAATTTAAACAAAAACTTTAAAATACTTTTCCGAGTAGGTATTGTACGTGAGTACAAAACAAAGTGCTAATACGAGGCAGTTTTTGCTATAGTTTTATTTTATAGGTCAAAGAAGTGACGCATAGGACTTTTTGTACCTACCTATTGTTCGGGATGGAATAGATGATGGATATTTTTGTAAGCTGTATGTAAACAGAAGATTCATTGTTTAAAGGTATTAGGAACCCTACTTGTTATGATACGGTTTAATATAATTTTTTACAAGATGTTTACACTTTTCGGATCTGATTTTTTTTTGAGCTCGTAAAAAATGGTATTTTGATCGAATTTTGACGATTCATGCTCATAACAAGTGGGAACGCATTATATAAAATTTAGTTTAATGACAAACATTTAAAAATATTGAAAAGTATTCAAATAGCATTGAAATTATTTTCAGTCTACTAAAGCAAAGAGAACTATTAAATTAACTATGCTCATTATACGAGTAGTACTACTACGATCATACCCAGTCTATGACTAGAAAAAAAATGTGTAGTTAAATAATAGGTAAACAATAACGGCAGTAGTAAACCTAAGATATTTGTAACAGTTTTTATTACCTGTTGTTTTCACTAGAGGCGATGAATTAACCGCCGATATAAATAATGTCTTTGGACACTTTACTGCCTATCAAATGACTGTAAATATATCTATACCATTTTAGTTAATATGTACCTACTTCTCACCACATGCCGTCGGATGCAATATTCAACAAAATCCTTTTTTTTGTCAGTAAGGTATATACCACTGCTGGGCAAAGTCTTTCCCAACAATCGTTCCGTATCCCTGACAACTTCTGGCTAATAACAGCGCAATTTAAAAGAATAAGAACTTTTACGTATTTGCTGATTCCTTAACCTCTGCAGTTTGACATAGTGAAACTTTCTCTCTCTTTCTATGCACGAGACGCAGTATGAAACTAATACAAACGCCAAACCGCGAAGGCGTTCCTACCACTATTTCATTATAGGCCTGGTATACCTAGTTACCGAAAATAACAATATTTTTCATTTTTGATTTTAAACGGCTATTTGTTTGAATCTTGGCTTGACGTTTCGTATTGAAACCGCGTCTAACCTGCCGATCAAACGCTAATCGCTATCGTGTTTGGCTTTTCTATTGCAAGAGCATATAACTTTACGTTCACAGCGCTATGGTGACACTTTTTTCAGCATCACCGTTCAAAGTGAGAGATAGAAGCGGTTCTCACTAGGATCATACCTACTTAAATTCTGAAAATATCTAGAGAGGTTTTGTTTCTGCCTTTCTTAATAGGTATCAATCAACACTAGTAACTACGTGAGAAAATTGACGAATTATGCCAACATAAAATATTACGATTTGCTAAAAAAAATCTTTATTTTATTCAGCGAAGACGAATTTAATAAGAGAGTAAAGTCTTCACAGCTGGTTTTGAAAGCAACCGCGAGTATCTCACAGTTTTCTGACGACCCCGTGTTGCTAATGAAATAACTTTATTATTACCACTCGGAAGGTGTTCTAAAGCTCTTCCAGTTTAGTTCTACGTGCCCGATTGAACACGGATTCTCAATGCCTGCTGTTTCGTTTGAGTTCAATTAAAAAACCAGTCGCGGCCACTTATTGGAACGGTTACAAATATCCGATACCGACCCCTGACCTCAGTTCCGTGAAACGCAATTAAATTTCTTTGGTCTAAATACTCACACTTGCCTTTTTTAGACGAACAAGTTCCGTACTCAATTTATCAAGCTTCATTTATGCGATTTTAAAACTATAAATTGGACGTGAACGGCTTAAAACGTAAACGATGTTGTTCTATTGGCTCAAGTAAGCCTGTTGTTTGAACCATCTACTAACACCACACTTTAGCATTAACCACTGCTTGGGTCATTTATTTAACGATTGGTATCTTTAGAGCCAAACAAAAAAACGTAATAATGTAAAGATTGCAACAGAGAACTTAAAAACAAAATACTCAAGATGAAGCCCGTCGAGCATCCGCGCAAGCAAATATTTAAATTTCAATTCGAACGTCGCATATCAATGGGGAGCCATAAGCCACCGGGTTTTTATTTTTTCAAGCTGCAGTGGCCGTACTGAGACAATAAAGAAAAAGCCATAGGGGGAAAGAAAAAAACAATCGAAAACAGCATCTAGATTCGAAACACTGGCTGATTCGAGGCTGGAAACAAAAGAAGTCGGCTCCCGCCTGACCGAGATCTTGGCGTACGCGGCCGCATCTCGTTTACTCTTTATTCCTTTTTTACTTCGCATCGTTGTGATTTCTTTTCTTCGATGCATCACAATGAGACGGTCTATCGAATGTCAGTAGCTATTCCAGACATGATTGCGAACAACTTCTTCCAATAACTACTTATTATTTCATGTTTAAATTAATGAATAGGACTACCTACTGTGGGCACGAACAAATCTATTGTGTTCCGTGTCTAAAGTGTATGTTGATCAAATAAAGCTAATAAAACTACATTTAATAAGAGGCCGAGTACAGTTATTAGCAGTATATATTTATAATTTCCAACATGTATAATTATCTGCAGCTATTGGAGCGGTTAGCTTGTAATTTTAATCAGCGGTTAGATCATCGACTCTTTTATATTTATACTTACTAATAGATATGGAAAAACGATTACTCAAAGGCAAAGGAATCGAATCCGGATAGGATGTTTGCTTACTCATATAAACTACATTGATGACTAATAAATAAAAAAGGATTTGGATTGAAATTCTTAATTTGACGTATCCAGATAACTTAAAAAAACTGTTGTAATAAACAAGTGACGGAGCGAATTGTGTCCAGTTAGTATAGTGATTCTTAAGTAGGTACCTATCGTAAATTGGATTTGCGACGTAGAGTGGATACAATTATTTATGTCTAGTACCCACTACGTCAACGATAGTGCTAAGTTCAATTTACCATAAATAGGTACACAGACAGGTCGGTTTGCAATGTCAAGTTTAGTGAAACATAAAGGGTCCCAAAGATATAATACTCGTAAGTACTTTAGTGTAGGTACTTATTTCGTTATACACTTCACTCTTAAACGATTAATAATTCTGTTACTTTATTCATTGACGATACTTATAATTATTACATTAACGAAAACAAACTACTTTAAACTGAGGCCTTTGTATTGAATTCCCCCCCCCCCCCACCCCCAGCAAAGCGATCAATATCGCCAGTAAAATTTAATAAGTTTAATAATTAATTTAAACATAAATTGCTTATTCACTCGAAAACTCCTAACGGTAGTTTTAATCAATATTGAGTTCAGATTTTCAACTTGTACATTAGCAAGTGGAGAATTGTGTGGACAGGGTGTGGTGGTAAGTAGCTGCCGAATTAACACCACTGTTTAGCAGTTACTTACTTACAGGGTTGGACGCAGGTGGTCCTTTGTTT
Organism: Anarsia innoxiella; assembly: GCA_947563765.1. Lineage (NCBI taxonomy): Eukaryota > Metazoa > Arthropoda > Insecta > Lepidoptera > Gelechiidae > Anarsia > Anarsia innoxiella. The sequence goes on from OX387390.1 coordinate 12,873,074, forward strand.
AACAACCTACCACTTTTTTTAAAGTGTTAAACGCCTTTGAGGCCGCGAGCTGATTTTTAAGGAACTCACACTGATAAAACTGATTTTTAATTTTGGTAATTCCAGTCGGATCATGGTTTGTTTTTTTTTATTCAGTAATTTTTTAAGTTACAAAAACGTAAGACGAGCTAAATGATAATTATTTTTAACTGAGATTTTAGTTTGAAATGTATTTGACTTTTCATAAAAACACATTGCATACTTTGCTATCTTTTCCCAGGTATAATAAAAATCAATAAAACAAAAAAAAAACAAATAGGTAAAATACTTCTGATTATCAGATTTTTTTATATCAAAAGATATACCTTCTCTGTCAATAAAATTTAAACCAAATCAAAGACGGTAACTAAGTATGCCACATCCATAGAAACTGCGGCCAAACTCTCCGTGATCCACATAACCTAATCGTTGGCCATTACGTCCTACCAGAACTAATGCACTCCGCCTTATCATAATTTGAATCGACATTCTGGATGACTCTTGTATGACAAACCAGTGTTTTCTTATACGGTTATTAATTTTGACCGCGTAGCTGTATTATGAATTTTGGTGCTCATCAAATGGTCGACGATTTTAGTTCAGTTCGCTCTACTTGGGTGCTGTAGTCTTTTACTAGCCTTTATTAAGCCAGCTTTGATTTAAGAAAGGAGACAAGGAAAGATACTTCTATTATGGGGAGAGCAATGATCGAGATAGGCTGCGTCTTATAAATATATTTCAAGTCTTTTTGTTCCAGTAATTCGAATCGCTACACTTCCAAAGGAAGTCTTTATTTTTCTTCTTTTAACTTTCGTTTTAAAAAAGCAAACCCATAAAGTACATCAAAAATATAACCAGAAAGAGATTATTTTAGACTCCAATTAATAAATTAATACTTACAATTAAAATATAAATAGTTATTACTTATCAATCTTCGAATAATGTAATAACTTTCCCCTTCGCACAATTTATTCGTAGTGCCGCTAAGTCGTCCGCTATCAAAGTCATCTAAGTCACAGGTCATCTACGCATTTAACTTAAATCCTATGCCCAATAACCTATTGTTCAAGCAGCGTACCTTGCTACTTGTATAAAAGTCACGGCTGCTTCCATATTGGCATATTGCAAGCCCTACATGGTTGGGACCTAATGACCTACGACATTTCAACCGGTAGCCCCGTCCTTTTCTATTACGCCAGGTGGGAAAAAGATAGAAGATTACCATAATAGAATATCGGTTTGTTTGTTTTATTCGACTTGTAAGTGGCTAGGATCCAGTATCTACTGCAGTTTCTCATATTGTTTCTTTATATCGTGTAAGCGATGCATCATTTTTTGTTACTTTTTGCTCACAAAAATGTTTAGGTTCCCACGGGATTAACAACATTAGGAACGTTGGTATAAAGTCAAGTTGAAGTAGGAAGTAGGTACAATCTGACGCTCATAATTTGTAGGTACAACAGTTTTACTTGTAAACTGTGCTCTAGGTAATAAACTAAATCTATTTCACATAAAACGTTATTACAGACCACTTCGTACTTCATTTGTTCACATAATCATCCAAACAATGTATCAAGCTTCATAACAAGGCCTTTAACTTACATCAATTACATTGCTTTTATCAATAATAGCACAAAAAATACAAAATTGTGTCCAATCACCGGACGAAAGTGGACGTAATCACTTTAATATACGGACGTAGTACACTATGGACTAAAATTATTGATGAGTTGAACACAGTAATTTGTTTATGTGCTCAAAAATGTAAGAGGACGCGATAGATATTAAGGTTGTAGACACACACGCTCGAAGACATGTTTTTAAATAAGCTTTAAAAAATAGCGAAATTAAACTGTTGCGAGGAACCGTTCATATGCAACATTTATTGTCTTGAGATTTCAAAATTCGAAACTTCCAATAAATCATTAATTTGTACCTAGTTACAGTATATCTTAAGATGACCCAGGAAAAATATCTATGAGTTTAGTTTTGGAGGATTTTTCTGCGCCTAAGGTGGAAACAACAGGTAAATTAAAACTATCATTGCATAACTATAGGCATAAGCTTACTACTTACAAGTTGTTATTATAGTAAGTCAACGTAAGTATTGTTAAAAACTATAACTAGAAATTATATCAACTATTTATAGCTAGACGATCTGAGTTTTCATACCAACTAGGTATTTGTATGACACGCTACAAAAATAACGTCGAACACGCTAATTGAACTACTTAGGTGATAATCTTTTTGAGAGCATATGTCTATAAAACGTCACAGAGTAAATTTAGTGCTCGCTAAATACATAAAAAAGCCAACCACAAAATAATTCAATCAGTTACCAGATCGGCTCTTAACTAGTGAATAACATTATAGGTACTTGTGATGTAAGAGTCTACCCACTTACTGTACCATAAGTTACTTGTTTCTTATTGGTTGAGACATAAAAGGGAAAAAATTGTTAGCATCATTCCTCGAAAAATATAAAATGCCTCTGTACAGTCAGTTTTCTCTGTACGATAGGTAGCTATAGCTCCACCCATGTACTTATATGGCACGTTTATTAAACACCACCGAACGATTGGCGCGCCGTAATTGTGGCATGCTAATGAAGATGATTTAGCATATCCATTTTCGATGCACTCGTACTCGATATCACTCGACGAATCAACCAATGACTGACAAGCATTTCTGACTCTTTTATTTTGAGTTACGAATATCCTTATAATCTATGTAATATGCACCAATGTAATTTCTTCTATGAAAACAATACATTCTGACTGAAATTGTTTACTTTCATTAACAGTTGTTGTCTGTTGATGAAAGTAGCAGTCACTTTTCCTTTTCCACTTTTGTACCTAATGAGTGATAGTGAATTCGAAGTCCAGCAATCAGTTTTGCAACCCCCGCTTTTGTTTCATTATTGTCGGGTTGCGACCATTTTTAACCGCAGTCTGCCGTGAATCTTACTTGAAGTAATGTAGACTTGTTAATTTTATCTTTTTTGGCAGGCAAAGGCTTTTGCGTGGACAGCCAGAGCGGTGACCCCGGGCCGTGTTAATGATGCGAACAGGCGGGGCGCGGGACGCCAGCGACACCGCGTCACACACTCTCCTGCCACACCTCATCCTCCACCATGTTCACCAGGTAAGAATCATCACTATTTGTGCATTCCTTGCCAATTTTGTAGCTTATGGAAAACTGTTCCAAATGACACATTGTCAACATGCCAACACCTATCGCGATATCCGTCAATCAACGTCACTATAAAATACCGATTATTTTTAATTTTCAAAACGTGATTCTCGTACCCTTCGAAACTAGTGACGAAATGTGCAAATATGATTGTACTAAGCACGAAATCAGCGTGTGATAGGCTGATAGGTAGGTAAGTTCTTAATATTTATTTTATGTAGCGCTTTTATCAATATGGCGTTACTGCTGCGTCCTCCAACATCCTTTATTATCGGTTACATCAAAGGTATTTTAATCGAAAACGATTTACGTAAAATCTAGGTATTTATTTTCTAAAGCGTAAATGTTACATAGAAGTTGCTAATAGAATAGAAATACGCTGGTGATTGAAGCGCCGCCGCAGTGTATTTTGGCACTACGTCACGAGTTTGAAGCTTGATTAGCATGTTTTCGTAACGCCAAGTTCAAAATTGTCTCTTTGTAAATTTACATGTCAGTTAGAATGTTGTATAATTTTGCACCATTATGTGGGTGTTTCTTCGATTTGGGATTCTTTAGTTGATTCCACTGGTAAATTTTAAATATTATTTTATTTTTAAATTGAGAATAAAATAACAAAATAGAGGGGTCAATAAACAAATATTTTGAATAGGCACTCATTTCTTATGTATGGATCCAAAGATATTTGATGTTAAAAAATTACGCCCAGGGGAATCAATAATAATGCAATATAAAGTATAAAAAAGTTTCAATTTTGTTAAATAAAATTAAAAACAGTTAACGTACCTACGAATTTAGGCTTTAAAATGTTATTGGGTATTAATACAAGTTGCTGTGAAGTTTCTAATTAAAAATCTTTAAATAGGTGACCGAGCTTAGAAATGTCCTCCTTTAATGTGGAAAACTTTTTTTTTTAATAATATCAAACATTATTACACATTACGCTATTTTTAGAAATCAATATAAACCGTTATTTAAGCAAACTATATGGTTTTATTAGTATGTTCTGGTCATAAAACCAGTGGAATCAAGCCAGTGGAATCAAGAAATATCGGTTTTTTGTCGTTTTACATAAATTGGATTTGACTAGCGTAATGATGTTTCCAGGCTAGATAATGGGCACCCATGCGCTTTTTCATAGCCATATCAAGTTACTCTTGTAGTACAAAATTAATAAGAAAACATGAACATAGTAATCAATGATCGTACAGAACAAAGCCAGGGGAATCAGATACTTATCTTTGTATTTCGTGAATGGTACAACTTCACGCATAATCTACCCCCTCGATACATAAAATGCATCTCACAGTTCGCATGAAAATAGGCAGCGCCTATCCAAATGGCTCGACTAGGGTCGTATGCGCGATTTAGTGACGTGCCAAGGTAATCACACTTTGGTGCCGGACAAAATTAAAATGACTCAAGAAATTCAGTTAATTGTAAAATACGTGTAAAATTTATTATGATGCGTAATAATTAACTATTCTATAATAAAATAAAAACATGTATGAATATTTAAGTATATAAGATAAAAAGATTTTTAAGGTTTTCTGAATAAATCGGGAGAGCGGACACGTCAGTGGAATCAATTTTTAGGGCTTTGAACAACTTTTTAAATACCATTCGATATGAATTCATGTATTATTTTTATTTTCCCAAGTAGATAACACCTTAATCTGTAGTTTAAAACATATTTTATTCACTTTATAATTTGAAACGTAGGATTTAAGCCCCCGGACATCAAAAATCTCGGTTCTGAAGATTCACCCATATTCATGTGACGTAGAGTAATTTCTTGAATCAATATATTTCGTAGCGACGCATCACTACACGACTGGATGACTGCTCTATAGTACCTACTTTTAGGTTATATAAAAGAAGATACGGTATTGTCAGATCGAGTCAGTTCAACCTTTTCTTACACGTACCTTACGTTGGGCTAGGAAAACAAAATGTGAGCACGCAAGTTTTCCTTCCATTTCGCTTAATCGCTTCAAAAGCAAATCGCTTCAATTGCTTAAATACTTAATCAGAAAGCAGTGAGTGATGAAGTAAATAAAAAAGAAGAAATCATCTTTTTAACTCGACAAATAACATGCTTTTATTCAAAGTGCAAAGTAGGGACAAACATGAATGGATGGGAAGACATTCCGTAGAAATTCCAAAATAATAAGAAATGTCTAAGTAATGTGGAATGAGCTCGGCGTTCCACACATAACTCAAACTGTCTTTAGATTTTTTGTTCTCTACAAACCACTCAAAATAACGTAATGCGCGTAAGACCATTACAAAATTAAAGGCTGGCGTACACTGTGCGTGAATATATCATAAATATAACATTTGGGAACGAGTATATAATAAAACATTTTGTTTAGTTACTTCCGTCATAGGTTTTCAAACACGTTAAGAATATATTTCGGCGAGTATTTTTCAGCTTTTATAATAAACGCTTATTCCTCTTTTAAACACTTAAACATAAGCAGTTTTAAAATTCATAATTAATCACACAATCATTAAACAAAAAAAAGATTAATTGATTTAATTTCGATGATACTTGATACTCTAACAATTTTAATACTGTAGTGTAAATTCAAAACAAGTTAAACTAAGCTGAGAATATTTTAGAGGACGTAAGTTGTCAGTGTAGCCACGTCTTCCATCGCTTACATTTAATGCCGGCTATTTATATTAGGCCAGAGATGACTTGCTCTTATTGCTACAGTCAGCTAAAAAGCAAGCAAGCATTTTACTACCATTCCCAAATTATATTGGACGACATCCATTATAGAAAGCGATGAAAAAAAACATTTCAGGTGGGAAAGGTACCTTTTACTTAATCTTCTGAAATAAGTGTGCTGAGGTTTTGAGTTTGGGTATGTCGAAGTACCTACTTAGTTCAGGTTATTTTTGTTAAATATATTTTCATACGTCTCTTATCATTTCTGTTGTAATTGAGTAGCTATTGCAAACTGCCACCCTAGACAAATGACTATAGTCAAATACACAATTTAAATCAAAAACTAAAAGAATCCTCATATCATAATTAGCAAGATATCAGAGCAATGTTTTGATTGTTTAGTCCTGTTTAGTCCACTAAAAAAACTATAGAAATTCCACATAAATTTTAACAAATTTTAATATTTAGGTGATATAAAACCACCTTAAATAACTTAAAGAATCTCAATGCTCACTGTCGTTTTAAGAAAGGTGACTAAAATGAAATCAAGTTCAGTCGTCTAGTATCAGTGTCCCGTTGATCGTTGCATCACTAGACCATTAATCATACACTCTGTGGTACAAATAAGTGTACAATCAGATGTCATGGTGTATTTAATCCGGGCACGTGGACAGACGGCGATGTGCCCGTTGATAGCGGCCCTAAGCCGATCATACTACGCAGGTTTTTTGGCCGCGAGTGTATTTGAATAGAAAAGTATTTAGACGTAACTTGGGCACGGTTGACTTTAGTTAACAGTCTTTTTAAGGACGTTGTTTTAAGATTTTGGCGCTGAAATAGACTTAAATTATTTTAGATAAGGATCTTGCTTTATTATTTGTAAAAATAATATTTTTGATATTTTAAGTAAGTAATTAGGTAAATCTTTTTAAATGAATTATAATTTAACAAACAGCGTAAATTAAAAGTGACCCAGACTGCAGTTGCCCAAAGATCATTAAATCTTAACGGGTATGAAAAATAATTATTTGCTCCGTAAACGTAATTTAAGTACCTACTATGTATTTATAATTATTATTACCAAACCACTTTTTGTTAAAGATTTGTGAGCTCGACAGTTCACTAGACAAGTGTATAGAATTATTGACACACAAGGCAAGACGTCTTTGACATTTAGTTGACAGTTCGATACAGAGCCGAGGAATGTTTTGACACAATGAAATGTTAATGAAGCTCTACACCAATTAAACTATTGTATTAGCGATAAACTCATTAAATGAATGCTAACAATTATTTTGTTGCCAGATTCCCTTGCTTTGAATTAAAATTTGAGTTTTTTTTTAAATTCGTTATTGCTACTTTTAATATACAAAAACATGATATAAGTTGGGATCAAATTAACCTCTCTTTTCGAATAAAAATTAGATTCATGATATTAAACATTATTAAATAAAAGAATTTTGACTTAGGTTTAATTCTTTTAAACAAAATTTATATCCCCAGTGGGATTCGCCCAGTTTTTGGTGACGCCCTGCATTAAATACTACATTTATGATCGATATTTAACAACTCAACGCGTATGTTTAGATTTTATTGTTACACTACAAAATGTAGTAGTATAACTACATAAGCGTACAGCGTACTACATACTACAGTAGGTAGGTATAACTACATAAGCGTTTATAAAATAAACAATAAATATATTAAATAAAATATCAATAGCCAGTTGTTAAATCTTGAATTATATAGTTATTGTGAGTATTGAATACTATTTCATTTGCATCGGCTCGCGTACGCATTGTTTTAGCCTGTTGTTAACTACTTCCATTAGCTACACTCCATTTTATTTGTTTGCAAACTCAAATCACAATCAAAACTAAGCGCGAACGTCATAGATAATTAAGTCCCTTTAGATCTAAAATCCATTTAATTATTTATACACTAAAAAGTCTACACTTCGTATATTTATAGACTCCGGTAAATGTCTGTCTACACATTTAATTTGTAAATTACGACATGATCTCGCTAGAACTAAATTATAAAGGTACTTAACTAAAATTGTTATCATTGGTACACGAATATCCCTATTATTCTAATATTAAATACTAAAATGTATTTACAGTAAATACAGTTCACAATTTCGCATAGTTTGTATATTCGTCAAAGACAGTACCAGCCGACAGCCGTAGAAAATACACAATTAACAGCCTCATGAGTATTACCTTAATGGATTTATGTACTTATTGATGCATCAATCAAAAGTCCACTCACGCTCGATCCGGAGTTAATTGATAGATCCATTTCTAGTTCGCCGCCGCCGACTCGTCCGCGGATTAACCACTGAAAGCCTTTTTGTTAACCGGCGTTTGTCTTTTTTATAAATTTAAATTTGTGTTAATGAGAATATTACAGAAAAAAAACCGGCCAAGTGCGAGTCGGTCTCGCGCAGGAAGGGTTCCGTACCATTCATTATTGATATCAAGCAAAAAAGCAAAAAAAAACATGTTTATTGTATGGGAGCCCCCCTTAATTACTATTATTATTCTATTTTTAGTATTTTTTGTTATAGCAGCAATGGTAATACATCATCTGTGAAAATTTCACCGCTCTAGCTATGACGGTTCATGAGAGCCTGGTGACAGATGGTCGGACGGACAGACAAACAGACATACGGACAGCCAAGTCTCAGTAATAGGGGCCCCTTTTCACCCTTTGTGTACTTAACCCTAAAAAGATAGGTAACATTTTGATAGTGTTCTTTCCAGCAGTGCAACAATATTGATTGAAAAACACGAATGGTATCAATAGCACCCTATAGCTAAGATACCAAGATTTTATTATTTTGAAAATTTTCCTTTTACAAAAAGGATAAATACGTAACGGTGTAACAACCAGCCTCATTTTCTAGTCAGAGGTAGTTTCCCACGAGTGCAGATGGTAATAAATTATCAGGATCCAATAACAGTGACTATATTAAATCAAGTTCCGGTTCGCGGAACTGAAACTCTGAATCATATTTAATATAAGTACATACGAAGGCTATTTAGACGCCGACTCTACAATTAATGAAGTTATCTACCATTTAAATAGGTATTGTTTTATACAACATGGGATCTTGTTTAAAAGAAAAGATTCTGATTGATCTTGTTTTTCACATCAATAGTAAAGGTTTGATAAAATATGTATAATCTGGTCCAAGGCAAGTAAATATGATTAGGTGCCTAATTAAATATGACTTTACAAAAAACATGAGATTCATGAAGTCATGAGATATCTAGCTACCTATCAATTGTTATGTGTCATATGATTTCTGGGTCACACAGGTACCTACTTACAGTTTTATTATGACTTAAGAACTATATCAACAAAGTTGTCCCCAAGACCTTAACAAGTCAAAATGATAATAGGTAACAGATGTGACTCTTAGCCATGAGAATGAATGACGGATATAAAATTAACTCGCGACATATAATGCGCTTGCGCAATTTGGAACAGCTCTTCGCGTACAATGTAATCCGATGGTGTCATACTCTTTACTATTACACTTCTACAAATTTAAAGTCGTTCACTTAATTTGTAGGATTCTTATGGTACCTACTTACTTTTTGCATCAAGTCGAATAAGAAAATGGAAAGCCTTTTTTCATAAATATGTACGGTACTACTACTAATCTTAAAAGTAAACTTACTTAACAATGTATCATTTTGTTCTTCACTTTTTACCTACCTTACTCAAGTACCTTATAGCTATATATCTATATGAAATTGCCTAACTACTTACCTACTCTGTTCTTTAAACTTTTAGGGATTATTTGAAACACATATTGTTATCTCTTTCAGGTTTCAACAACTATTACAATCAGAATATTTCACAGTCTTTATATAAAATATGTACGAAATAAAATACCACTGTCGCAAAAGTATTGCAAATGCGTAGCAATACCTTATTAGCTCTCAAATCTTCAAAGCTATTAGTTCCAAGACATTTTGTTGCTTCCTCGTCATCAGCGGGTCTCAGGGTCAAATAACAATTGAAACGCTGCTTAAATCTCCTCACTATGGACGCTAATCGTGTTTGCCGCAAAATGATTGTGATCTTTTACACCGAATTGTTTTCCGGTAACTTTTATCCAAGAATACTTATAGGTAGGTACCAGTCGTTCGGCAGATATTGCAGGCTATGCGATGGGTTCAATCAAATGAATAATGCTCAAAATAAGCGAACAAAGCTGACCTAAAAGAAAAGACATTGAATCATCTAAGAGCTGGGCAAAGCTCATCTGTATCTGTAATGTTCTCTTTACGATCGCTTAAACGGACGCGCATTAAACCCATAAACTGACGCGTCAAATGTGATTAAAACAAAAGAAGTTACGATGTATAACAGGTTTACAGCTTGGGAATCAATAAAGCATACAATAAATAATAAATATTAAACAAAAGATTTATTTCAATTATAGCAAATGAGCGTGAAAAACAATTATAATCCAATTGGCAGTATATATCCGAGCGGACTTTAAATAACGCGCCCGGCGCCACAATGTTCATTAACTGACAGCTAATTTTAATCTTCGATTAAGGGCTAGACTTCTGTCAGTGTAACCGATTGTAATGAGCTTTATGTATATTATATACCTACACCTTTGTTTGTTACAATACATGTTTAACAATAGAACACATAATGTGAGGAAGGGAACTTCATAAAGACTTACCTATCTATCTATTGATTTGTAATATAAAAAATCGAATATTTAACCTATAGAAGATAAATTGAATGCCATTACGAAAAACTAAGAAAGTCGATAACCGTGTGAACAATGTTTCTGATCAGGAAACCATTAACATTAGAATGACTAATGATCGTATTTGACACTTTGAGAGTCGTATAGAAGGTTCTAATTTTATGGTCGTACAATGGTTCGGGCTATTAGCAGCCAATTAACCTTGACCTGTCATTTTTGACGCATGTTTGTTTTTGTGACAGCAATTTTTAAAGCCTACTTCACACGTTAAGTTATTAGTTGGCTTTTTAATCAGTTTCTAATGAGCGCCTCACATTTTTGTGCTCTCAAAAGTGTTGATGAAAGTGTATTTTAATTGTTTAGATTGAGAGGAAAAATTATATGATTCTTCTTAAACAAATGTACCTTTCAGAATTTGCGTTGCATCGTTACTACATATTTTAGACAACACATAATTAGACAAAAATACTAAATCCTATAATTTTGAATACTGCAATTCTAGTTTACTATTTAATTTAATCAAAGTGATCATCTCAATCAAGTTGAAGGAATTAAAAAAAAAAGAAAATAACATTTATGTTTGGCACTTAACTAGAAGGACATTTTTACGAATAACATAAACCTTAAGCCTCAAGATCCGGCCAGGCTGGCTGCTAAACATATTCCTCAAAGAGGTGAATGGTCTGCTCAGTGGAGACACAATAGGGCACTCATTAGTACGCTATTTGCATGCACTAATTATTGCAACACGACTGCACTGAGACACCAAGAGGACACAGAACTGGAAGCAATCCAGAAATATACGTTATCCTATACTTTACGTACATATAGACTCTACGTCGCCTTTGTGACGTCTGCGACTCAAAATTTAACCAGACAGTTTTATCAGTTTAGATATTGTCTAAAATTGAGAGCTTTTAACAGAACAAAATAATTTTGTCATATCATCTCTTAAAATTGATACATTTTTTCCTGCTCAGTGTCTTGTCTTGGCGGAGTTTATGTCAAAGTTCACACACACATTGTAGAGTTAACGAGCGCAAGGTTGTTATTGTTAGAAATTTGTGTCTGTATAGCAGCGTGTGATATGAGGCGAAATTGCCCCTTAAGGGCCACGTTTACCGCACTCCTAGCAAGCCGATGGAGTCTGGCCCTCGGCTATCATAATCAACTCGTTATAAACTGCCCAACCGCTTATCTAACTAAATTTAGACTATTTTTCTATATCACATACCTACCTACGCAGTTTTGAGCTGTAACAACATCTTTGAAAACACAACAATTTGACAACTGCTCCAATTTTATAGTACGTATGTATGCCTACTTAACAATGGATTATGAAACAAATTAATATAATAAGAGGTATTTAAAATAAACTAAGAGAATCATAGAGCCTTTTAAATAACGAGACAGAAAACATATAAAGTAGTTTAGTTTTAATTATTATTAATTTATCGACAGTAAATTTAATAAACCTGTGAAATCTAGCGTCTGACATTACCAGGATAACATAAACATGCAGTAGTAATAAAGCTCTCGATCTAGTAACATGGTATTAGAATTTATAGAGCGGGCTAGAGAAAGATAGAGGAATGCCCCATACGTAGTAATGCGAGGCCCATGTACTGTATCCAACCGATACTCTGTTGCGGTTTCTATGCATCGTCCTTGGTCTGTGCCACAAGATCCGCAACTACGATTTTCAAACATACTAAATTCAAACTTTTATAATCAAATACTTTTAAATTATTGTTTTACTTGACCAAGATACTAAACTCAAAATTTACTTGAAACAAATGTCGTAGACTTGTACGGTAATACTGGTAGAATGTCCTGAAAACTAAGTACATCCTTCTTCATCTAATTACTATAATTTAACAATTTGGTAATTGTATTCTTTCAAGTAGTAAATATAGTAGACTCCACCGACAAGAGCGAAGCTCTTTTTAATGATGATGAGTAAATATGAGCTTTCTTCTCTATGTATATAAAAACCTGCCGTGATCATTTACGTTTTTAAAGCGTTTAAATATATCATAATCATGCGTGAAATCTTTTATGTGTAAATAATTAGGTACCATTTCTAACAATAGGCTAATGTAATGATTTGATTTATGTATGAACAGTAAGAACCTGTTTCTTTTCAACTTGTACCACACCGAGGCTGTATATTGGAAAATTGTCTAAATTATTGGCTGCCTTTGTAACGGCTCGCAGCGTGGGAAAACAGGAGGTTTTCACGTAAAATAATAATATCTAAACGATAGCCGACTACCACGTTGTTCGTACTTAAAGCTGTTACTGTTGCTTCATTTTTGCTTGACGACTTGATTGGAAAGATAATTATTTAACTGACACACAGGCAGTTGCAGAAAAGGGTCTTTATTTAACTATCCATTAAAATCCTGAACTATTTGTTTTTGAAGCTTGACAAGTAAAGAATTAATTTGTCTTATTCTTAAATACAAAAAAATAAGAGGACATTTCTAAAATTTGGTTCGTTACCTACAATAGATATCTTTGATACGAGTATTTAAATATTTAATTTGGGCATAAACGTGAAACGGAGATGCCCTTATATAAATAGGTTAGTTTCACTAGAACTACTAGAAGGCGGTAATGCATGGCTTTCCCACGTTACATATGCGCCATTGTTAGATCGTACATCACGCCATTGGTGGATCCTCTTCTTTGCTTCACGAAAACCCTTCAAAGTGCGAATGAAAGGAGAAAAGCTGCATTTATTTTAATAGGAAAGTCTTAGGTTGGTTGCATTATGTATTTGATCGTCAAATATTTCCTAGGTACTGAGTAATGTTCTGCAAAGAAACCTTGTTTTGTGGATAGGAATTATTAATCTTTCGTGTTACTCATTGTCCTTAACTATAAAACTCTTAATTAAATCCCCGTACTTGATACGTTATCAAAAGGTAAAGCGTAGATTACTTGAAGCTAAGGGCAAAGGGCAAGGCATATCGTAAGCAGTGCCCATCAGCTAAATAACAAGGACCGTGGAACATTCAGATGGACAGCTTATGGTTATAAGGTCGCAAGTTCAAGCCAAACGCTCTGCTAAGCCGCACTAAGCGTGCGTTTAACGTGTTATTGTAAAACCATTTCGGATTGGCTCCTGCTATTTCAAGAATCCTAGACGGGAAATGTCGAGGTGTTAGTGCTTGCGTAATTTTAACGATCGCTTCATCATTTTTATGTGTATAAAGTACACATTGGAATGTCATTTACCGCTATTTCATAAAGCATCAATTTGCGTGAATTAATTTACAGTCAACACTGAGACAAGCTTATGACTGCTATAAAGTTGAACGTAAACATTTGTACATAGCGACATCTCATATAAAAATGATTCAACACTAGCATTAAATAGTTTATCTGTTTTAATTTAGATTCTTGAACTGTTATTGAACAAAAAATTAAATGAATATTTTGAAAGACATTTTATAGTATAAACGTATCGACAGTTTGTAAAATCAGTCAATTCTCACAAGCCTCTTCAGCCGCAGGTAGAGTGTTTGACAAATGGATGTATTAAGTTTATTAATAATCAGCGTTGGCGCAGACTGTGCGACTACGTCTTGATGAGATGCTGACGACTGTCTTATTGACATTCTGGACGGTCTCTTTCCAACATAGAAATATTACTTGTTATGTCGTTAAAGGAAAACCGTCGTTGAGTTTGAATTAGTTCCTATTTACTTTGAAACAGCCTGGCATTTCTCTTGTTTGAAATGATTCTACAAACCAGTCAACTTATTAACCCAATTCAATCATTGTATAGGTACAATGATTGAATTACTACCTACTACCTACCTACTAGTTAGAAAATTGTAGGTAAAGTTAACAGAAGTTCAATTAAAAAGTTGGAATATAATGTATTCATTTGTTTTAACAGTGTTTTTGAAAGCGAATTGACTGGGAGGCGTAAATGCTCGAGGACTTTCCCTACTGCTACAAAGTTTTGAAATAAAGTTATCAAATTGCTTGCGAATAAACTTACACGTAAGTAATAAAACGTTGATTTTGTCACAGCGCAACGACTTGATTGTCGCATGCCGCAATGTAACCACAAAATCAAATGCCAGAAATATAAATAATCTTCATTCAGTTAGGTACTATCTGTTCTACGCCAACGGTCTTATGAAATAGGTTAAAGAATTTTTATATTTAGAATTAACAAGAGTCATTTGTTTTCATAAAATCTAAACTAAGTAAGATTTGTAGGTTCGAAGTTTGAAATTATTTGACAGCGTATATTACTCAGCGCTCTGTCTCAATATGTATGTCAACAAATGCGAACGAGAGCTACCAAAGTAACAAAAAATCCCTGTATAAAGATTTAATTAGAATATTTATCTTCATAATAAACGTGTAACTGTAAAAAGAGTATTAGCCGTCATCAAGTACATATTGGACACCCACTAAGAAACAGATAAGTCATTATTCACAAGGTGCTAATGTATGCAAACAGAAAAATACTATGCATTCTTAAATCAAATATTCATAGCATACAAAACATATGGTCAAGACAAATTGAATTCTAAGCAATGACATCCGCAAAATTTATCAATAGTAGGGCCAATCGTGATCACTGCGGTTCCGTATACAAATTAATCTTTTAAATAATATTTACTGTTGAAACTTCTGTGAGGTTTTCGAGGCTTCTTAAGGATAACATTTAACAGGATTCTAATGAGAATACATAATATTTTTTAAATATATTTTTTAATTATATATTTTTATCGGCCATTTTTTTCTTGCGCCGACGCAATACCCGATAACATCTCCGTTTAATAACCGGAAAAGACACTACACACTTTTGAATAGTAGTCATTTTATATTTACATTTTTTGTCACTTACGTAAAATGCATGTCTGTTTAAAAATGTTAAAACATTCGCAAATGGTATCTGATGGTTTTTGTTTTACTCACGGAACTCTACAATCTGTGTAAGCTTAAATGATTGCGGTTCATTCATCAATATGTGGAAATTGAATTAAAATATGAGAAATTGAAACAGGAATGACAACTTATATTAATAGCTGAATTATTTATTTGTTTTTGCTTCTCAATGTCAGTATCGGTACTTATTTGATGAAAAATTATTAGAGTCACAAGTTCATGGTTGGGTGAAGGAAATAGGTGTCAGGTACCTATAAGAAGAGGCCGTCAATTTAAAGTGCTTTGAATAATGCTTTAATTATTTTTTTATTTATTTTAATTTTTGTGATAGACTTTCGTCCATTAAATGTACATATATATATTTTTTATACGCTCAAGTTTTTCTTATTGACATTGATGAATTTTATTTGATTATTTATTTAAAAAATTTGTAATGCAGTCATTTTTTTTTTTAACATTTTACAAATTAATTACTTACACATCATTTAATCAATTAGGTACTTTATAATTGTCGAATATGTATATTTTTTCTCTTTCTATTGATTTCATATTATGTGTTATATCTGTCCAAATTATTGTTAAATTATTTTTATATTTGTTTGTGATTTTATGTCAATTTGTCTAGTCCTAGTCATACTTATGATATTAGTAATTTATTTAACGCCAAAATTTTGATTTCAATTGCTTTTTGTTCTTATTTGTTACATTTTTTTTGTGATTCAAAGTATTGTAATTAATAGAGAGCTTAATGAATTGTTTTTATATTCTTGACCTTGAGGTACCTATACATACCCCAATATTTTATAGTTGATGACATGTGTAATTAATTAGTTTTTCCTTTTTTTTTTAATTTTTTCCCCTTTTTTAAGTTAAACTGTATGTACCTAATGGATACCAATGCGGGCGCCTCACTGGTTTGTCCGCACTGCCCTACCGAATCAACTCGTCGCTTTACTAAACGCGGGTTAGCCATCCACATTACTCGTAAGCACAGACCAAGACCCGCTTTTCCGACTTCTACTCCCTCACAGACTCTGCAGAGTACTAGTACGACGGTTCCTGAAGCGCAGGTCGAAGCCGCCGCTCCATTAGCGACGGCGTCTCCTTTTCAAGCCTGTTTGGAAAGTCTGGGTTCGTACCGTTCGAGTATACGTGTCTTAAAACATATACCTAGAGGTGCTCGTAACCTAGCTGCGGGAAAACTACGGGCTATTATAGATAAATGTTTGCAGAGTAACGCCCTCGAAGACTGGTACAGTTTACTCTCCTTTGCATACTCAGCTTTCAGGGTTCCAGAGACCAACAATGGTAAAGAATCCCTGACTAGTAGAGTTAAGAAGAATATTGAGGAGCACATCGTAAGCCATGTCGCTAGCGATACACCTGGGAAATCCCCGTCTATATATAAAGCTATTGAAAATAAAGTATACGACGGGGACTTGAGGGGTGCTGTGAGGTTATTGACATCGGATTGCAGCTTGGCGCCTGCTGATGCAGCCACCTTGGCCAGCTTGAGAGAGAAGCACCCAGACCCGTTAAGGCCGATAAACAGCTCTATAGAACCAGCGTCTACTACTCACCGACTTACAGTCACAACAGCAGAAGTGGCCAGGGCTATCACAGCCAGCAGCCGGCTTGGACGGTTTGCGTCCGCAGCACTTGAAGGAGCTGACAGCAGTCTCTGCAGGTGATAACGGACCACTCCTTCTTGAGTCCCTATCGAGGCTTTGCTGTTTCCTGCTAGATGGCAAGTTGTGTGACCTGGTCTGTCCTTTTTTGTATGGGGCTTCTCTGTGTGCCCTTAATAAGAAGGACGGAGGTATAAGGCCTATAGCGGTGGGTAGTGTCCTTCGGCGTTTGGTTGCAAAACTAGGCTGTTATGCGGTACGAGGTCAGATGGCGGATCTTCTCCGTCCTCATCAGCTCGGCTTTGGCACGCCTTTGGGCTGCGAGGCCGCCATTCACGCTACTCGCACATTCGCCGAAGACCAGGCCCATACCCGCGATGTAATATTGAAATTAGATATTAAAAATGCATTTAATAGTATTGAGAGAGACGTGATGCTGGCCGAGGTGGGGGATACAATTCCTTTACTACGCCCTTTTCTCACCCAGTGTTACGTCTCTCCTACTAATCTTTATTATAATGGCCAAAAAATTGCATCGCGGGTTGGTGCCCAACAGGGTGACCCCTTGGGCCCCCCTGCTATTTAGTTTGGCCATACACCGTGTGATAGCGATGTTAGAGGCTCCGCTCAACATCTGGTACCTCGATGACGGTACGATCGGTGGGGCCCCAGATATAGTGATCAGAGACCTTGAAGTACTGATTCCTGGTCTACGAGACATGGGTCTAATTGTTAATAGTGCCAAGTGCGAGTTGTACCCTTGTGGAGAAGTAGACGTCCAGCATGTATCTCGTATCCAGGGAATGCTACCTGACCTGAAAATTTTGAACCGGCAGTCATTTTCACTTCTGGGGGCTCCCATTTTCCCTGAGGGTGTTCCTGCGGCCTTAACGGAAAAGAACGAAATGCTCTGCCGGGCGCGCCAGCATCTGAAGCAGCTGCCTGCCCATGTAGCCTTAACTCTCTTCCGCAGTTGCCTATCTGTCCCAAAACTGGTGTACATTATGAGAACGTCTCCGACTTGGCTTTTTCCTAATGAAATGTCTAAAATCGACCAAGACATCAAGGTAACTTTGGAGACGATTCTCAATGTAGAATTTAATGAGGCTCAATGGCTGCAGGCTTCGTTACCTATCCGCCACGGCGGTTTGGGTGTCAGAAGAATGCAGGATACCAACATATCGGCGTTTTTGGCCTCCTCCCACGGGGTTAACGGGTTAGTCGCTAACATACTCCATATCCAAGGTGACAACCTCGTTATACCCTATACGGTGGAGGCTTTAAATGTTTGGTTAACTGCTTGCCCAGCTATTGAGCAACCGAATGACAAAACCGTTCAGCGCTCTTGGGACGACCATATGTGCAAAAAAAGCAGGCAGATTCTTCGCGAGGCGGCTGAGGTCAGGGACTTGGCTAGGCTTGAGGCAGTATTACGCCCAGAATCTGGAGCTTGGCTGCATGCGCTTCCATCGCCACATTTGGGTACGGTGCTTGATGATGATTCGCTGAGGATAGCCGTTGCTCTGCGGTTGGGTTGTCACGTGTGCGAGCCTCATTCTTGTGTTTGCGGTAAGAGTGCGGACTCTCTGGGATATCACGGGCTGAGCTGTGTCAAGTCGGCTGGACGATTTCCTCGTCACCATATGCTCAACGAGGTGTTGCGGCGAGCCTTTGTGTCTGCTGGTGTGCCTAGTGTCCTGGAGCCGCCAGGTCTAAACCGTACTGATGGCAAGAGGCCGGACGGTTTAACTCTCATCCCTTGGGAACGGGGACGCTGTCTGGTCTGGGATGTGACTTGTGTAAGCACCTTTGCGACATCACACCTGCCTCGTACAAGTAGGGCAGCCGGTGCAGCGGCGGAGGGGGCCGCGATACAAAAGCATGCTAAGTATGCTCCCCTCAAGTCGAGGTACCACTTCGTCCCTTTTGCAGTGGAGGTAAGTGGGACTTGGTGTGCGGAGGCTAAGGGTCTGGTGCGTGAACTAGGGAGGCGCCTAAGAATGAACAGTAGGGATCCCCGTGCCGAATCGTACCTGGTGCAACGCATTTCCCTCGCCATTCAGCGTGGGAATGCTGCTAGTGTTATTCTCACTTCGAAAGACATCACTTTCTTCTTTTTAATGTACCTATTTATATGTAATCCTATTTTCTTTTCTTTTAAATTCAAATTCAATTATATCAATTGTGCCGGTACTTTATTATCCATTGTAAAGTAAATTTGTGCGTGTAAATTATAAATGTTGTGTACACCTGTAAGTGGTATATGTATCAGTACTGAACATTGAAATCTTTGTATGGATTGTTTTATATATGTACTGTTGGTGTTCCTTATAAATAAATAAATAAATAAATAAATAAATAAATAAATAGTGTCATGGGCACTTTTGCATCGGGTTCGATTCGGCTTTTGACATAGCTAATACTTAAGCTGTTTTATGTATTATTATTTTTTGTGTTTTTAAATTGTCATTTTTATGTAATTTGAATAATTGGAAAATTTAATTTCATTTAATGTGAACCCTTATATCGCGCTTTTAGCGCTACTAACTAGTGGTTCAAGTGCCTAATGTGGTTCGATAACTTGACTTAACATTAGGTACGTGTGTTCGCGTATGTTTTTTTGTCACATCCAGTGTAAAATATAGACTTTAAAAACTGCCACAGGTACCTATTTAAATACTTTACGATACGTAGTATGTACGAGTAATAGAAGGGTATTTATAAGTAAGTAGCGACTTAAAATCGTATACATTTAAAATTCCTTTTTCTTTTAAGTCATGTAAAAAACAGAGCTGAGTGAGTAGTTAGTAATTGCTTTTGACCTTTGCTACAATTACTGAATTCCATTTTACTTCAATCTCGGTCCAAGGTTAATTTGCAGCATTAGAGGCATAAACTGTTCTGCGTTTATTTCTAATACAATAAAATTTTTATTGATCGATTTGAAATAATGGACGTAATGATGAAGATAACTAAAGTAAACGACTAGGAAATATATGTGGAACTAATTTGATAGGAAATATATTTTATTAGTTTCTCGTAATTCATCCAAAGTATTAGTGTTGTATTTTATTTCGCAATATCAAGAGTGTTTAAAGCTAAGGGAAATGATGATTAAAACATTTATTTTCATTTCATGGTGTAATAAAAACTTTCGAGAAAACATATCAGTTAAATATTTGTATATTTTATAGATAGATACACCATTCGATACGATATGCCTACCACTTCACAAATCGTTACATAAACGCACTTGCAACTTTTATTTTTAATTCGTTTACACGATTACAAAATATCTGCTATGTAATTCAAAAGTAATTAGCAATAGGTAGTTTATGAGAAGAAGTGAATAAAAACTATGATATCATGTACATGTTTGAGAATTAAATGATTAAGTTGGTATCATCAGCAAATACCTAATTGAATATACATTAAGTTTTATACACCAATTAAATAATATACACCTGTCAGTGTATTTGAAAACAAATTGAATTGATAGAGCGGTTATTTATTTAAAAACACGTCTATATTCATTACGAATACGAAATGGGAAGTATTAGATATACATTTAATTCTATGAGAAATACAACTTAGGTACTTATTTTAGCGCGAGAAATTGAACGTATGACTATAACAGCAGTCTAGTAAAGTTATAAACGGGAAATAGGTAAATGAGTTAACTCTATTCAATGAGACTTGAGGTAGTTTACCCATAGTCAGACCGATACCATACACAAGTAACTATTTATACGATATTTATAGCTGTCTATGATGATAGTGTGAATTTATTGATTACCGTGTCATCCGCAGGTTCGATCAGGGCAAATCCACGAAAGGTGCAAGCAAGCTAAGACGAGACCTGATCAACGCAGAGATCGCCAACCTCCGCGACCTGCTGCCCCTGCCCCCTTCCACCCGCCAGCGGCTGTCGCAGCTCCAGCTGATGGCCCTCGTCTGTGTCTACGTCAGGAAATCCAACTATTTCCAACAAGGTCAGTGTATTTTAAAATTGCTTATCATTACATAGTTTAAATACTAATATTGTAGTAAGTTAACAATCAATAGATGTAGTACATAAACTACCAGCTAACAACGTGAGTGAACTTTTCAAGAAGCATAGTGTATCTAGTGTTCAAAAATATACAACTTAAGTTGGCCTATGACTGCCGCAATGTGATATACTGACATCCCATGCCCCTTCGCACCTTGGAGAAACAGAATCCGCATTACTAACGAACCATGTTCAAATGCAGTCAGTAACGTGCATGCAGGATGCGCTGTCAGCGCGTCACTCAGCAGGAACCAGGTTAAATAGAATGAGCATGCGGTATCCCCAGCTCTTGGCAGATTACTTGTTACATACCTATTATAATTTACTCCCGTTATGTGTCTTCTTCATATTCAATATTTATTACAACTCAGAAGCTAGGAACAGCATTTTGGGAGTAGGCTCAAGTGCGATCTTGGATGGAGTGGTTTATAAGTACGTGCCCTAGAATAAAATAGTGTACATAAAAACCTATAAGTACTATTTCTTATAATTAGATCCCAAAAATATTAACATTGTAATAAGTGTATAACTATTGTTAGTGTAAACCCAACGACCTTTACATGCGTGCACACTAGAATTAGCCACATAAGAATCTTTCCTTCAAGCTCAATTTATCGCATTACAGCAAGGTCGAATTTCACGAACGAGTCGACATACTCGTACACACGCGAGCAGACTGAAGCCTTGAACACACCAACTCGCGCAAAAATCAATAATTACGTAACAAAATCGATGTTCTCACGATCCCAACTACAGTTAGGTAGATGACGCTACTGTTGTGCATAAAAAGCAGGAGAGTTTCGATTTTGATAGGAAAATTAGAGAAAATTAGCGAGCCGGCCCCAGCTACCGACTGATGGTTATTGGGCCTAATGGTGCCTCCAGGGAATCGAACCCAAGTCGGGCTGTGTCACGCCCGCATCGCACGCCATCGTCCGCCGGGGGTTCACATGGACGCCATTCCACCAAACAGGAATCGGAAATTTTTCAAAACCGACAATTAGGTACAGACCTAAATATCACCGGGAAGCATTGTTTAATATAGATACTTACTTATCTTTTGAAGTTTTACCTCCACGACAGTTTTAAAGGCTCTCAAATGTTTTACAAAAATATTACATTATTCTTTTTTATTTGTTATAAAACATGTCCAGATTTTTCTTTTTGCCAGGTGTTATCCTTTTTTATGATTAAATGAACATTCGATGACAATCGATTGGTTACTTTCACGATCTCTTTGTAAAAATAACTTATTAACCACTCTGTCGATAAATTCAAGACAGGTAGGTTAAACCATACTTACCTACACGTATTTATTTCTAGGTTCATGTTTTATGCCATCACAACTTCCAGTTTTATCTGGCTTCCCTATTCTGTATAATTTCATGACTAGGCTTTTGTGCACTATCGGTAAAATCACCGCTAGATTTGACATCTGCGGCTGAACGCATTATCATCTCACGTTGAGCCGCTATCGCGTAAATGCCCTTATTTTTGCAATTACTAAATCCTAATAGCGGTTTTTAAATCCTTATGCAATATCATTAGTCAAAAATGCTCGTTAATTTCTATGTTTACTAGGCTTTCGTAGCAAAATATAGGATTTTCTTTGTATAGGTAAATATTAGATACCTACCTACTATTGAGAAGATTTTTCTTTAAATAAGATAGACTTGAAAAAGACAACGTAATTACCTCTTTAAAGTTTATGTGTAATGAATAACAGTCGGTTGAGTTGTAATTCGGTAGTTATCGTGTATCAGAATAGAGGGTTGTCTCGATAAACGTTCGATTGTCCAAGCACCGTGGGAACAGTACTTTGCATATGATTTCGCTGAGGCATTTGCTTCTCGATGATGGCTGTTTCAGCTTCCAATATAGTCCCTAGCTATTGTTGTTTTATTACGACCAGGGATAGATAAACTTGTCACGTTTGAGCTACCGACGGCCTCAATCTCGACTGCCAAGTAATAGTGATTCCATCTAAGTATAGGAAAGATACTGTCTACTCAATTTCAGAATAAAGGTCTTGGGTCAAGTCGATTGCTTTTATCTGGTGATGACGAAAACTTTCTAAGAAAATGTTTTGAAAAACATGAACGTGTTAATTAAATTATCTGACAGAGCTAACAGCCGGTTGCAAAAAAGGCCTTGTCGTTAAAATTTTGTCAAGAATAGAGTCAACTATTAATGATCATGGAACTTAATGACCTTCTGTAAAACAGATTGTAGTAGTATTTCAATATTATACCTCAAAATGCAATAACAATACGATCAATAAGTAGATATTGTGCTGTATTAGGGCTAATTACGTAGATTCATGAGATAATTTCCCGTCAGTCATCCGAGAAAGCCCGGCGTGCACTCGGTCAATTCTTACAATTCCCAATGTTATCGGACTAAATGCTGAAATTACGGGCATTGCCGGCCTGGAATTAGCCAGCACGCACAAACGTATGGTATGGTATTTTCTCAACAATTTTTGCATACCACCATGGGAACTATCGGGATGTTGCAGCTTCTTTCTTCTGCCTAATTAACTCGTAAGTGGCGGATTGGTAATGTGCATGCATTGTACCTGACTTGGTACCGGGCTCTTGTGAATTTCATTTTGTTACTAGTAAATGGAACGTTATATTTTCCTTCAAGAGCCATTCTTTTGATTTAATCTCTTTAAGCCCTTTCTTCTGCGTTTTCACAATGGTAGGTAATTTTATTCGAAAGCTTCAGTCAATTTTGCAAAAGTTTAAATGCTTCAGTACTATTAAGAGATTTAACAAAAGCAGCTTACCATACAAATAAATGTCGATTGTTACCGATCACATAACAAGCTATCAATTGTCGCGTCTACTACTTACAAAGCAGTTGCAGAAATGCTAAAGAAAGTTAAATGCTCCATTAAACATTGTAGGTAATGGTCTTTTCTTCGATCTCGCGGCAGAAGAACGCACATTTTTTTTAATGCTTGTTTACCAACTGACATACCTATAACTTGTTTTAACTATTGACTCAAGATTAAATATTAATATGAATACCTAATAAGCACGTAGGTTTGTATGAACTTGACCATTCAATTGACTCTGAAGAAGGTACCAGATGTTATGTTTAATAAGCTTTATATTCATTTTATTTGTAAGGTCAATAGATATGTGCACTTACCTTATCAGTAACTTAACACTGTATGCGTACAGTGAATAAATTACGTTATGTCTGTTAGTACCTACATTAATCCAATTAGTGTCTATGGTGCTGTGTCACATTACCATTAATTTGAATTTTAAAGCAGGCAGAAATTACTTTAGTCACCAGTTACATTGAGTTAACGACAGGTGCAGATAGATGCATTTAACTAATCGACGCCGATGTGTAAGATTTGCTGAAAACGATTCCACTATCAATTACGAGCAGGAAGTTGCTCGAGTTTGAAACATTCGCAAGGAAATGTTGTTTCATTTGAAATTGAAACGAGTATTTGTTAGATTTACAAGTTATAAAACAGAATGACAATACCTACCTACATTATGTATAAATAGTCGTTCTCTAGTCGATTTAACATTACAAATGAGACTTCTGCGTGACTTTGATATTTATTACGTCAAACCAATGTCAAAAACCAAAATACTTAATTCATTTGTCATCAACAATGACAATCAATATGTTTCATTTCGTTTCGATGCTTTTAAGAAATGAAACAAAAATAAATTGTTTATATATTAACATATTAACAGGCATATAAATCATTATTTGTATTTAAATTCCGGTGCCTAGTTTTCTGCGTCTATTATTCGAACTATATTGTATGTAAGTAAGTTAAAGAAAACACTAATAGGTATCTTATTCTAAGAATACATGATGAACTCATAAAGGCCAAAACTAAGCGATAGAAATAGTGAAACTGAACATGCTCGTATTTTCCTAAAAAAACATATGTCGAAATATGTTCTAAACTGGTATTAATAGCTATGTTCTCGCATGGTTCACCCCACCTATTAGATCCTGTATGTTTAAAGACTTACAATTGCAATTCTACCTGTAGGTATTTATTAGATGTAAGCCTTTAGGTCAAGGCTTAGCTGAGCTGATAGGCTTTTATTTATTCGAGTTTGTATGTTGTAGTCAGAATGCAACCGCGGATGAGATTTATGTTTCTGTTTGCCTATCATTATACTTGTCTTATACAATTGAATATCCTTTACAAAATATCCTTCTAGGCATTATCGTAATAAACCAATATACTCGTATCTTAGCAACCTGCAATACAAACTGCATAGGTATTTACAGTCCATTGCAAAAACGGCAGTCGTAAGTAATAATTATCAATTTAATATCATGCCATTTCCTTCGGTAATTTGATAATGAAAGTGACACCTAAGATTTAATCGAGAGTTAACTTTAATCATCTTTTCTGCTTTTTACTTATTGGCTGCCTCTAAAATTAACTAAGGCACGTTTTAAAAGGACTTGAGAAAATAAGTCAGTCTATTTTTTAGTTTGCAACGAAACAAAACTAGTATATAGTAAAAATTTCAGTTTGTAGTAAATACGTACCTATATGGTTTTTTATAGCTCATGCGACCTCCCGATTCGGTAGTCTACGCATTTATGTAACCCGTTAACGACTTTACAACACACATTTTTAATTAAATTAATTGTCAGTAAGTCCACTCTCAGCCTATTCTAACAACAATTAACTCCTTGGGTAAGGTCGGAAATAATTATTTTTTCGTATCGATTGATACAATCGATTATGAAACGCGATTGCGATTCGGTACAATAACCGATACGAATCTATGAAAAGATGTTAAGCGGTAATTGTACACATGCATTGTATACTTGTTAAAATTGTTTTAAATGTTGTCCGATACCGAGATGTTCTAGAATATTGTTTAATAAAATACTACCGACTCAAAAGTTACTTAAAAAAAGACAAAGAAATTAAATCAGTAAAGAAGACAAAGAATGATCGTATTTTTTTACTAGCATTATAATTACCTACCTAAAAGCATACTTTTTACGCGGCAAGAAGTAGGTAGGGTAATATTTCTTCTACCAACACATTAACTTTTTTAACTAACAATTATTATACAAATCAAAGTCAACGCATTCGTAGTGCGGACGTATTACGAAACTTTATACGTACTCTAGCAGACACTTTACAGAAACGGACACACATCAATCGTATTCATTCATAGATACGAACAAGCCTCTGACATGACCTTACAAGTACTCGCTGTTCACTTTCAATTGTTTTAATAATAAAAAAAATACATTTTATTAGTTACGAAACGAAAGGTCACACCAACCGGTAGTTATGTGATGATTTCATCAATAAGACGAACTTGGGCTTGCTAAAATCCACGGGCAATCTGCGCCCATCGAAACAAACATCTGAAGGTGATTATTTTATTCTTAATGAACCGCAATTAATAAACATAATAAAAGTTAAATGTTTTAGAACAGTTGCGCTAATTACAGACTATTCTAGAAACGGCGGCGTTTGTTTACTGCCTTCATAAAGAAATATATATGTGTAAACTGAAATGACTAAATTATCAAGGTTAGTTTACGTATACTGTAGAATCTTGTTACCTATTTATGAGCTAATTAGTTATAACTTATAAACCTACTTTTTGTTCCTTAATATCTCTATAAACTTTTAATATATATACTGAAACAAGATAAGTAAAACTATAGTGTCCAAGTTTGAGGACCCCTTCACTTCTCCTAGATTTTATTTAGACAGGATTGCAAATAATAATTAATATTGATGACTCTATTCACACATACGAACTTTAATAATTTTTGATTGATATGTTTAATGAAAAGAAATATCATATTTCATTACTGTACATTGTATGTACATACAAGTAATTTTTACTCCGTGAACTTTGACAGCCAATTTGAAGAAATATGAATGATTAGTTTCAAAATCAATACGATCATGAGTAAATTAAAGATAGTCAAGTAGAAGATCTAGCTTTACATAATTTGAATGCTGTATTTTTTTATAACTACAACGCAAAGTTACCATTGATAATTGTTTTCTCAAGGGAATGAGATTCCGTTACATTTCAGCTACGCTTTTTGTAAAACGATAGTAATAAAACCAAGGAAAGATATGCGAACTAATAAATAATAAAAATAATTAAAACTATGTGAGTGAAGCGGGTAAAGTGTGGCCGCGATTTGCTGAGCGATTATAATTGAGAAATGTTAGATTTGAATGAAAGATTGCGAGAGGCAAGTAATGCTAACGAATTTCCCACATGCCTATCTAATAACACGTTTGAAAAATTATGAAGTGGCATCAAGTTTCACTTTTTAACACCTCCGCTTAGTGCGAGCGATTGCAATACGCAATAACTTTTATATAAATTTAATGTGTTCTGGAGTCGGATCCCATATATCAGGCGCTATCACCGCCCAGCGGTTACTCTATCTAATTTCCAATCTAACTACAACTTAATTAATAGCCACTTGTTGAAATCGATTTCGAACTTGATTTATAAATCGTATGACCTGTATTTATCGATTCAAATATATTGCATCGATTAAAAGAACACGCACCAAAATATTTCCGGCTCCTTTGATGATTTGTTTTGACAAAAGCAATCATTAAATCAGATGTTATTTAGAAAATGCGCGTCTTTATTCGAGTTCGAAAGCGAAATGTCAAGGAAAATTGGTAATTATCCGAATTAATTTATGTTCAACGAGTTGTAAATTCCACTTCCTAAATACAGTAATTATATGTTCGGAACTGTACAGTTTATTACATCTTAAACAGGTGTTTGAGGGAATTGGTCATGCATATTTAACAAGGAAATGATAGGTGTTTACTTTAAACTGCATTAATGTTGCTTATGAAGTTATAAGCAACCGGATCTCTAGAAGACTTTCTTTACTACATTACAGTTACATATATTAAAAATATCCACTAACTTATTTGTAAAATTAAATATTCAGAGCTAACTGAATCATTCTGAAATATGACTAAGGATTTCAATTCAAAGGAGTTGAGCCACGTTTAGGAAACAGTTTTCAATCTCAAATTATTCTTTCATAAACCGATGTTAATTATACCGATTAGAACACTATCAAATGATAGTGTACCTAAACACAATCAATAGGAGAATATTCGATTAAACCAGGCCCTCCATCACCTGAAACGCTGGCACTAAGGCCACCGCTAATGTATGGCAGCTTCACACATAACGTGTTACCATGACAAGCTAATTTGGTTGACGCGAGTGAAACGTTAATTGCCGCTACGATCAGACACTCGATTCCTACACGGCATATTCCTATCATCTTTTCATTTCATTTCTCGTCTGTATAAACAGCTTTTATGTATCGACGGCCTCTAAACAAGTGAAATAACTCATATTTCGTAATGCATTAAGATAAAAAATTTTCATGAAGGTAAAGACGGCTATCGATGAATCCAAAAAGAATGTAACGAGAATGAACCGCGAAGACGACCTCAACTAAACGTGCTTTTACGGGGTTTGGAAATAACTTTGACAGCCCATGATGATAATTTGTTTGTTGATTTTTAAGTTTATTTATTTTTAATATCTACTTGTTTGTGTGGGAAACAACAATTTACTTAATTGTTATATTTAGTTTCATTTTGATGTTCAATACCTATAGAATGTAATATTACAGCAGGAAAAGAATAAACAGCAAACTAGCGCGTTAACTTTTTGTGCTTCAAAAACGCGTATTTGCGGTTCGAGTTTTCATATCAAATGCGTAAAAAGTGCTAAATATATTTTCGCAAAACGCATATTTAACCTCAACTCCTTAGTTCGTTAACTCGGTAAAATCAATTGGCGTACCCATGAAAGCAGACAGAAACTCCCTACTTATGCAAATGCTATAGGCAATTACTATAAAAGAAATTGTTCTAGGCTTCCCTCACGAGCTTTGAAACTCTAAATCTCGGCGTCGTGCGATGCCTTTTCGGGTTTAGAACTCTTAAATAAGTCTATTGTCTGTCAGTCTATCGCTCTATAATTGCTAAACAGGGAGAAAGCATGTGTGAATAATTCTTTTGATGGAATTTAATAATTACTATGTTAAGATTACAAAATCTTAACATCAGAGCAAGTATTTAAGTAATTGAGTGTGAAAGTTCAGCGATACTTAATTAATTTTGTGTAAATAAGTAATCAAGTCATTAAAATATATTTTTTACCACTTTAAAGAGCAATTATTATAAAAAGGTAATTGTAATTAATTTAATCGTAGCTTAAATATCCATCGTTCAGCGTTCTCATTGTACCGAATCCAGTTTAGTTGCATAGAGTCCAGAGCATGGACAGTTTTCGCGGGCGGCAGAAATAACTGGCAGCCAGATTGACGAGATACATACCATTAAGGGCTAACGAACATCTCAATTTAGCTAACCACCTGCCTTGAGTCTCAGTGTTCCTTTAAAATAAACTTGCTTAGCTTTTCTATGGAATTCGGCGTTAGAATTGCGAGTTCATTTGGAGCTTGAGGCGTGTACTTAAAATATTATTATAATGGATATATTCTTTCTAGTTTATCGTAAGGTTTGCAATTTTTGAAATGACAATGTAAGTAATGCAATGAATCCACAGTGAAATTAATGTAGGTAGGTACCTGTTATTGGGGGCACAGATAAGTACCGAAGTTCTTCTTAGGACAAGTATAAGTATGTTATACTAACTTTCCTAACTACGTATGCATTTATTACAAAAATAATGAGTTATTAGTACAAATGGTAGATATTCATTAAGGTAATTTGTTGCTGAAATCACTGAAAGGCTCATCAGCCGCACTCGATGGGAAAACAACTCAACACCAAACAGATCGTCAATTTTCCGATGCATCGCTAAGAGATAAATGGGCGCCACTTTAGAATTGATTAGCCAGAGTGCGCGAGCGCGTTTGAGAACGATTGCCGGCGCACTGTTAATTAATTAGCTTAGCCATTATTGGGTGCCCAGTGGATTTAATTTTAACTACAGACTTAACTATGACTATTATCATTATTTTTTTAATTTGTTGAATTACGTTAGTAATCATTAAAATAGTTAAAAACTTATAATTATTAGATACTAAATAATATCTTCAATCGTCAATATTATGTACGGTATAGACAGGTACTCAGTAGGTTTATACAAACATTGAATTTAAATTCTCAAATGCAAAGATGTACTTGCTTTTACAAAGATAGGTCTAAGCTCCTCACGTTTTGAGAAATGTTTAATTACCCTTACCGATGGTTTCCGTGTTAACATTAAATTTAATGTAACGAAATAATTTGTGAAACGGCTAGATGGCGTCGAGACAAATCGTCGCCACATTAGAATCAGTTAGACCGCTCGCGTGAGCTATTTATTCTGACTCAGACTAATGCCTCGGGCGAGTCCGCTATTATATTTGTATTAGTGCGAGAAGTTAGTTTTTCAAAGTAAAATTTACCTTGTAAGTATAAAAGCCTGTAAAGTTTTCAGTAATTTTTGAAGTTTCTGTACGAAGATGAAAGAAGCTTAGCAAAACGGGACCATTTGCGTTCTTTGTCCTAATCCTTGATAAAGCAACCTATATTCGAGAATTTAATTGATTGCTTGGTTTCGAGTGTCATCATACGTAGTCAAAAAGTGAAAACAAGTAAGTAAGCAGAGTATCTTGAAGTAATTCGTTAGTTATCATCGTCTGAGTTGTGATTTAGTGTTCCAGTCTGGCTGATAT
Organism: Anarsia innoxiella; assembly: GCA_947563765.1. Classification (NCBI taxonomy): domain Eukaryota; kingdom Metazoa; phylum Arthropoda; class Insecta; order Lepidoptera; family Gelechiidae; genus Anarsia; species Anarsia innoxiella. Next base: position 12,904,024 of record OX387390.1, read on the forward strand.
CGTACACATTAGTAGGAGTTGTACGCTCATCGCTCTTCCTCTAACCAAGAGAGATATTATGTACTCACCTGATTATCATTTGCAGCTGTTTCATTTTGAAACCCTACCTACATCATCTGGCTAATAGTTTCTCGTAAATATGAGACAAGCCTCATGAAAGGTAGATGGGAAGCACTGCTTGCCTAATTACTTGAGACCTCCCTTACTTAATTGCATATACCCACAAGATGATAGAGACAAATTTCTAAAGCTTTCGGGAGTAGGACATATGAAGCCAAGTTAAAGAACGTTTAAAAATATTTGAATGGTTGGGCCTACTTCATTAAAGAGAACCTACTAATTTGACAAATGTTGCAATAGCGTTCTTATTTCGAACGCATTGTATTGTACGGTTATGCTAGCCAGCTACAAGCTCACTTATCAATATTCCAATCCATCCTCTAGAACTCCTTTTGAGATAGTTTAGAAAGTGTAAATCCCCTTATCCACCATGGCGGGCCCATTAGAGAACGGGAATTATTCCACCGATAGCTTATCGATATAATCGGACGCCCGTTCGCTTATTGTTTATCGTTGTTTCCTAGGCCGTTGCTCGAGAAAGTATCGATCGGAAGATTTGATTAATTATATCGATAGTTGTCAAGTAAGTGGATGCAATGACAATTTTTTAAAATAATTACTGCGAAATTATGCCGTCGGCTCTGTCATTGTAGGACAATTAAAAGCATTGATTTAATAATATAGCTAAGAGCAAAGGCGTCTGTTGGTGATGCAATTAATTGGTTTACGCCTAACTACCCCACTGCTGGATGTCAGTGGAACAATTGAGATCACTTTCGTAATTATGAGTACTCAAAAAACAATGTTATCTTCTGATTGTCAGATTTAATCTTGTTTATTTGGAGTTTCTCTCTATCTTTGAACATACTGCCAATTTGAAACTAAAGTTTAATTAATTTTACCTATTTTGTATCATTACTTTTAAAATTAACCAATTCGCAAAGACAAATAACGAAATATTATATTTAATCTAACAGCACTTTTCTTAAAACTTACACACAACTGTTGACTATACTTACATAAAATATTCTTATCGCTTCAGAAAATACTTCGAGTAGCAAAATATCGATTTGTTTTCTGAATGACAAAACTGTACATGATTGTCTTTGAAATAGTTAGAGACATTGCAGACAAAGGCGCGGTTGCAATGCGGACACGTTTTTTTTTCCGCTACCAAAACGCGCGCGTTGATTGACACATTACAAAAAGGAGCGGAGTAGTAGCAGGAAAAGGCGATGATATATAGGCATTATAGCAAAATATTGTTTTTTTCATTGATTTTGCGTAAACTAGTAATTAAGAATTTATTGCTATATATTAAGTATGACTATTTTAATTGCGTCAAAAGCAGGTTGATCTTACGTTTTTGTTATTTCTTAGAAAAATCTAAAAATGTTTGATTTTAAGGAAGTTCAGACTAAATTACAGCATAGCTATGTTGGGTATACACATAGAAGAACATTTAGCTTTCTGAACGTGAGGAAGATAGGGCTATCAGGCTTTTGGACTATCTGTCAAAACGCGAGTAAAACGCGTGGGCGCATTTTGGTAGCGGTAAAAAACGCGTCCGCACCGCAACCGCGCCTTCGTCTGCAATGTCTCTTAGTGATATACAAGTGTCGGTACCTACGGGTATGTTGCGCAAGAACACAATAGTCAACGCACCGATGTAATAGAGATGTGTATCAAAAGCGAAGCGTGGACTGGTCCGTTCCAAATTATCGATTGTTCGTATTTTACCTATAGTTTAACGTTGAGAAGCGTTTACATTTGAAGACTTACTTTCATCAACTGCTTCGTAAATGTTTTTTCATATATACCTATCGTTCTACTACATTGATCAGCTTATGTTTGCACTGCTCTTGTTGTTCAATCTAATAGTTTATAGTTTTATATGTATCTTGATCCAATCACGTCCAATCTTTTACAATTAAATCAGTTTCAAGACTGTTTCCAGAGTTTGAAGACTTTGACTGTCACGGTCTCATAATTTATTTACAACATTGTAACAACCTTACTACACAAAATAACTTATTAGGTACCTTTTCATCCAGTAAAGGGAAAGTTTTTGCCTATATAAAACAATACATCTCAAAAACTCACGTGTGAAATCACAAGTGTGTAATCTTCTTAACGTTCGGCATTTCACATTGTATCCGAACGTTACGATTTCTTGTCGTCAGATTACGAGCTGGGGCACATTATGTTCATATTAACTGTTTTGTACACATACTCGTAGCATATGTAGGTGTGTAATCTCCCGCTAAAATGACAATATACATAGGTACATATAACTTCTAAGTATTGTATTTTATCTGAATAGCATCATAATATAAATCATTCTACTTTCGATCGATTTGTCGAATCGCGGCTGGTACGAGTACAGTCAGATAGAAAGGTATTTCTTGTAAGAGCAATTGTATAAATTATTTATTGTTGTAATACGCTTCTTTTTGTTTTTGCAGTTTTCAAACGCTTTGACATCAACCAACAATCGTCGTCTGCACCTAACTTCGGATTTTCAAAGGTAAATAATGCACTATCTAATTAATTACATTTTTAATATTGGTAAGAGTAATATAATAGAAATTAACAACATTTTCCTTCCCACGATCGAACATTTTAAGCGATTACTAAAACTATCCATCCCTTTCTATCCAGCACTCTACAAACTGTGATAAAAAGGGACAAAAATGATTATTAACCTAAAAGTCTAATCTCGATGCTTTCGTAGGGTCAATATTAAATGGGAGTGGCTGTTAGCAACCATTCATTAACTTTAATTTTTGGGATTTTAATCATAACTTGGGAGCTCTTTTTCATATTTAGTTTTACGTGTTTATTATATTTTAAATGAAAAAATAGCCTAGTAAATTAAGAACAAAATTAAAAAGTTCGAAATTCTATTTGTAAGTAATGTTTATTTCCAACAGGAATTGCAATATTCATTTCAATAATTCGCCCAAGTTGTATTGTAAACTATATGCCATAAAGCAAAGTCCGGGGAATAGACGCCAAGGCTAATTTCCCTTTAGAAAATAATAAGCGAACCTATCTCACTAGTTTATGTGACAAAACATGCGATTGTGTCGGTGCGGTCCGATTGCCCGCCGATTGTGTGCCGATTTAATTTATTCGGTTCATAACTCAGATGAATCGCGGCCGTGGCAAATAATAGAATCGAGAGCAAAGTTATTCGTAATATTATATTTTATGTGTCGCCTAAACTTTAATCAATTGTTCCTTTGATTTTTAGCTAAGAATTTTAGTGAATTTGTAACTAATACGAATTGGTTTTGAATGCAAACAAATATTGATTTATTTGAACCCTAAGGAGAACAATTTTTACCTATTCAAATATGTTGGGTAATGGCGGCGCCCATATAAAAATTATCGTCCGATTAAAAACCGGACCGATATACGACAAGTGGACCCCGGTCTTTTATTAAGAATATGGAGATATAAATAATTGAGTCTATTAAGAAGGTATTTTATTAACCTGCTTTGAAAATCTTCATTTAGTTAAATGACTGTGGCGGAAGTTTGTAAAGTGTTTTTTATTCGCAGGCTCTAAACGGATTCCTAATGATGATGACTCAAAATGGCAAGTTACTTTACATATCGGACAATGCAGCAGAGTACCTTGGACACTCTATGGTGAGTAGCTTTGAACTTCTTAAACAGGATGTAATAAGAACAAAAACATTTTACATAACATTTTATATTTTTATAATAAATGATTATTAAAGTTAAGGCATCCGTAAAAATATGTAACAGTGACATTGTCAGTTATACATATTATAAGTTTCTGCAACTGCTTATTGACGTGATAAGGTTAAGTATGTTGATTGTTCCAGCAGTATTTTTGGAAATAATCTCAGCGTATTTAGCGTAGCACATAGGTAGTAGATCCTGAAAACGTTGGCGACTCCCTGCCGAGCAAACGAGTGAAGATTAACCGCGCAAAAACCTCACTTACGACGAAATCAATAACACTTGCCGCCCAATTTTTCTCTACACAACAAAGCACGCCGGTGGGCCAGTACAAATCGTACCGCCTGACCCCAAATAGTTGCTCGTTAGCCTGCGCCAGCGCCGATAAATTAATCACTATGTTTTATTGTTCGGCGGTCGGTCGCGTGATGCGCGTCGTACAGGTTGCTCCATAAACCGTAGATGGATTTGTAAACACTCGCACGGTAGTTTTAATGGCTGCCGGTGGTCGTATGTTAAATGTGTCCCTTTGCTGCACAGCGACTAACAAGCGCGCGATTGCCTTTACTACCGGAAATTCGATTTCAAGGAATAAGGATTGGACCGTGTTATTGGTACCTCACCCCAACATCCTCATTCTTTGAAACGTAATCTTCAGATTTATTATGAGTTCTTGTCTGTCCTTCTTGACTCAAGAATTGGTAAACAGCCTGTGTGTAAAATATTTTGGCGGACGGCCCGTGTGAATCGGCGCTACTACAGATGTATACATAATGATAGCCAGTCAATATATTCAAATTGTGATTAATAGCTACAAGCGAGTGTTGGCACAATGCTGCGATCAAAACTGGACCAGTCCAATCTTATCTAATCTTTATGTACTTTTGTTTAATAAAATTTCCGCTCAAACGGACCAGTGATTTTGTTTTGATTGGTCATTGCGAGCGGTTTGTCAGATGTCAAAGATAGGCCCGTCCAAATGCCACGGCTGTCTATATCCGGGTTAAAATAAATGTAGCAGGCACTTTACTAGAAAAATGTAGAACTATCTTTAGGCCAAGGTCTGTGTTTAACTTTTAATCCACTTTTAGTAGCAAACATTGTTTAGCTAGATTGGACAAGGAGACTTTGTAAATGTTTATTTGAGAGTATCTGTAAATCTCAAAATTATAAAAAATAGAGCTGAAAGTTACTTAATCGTAATGACTGAGATATTTACTAGAAAGTTTTACTTGAACAAATCTCGAAAGAATATAGCCAGTCCGGTAGATGTTTGACAAAGTAGGATGTCATTATCCGTCGTATTGTAACATTAGATCGATAACGCTAATCCGAGTCCATCTCCGGCGGCGCGGTGCCATAACTCATCCATCGGCAGGATTCCCACGATACCGTTCTTATGAGCCCGGTAATGTATAACGACCGATACCAACTATTATTATCTACAAAAACACCACATTAAACCTTTATTACAATACAGATAAAGTTCAACTTGTAACGAGTTGACCCCAACCTCTGGGCAATATTTTATTGTTATTCTGCAATTAAGATTAATGATAAGATTTTAGAGGCAGTAAGTACTTAATTCAAATATCTAGTTAAAAACAATGTCGGGCTCGTTAATATGCCGTTTATAAGAGCAAATCGCTGCGTGGGTGTGTCTTATTAGAAATAACTGTATCTACTCGCATTAACATTACCTACCAGTAATTTATTAGAATATGGTGAAGAAATTTACTGCCGAATGCTCTTATTTCACTTCTTTTGATGCACCACATGTTGAAAGACGAATTGGCTAGTGCTATTTCTTGAATTTAAATACAATTTATATAAATCATATACCTACAGTTAGATAAATTTCAATATTCACTAGCATCCTAAATAATTTGCATCAAATAAAACGGTCGGTCAAGGCACTGATTTCGACTGATACATCTCAGTCCCACCGCCGCTGAATAATAAATTCATCAACTGCTTCCAAGCAGACATTTGTTTTTTATCGCCACATTGTTACTGACCTTTATCCAGCAGATAACAATTGACATTACGAACAATAATGACACATCATCGCCTGTGTGAAAAGTCATTTCAGACGTTCCTTCAGAGCCACAAAAGGGCGCAGTCATACAATAGCAATGATAAATACTGTATAGCCACGGGCATAGGCGCGGGCCAAACCCTATCTTGCGTGCAGGTACCACGCTAAGGTGACCTATCCTTCGTCAGCGATGCAAATAATGTTCTCCGCCACTTCAAAAGCCTTGCTGATTTCAGAGTTCACTGTACGTCGGTTGGTTTTATTACAAAGGTATTAATAGTGAGCATCAATAAATCGGCACGGTGGTTAGCGCGACGAAAGAGCATTGTCTATTGCATTATCATTACATTGTTCGGTTTGCATATTGAATTGTGCGTTCTCTATTGTTTATGGGTTAAGTCTTTGCCGCTACGTGTGTGTTCCACTGAACAGGAACTAAGTTTCACCACTCTCCTAAAACTGCATCATCTGTGTTTGTTACCTTCGTATAAGAACATATTTAACAATAAATAGGAAGTGTTGAATGATACTAATCTCGACGTGCCTATACGTCAATATTATTCAACAGACAGGTGTCTATGACGGTATAAAAATTATGCTTCGATCAATCAAATGCAAGACACGTATCCATTTGTAACGCAATTAAAGACCGTGCTTTCGTTTGCGCGTCATTAATCTACATATCCGGAGGCTTGTTTGTTTCTCTAACATTTGTTATAAGCCCGTGTTTACTTACCGACGAGAGAACTAGTATTCGTATAGTTAATAAATATAATTGCCCCAGAAAATATCCAAATAAAGACTATCATTAATATTTCAGAGAATAAGACTGATTGCTACCCAATTCAAAGGCGAACTAATTTCGAATCAACAATACAATTCAATATCATAATTCAGATATATTAACTCACTAGCAAAATCAAATCCAAAAATCTCACAATCAGACATAACTGGACCAATCATTTGCCGTATCATCGGCCAATCTAAATGTTAAGCTAACGGTGAACCCATTGGTAGATTACAATAGTGCACTGTGGAATCAATCGAAAATATCGAAATACAGACGAAGCACAGAGAAAGCAACGTGGAAATAATTCAACAGATAGAAAGATAAATTCAATGGGCCCACCGCAGAGCCCAGCCGTATTAATGTTATAAAATAAACAGATTCAGTAAGTAATGAACGCTCTGCCCTGGCTCTGACTTTATTTATAATGTTTGCTCATTGAAAACGAAAATGTATTTGGATCGGTTTTATAAAATGGCTTCATTCGTGTTTCCTCGATAAAAGCTATAAGTAAGTAAATATTTTACCACTAAAAGGTAGGACTAACTGAAAAACCGTGTAACCGTTTCTCATTTAGCTTTTTAAAAATATAATGGTATGCTTACTTTAATAGTTTTTATCTGACACCTAATCGCAAGGAAAGTTTGAATAGTACTTAGATCTAAATCTGAGGGCTTAATGATAATTTAGTTGCGATTTTATGTAATATGAACGCTGCCCCCCACGGTCGATCGCACGTGGGCGGCAGCGGCGATGTGCGCACGCGCATTATGTCTTAACGCGGAGGGCTCGCGACAGGTGGGAGGGGCGCTGTGACGCGTATCGTGACGTCAGGCGCAGGGCTGCTACGGGGAAAACACACTTTTCTTGGTATACATCCTTACTAAACAATAACTACCTCTACAATAGATACTAACTATCATATTGCATAGCAATTTTTAGTTACGTTACGTATGGTTCACATTACATTTAACTGCGTGAGAAATCAAAAGAAAATTTTACGCACTCTACCTACTAAGTACTTACACTACGGGATAACTTGAAGCAAACTCGGTATAGGCCTATTTGCCAGAGGTAAGAAGATTATGTTGTTAGGTCGCAGTCGTCCATCACTCTTACCTACTCGTACATAGGTACATCTTTAAGACAGAACTTTATGACTTGAATAATAAAAATCTTTGAGTAGCATTGAGTTTTTACAAACTAATAATGGTCTATTAAGTACTATAGAATCACGAGGACGATGGAATAGCCACTGGCAACCCTACACTGAAACAACGTTCGCAATATGGAGAAAATTTTCTGAGTTATGCTCAAGAAGTATGATTTAAATAAAGTTATTAAAGCCGACCTAGGTTAATTGAAATTTGTTTGTAATTGAAAGCAAAGAAAATTAAAATATAATTTTACTGACCCGTGTGAGCTAAAGCCTTCATCCACGTTGGGAACTGGATATAACTATTTGTTATGATTATTAATTCCTGGCGAACGACGGTTATGAAAACCTTTAAACTGCTTTAATCATCACTATGAAGGTAAGTAGTAATACTCCTTAGCCGGTATTTTAGGCTTAAATTAGACAGTGAAACCTGAATATAATAGGAAAATTGGTTAATATGTCTACAGATTGTGTGCCTGAATCTAATATGCGTGGTTTTGCATAATCTTTATTTGACTAGAAACAAATGAATGAAACGATGATTCGTAACAAAAGAAAGGCTCGGCGCATACGGAATGCTAATTGCGGAACGGCATCGAATCCGTCGCCGCAAATTTAAAGCAAACGCTTTTATTTTTAAAGAGGCGTATACTTAGAGAGATTACTTCGACATTTTCATCATTGTGCCGACCGCAGGGTATATTATTTTAATCGCGGACGCGGCACCTCAGCTGAGTATCTACCGTTTCCTAGAAAGGTACCTCTATATCAGCTAAATGTACTGCTATTAGTGGACCCAGCGGGCTTGACTAGTGTGCTTTAAGTTTGACAGCCTTATCGGATAATTTTCTTTAAAACAAACTAAAATAAGATATTTTACTATTTCACAAAAAAAACTGTGTATTGAACTAATACATAATAATAATCTTAAAGCAAATACATATTAAATACCAACAATACGTAGGTAGGTACATGTTTTATATCTTCAACACAGGGGAGCAAAATTAATTTCTAACTATTCCCTTTTAAATCTGATATCTACTTTTCCTTCCGCTAATAATAAGGAATATTCTTCACAGGAGGACCTGCTGATCCATGGCGACAGCGTGTACGACGTGATAGACAAGCAGGACCAGCAGGCAGTAAGATCTGAGCTGTCACGGGCCCCGGCGGACGGCGAAGACCGGGTCTTCCTCTGCAGGATGAACGTCGCCAGGAACGCCCGCCGCCAAATGCGATTCGGCGATCAAAAGGTACGTTATGCACCCAAACTTCACTATCACCAAAAGTTGACCATTTTTTGTAATATCTTCTTAAAGAGTTTTGTTTATAATCCTGTTATTTAATTACAAGTTGATTTAACGCGTTCGTGCTTACAAATAGATTTAAAATAACGGAATAATCATTCAATCAATTACCATGTTTTAAACAAATTATCAATTTCCTTTTCTGAATACTAATTGGATGTTCAAAAGTGTAGTTGTTAGTATGCAGTTATTTAATTAAAGCTTTAATTAACTAAATACCTATCGAATAGAAAAGCTCTCAAAAATCTGATTAGCCTGATTTCAAAAAGCCGTCAGTGAACTCAGCGAGGCCGGATTGAAATCTTTCGATCTATTCGCTCTTTAATATTAAAATTGTAATGTCAGTCAGACACGTGACCGGCAACGCAATAGTTCAATCTTGAAATATTATAAACAAAATTGATGAGAGCATAATTAACAAGTTTACTTTCAAAACGTTTAAGTGAATATAAAACGTATATGTAAAAAGGTCGAGCGGACTGACTGACAAATTGATAGGCTTCGATATAGTCGAGTTATTACACATAATTGAATGCTCACGCGCTGGAAAGTGTGTGTGTGGTGTGAAGTTCGACCAGTTCTCTGTTGTAATTATTTCCTTGTAGGCAATAAAATCGTCTGATCAGCTGTAATCAGCCTTATCTGATCGCTGCGATCGATGGAAGCGTTTATTACAGCTGTTTGTTAGTTCACACTCTACGTGCAGGCTCTATGTTCGTGAGAATAGCGTTTATAGCTAACCAATCGCTGCTGATTCCAGTAAAGTCACAAATTAACATAAAAACCATTTAGTATGATGTTAGTAGTAACTTACTCCTATGAATAAATTTGTAGTAGGTATGTCGTAGGTAAAATAAGTACATAAATAAATTGATATTATTATAACCAAGTACACACCCACACTGGTTATGAGTGGCAAACCAGTGCGAATGGCACTGAACACTTGAGAATGACGAATGTTCGCAATCTGCTCGGTCATTGTATCCAATTAATATCGAGCGAGCACGTGCGGGCGAGCGGTCCCCGGCGCTCCGCCACTGTCGCTGCCGCCCGCGACCATCTTTGCCAGTATTCAGCACGACTGTCTGCTTACACTGTCAATACAGATCTACTCTCGAAGTTGTTTAACTTCTTTCTTAAAAGGTATTTACTTCTTCGTAAGTAGAAATTAATAGGTTCTTTGACCAAAGCTATATGTGACTTCAGTAGGTATATAATAGAACCTACCTATGCACAACAATATCTCTTTAGCAAGGCAGCTAGCCTAAGGGCAATGCTCATCGAGGCTTATTTTATAAGACAGAAATAATATTAAAATACTATTGAAGGCACGCCTTACGAATACTGAACACTTCTCAATGAATCAAGTTTTGTGTGGTCGTATGGTAATGAAGCAATAATGTTAAGAGGAATATTTTTATTTCATTAACTTCTAACTTAAGTGTATTTTAAGTACTCAAAGTCGTAAATGGGTCATTAAAATCTAAATAAGCTATAAAGTTTTATTATTTACATGCGAAAAAGCAGTGGTGGGTGTTACATCAATGCTGTGTAGTTTCTTTGTCTGGTCAGTGTTTAATTTAGTATTTCAATAAGTTGGAACCCATATAATTATATTACGGGAAACTAATTAAATAGAAGTACCTACTCGTACCTATCGAGTTTCATGTTGTTAAAGCACCGTTAGTGGGATAAACATTGGAGTAAATTCAGAGAGTGCACAGAGGAAAGGATATCGGTTGATGAAGTTAAGAAGGACGGTCCCTAATGAGGCTTATCGTGGCGCGCGATGACACGCGCGATGGCTGCGTGCGCCCTCCCCACACACGTCTTGTTAGTAAACCACCACACACTATGTATACTCATTTTAAACTACTATATGTGACTTACGGCTATAGGCAATTTTTTTTAAATAATAAATTATAACTAATGAATCGCTTTAGAATTTAATAAAATCATCTTTACTATAATTATGTGTATCTACTTATTTAAGATAAAGTATACTTACAGTTAGATAAGGTACTAAAGGACCAATTTATTGGGAAATGTGATAAAAAGCTGTTTCACCATAATATTTTGTTAGAAAACGTAGAATTGAAACTGAATACTAAGAGACTATGCAGCTATAAGTACGGCGTAATTATGCGAACCATCTTGAAACGAGTCGTCGTTCGTGAATTACATGTAATTATTCTGAAGTTGGTATTATTCCACTCACCGCCGTCACTCCGCGGCGCTTCTACTCCTCTATACTTGGAAAAGTAAACAAGCTCATTTATTTCTCGCTCTATTATAGCTTCGATCATAAATCTATGACTTCATAACGACTTCTTGTAAAGTACCACAAATTTAACTCATAAAATGTTCCTCCATATCATCCTCCAGTAAACTAATTTCTTCAGCATCCTCTTTCTTCTGACTGGCTGCGGCGGTGTAAACTAAACACATAATTCTACTTAAAAGGATCATTAATGCACCAACTGAAGCTAAAAACGTTAACCACAATACGGCGTCGAAAATTATCCAAGTTATATCTTCTTCGACTGTTTCTTTTCCTTCTCGTCGTGTATAGACAGGGATAGTTTTAGAGGGAAGGTCAAGATATGTATCATTTAGCAGAGTTTTTTTAAGATCGGTTGATAAACGGTGATACGCTGCTTCCCCTATTTCTCTAGCAAGTTTAGTCTGACCTAATTGCCGCAGCCGCCGCACTACATCTTCATGAGCTTTACCTTTGCCCTGCCATTCGTCGGTACCACTATTCCATTTAAGTAGAAGTTTAATACAAGAAACGTCGTCGGGAATTTTCTTTTCTGCGTTTTTAAGGATATCAGGAAGGTCATAGCTCGTAAAATGTAAGGCTGCCACTAATTGACGACACTGTTTCAGACTTAACTGTTTAGCTATGTATTCGAATAAATGGAGGTCCATATCAATAGTGCATTTAGAAGCTTCAAAATACGAGATAATCAAGGTCATTTTAAAGCAGAATTCTAAATACATGGTCATTAAATATCAAAGACAAAGAAAAGGCTGTAACGTAGTGACCACTGACCATCTTCATGCCACTGACAGTGGCATGTCGTAAATGTGACACAAAGATCGAAGTTTTGTTTTTTTGAAACCTGAGTTTGAAACAATATTTTCAATTAAAAAGTTTTTAATATAGGTAATCAAAGAAGCATTTTTGTATTTGCATAAACACTCTACCTCCCATTAGCTTAAATATGAGAAATTATTTTCAAAACAAGTAACATCAATCGAAACATTGATTACTATGGTGTTTATCTAGTTCACAGGCCTACTTCACAAAATAAAACCATCAAATATCTGAAATGGTTATGGTTTTTACGACACCATCTCCTAACTAAATACTCTATCAAGTCAATGATAACTTCTTCAAGTTTACGTGTTTACAAAATATGAAACTTAAATATTTTGCGCAAGCTACGTTAATGGCTATGCGGTCACGAAACCGGCATACAGCCTATTAACAAGTTTTGCACTAAGATACTACGGTGCGATTGTTTAAATTTGCTGAATATTTTGAGTGATTATGATTGGTTTTTATTAAGCATGGGACAAACGACGATAACCGGCCGTGTATAACCTGATAAATAACTAGTAGCTCGTTACAGTCATGATAAAGAAGAAAAAGAAGTATATAGGTAATCGAATCACTGTATAAGTAGGTAATTGTCCAATTTACCTTTTTTAATGTCTATCAATTTTTAGGACTATAAATTTATTCAAGTAGATACTACCTTATTTTCTTAAACACACTTTCCTTTTCTTTTCTAATAGAGACACCAAACAGAAACAGTGACCCACTTTATTAGATGTTCGATATCAGATGGCAATACTAAGCAAAAAAGGCAGTGGGTTAACGTGAACATCTCATTCATTTTTGTACAGTATAAAATAATCGTAGCACATTCCATGACACAAAACATCAAACGTGGAACATCATTATAAATGACAAAAGAAGCTTGTGCAACTTCTTAAAATGCGCTATGAATTGTACAGACAGCAAAAGTAAAACACGTATCTATTTATCCAAATCTCTTAAATATTTCTTTAAGGGGCAGTACTAAGTAGGCGGAGAATCAGGTGAAGTAAAAGTCTTTAGTTTTGTCTAAAAGGATATCAAAAGATTTTCTGAATGCCTAGGTAAAACAATTTTTATATTTCTCTAACATAATTAAAAACCTTTGATATGACAATAATATATCAACCAAAAATATAAGTACTTATGTCAGAATTTGTAACATAAAAAGACGCATAATACAGTTGTTTTGCAGACCGTACTGATCGGTTCCACTATTCTAACCTTATTCTACATTACAATAATGGCTTAGATCATTTCTTAGCGGCAAAACATTCATTGCAATCGCAGAACAAGTAAATCTCGCATACCTATTTACCTGTACAGGTACGAGTACTATGTAGGAACTAACCTGTAGAAAATCTTGAAAAATGCTATCGGCATTTTTTATATAAAGTAGTATATATGGACCTCATTAACATATATAAATTAATTGGAGCTATGATGCATTTTGCTGCGCGTATTTTTTAATAACAATAAAGATTTTCCTATTCGTAGGTTTAAAAGAACAGTAAAGTTTTTAATTGCTTAAAGACCTAAGTTGACGTTAGCTTAGGTACTTTTATTAACAGCTTGAGCTCTAAAAATGAGATCTGTAGTCTGTTTAATTGAGAACATTTTCAAAAATAGTGTGATATCTTAGTAAAAAATATCGTATGTTGAATCAAAATATCTCATTGTTATATGAACTTGGCCTTAAGCAAATATAAAATACGAAAGGTCGGGTGTAATATTAACCATGCATTCAGTTGTTCGTCATCGATCTTTTCATATCACATAATGGACCCATTCAGTATTTTGTTAAATTGACAATATTGTTGTTGGCGTTTTGAAATCGATGGCCATGTGGCACTGTATCGAAAGTGGAATCATAACAAAGAATCCGAAGTTCATTGAAGCTATCTGAGTCAAGTTGTTTTGTTACTTTAATGTGTTGGGGCTCGGCGCTATTCGATTCAGAAAATTCAGACTTTCATATCGGTAAGCCGCCATTTGATCATCACATGTTTTGCCTACAAGACTCTGCTCGTGACTTACATGACAGAAAAATATCGCTTTTTCGCTTGCCTTCGCCTTGACAGCTTGACATCATGACACCGCGACGGCCCGCGCGCCGTAGCGGCCAGCCGCCCTTGCAACAGGACCTATCGAAACTAATATAAATGCCCGTTGATTGATCGCGTCACCTTTAAATAAAATAAATATATTTCTCAACGCGCTATTCCGCCGCTACAACCTTCGATACCGGCCTTCGTAATTAAAGAAGACGATTCACAATTACCGTAGTTTATAGATGCCTCTAATTATATGTATTTGATGTTTTCTATACGCTCTGTGACGAAAGAAGCCTCATTCGGATGGTCATTATTGGAATTAATATACCTACGTGTCAGTTCGAGAGGTTCTGTGTAATGATTGGTACTCGATTTTTATAGAGCCCGTGAGAACACGAACAAATGATATGTCTCTGTATGTAACTTTTTGCTCAATAGGTTAATTCGTTTTATGTATCATTCAAATTTCCCTTTGTAATTGATATTGCCGCTAATATATGAAATTGATATTTGAGTATGATACGTGAAGCTGCGCCGACCATCTATGACGTATAATAGACCTAGTAATTTTGAGGTTATGATTACCCCATTAAAACATTGCTCGTCGGTACCTTACGTAAACGGTGAACTTTGAACTGCTTCTGAGTGAATCCAAGTGGTTAAGAGTGATTTAACACTCGAGATCGATTTATTGCATACGTCAATCAAGCTAGAAAGTTTTTATTTACGATTTAAATCATTGCTTTAATTAACAACTTCATAAAGGAAAACTGTAAACTGCAACTAAGTACCTTCTTAAATGCCTTCAGAAAAAAAAAACAAGTCAAACCCTATCCTATATATTTGACCCGAAAATAGTTAAGAATAGATTATACACGAAGGATTCACGAAGGAATAGGTAAGTAGATATAAAATTGTAACTTTGTCAAATAAATAAAACGAGTTAAGAATAAAATGAAGGAAAGAGCATCTGAAATTCACACTCCACACATTTTGCGCCGCCGAGCGTCGAGCGTGCGGGGTTATTTAAATTAAGCCACTCATACACTTTATGTGCGGCAAAAACGTTCAGTGTGGCGTCGTCGTTAGGGCACCGAGAGATGCATTTATTTATGAAATGTAAATGCATCTGATTGTAATAACAAAACTGCGAGCCACTGCTCTCTATATTAAGATGTATTATTTGCATACTGTATATTATTGTGAGAACGTGTGACCGCTTATGTTACGGGTGGCAAATTAAATCCTTTACTTTAACTTCGACAACTGGCGAAAATGGAAATATTTTACCTAAGCTTTTAAATATTAATAATTACAAAGTAGGTTTTAATTTAAATACCGAGCAGTTTTCTTTAAACTTACGTTGATGCTAGATAGATGCAGGTTAGTACATCTAAATTCCTATGTACTTAGTAGAGAAAAAGAAAAAGAAGAAAAAAGTCTAGCACAATATACCTAGGTCACAGAAAGAACTAGGTACCCACAAGATATTCCTATCAGAGCCAAATATATTAAAAATATATATTTTTTAAAGTGCATAGAGCTTTGTTTGCTATCCGTACCGTCCAAGGTTTCAGGAGAATCTCCGTGTTGTGATTCTATGTCTAATCGCGATGTGCATAATTCCATCTCTGTGCGTCATTGCTAGTTTGTGTTAACACCTGGTCAGGCTGTGTTCCAACGTACTTCATGAAATATATTAGAATACCATTGTATCAATAAATATCTACTTAAAGTTGGAAACTGTTTTTAAATATCACTAAGACCATAAAGCAAAATACCACTAAACAAACTTCAACCATCGAAAAGTATTTTTTCTCTTTTGCTGATATTTGAAATGTAAAACACTTATTTTTTCCCGATTTCCTTTATTTGAACATCTGTGTTAGTCGTCACAAAAAAGAAGGTCCTCATGAAGCAGCTACACAACGATCTATTGGTTGGAAAGCTGACGTCGTGATCGGCGGCGCGTGCGCTGCGGCCACTAAACTCCATAACCGTTATAAAGGATACCTTTAGAAAAAAACTCTTGAACACACTCGAGAGGTGTGTCCTGACGTAACATTTCGTGACTTATACTCGACAGAACGTGACTATACTGACCAGACTTTTAGACGCAAACTTCGTATTAAAACTATGTCTACGTTTACACGTTTTTTCAACGGTTTTTACAATTCGGTGAAATCGTTTACTTACTTGTTAATTGGAGGTGCTATTAGTGTGGCAGGTGTGAGTTAAATACTAGACTTTCGCTATTGGCAATATCAAGCATTACTGCAATTAGATTAGCCAGAATATGGCACACGTATATTGTCAATTTTGAAATAGTAATACTACAAATGACATCTCAATAGTCTTTATCAAGTCCTATGTTGCGACCATAATAACGTGACCTTTGCCGAAATCTTCAGCTTCTATATTGGTAGAACAATCAGAGGGATAACATTACAGTGGTCGTACGACACCGACCAGGTCACGCGCAGTCACGACAATTTGAATGTTTTATCTTTAGGTTAGAAAGTGGTTCATTGTTCCCCTCACTCATGACAAGGTTTCTATGGCTGATGGATTCGGGTTCAAATGTACGCAACAGATAATAAGTCACGATTGATCGCCCGTTGCTGATGACTGTAAGCAAGATTAGGTGGGTATTGGTTTAAGTTATAAGCTCTAGTACAATAATTACATACTCAGTAATACTCTGTTAAAGACAAGTTAATTCATTTAAAAAACTTATTGCACAGAAAAAATATTTGTCAATTTAATATTATATCTAACATCATGTAACTTGTTGATAGACTTTATTAACTTGGAACTAGGGGTGTCATTGTTGGAGTTAGATATGGAACTCGCCGATGTAAACGCAAAGTGTGACTAACGTTTCCATAGAAATCAAAACGCGTCCGCACCTCACCAAGAGCTTATAACTTTATGGTAATGCCGCCGCAATGCCGCCAGCTTTTTTGACAGCTGCCATTCGTATGACAGAAAGCCGCCGGCTTTGGTGTGTAGGTAGCATTAAACCCTCGTTTTGACTAAACCCGCCACCTCCTATCACTGGGTCCATTTGTGCTGTATGTTTGGGCGTATCAGTTATTCGTTTGATACGGTAATCTAACGTTTCGTATCCGGTTAATCTATCGTCATCGCATTACCTACTTTTCCATTCGGGGTGGGCGGGACGCTTAAAGAAAGTCCAATTTAATCACAAAAATGTTTGTGTATTTTCCGAAATTATTACCTATATTAGATAAACATTCGATGTACATTCCCGATGCAAATTTTCCGAAAGATTTTGTATATAATAGATAGATTATAAATGTATCATTACATCACAAAGACAACGCAAAGTGAGCTGAGCACTAAAGAGTGCCTACATTTTTAACTACACCAAAACCTTATCATTGCAACTTAGTATCGGGACTGAAATACATTTTATTAATTTTACTCATTAAATAAAGTGGAACACGTGTAGGCGCTTAAGCAAATAAACTCAGTCCTTAACTTGATTCAAGCGCAAAGGTAGTAGGTACAGCTTGTAAATTCGATATTAATTTTAGTTACTCAACTTAGCACGTGCGGTCTAAAATGACTAGTCCGTGAGAACGCATTAACATATCGCATGTTAATTTGCTAACTTATTTAATAGCGTATGATACGGATGTGCAGTGCAGAGCTGCTAAAGATACGAATATGAACTCGTTGAGTACAATAAAATATATCGACCAAGGCCGCATGAATCCGGATCGAAGATTGCTCTACAGCCGCAGCTCGCAGTGAGTGGTTCAACTGTGAACTATTGTGTCGAACACTTCTTATCTATCTATTGTTGTTAAAACTTTAAAGAATGTCAAAGCACCACGCCCACGAAGCCGCCTTTGAAACCTTAACTATATTGGGTTAAAGTTCAGCGCAGGCACTGTCAGCTCTAATAAATACCTTTTCGGGCTCGTTATGATGTAACCCAGCCTTGACTTATAAAAGCTGAATCAATTTTATTGATAATTTCCAGACGCGGTTGTTGTAAACCGCCTAGATACTGACTTCAGATGAGATTCAGCTATACCTATTGCAACATTGCTAATAAAGCAAAGCAAGAATAGCTTTTGTAGTACCTTCTTATATACTAATCATATATGTCTCGTCTTCTAGCTCAATGTGTTGCTATATTTGCATTTTCACAGCCGGTCGGCAGAGAGTTTTAATTATAACACCTTATTCACCTATCTTTATTACATAACTGAGAAATTTATGTTGTCCCTAGGTGGTGTTGGTTCGTGGTCATTACGTGTCGTACCTGCCGCTGTGCAGCCGCAACGAGCCAGTGTTCCTGGCGGTGTGCACGCCCCTCGCCATGCCGGAGACGCGCGAGTGCGTCGTGCACGGCGCCACCAACGTCTTCACCACCGTCCACGCCATGGATATGAAGATCTTGCACATTGACGCTAAGTAAGTCTGTATCAATATCTAAAGTAACAAGGAATTTATTCACGGTAAAGAGAGAGGGAGAAGTATTAAGTACAGAGTGAAGTGTATCATCTAGTATACATCCATGTAAATCTCAGCTCACATTCTGTACAGTGGTTCAAGGCTCTTTGTAAACAATAAACAAGAGTTATTGATGCGTAACTGTCACAGAGAGCTACTGTCCATCAAAGGTAAATGTATGACAACATCTCTATTGAAACCATTTCATATTCATGTGTCGCGTCACCGCGCCTGCGCTCAATGGCACGAAATAATAAGACGAGTTGAAATAACATGCAATGGTAAATAGGGTGGTCAGATCAGTTGTCATGTTACTTGTCGTACGTACTGGCAGCACAACAACTTCATTTTCCGCATAAATAAAACTTTGTATCGTACAGTATCTTTTTCATATTCCATTGTCTGATATTTAATAAAGAACGTTCGTGTGTACCTTTAAAGTTAAATATTTGTTGCTTATCACGCAAGTTCCCTTTTTGGATAATCGATCAATCAAAAAAGAAAATGAAATCTCAAATTATAGCTCAAAAGATCTAAATTATATTTGGTTTTCGTGAGGAGAGTCAACGTGTCTCTATCGATCTATTGGTAATGTAAACAAACGCGTCATCTGGTAGAAGCGATGGGGAGATGAGCTTTGCATACAATAAGCTCTAACTCCTGTTTAACTTTGCTCTTAGTTCAGGAAGCTACACTGGGCTTTTTATTACTTTTTTGTGTTTAACCAAGCGTCCAATAATGATTTTTTACTTTGATTATTAATTAATATTCCATAAGGTAAAATAACTAATTATTGTTTGTTATCATAAGAACTTTTACAGTATTTTATTTTGATCAAACAAAGGTTTTTATTTTACCTACAATATTTAGCGTATACTTACTTATACAATATTTAACTTTACCGATACGTTCACGTGCGAACTTAAGTACCCATCTTCAAAACCAATCTATACAAATATCACATTGTCTAGAGAGCCATTTGATAATGAACTTTAACTACAAAGGCTAAAGATATGCAATCAATTATTTTTATATTCATAAAATAATAAGTAATATTTACATTTGTTTTAACTGCCGATGAGCTTACAAAGCTGAGAGTCTTTAAAAAGTAGGTCATGGGTGGCAGGCCTTTGTATTCTGCACCTTTATGATATTTATTGTTAATCAATGCTCATTATAATGCAATATTTGTAGGTTTTACAGAATATATCTATATGTATATTCTGTACAAAGACAATCACTGAGTTAGCAGCAGGAACACATTAAATTCAATCTTATTTGAACTTACAATAAAGCTTGTTTCTTTTCTTGCTTTAGTCTAGCAATCAAACGAAATCGATTTAAATTCTTTTGTTAGTTAAACAGCGGAATTGTAGGGTAATACGAGATAACTAGTAGGTAGCTATAGCGAACAATACCAACAAATCTGAGACCTCCACCATTTTGATCGAAACAACTGAATTGCGTGTTGCGAAATACAGATAATTTTCTATTACAACATTCTTAACCGATGTCTTTGAAGTTCTGTCGAATTTTGCAAATAATTTCCCTTTGACATTAAAATAAGTACTATATAGCCAGTTGCTGAAAAGGCAGTTAAGTGTCGTGTCTTTTTCTTATTATTGGCAACGGAAGGGCAGATTTAGTTTGAATGGAGTTGTCATGACCTTTATGAAACTGGTAGGTAGGTAATTAGAAACACATCCACGATTGTAGAAATAAATTTAATAAACGTCTATATCTGTCTGGATAAATCTAGTGTAAATGCTTTCAAAAAGTTTATGTACGTATCAAAAAGCAATTATAAATAAATACAACAGCATAGCTACGTTCGTAAAATAGTTTTAGAATAAAAACAAACACGGATAATCATTTCTTAATTGTAAGACCAAGATATAATAATTCATTTATCATTTATAAATGTAATTAAAATGAACTTGACATAGGCAAAACAAATATCTGATGGGGTCATCTCATCGATCAATCACGCGGAGACCTTGTCGGATACAATGGTCAGTCCATTTCTGATAGAAAAGGCTCGCATTATTTCTAATTCAGATTTGATTTTGAAATAATTATTACATATCACCTTCCTGCTTATTAGAATTCAGTCATGCGAATAGCTTGTTAGGTCACTGCTACGCGTAGCTACGTTACTTTAATCCATTTTTTATTAACTTGCCTTGTAACGAGGATTTTCCGTGTTAAATTTTTGTTAGTAAGATCAATCGTAAATAAGAAATAGGTTAACCATCGAGTGATTTTGTTAAGCTAAACACAAATGATTTGGGAAGCAATTGACCAACATTTGATTGACATTGTAGGTACCTACTAGTAACTAGTTCCGTAGTTTGACGTTTGATATGGAACCGCGCTATATATCAGACACAAAAAGCACAAAAATCAAACGTTAAAAACCGCAGCGTTGTAGAGGCGCCAGCGACCTACCTCTTAGTGCGTAGAAATCTTAAACTTTTGACTTCGGTCGTGTCCTTTTTTTTGTCTATTGTAAAAAATCGGTATTGTACTTATTGGTATTCTGTGCTTCGGTAATCATTTCGCAGTTTTGAAAGCAAACAACCACTGAAAAAAGCAAGACATCTAGGTACTTTCAGTGTTTAAATGAGCAAATAACTAATGTTTTGATGTATTTGTGTCCAGTAGCGAGTGGCACTTGGGCTGGGAGAGGAGTTCCCTGCATGGTGTCAGCTGGTACCACCTTCTTCACCCCGACTGCTGCAAGGAAGCTCAGAGCAAGCATAGATTGAGTAAGTAGTCTTTTGTTTCGTTTCTTTGTAATGTAATGGTTACGTACAACCGAACACAATCTGGTTCGGCTGTCCCTACATCATGTTTAATGTGATATTTTGGATTTATAATTTCGTAAAACACTTTTTCTTATCATTAAAGTAAAATGTAAAGATGTTTTTATCTCAAAGGTTGACATAACTACCTATAGAAATACCTACAAATAACGAAACGTAAAAATAAATAGGAAAATTTTTGAGTTATTTGCTCCGACCGCAAGCAAGACGCGTTTTCAAAACCAATCTGAACCCGAGCAAATTTGCATTCTCACAACAAAGTTTGCTCAAGTTTAACATTTCATAGCTTTAAATGTAAAGCAATTTCGCTGGAGTATCAGCGGTTGCAGTTCCTCGTATTGACTCATAAAATACGAGTTTTAAGATACATTTTGGTTATTGGATTAAACTCTGTTCCGTTAATGATAATTATTATCTTATTTCTTTACCTAATTTGGCTTTAGTCACAGGGTATATTGAAAAGTGAAATTCATATCATAGTGTATATCATCGTGACACACATCTCCCGATCACTCTCGATAACCTACGACAATAATAAAAGCGTTCAGGGCATCAACACTCGTCAGGCCTCCGTCAACCCCACACGTGTGGAGAAAGTCGCGATTTGGTGTGGCACGGTGCCGCCGCTACGCCACCGCGCGTGACGTTCGTGTGGGACCGCTTTACCTCCTCTACGTGAGCGATTAAAATCAACTAAATCGGGAACTTACTTCAGTTGTCAAACTGTAAACAAACAATTTTAAACTTTATACAGTGCTTTATACACTTCCAACGCTGGCAATTCTATTTCGAAGGCGCTAAGGACTCGTGACTTCACGCTTGGCGTGAAGCAAAGATGCTCAAGTAGAAACTAAATTGGAACACTTTCGAATAGGTAACTTTTTTTTCAGCGTTATTTGAAAAAATCGGGAATTACAAAATAAATGTATGGTAAATATATCGTGAAATCTCGTAACTATTGAACCTTAGCCAATGTTTTGTATTACGGCCTACATCTTGAAATGACAGAGAATTAATTGTTTCAATTTACATCCATATCATTTGCATTAATATTGAACTGGCGCGTAGGCTGACCTCACAAAATACAAGTTGCAAATCAAACCCACTTCAGCAAATACACATATAAGTTAAGTAAAGTACTTGGAGATAAACTCATGGGCAGTTAGCCGTCCCGACCACAATCATAGCAGTCGTCAATCCGTTCTCGAGTCTAAAACCAACAGTTGAGATTGCACAAATAGCCGACTGGCATTAACCCTCATTACTCCTCAGCCAACGTGTACTCACGGTTCAAAATGTCAAATTATTAGCTTCACGCATTGACATAAAGCATACAATTCGATGATAGAACCTCGGAAAAAATGCACTGGCATTGTTGTTGACGAACATCTACCGATTGGTTCTATCGGCTATAAGCGTTGCCATTCAGATGATTCAATAATAAGACTTGACAAGGACGGTGTTATTTGTGTAAATTATTCCGACACTGCAGAAATTATGATAAATCCTAGGTATTTCGTCTTCTAAACATACGGCTGGTGAGTCTAGTGTTATGATTGCGCAGTTCGACTGTCCTTTATAATCGGACTTAACTTGCAAAACTTTCGTGTTATGAATTATGTCTTGTCCCATATTTATAAATTCATTCATGCAATAAATCCGTCAACGTATACCTTTAAATTAGAGTTAACAATTCAACAAACTAGGTGCGGCAGCTTTCCAGATTTCATTATTCTACTTATTATTGGCAGGTGTTTACGGATATCTATCCTAACTTATTATTACCAACATTTGATGTCAAGCGGTTCGCTATGAGTCATTTCATTTGCATGGAGACATATTTACTTTTAAAATAGGTGTCTAAATATCTACTTAAGTAAATAACACTAAGTACTTAGACTGATAGGTCAAGTAAAAAGTCTTATGTTTCATAATTGTGCCTATGACAATATCGCGGAGACTTTTAACAGAAGCTGAATACGCAAATGCTTCAACACCGTATCTACAATGATATCTATGCTGTAAACAGCTACGCTGGCAATTATTTAATATACAAATCGTAGAAATAAATCACAATCATTGGCTTTAATCGAAGGCTTAGTACCTGCCCCACACGGATGTCCTAACCGCCTCGCAGATAGAATGGACATTTAATTACAACCACAGACCATAATACTATCAATATTTATTGCGACCTGTTTCACATGACAATCGCCGGACCTTCGATCTCGTTAAATAACTCGCCTCATTAAATCCTTATTTAATTTCCTAATTTATTATACTAAAGTTCCATTAATTACTACCTATTGACAGTAAAAGCAAAAATAAAAGTAACTAAAGAAATATAAGATTTTAAAAAATTTCAAATACTTAAGGTAATTAATGATCGTAGGTACCTAGATCCTATCTAGTTATCATTAAAGTCGACCGATAGGGATCGTGGAAACTGAAAACTGAAGATAACTGAAAAAGAACAGGAAAAAAATCTTGACAAGCCTTAACTGAACTAATTACTGTACATGCACAAACGCTGCAGTATGTAATTCGAACTCGAACGTATTCGTTTTTTGCAAATCTTTTTAAAAAAACATATGGATATTTAGTTATTACTTTTGAGTGACCATCAAATAAAGATATATGAGCCCGTCTTATCTATCTATAAAATCAAGAAACGCACAAACCATTTACGATGAGGCGAGACGGTCTGAGAATCGGCACGGCACCTTATACAGTCATGCCAACACTCAGCCTTCAATTGTACAAACTACTTGATGGACAAAATTAACAACACTATATGCGTGTTTACGATCACATTACTAATTTAAGTAGGTACCTACTTGATTGTAAAACAAACTTTTCATTTCAAATGCGGCAATTATAATGACAAGTTACATCCAATTTGTTCTGAATTTGATGGCAGTTCAAGTAGATACGCGGTCGCTCTATCACCTCTTACAATTGATTTTTTGTAAGTTCTTCTCGTTGTTAAACGTAACAACAGACACACAAAAACTTTATTGCATTGTAAAAAGTTAACTGACATTAATTTTACTAAAGTGACTTGGCGTTATAATAAAAACTTAGGCAGGTATAGTGTGTTCTACTCATCTACAACTCAGTAAAGTGAGCGATAAAATCTTAATAACGCTATATTGCGTCTTTGCATAATGGACAGGTAACCTTTTAATAAAAACAATTCGGCGGTCTAAAACCTAAAACGTCCTAGAAGTAAATAGATTCCATTTAATTTTATATACAACGGGTATATACTCATAAGATCTCATGTAAGATTGCTTTAGTAAAGACTAAAGGCCATCAAAGCACTTATGCTACCATAAATACATAACTAAAACTATAGGAGGGACTTCAAGGATGTAAGTAATAAAATCGCGTAGCAATGACAGTAATATAAGAGATAATATTATTGTCAGTGGAAT
The DNA here is from genome assembly GCA_947563765.1 of Anarsia innoxiella. NCBI lineage: Eukaryota > Metazoa > Arthropoda > Insecta > Lepidoptera > Gelechiidae > Anarsia > Anarsia innoxiella. The sequence continues at coordinate 12,928,999 of OX387390.1, forward strand.
AATAGTAACCAACGTTGTTGACACAGTGTGTTTGTTGCGCAGTTACCCAATCGGAGCAAGAGCGGTCTTGTATTGCGCTGCTGCGGCTGCAACGACGGTCGGGACAGTTCCTCTGGGTACACGCCGTGCTGCAATTGAAGGATAACCTGGAGAACTCCCAGCGACCCGTCATCGTCTGCACCAACCAGGTGTTAAGGTAAGCACACCTCACATAGGTACTTTAACTTGTAAGGCTTACCGCAAAAACCAGGACCGGTTTTTTGCATGATCACGTACTCGTATGTCATTTTATGGGCGAATTTACTTCACAAACAATGCAGTAGGTATGCTGGATCTAATAACTTCGAAATGATTGTGACCACACGATCCTGCAAAAAATTGTTCCTGCAAAATTGGGCGGAGATGCGAAATGGACCTAATCAAAAAGGTACATAAGATATTTAGACTTGGTAGCACCTAGGGGTATACTTACAGTAATATGTATTTTTAATTGGTTTCATTTTCTTAGCTCTACCTATATTCTATCTAGCAAAGCTGTAGGTACCTACCTCTTACCGTAGTTAACAAATACGTTTACCATACTAACTTAATTTGTAATTTACAACGTCTTTCATCAATCTGCAACTACAAATTATCCCGTCATCGTAAGCTAATATAATTATTTACCTACGTCACAACTCATGTTTTGCGGAAAATTTTCTGTCATGATTTTTAATTATGCTGATAGTATTCACGGCATTTTATTGTATTAAAGGTACCTACTCTTGGTCAACCCTATGATTCTAATTTACTATCATTTTCTATACGTAAATTCTAAACATGTTACAGGTAGAAAGTTCTTAGCTATTTATATTGTTCTAAGGCACTGTAGGCACTACCTAAAATGTACACCTACATGCTTTAGCTTCTACGCTTATCCACAAACTGGCTAACTAGATAACTACATGTGAAACCTTTTCAAAAACGTAGTATTTTCTCCAAATAAAGCTACTAACGTATCGAAGCTTACAAGCGGTAAATTATCCCACTCACAAACATTGAAGTTAATCGTCCTTGCTCGGAGAATCTCTTATTACCCATTAATATATCGAAACAACCGCCAATCGACCGGCGATCAAGGGTGAAATCACTTCATCATGGCTTGCGCCGGCGCAATTATTATGTGAACAAACGTCAAATACAGAGTTTTATACGACGTGAAATACACGTAAAGGCCACATGGAGCTCTTGTTGCTTATAAATCTAGGAATTTTACTCTTCAAGTAAGAAAGATGTATATCAATTTATTTGGTTGGGTATTCTTGATGTACCATAATGTCTCGTAGATTTATTATTTACTATTTTATTTAAGCACCTTATAAACGTACTTAAAATATGACAAGCGCTATCTTAGTGGCTATCTTGCTATGTAATATCTGTGAGTCAGTAAATATGTCGATTAATTTAGAATCTCCTAATTGGACTTTGATCATCACTCTGTCAGAGTTTACAGAGCTAAATGGCCTATAACTCTCACTGAACGCAGTACAATAACTTCAAGATTATTATCGATATAAATTCCATAGGTTTCGAATCGAATCAGAATACATTTTCATCTACATCAATATTTTTGTACTATTTGTTATACGTGCAGTCGTTATCGTCATGCCGATCATTGGGCTGGTAATTCCAACTATCTCTTACGTTATTTAAAGCCTATAAAAATATAAACATTGACTTTTATTTCTATTGCGAAATATATGTTTATAGATGTTATGAAGTGTGATACCTTAGCCTTGCCGACCCGTGGATTCAAATCCATCTCGCGTAGTGGTTACAAAGGACTTATTAATAAGATAAAGATTAATTAAATTAATGTAGGTAGGTAGGATTGAAGTCATGTAAGCCAAGTATAAATAGTATGATATTTACAGTCAACTATGCGAGATTCTCGCAGAACCAATTATGATTACGGCTTTAATAATACTCGTATGGTACGGCAAACGGTAATTATGAATTAACCTATAATTGGAGATAATTTTATATGGAATTTTGTTTACTTGAAGTAGCAAACGTTTTTAGGATTCCCTCGTTAAATTCCATTCGACTAAAGAAATGAACCCGACAAACAACTTGTCGTTTTGTGTGCATTAGTGTAGTTTTTGATAAATTCATCTACTACTTACAAAGAGGCGTTCTCTGGAGTAACATTATAAAATTTGCTGTGCCAGCAACCTATTGGCTTTAAAGCTGCGCTATTAAAGCAGCCGATAATACCAGTACCGGCCTCACTGCGCGCCGCCGTAGACTTTGAAAAATTGCTGCCATAACTTAACGCGGTCACTTACAGACTTCCCTATTGAGATATCAATACTAGATGACGTCGTACGACGTACGCCTCTCGCGTAAACATAACCCTTACCATCGTCTTCACTCATTCGACTCACATTGGGGACGGTTCGGGTGGATCTATTGGATACTTTACCATTGCTGTCTTCCGCGGCGCTTTTGCAACAGCAAAATGGCATCGCGAACTCATAGTGAAGGCTTACCGCGAATAAATATTGTATAGGGGTGATTTATTGAGTTAGAGCGCGGCTAGCGAACCGATCGGCTGGCCGATGTTGCTATCGGGATGGTTTGAAATATGCCTGCAGAGGGCTATTGTTGTGATGTGAGAAACGGTGTTTAACAAGCGCCGTGTTTGATCGATGGCGCCGCTCGCCGGACTTTGCTCTCAACAATATATTATACTTGGAAACTATACAAAATCTGACTAATTTCATTTCAGAAAAGGGGAATTGCTATATTGCCAACTAATCCTATAGAGAAACTGAACTTTACCTGGTAAAAGATACCTATGCTATTAAGTACCTTACTTACTTATAAAAACACATTAGATAGGTCGTATAAAACTCCGCTTAAAATAACGTTACGGCTTTTCTTCCATTGTGGTGACTGCATGCCTAACCTATCTAGTGAATTGAAGATGAGTCGACGAACAAACTGCAATAATGTTCAGTGACACTGTTAGTAAGCTAGTATTAAATTTGTACAGAGCGTAACCTTTAGCGCGAGGGCGAGCTCGACGGAGCTTTGAGTAGGCAACCTTTACTTAGATAGTGGATGCGGGGAAATGTCACATAGTTGGACTCAGCCCTGGACCTGCAAAGTACAGCCGACTAGAAAACTACTTACTTAATTTCCATTACAAAAGAAGTACCACCTTGATTCAGATTAGGGGTACCTTCCTACTACAATTGGTACAACCTACCTACTAAGTAATTTGTATTTTTGGCAAACTGTAAAAAGGCTTTATTTATTTCATAGGTTCCTAAGTAGGTTTAAATATCTATTTTACTTGTTGATATAAAAACGAAAGAAAACAAATATGGATGATAGAACTAAACTATAGGTAGGTATTTTATGTTAAAAAAGCAATTTAAAATTGTTTCCTGTCCTTTTTACAAGATTCGTGTTCGTACCAACTTATATTTATAACAAGAACTTAAATCAAAAGTCAAATAAATAAACCGATTGCGTGCGAGTGTACATCAAAGTTTAGATATGTCCCGGACGGCGACAAATCGCTTTAGCATTCGCATTAGCAAAGAGCAGATAGCTTGAATCAAAGGGCGTTTGGATAAACTGCACACTGATGTGTACACGCGATCTGCATTAATGAACTTGACCTCTGGACATTAACCAGGATTTATTCCTCCACTATGTTAAATTAAGTACCTTTTTAAAAGCAAAATCAAATATTTATTTCGATGTAGGTACATGGACCCATACGTGGCTTACCAATTGGATAGACACTTACACGATACTTAGGATACTTTCCTTGGAGTTCATTCATTTTTTAATCGTCAAAGGCACATGAGCCATGTCTCGTTATGCTTATGCAAAGGAATGTTGGAAATCAACGTATCCGTCCATGTCGCTGGTTTCCCGCCAATTTGTGCGTCCGCACAGGCCGAACGCATAAATCTCGACGACATGACGTAGGCGGTCGACATGTTGACAATTTGTTGTCGTTCACTGTATCGATATTACACATACGAGCAGGAGTACACTGCTGTGTAGGTACCTAGGTACTAAACTAATGTAGTTTATAGATAGCGAGTTGGTATAAGAAATATATATTTGGCTTTTGATTGATAGAGTTACAGACTTAACGACGAAACTTCTACTGAAATGAATAAGGCTCGAAATATACAAGTAGGTACCAATACGAAATAAGCATTTCAGCTACGTCTCTTAGGACACCTCAAAATTAGGTTGGCCATGTAAGCTTGGCTCATTACTAAAAGCAACCAGTATTTGTCAGTGGAAAGCACGAAGTAACATGAGTAGGTTGCGCAAGAGCATCAGCGCAGAAACGTGACAAATGACGCAATCCCGCGAACAATGCAACCGAGCTTGTGAGCAGAGCAGATTTATAAGCCCCACCATATAAATTGGTGGTACAAATATACTTATAAGAGCGTAGAAGTGAATGAGAACAATTTATAAGGGTAAGAAAGATGTCATCTGTGATTAGCTTCATGTTTCTAGAGTCTAGAGAGAGATCCAGCGAGGTGTAATGCCGTATTTAACAGACCGTATAGGTAAATAGGTACCTACCCATTTAAATCCTTAAAACTAGATAGCTCTACTCCACAACATATGTATGTATATTGTTGCTTACCTAGGTAAGTTTATTTTGCAAATGAATTAAAAAAATAAAATTTAAAAAACCCCCGACTATAAAAAGTAACAAGAAAGTAACACATAAGTTTAGTAGTATTTAACTTGAATACAAACTTCATTTTGTCGGGGCACCGCTAAGTAGCTTGGTGGGTATGCGAATATAACTATCATAAATAAATCATGGGATATCAAAATTAAAAAAATACCTGTGAAATGTTATAAATGAATCGATAAGTATAATTTAAAATATTCATAAGGAAAATAGAATGCGGTCCCCGACGTAATGAAGTTTGTATGAAAGTTAAATACTTACTATCTACTTCATTGTTACTTTTTATAGTCAGAGATTTTTTAATTTACTTTTTTTATATTATTTTAGTTACCTATATCTGGTTATAAGCCTATATCACAGATTACTTATTAGTTACTACGTAGGTAATATGTTCAATTCAAACTCTTTTCTCTATTCTTTTTATATTTTAGTTCTACTTTGAATTCAAAGATGTCGCTGCATGTACCGTAAAACACGCTATCGAAGTGTTCTCTTCTCTGTATATAAGCACATTTCGTGTCCCTCCCTTGCACTGCAATGAACTCTAACGGTGCGTACAGACTATGTAACATGTTATTTAACTTGTGTTATATAACCTTGTTAGTAAACATTGCAACATAAAATAATACTGTCAATGCAATATAACAATGTTATATAACAAATGTTAATGTTATATAACAAATGTTAATGTTATATAACAAATGTTAATGTTATATAACAAATGTTAATGTTATATAACAAATGTTAATGTTATATAACAATGTTAAATAACATGTTATGTTACATGGTCTGTACGCACCTTTAGTGACCAAAGTGTCATTTGGATATTTGAGCCTCTACTTTTTGGGACATTGTTCATTATCAACACGTCCCTCCCTTACTGTATGCTGTAAATAATGTGAATATCCAAAGTTTCGTTTGGACATTTGAGCCTCTATTTTTTCGGGACGTTGTTCAAACACGTCCCCCGACAAAAAGAAGTATGTATGAAAGTTGTCAATTTGCATGAATTATTATGCGATATTCAGTATACAAAATACTTAATTTATTTGTTACTTTTTAATTTTTACAGTCGGGTGTTATTTAATTTTTATTTCAATGTTTTTAAACCTTTATTAACGACATTGCAATAAATTAAGAATTACACACTGATCAAAACGAATCCAAACACGACATATCTGCTGTTGTATTGGATCTACAATCCTACCACCGCTGCCGACAAGAGCTGATGACCTTGAAATGCCTGAACCGATTTGCATATTATATTAAATATCTAAGAACACTCCCAGGAATATCTACCAGCTTTTTTTAAAAAAAAAAAAAACGCATCCAAATCCGTCCACGCGTTTAGGAGCTACAGTGCCACAGACAGACAGACAGACATCGATCGACGTCAAACTTATAACACCCCTCTTTTGGCGTCGGGGGTTAAAAACACGCACCACCGCCCTGCAATAGGTAGGGTAGGTATGATATAGATACTTCTTTTTTATTACAATGATAACTCGCTCATATTTTAAACCAAACGTCTTACAAAACCTTAGTGCCTTAAGGGCCGTGCGCCACCGCCCTTTGTGCCCGCTGATTGTTTAGGTCAACTGGACTGTCACCCACTCGTGCATTCAAATTAATTTAGATTTACTATCTAGCGCCCTGTGGCGGATTAGTATGAATTGCCCCTGACTCATTGCAAGCAGTACGCTATGATTACGAATCAATTACAAAGAGACCTACTCGCAGTTATCCAATTAGTTATTCAACGTAGCTGCCACAAGGGTGAAACTGGTTTTACTAACTTAGATTTAAATATCATCCATTTTGCACTCACTTATCTATAAACATACTCAAGTTGATAGCTACTTACTTAGGCAGAACTTATTAGTGTACTACGCAAATAAATTTACCTACTCGCGTCCACGTAATATCTCGGCTGTTATTGAAACATAAGTTACATCAAATATGTAGACCAACATCAGCATTACTCGTATGTAGCACAAGATATCCTACTTAATATAAACATTAAACTTTAGTGGGTCCCAGCCGCCGTTCCTAGTTCCTAGTTCCTACTAATGGGCAAAGCATGTAACGATGCTGCACTGATGGGCGAATTGCTTTACTTTAATTTAGCGCTGTTAATGATTTCCTAAAATAGTACTTTGTAAGTACCTACTTACGTAGGTAAACTTACTGTTTATCACTTCAAATAACTTTGTATGATTAACAGTGAACAAGAGGCAGCTGTGATGAAAGCAAATCCGTGGCTATACCACTACTATGCGGTACAGTCCAAGCTTCACTACGGACTGGCATATGAGGCAGCTACCCGGATGTATGGGCCGCCTCCTCCAGACATCCAAGTTTACCCTTCGACTATGCAGTATACACCGGCACCTCCAGTATGTGTGAATGGAAACCAAGTCGCAATGATGCCCAACGCCGGTCTCCAAGCTCACATACCGCACGTGCCTCCACATATTGCGCCAATGCACTATACATACGAGCGGCCCGACAACGGACCAGTAGATTACTCAGTATCTTTACAGGATAACAGGTAATAAGGATGTTAATTAGTAGGGAACATTTCAATAATATCACTAAAAAACTTTGTCTAAAATTAACTAGAGTACCTCACGTAGAAAATCATCTCACAGTTGTTCGTATCCTAGATACACCAAACTGTTTCCACGCCACATTTTTAACTGCAGATATTTTTTTCAGATACCAGAATATTCGAATAGAGGATACGAGGATTCAGCCTAACGCAAAGCGGAAAGGAAAAAATTCAGATGATAAACCAAATACTCCAGTTACAAATATCTCGCCTCGTGGAACGCCGTCTACTGTGACCTCCGGAGGAGATACATTAGTAGCGGTGTCAACTAGTTCTATAGCGAGCAGAAGGCCAGGCTCTAAAAATTTCAACATAACAGAGACGGAGATGGTGGTCGACCAATGGAATCCTAGTCCGACGTGGTCAGAGTCGGCACTGCAGAAAGTTCCCGACGTATGCCACCAAGATTTAAGCCCATACGTAACGACCACGCCCCCTACACCTTCCGGGACACCTTCTGCGTACACGCATAACTATAGTCATACTTTTGTGTTCGACTGGTCACCAGAGCAATATGTTCCTCATACTAACAATAGATGTAATACAGTGACTACAGAAAGTTCCTATCAACAAACATGGAATAGGAGCCAAAGGACTTCTTTCGCAAATAGTGGTGAGAGTTCAATCTCAACGACGGAACTCTCAACAAATTGTAATCCTAATAGAGTAAGCTTACAAATGAGGGTCAGTAATCCACCGCCAGCGTACAACGTGTCTAGAGAGGAAATACTAAGAAGGCAAATCGGTAAGTTACGACATTTCAAAAACAATAACAAATGCATCTGCGAATATTTTCATTTCCATTGCGATTTCTTAATTAGCAATAGCGAATTGTTTGTCTAATTGGCGAATTGATAAAATGACTTTATGATTTTTATTTTTGTATGAATTTCATGCAACAAGTGGATAGATGTTGCTGACAGTAACCACCATGTTTCTTTATGAATGTTTATTTGCTTGTTTTAGATCATCCACATCCAGATTCACCGGATGCCAAAAAGCCTGCATTATAGTAAATTAATTTAAGCTTGAATATTGTATAATTTCTATAAGATATTAGAGACCATTCTTATTACTTGTTACCTTTTAAATAATTAAAACATAATAAAAAGCTCTGGAACTCTCCTGTGATCTTTGTGTTGATAAGAACTTTGTTAAACCTTAGGCAATAATATTTGTAAATTAGCAAACCTGTACAAAACAAATTATACATTTTTGTCACATGTGATGTGATTTGGTAACACGAGGACCAATGTAAATTGCTGTTGTAAATATAGAAAAAATAAAAATACGATATTGGTCACGACATTGGTATTAAACAATATTGAACCAATGCCTTAAGTGTGTAAGTAATACCTATTCGTAATCTATTGTTATACGAGTCATTTGGAAAAACATCGCCTTAAAAACATTTAAAAGAATTGTTAAAATATTGCAGAACGAAAGTTAGACTATCTTTAAAAGAAACTAGTTAAATGACTGTTTACTGAAATGTACTTATCCGTTCATCTGATGTTTTTAAGAATAAAATGTAAAGTTTCAAAAACTTAGATAAGCAAGTAGGAAAATAATCTGTATAAAAGTGCTAATTTAAAAATAAATGTTCATTCAAATAGAGATACTATTAGTTCTAGTTTATAATTTATAAATATTTTGTTGAATGAAATACGAAAAAGTAAAGATTATGACCCAAAAAATGTGCAACTACTTAATTCCCCAAATCCCTTGAATAGGTATTAAGAATTAAACAAGAAAAATACTTTGCCTATATAATGATTTATTAATTCTATGATTATTTCAAATATTAAGTATTTCAATTTAAAATCAGCCGTCTACTTAATTTCTTAATGTTTACACTAAAAAAATTATCTACTTTAACGAGTCAAAATTATCATTTTTTATGTTTGTATAACAGAGGAGAAAATTACAATTGTTTTTAATTATGACAGAAATTAACACGATATGCTTAAACTAAAATACAAAGTTTCGAAACTTTTGTGTAAATTCAGTCAGGTCTCAATTTCATATTTCTCAATAGGCAAAGATCCCTTGCAGTATCCTTCCTTCCATATGGAGTTGATAAGTCATATAATCTCAGTATCAGGTTAATATTAAAACAATCCGGCAGGGCTTTTATGAGGGTCGGTACAAGTTCACTGGGCATCTTCTGTAATACCAGCTGTGCTCTGTCTTGGCCACATTGAACAAGGTATACCAAAAATTGCAATATGAAATGAGTCTGGGGTGTAACATCACCGTTTTTTCCAGCTAATTGGGAAAATGACGTGTAAAGAGTCTCCAAAGAGGTTTGTAACGGTTCGTTCAGTGTTACTGCAGAAGGACTTTGCCCTTGAGAGAAAGTACTCCCTACGCTATCAGTCGAATTGTCATTTAGTCTTCTAATTTTACTACTTGAGCACATTCCATCGGGATCCTCGGTATCGTCAAGACGTCGTTTTCTAGAGACTGTGCCTTTAGCCAAATTACTGTGCTCAAGAGCAGCATAAATGCTGTATACGGAAAGCTTCGCAAGTATAGCAGACTGCGGTTCAACCAATTCTTCGCATAATTTTGCATTGTACAAATACTGTGGTAAAACATGTAAGAGTAAAGCTTCAGTACAGTTTTCAATATCCAGGTGGAACATCGCAAGCACAACATCAACAGAACGATCAAGGTCTTCCTGGTAACGATACTTGAGGGTTTCTTTTACTAAATTGTTGACAAACCAAACTGGTCCTGCAGTGTTAAGTAGACTCGCAACAGTGTGTGTAGCATCTATATGTAGATATCCACGAGATTTTATGTCCTCCCATACACTCTGCAATTGCTCCAATATAGGTTGACGAGAAATAACATTATGTGAATATAATTGGACTTTGGGCTTAGATGCTGAAGGGGGATGTATATCATACTGCATTTTCCTTATAATTTGGCACATCAATGCAGCACGTTCTTTAAAGTTATCAATCTGTGCCAACTCTGTTTCAGTTGGTGCTGACAAGAACTGTTGGACCATGTTTATAGGTTTAAGAAAAGCATCTTGATGAACCACATTGATGTAAGAGCATAGCCAGACAGATGCGCAAACAGCTAGAGACGCCATCTTCTGCCTTAAAGAATCCAACATTCGCTTTACATCAGCAGATGTCAGGGAACCTTGCTCCCACGCAAATAAAACCTCTCTAACGGCGCCACCAACATTTATACACAGGTCATGAGGTTTCAAATTAGTATTTTTGAAATCAAAGTCTGGAGCGCTGAGATGATGAATAAAAATTTCAATAATTTGAGGATCACATTTCTGCAGTATGTGGTCTGGTGATTTGTGCACCCCTTTTTCAACCATACAATCTTTTACCCACTTTTCAAAGAATGATTCTCCATTTTCCTCTAAAACTGCCTCTACACCATAGTCTTGAACAATAGAGCATAAAATTAAAAAGGATATATCAAAAATATAAACTTTAGACTGAGGAGCTCCTTTCTCACTAGCCGCAAGCAGGGCAAATTCATTGAATTTTATAAGACGGGACACAAACAATTTCAACTTTCCCTCCACAGTTGCAACTGCCAGTATAGTGTCAAGTGTAGTCCCTCCAATAATTTGGCACAACATTGCATACAAAGAATCTTGAGTCTTATGGAAATCACCTCCCATGGTTTTCAAAATACCAGCTAAAGTTGGTTCTGCTCTAGTTATAAATAATGGTACAGATCCCTGGAGACCTGTTGGTTCTAATTTTTGTAATTTTATGTCTTTGTTTTCTCGTTTCTGACTGAAATAGTTTAGTTGGGTCTCTGTTACAACATTCAGCTTTACTAGTGGTTCAAGTAAGGCAACAACGCTGTTACAAGAATTTTTAGTATCAACTATATCCAACAGGGGCGTTGACTGCAAGAGCTTTTCAAAAGCATCAACTAATTCTACTGAGTATTCACCTTCTTTGCTAGTGGTGCCACACAAATTGTGAAGGTAATGTATAACTTGAGGTATTTTAAGGAATGTGAAAGCAGCCCACAATGCCTGCTTTGAAGCATCTTTACTTGAGTCATTCAAGGAAATGAAACACGCTCTTATGAGTTCACAATACAATCTTGACAAGGAGTACCCTTTAATTCTCTGCACCATAAGTAACTGGCTGGAGAGTTGTTGCATTTCTGCACTTGGGTCTGATAACACATTGATAGCAATCAAAGCTTGAAGTAGGTGGGTCACAGACTCAGGTTTGTTATTTAATGGAGCTATTTTATCAATTTCCATGTTGCAAATCTTTTGCAAAGTCTCATGAATAGTCACTGGTGCTTTAAACTGAGTATTCATCATCATAAATGCAGTTATCTCTTGACATTTCTTAGTAACTTCATTGTATTCATTCGGCTCATTTTGTTTTGCTAGGTAAAACATAGCTAATAAGAAATCGGAGCTGACTATTGAATTCAGCAGTGAAGTAGACTTTTCTAGTAGCTCTTGACATTGGATAGGGTTAGGTGATGGGTATTTACTTAATGAGTAATGGTAAACTTGCAACAGCCACAGAATAATCGAAGACACCGCCAAAGCCAACACTTCTTCCTCCAACTTGCCACGGCAGGCGATGCTGTCCAGGAAACTTTCCAGGAACTCCAACAGGCTAATTACGCAATGAGGTTTATGAAACGCATCAAACTTGGAAATTCTTTGTAGAACCGCAGCATACGAGACTAAATGCGACGCCAGCGAATGTTTTAGATAAGATATTACCAGTTGATTGGCACCGCAACCCACCATCGCCTGTTGCAGGATGCAATCGGCCAGGTTGTACAGGTCCCCGCTGACTCCCCTGGGTAGAATAGTCTTGATATTAATCCCCCATTGGATATCGGTCCATCTCTCCCGCCATGCTTTCAGAATTAGGGCCTTCAAAGAGCTGGTTTTGCTGGTTATCTTCGAAGCGTCCATGTTCACCATGATTGATGATTATGTTTCTTTGAACAACTAGTCTTCAGTAATCACTTTTACAGCCGCGAAATACATTGTCGTGTATTATCTTTCGTCTCAATTTATGTTAAATGTCTCACAGAAAAAGCAAAATCGCGTACGTAAGCTTTTTCCGATATTTATTTCAGTTTCACTCACTTCACATTCGCCTCTCTAATCAAATCAATACATTTCGTTGGTTTACATTGAAGTTTTACGTCAGCAGGACTTTGTGGTAAAATGAAACGATTGGGCAAAATCTAGTTTATTCACCAATCATCAGACAATAACTGCAGATGTTTGTAATAGAAAACAAAATTATGTATCGGGTTTCAAACACATATTTTTGATGCTATTAATATGTCAGAAAAAGATACAGCTAGACCAATCCGCAGCCGAATTTTTGTTCTTTATAAACGCCTGGCGTTTAAATTGTACGAAAAAAGCAGATCGTACATTTCTGTACATTTACGTCCATTTATTCATGTTATAGATATTTCGGTTTGCCTATTAATCAAAATTAAATTAAATTAAATGTAAGTGTAATGAATTAGTTTTAGATTACTTTATGAGATTAGTAGTTACAAAATCTATCGCATTTTCCAAAGGTTCATTCATAATATCAAAACGCAATAAGTGACAGCACCTGCTGTCAACTAACTTTAACAGAAAATTAGACTTTATGTAATTCGAATAAGCTTTTAAATTAAAGGAATATTGTACACGTCAAACAAGCATGATGTTAAAACTTTTTATTTTTTGCAAGCAAAACAAAACATTTTAGTACGGCGGCAACATGAGTTTTAGAAATTATGTGGAAAAAATAAAGGAAGGAGATAAAGTGATATTGTATTTGAGTAACAACATTTATGTAATACCAGTTCAAACTCATATAAATAACAAGAAAGGTGAATTAGTAGAAAATGTGTATCAAACACCTTTCGGGGCTTTGAAGGTTAAGAATTTGATTGGTACTGAATTTGGAAGTCGGGTAAGATTTGTAATACACTTCAAGTCAATTGAAATTTGCATTAGATTTAAGTTTTACACCCAGTTGTAGAAAAAAAACCTTTAACCGAAACACTTATAACCTCTTCTCTTTTGGCTAAGTTGAGACTGAGTTAGGGTGTTTAGGTAAAAAATTTAAAAATCATGATAACACACCTAATATTAGTTCTGCAACTGTGGGATCATCTCGTAAATTGAGGCAATTTTTAAGAATGACGGTAAATATCCAGGAGTATTGAGTTATATCAATTACCTATTCCGATTGTTCTCCTCTGTAGGTAGAACTGTCAAAAGGATGGGGCCACGTGCTGCAGCCAACCCCCGAACTGTGGTCGTTGACCTTACCACATCGAACCCAAATTATTTACACTCCGGACATCAGTATGATCCTACTACAACTTGATTTGGTGCCGGGCTGTGTTGTTGTTGAAGCTGGTAAACTTACCAACTTAACTAATAAAACATAAAAGTTAACTAACTTTTATGTTTTATTAGTTAAGTTTGTTTATGATCTATTGATTATACATGAATCTATACCTACCTTACAAAGAAAGCCAAAGATTTTTAAATGGTCTCCGTGTCTTTATCTCCGGTCTCCGGTCTCCGTGCACGGAGAGTGGAGATCAATTTATTCATCTATGAAAGAAAGCCTTAATTTCAGTTATTCACTAACTGTATTTGTTGTATGTTTGTATGTTTCTGAAACTTAGTGTTTCAGAAACATACAAGTTAGTGAATATTTAGAATAATTTTGAATTAAAACAAGTACTTCATAGAAACATATAACTTGATTTTAATGCATCATCAATCCTCTTAACATGGGGCATGGCATGCGACAAGTCTTAATGAGAGTGTCCACTTATAAGTTTAATTTGTCACTGGTGGTGATCAGGATAATGATCTTGAACAGTAGTAGATAGTTTTAAATTAAAAAAGAGACATCAAAAAAGTGTATTTACAGAAGCAAATGAGTAGCTAGCTAAGTATTTTAAGTAGGTACTAATGTAGAATGTAGAGTGTAGAATTGTAAATTAAAATCTTAAATAAAATTTAAAAAAGTGTAATTCATTTCCAATTTTTTAAATAAAAATTATTTTCTTTTTCTCAAATTAGGCACTGGAAGTGGATCCCTGACGCATGCACTCATAAGGCGTGTGAGACCAAACGGACATGTTTACACATTTGACTTTCATGAGCATAGAGCTAATTTAGCTCAGGAAGAATTCCAGACCCATGGCTTGGCAGATTTTGTAACAGTAAGTTTTGCTTTTATTCTAAAATTGTTTTTAAAAATCCAAGATTTATGTTATCATTTGATAGGATGTACATACCCTCTGTGAAATTTTTTCTTACGGTTTTCTTACAGTCACATCTCTGACTAAGGCTTGATTGTGACTATGACGCAAAATGAAATAAATGTTATGGCGCTTCTTAAACAGATCCATTTAAGGAAGGTAGTGTTGTAATTCTCAAATTCATATCTACAAATTCACATTAAACATGTAAGATTCCACCGAAAAACTTCCTCTTGCATCTTCCTATTCATTGGTAAAAATCACTTGAAAATCCGTTGTGTGCTTTAGACTTAAAACAAAAGCCGACAGTCGAAATAAAACAGGCGGCAGACAACTTCATTACTAATACTTTTGTATAAAATATGTAGGAGCCTTACATAGTTTTTTTTTGTAGGCTGGCCACAGAGATGTACTCCGCGATGGATTTGGCGATGAACTGGCCGAAAAAGCGGATGCCGTCTTCCTCGACCTTCCAAGTCCTTGGCTTGGTGTGCCACATGCAGTCAAAGCTATGAAAAGCAGCGGTAAGCATATTTTTTATCATCAAATTAGTCATATGGCTATAAGGGTCAACAATATCAGCTGTTGTTTAATGTTTTGTTTTCAAACCTTCTGTTTTGCCGCGGTTAGAGTTGTTAACTACTTTTATTTCTCTATTGATATCTTAACCAGTACTTGTTCAGTAAGAAAGAAGGGTATTCTAGTTTCAATGACTATTTTCTGGTCGATTTCGATCTGATTATTTCTCCATAATCAGATCATTAAAACTAAGCGTAAAACAAAGTCTTTTTAACGATACTTAAACAGTCAAACCTATAGAAGATCTTCGACAATATTTTATATAGATTAATTAAAACATAAATAAAATTAAATAAATAAACGAACATTCTATGCCACAATACAGCAGACTAATGAGTTTTATAATGCTCACTAGTGTATCGAGATAAGCTATCGGCAAGTTAGCAGGAAACGCGGGAGATCCTTATAAATCTAGTGAACTGATAGCGATCTGATTACTTGGTGTCGATTATTCAGATCCCCTTGTAAGTTATTTGATTCTACTCATTTAACAAGCGGTGCCGAACCAGATAACGCATTCTAAACCGATTCATCGGTTTCAGTAGATTAGAAAGTACTTAAATCCTTCGCACTGCGTAGGGTTGTCAATGTAAGCAAAAATGTTGACAGTTAGTCATGTTACAAGATTTAACAGAAAAGATATTTATTAATTTATGAATTGCCTTGACATAAACATAATTTCAAAAGTATTTATTTTTCTATGACTTATCTAAAAGTTATAAAAAGCTCTGACTTATCTACAATTTATTAAAAGCTCTAAAACAAATTCCGCATTAAATTTTGCTGAGCGGAATCGCAAAACTGAATTATCGCTACCCCCTCTGAGATGGCGCTGTACGAAATTAGAACGCGCTATCGTTTGATGCCAAGCGTTTGCTCTTATACCCCCCATACATTCAGGACCGGCGTTCACTTCGAACCATTTCGTACGTAGATACGAACCTTTTTGAAGGACTCGCAATAGCTGCAAGTTATTGCGATAAGTCCTGCTATAAAATATACTGATTCCCTGTTGTACCCGTAATAACACGGACGGGTACAACAGTCTTAATTAATTAGACCGGCGACGGAATTTAATACCGTCGTACAGAGATTGCACGTATGTCTCTCCATACGATAGATTTTAAATTTCTAAAATCAGATTTAGTTCGTCGTCACCAAATATTTATTGTACTGTGCCAAAGTTGTCTGTGTTTGAATGATTATAAAATATAGCTGGCAGTAAGTGCGCCGGTACCTATCTAAAGAGAATAAAGTTATATTTTTTGTTCTCATCTGAACACTAATCCAAAAGTCATATAGAGATTGTTGATTCTCTGCAATGAACCCACCGGATACGAACCATATTTAGTTCGGTCCTCTCACCACTTGTCTGCAGCACTGTCCTGTAGTCGCCATTATCGCACATGCGCAATACGCACTTTTCTAAATGTCATCTTTAAAGACTTCGTCTCCTCCATATTGCTCCTCCATTTTCAAGAAATTGTATTTTTATGTTTCAATATTATAACTCTGCCAATAAAATCCAGTGTGATTGTGATGATCAATTGTATCAGTTTGTAAATGAATGGCATCCCTGTATGCATTTTCCTAATTGGTACCTACTACAAATGTTAGATACGCATCGCTAAGTGATCGTGGCTGGTCATAGCAACAAACGATACAATAACAGCTGTTAGTTACCCTTGAAAGCTCTTAGTTCCATTGTCAAGCCACTACTGGCGGCATTGATAATAAAATTTTGAAATATTTTATGAATTTCACTAACTCATTTCAACGGATATTTGAAATATTGCAAGGATTCATGAACTTCAACTAAACACAAAATTTAAATCGATTTGTCTTGTTTCAATTTGTAAGCAAGTATGTATGTAGTTCGATTTTATGACGATTATTACCTTTACATATTGTATTAAGGGATCTGTAACAAAATAAGATGATTGCGAGTCTCAATCACAACATTTACGTATCAGAGAGTACAAGCGTACGTGGCTTATTGCCCCTGCTGCGATTTGTAGACATATGGAATCATCGCTAAACATTATCAAATCAATCTTAGTTTTATTAGTTTTGTTTACAACGCAAAACGGGGCGAATATATAATATTACTATAGATTCAAAATTTTAATTACTTATCAGCATTTACGACTACATAGTACTGCTTATTTTGCTTGACGACTTATGAAATTATCGTTCTAAGTATCAGAAAGACGGCACAGGTAGAGGTCGTATAAAAGTACTACACATTACGTTAATTTGGCTTAATACTATTGAATGTTCCCATAACGTTCTTGTACTACGAGTACATTCTTGTAAGTAGGCACATTAGACGGCCATTGTAGAGAGCCCTTTATTTTGTCAGATTAGTCTTACGACCGTTGCCATTAATCGACCATAACGACTTGTCTACAATATTACGCGGCCAATAGCAGGATAATACTCTTCATCGAAGAATTGATTTTATTATATGCCTACGTTATGAGAAATACATGCTTACCTACAATTATATTAGGTATGCCGTGTAGATATTCAAATATATGCAAGCAAATAAACGTAATGTGCGGTTGACGTAATGTTTGTTGGGTAACAGATTATATATTATTGAAGATGCCGTAAATAAATGCTATGCCAGAGCGGTGCCTGTAGCTGATATTTATTTGTTTATCCTTGACTATTAATATATTAGAGAAAAACTAGTCATTCATTCTTGACCAAGTTCATGCTCTTATCCCGTCGGTTCAAATACGACCAAATATCCTATGTCACGAAAAAGCGTAGCTAACCAGCAGTTTAGGCTCACATTCAAATCGTATACCTTATTTATCACATGTCGGCCGATGTCCAAATACGTCTTATTAATAAATGGTCAGCCATA